>JAUKNK010000090.1:2892500-3492500 GCA_030765055.1 Mantis religiosa | reverse complement strand
ATCTTCCCCACCCCCCTGGTGGGGGGGGGGGATATTTAAGGTTGTACTAAGAGAAAGGGGCAGTGGCGGCTGGTGGGTTAAATTATTGGTGGTGCACAAATGAAAAATAAAATAGAGTAGTGACTCACCTATTTATACAAATTCTCTGTTCTACTCTCCTTAGACCTGGCGAATCTATCGATAACTTTTGCGTTGAAGTCGCTGATCTTCATAACAAACTCTCTCTCAATTGAAAGCATTGCTAATGCTGACAATCGGTCCTGTGACACTGTGTTCCTAAGAAAAGTTTTTATTCTTTTTAAAGTTGAGAAACAGCATTCTGATTCAGCGGCACACATTCGCATAGTTAACAGTACTGGGAGGAGTTTGACATATTCGCTGAATGTAGCACATAAATTGTTTTCCTTAATGAAGTCCATCAAGTACAAAGCGCTGGACATTCCACGAAATTCCTCTCGACTGTAAATTAGTCAGCTCTCTACGAATTTTTGTTCCAATGATAAAAGGATAGAACCTCATTGTTTCTCTAAGGGAATGCTCTAGAAATGTCTTAGAAATTTTCTTGATGAAACAAAGTCGAGGCTACCAGATATTCCGTGAAGCTAGATCTATCCTTTGCTTCTCTAAGAATGTCACATACTTCAAGAGCTTCTCTTATTTTCACATCATGATCTATTCTCCTCTTAATTGCAGTTTCTTCGTGTTCCTCGATATCCACGCTATTTCTTACCTTTTGCACTTCCCTTTCAAATGCGTTTAGCTGGACGATGGCAAATGCATTGCAGTCTCGTTTCTGCAGCTGATTGTACAAAATGTCCACATGGGGCACGATCTTGTAGAAGAAAGACAGACAAAATACAAAATTATAATCTTTCAAAGTGGCCATAAACCCAGAAGCCTGAACAGGTGTGGCGTTGTTGTTTAACAGAGCTCTCTTCTGAATAACCTCCATGCATTTAATTATATTCTCCCTGTGTTCGAAAAGCAGAGCACACAGAAGCTAAGCCTGAAGGCCACGCTATAGCCGTTGCTAAGAGTAGGGGGAGCTAGGTTTATAAACCTCCATTTAAGCCATGTACAAGAAGCCACTCCCATCTCTTCACCTTCCCGCAAACCCCTCAGAGGGCCTACATTTGGGCGAAATCTTAGGTTAACTCTTCCCTGCAAACCTGCGGCTCCTACAGCTAATCACTGTTTATTTCGACTTCTGCGGTCATGGGCAGCTACAGACGATAAGCGTAATTGAAATATATTTGTATATAAAACAGTGCAAACAAGTACAGCTTTAATGTGCAAAATGCACCTGTTGTATATTCAGAATCAGTGGGTGTAGCGCAAACCTGCAACCTTATGGAGGAACCGCCCCTGGGAAGCATAACAGGAGAGTTACAAAATTATGATCACCTCTCTCTTGACTGCTTAAAATTGCTTTATTTCTGACCAAATAAATGTAGAACATTGCGTGTAAACACCGACCTACTGAAACTACAATTACATTTTTTTCGTGCATGTTCATCGATCATTCTCTTTATATCTGACGTGATTTTTAGTCGTCACATACTCAAATAGAAATTGAGACTAATGATATACGAGGGTGCTCTGACAAGCTTCCGACCTAATGGATACTTTTTTTTCCCTCAGAAATTATTTTTTATTTTTCAACATAATCTGCTTGTAACTATACAGACTTCTCCCAGCGATGCTCCCATCTATGTAATCCGTCCAAATAGTATTCGGCGTTTTTTTCTGCAAAATAATTCACGAAGGTGATACCCTCTTCATTTGACGAAAATCTGTCTTCCGAGCGCAATTTTCAGATGAGGGAACAAAAAGAAGTCGCTTGTGGGCTATATCTGGTGAGTTCAAGCAGTTCAAACCGTAATTCGTGGATTTTCATCATTGCAACCGCTGAGGTGTGAGACGGTGCGTTGTCTTGGTGAAACAGGATTCTTTTTCTGCAAATGTGGCCGTTTTTCCGCAAGTTCTGCCTTCAGCTTGTCAAGTAATGATGCGTAGCAAGCTCCTGTAATGGTTTTTCCTTTTATTAAACTAACTCCATGACTATCCCAAAAAAACAGGTTTTGCTTCTTTTGGAGCCGGTTCCCCCTTTGCAGACTGTTGTTTGGGCTGTATTTTTGTTTCGGGGGTATAATGGTGTATCCAAGTTTGATCTACAGTAATTAATCGGCACCAAAACTCGGATTTATTGCGCCTAAACTGCGCCAACAGAGCGTTGGAAATGTTCATTCGAACACGTTTTTGGTGTAACGTGAGCAAACCCAGCACCCAAAACGCAGACAGCTTTCTCATGTCTAAATGTTTATTTAATATGTGACAAACACGTTCTTTTGACATGTTCATAGCCTCTGCTATCTCTCTCACTTTAATTCGGCGGTCATCTAGCACCATTCGGTGAACTTTGGCGATGTTTTAAGTGATGGTGCAGAGTCCCCATACACAGAATCCAACTCATCTTTGATTTGCGTAGGCGTATTGCCTTTCAAAAACAAATATTTAATGACAGCTCGATACTCGATTTTGTCCATTTTCATAAAAACACTCACATCAACTCACTCAAACGACTGTTACATAACAACTGAGCGTCCAAAATGGCTGAAACTTTGGTAAGTAACTCAACAAAACAACGAAATTCGCTAGCTTTTAATTACGAGTGCTGCCACCTTCATGTTGAGGGCGGAAACTTTTCAGACCACCATCGTATTAATATATTATATGATTGGAAAGCTCACAAAGTATTCTTACATAAACTCAGCTCTGCCTGTTAATGTCAGTTCTATTGACACTTAAATTAGTATATTATGCATACTTTAACTATATCACGGAATATGGATTATTATTTTGGGGCAACTCAGTAGAACGTAGAAAAATATTTCTTATGCAAAAGGTTATAAGAATCATTACTAACATCCATAGCAGACGCTCCTGCAAAGATCTTTTTACAAGATTGAAGATATTAACCCTTCCTTGAATGTATATACTCCCAATCCTGAAATTTGTGTACGCAATCATGCCTCACTTATAACAAATCATGTAATTCATAGAATAAACACTAGACAAACGTATAACATCCATTATCCCAGTGCTAAACTTTCTTGCTTCCAGAAAGGTGTGGATTATGAAATTATCAAGATGTTTGGCGTTCTTACTAATGATCTTAAAGGAAAAATTGATAGCTTCAGTGCATTTAGAATTGCTGCAAGAGAGTACCTATGCTGAAGGTTATCTGAATGACAAATATTATTATCCTGATAATGTTTATGTAGCTCTGCAAGTATCTGTTGCAATGACGAATCATTACCGATAAACCTTTGTGATGCGTGTCGTTAATGTGTGTGTGCAAAATGCCACACTCATAAAAAGGTTTTATTCACTGATAAAAAGATTGAGACAATGGTAAAAGTCAAATGAAAGTCGATTAAGAAAGTGTTTCAATTTGTATCGTGTGATAACCCCACCTTTTTTTCCATATTGCTTTTCATATTGCCTGTCTCTTATGTTAAATTTTCAAGTATATAAGCTATGCTACTGTGTACATCTCGACATGTTCAATCTTCAATGTCCTTTGTGGCTACAAGTCAACCCACTGAAAGCAGATCAATCTAATCTAAATTGTTAATATCCGAGCGTCGATCTAACATTTACAAGCTACTTCTGACTAGGCAACGCTGCTCGCCTCTGATTCGCTACAACCGTGTACCCTCTGAAGGTCATATGTATGAGGTTTGACGCGAATAATCTAAATTTCTGAAATGTGAACAGCAGGAAAGGGAATATTACAATGACAAATAAGAGCAATGAAGATTATTTACTTCCAGAGTATATCCTTGCCAACTATCAAAAACAATTTTATTTTCGTATTTTCAAAATATTTTAAAAATCAATGTGATTTTGAGTTGTTTCATAAAACTAAGAACAAAACGTATTATTTTATACCATGCTGCGAAAAAAGCATAGATTACGCAATATCTACAAACAGCTATTCATAAAAATGCTGTAGCATTTGATGCAAGTCGGAAGTAGAAATGATGGCAACGGAAATATTTTGAAACATATCTGCAAAGCATTAGTTTCAGCGAGCATCCCTTTGAATAAGCTAAAGAATGTAGTATTACGAATATTCCGGATTAAAGCTCCTCAGTAAGGACAAACTGCTTTGACAAAGTTTCAGGTTATCAATATCCCAACCCTCTCGCCGATATTTTCACCTTTATAAAAGCTCGTCAATTATTTAAAACTTTCAAGTGTATGCAAATATATTTTCATATGGAATGATCAACAATATTTTTTGCACTTGTTACCCGCAAACAATGACACCCTAAATGCACCCCAACCCCCGATCTTTACTAATTTTCAATAAAATAATTCTTTTCAGGTAAAGCAAGAAATAAGAGAAAATGTTGCCGAAAACGAAAACAAAAAAAAACTCCAGTTTTTTTTTTTTTTTTTTTTTTTTTTTTTTTTTAATTTCCTCCTCCAACGTTAAGCCATATCGAACGATGAATTTAATGGGTGAAATGATCCTCAAATGAGTCCGGAGTCTATGGAGCTTAGAGTTACCAGACATTCGCCTATTAGGATAAGGCAGACCAGCAGAAGAGTCGAGTCGTCCAGGTTTACCTGGACGGAGTGTATGCTGCCCAGCACCTAGCCGCTTCTAGCGTCTTTATCTGGGCAGTATAGAAGAGTCATTAGTGTCGCAGGCGATTGTTTTGGGCAGTGGACATATCTAGCCCTGGTGAGCGCCGTCGCCCCGTGATGGGGGGATGCGCCAATGCTGACTGCGCTCTTCCGCCTGCTGGGAGGCTTCTGAGCACAGTCCGCTAAACAGGCTAGAGGGAAAGGATCCGTGTTACTGTATAAGGTTTACCTAGCCCATTACTGGGCTTAGGAAGTTTGAGTCAGGGGAATGTGGCCCTGTTCAGTGCTAGGTACCCAAGGCATCTTTGGGTAGCCGATAGCTTGGTCGCCGGCGAGGAACCCTATGGTCGTACCGGCCTAGGGTATTCACCAGTATGTTGGGGTGGGAGTCCAGCTTATCGTAGATGGTGCGGGATCTCTCCCGCACCACGTCAACGATATACGGGACCCCAGAGTGAGTGTGTAGGATGTGGGACGGAAATCTCCGCCCGGTATCGTAGATCATGCGCAAAGCCCTGATCTGGACGTACTGGAGTCTGCGAATATTGGTGGGAGCCGCTGATCCCCAGACTTCGCAGCCGTACAGAATCAGGGGCGGTATGATCGCCCGATATAGGCGTAGTTTGAGGTGAGTAGGCATGGTGGACTTAAAAATGGAGTATAGCTGTGTTAATGCTGCATGCCCTTGTCCGGCTTTGACCCGGATATGAGGTGCGTAGGTGAGTCCGCGATCCAGGTGGACGCCAAGGTATTTGGCAGTGGGAACCCAAGGGATTTGCCTCTGCCTCAACCTCAGCGACCAGTCTGGTCGCCTAGCTCGGACCTTAGCCAGGAGAAGTGCAGAGCTCTTCTCGGGGCTAATGGCCATTCTCCACATCTCACTCCAACGGCCAATGGCTCGGAGTTGGCGCTGCAGCGGAGGATGACAATATCGTAAGTTTTTGTTACGTGCCATTATGAGGACGTCGTCAGCATATTGGCACGTAACAGTCTGTGGTTCCAAGGGTAAGTCAGACATGTAGGCCGCAAAGAGTATCGGGGACAGTACACTGCCCTCCGGGACTCCCGCGGCTATTGGTCTGATAGATGACGTCCTTCCTTCCACTCTCACCCTGAAAGTGCGGTTTCTGAGGAAACTACTAATCAGGGCAAGATAGGGAGGAGGTAGGTTGGCCCTGAGTTTGTACAGTAGGCCTTGGTGCCAGGTTGTGGCAAAGGCTTTCTCTACGTCTAGCAGCACCGCGACTGCCTTGAGGTTTTCCTGGAAACCCAGGGCTGTCCTCTCGGCCAGGCGCAGTAGCTGTAGGGTCGTGGAGTGTCCATGACGAAAACCAAACTGGTGATCGGGTAGGAGCTGCCTTTCCTCGAAGAGAGGGGTCAGGCGGGATAGGAGCAACCGCTCAAATAGTTTTGAGACGGTTGGGAGAAGACTTATGGATCGGTAGCTAGACGGAAAGACCGGATCCTTGCCGGGCTTCAGGATGCACACCACTCTCGCCTCTTTCCAGCAAGCCGGGAAGTGGCGGAGGTGGAGGCACGCATTGAAGATCCGCGTCAAGTGGATAACGGCCCTCTTGGGAACGTGCTGGAGCATGAGTGCGCTAACACCGTCATGTCCAGGGGATTTGTTAGGTTTCATTTTTCGGATTTCAGCAGTCACCGCCTTTGGGGTGACTATTGGGATATGGATCGCCTCATGGCGCCGCTGTGGCTCCTCATAGAGGTCTTCCACAGCAGCCTCCACGAGGTCAGTGAAGTCTTCGTCCTGAGGGGCCTCCCTCGGCTCAAATTGACTTTCCAAATGATCCGCGAAAGCTGTGGCCTTATCTTGGGGCTCGTAAGCGAGTCTCCCGCTAGTGCCATGCAGCGGATGCTGGTACAGAGTTTTGTCCCTCCTGAGGGACTTGATGATCTTCCAGGGGTGCTTTTCCTGGAGGTGGACGTTTCGGAATGTGTTCTCCCAGGCCACCTTACGGTGGGCACGGAGCAGCCGCCTTGCCAGGGATTTGAACCGCTGGTAAACTGCTCCTATCCTGGGATGACGGAAACGCTGCCATAGCTTCCGAACAGCTGCCTTGGCTTTTAGCAGCTGCCGGATCTCGTTAGTGATGGACAAAGGGTTATGTGTGTTGGTGGGTATACGGTGAGTGTGTGTACTCACCGCTAGGCGGACCTGCTGGGAAAAACTCATCGCCGCAGCCTCCAGCGCCTCGACGTCGTCGATGCGTGGACGAGGGTCGATGGTTTGGTTAAGTTTGAGGATGGCTGCATCCCAGTCTACCTCTAGCTCCCAGTCTGAGTTTAACAGAGCTGGCATGGTGACGTCGGAATCGACCGTGACAGGGTCATGGTCTGAGTCCAATTCATTCACCGCCGAGAGGTCTAGATGGAATGGAAAGTTCTTGGTGATCATGATGTCGATGACATCCGGCCTGCCACGAGCCGGATGGAAAGTTGGACCTCTCGGCCCGTGCGCGGCGAGATTTGGGTCTCCGCTTATGAGGCGGTAGAGCCCTCGTCCCCTCTGGTTGCTTATGCGGCTGTGCCAGAGCCCATGTTTCGCGTTGAGGTCTCCTGCCATGCAAACCACTGGGTGTAGGTTGAAAAGGGTAGTGTAGTCAGCTTCAAAGAACTGGTTGCCAGGTGGGTCATATGCCGCTACCAGCAGGGTGTCCTGTCCGCCGACTGAGAGCCGGATGGCGCAGGCCTCCACGTGCTGCAGGGCAGGGAGAGGAACAGGTGTGTGCGTGATGATGTTTTTCACGAGTATAGCTGTACCGCCACCCCGCCGACCGTTTCGATCAGTGCGGTGGGTGACGTAACTTGGCAGCGAGAAGTCTATACCAGCCTTCAGGTGCGCCTCGCAGATCATGAGGATGTCAATCCCGTAGGACTGTACAAACTCCAACATTCCAGGACGCTGATCCCGTACACCGTTTGCGTTCCAAAACGCAGCTCGTAATGGCCTCCTGACAAGTCGGGGGGCGAAAACCCCGGCCCGCCTAGGTAGCGTAGATGGTAGCGTGTCTGCCTCACGTTCAAGAGGTCCCGAGCTCGAATCTCGGTCAGGGTGAGTTACCTGGATAAGGTTTTTTCAGGGTTTTCCCTTATCCTTAAACACGAATGTCGGCTAATTTTCAGCTCAATGGATCCTGGAAAAATTTGAGCATCATTTCACCCATTTCATTCATCATCCCATATGACTTAACGTTGGAGGACGTAAAATTAACAAAAAGGGGAGAACCCCGCAAAAAACTTTATCCAGGTAACTCACCCTATCCGAGATACGAACTCGGGAGCTCTTGAACGTGAGGCAGACACGCTACCATCTACCCTATCGCGGCGGGCGAACTCCTGTTGATGTTACAGATGCAGCACAGCTATTTAAAGCTCTGCACATGTTTTATTGTAAGGCAGTTCATATGACTTTTTTAGTTAAGTATAGTGTTGAATACACAAAGAAGCAACTCCATATGAAGTTATAGACACTATAAGACAAACAAAATGCTAACTAAACTATTAATAAATTCATTCATACTATTACAGGCTTAGTCAATTAGGAACAGAGCTATACAGGTTGTGTGACAAATAAAATCCTATGAAAGGGTAGAGCCAGACTAAAAAATTCAATGCCATAGCTGGGATTTGAACCACGGACCTTCTGGTCTCCGTCCAGCCGCTCTAAACCATTGAGCTACCATGACCAATGTGCCAACATGACATTAAATTCTCAAACTGACTCGTGTTTTTCCCGTTAAACCAGTAGGAGTTCTCATAAACACATGAGACAACTACCTTAATGGTGACTTACTATGCTGTAAGTACTTTAAGGCCCGGGCTTTATAGTTCGGACCACTATTAGGTACAATTAATGAGAGCTCCTAGTGGTTTACCGGGAATAACACGAGTCAGTTGAAGAATTTAATGTCATGTTGGCACGTTGGCCAAAGTAGCTCAATGGTTTAGAGTGGCTGGACGGACACCAGAAAATCCATGGTTCAAATCGCGGCAATGGCATGGAATTTTTCAGTCTGGCTCTCCCCTTTCATAGTGTGGCCTACACACAGCTAGTGTGAAAGAAGAGTTACTTTCCAAATAAAATACTAACTAGATTTCATAAATTCTTACACAAGAAGAGAAAGAAGTGGCGGCAGCTTTATCAATTAGGATGTAAGATAAAAATAAAATACTAAGTAGAATTAATAAACTCATCGACACTATACCAGGCTTTATAAAAAAACATTTCAGCATTGATTTAAATTTATTATCTTTACAACTCTTGATAGTAACTGGTAGAATGTTATAAAAATATATACCCATAAAACTAGGCATCTTCTCATAAAAGCGCAGTCTATGGATAGGAATTGCTAAGTTGTCTTTATCTCTAGTACTGTGATTATGCCTGTCAGTCTTGGGATATCCGTCACCCTTTTTCTGTAATATAAAGATTTTGTTAAAATTGACCTTAGTCATGTTACCCCATAATTCCATCCCATAAGAAAAGTATGAGTAAATTAAAGAATAATAACTTAGCTATGGTCATAGGTATATACGAGCGCTGCTCAATAAAGAATGATTATAATTTTTGCGCTAAAATTCAATCGTATTATATTCTGTTACTTCAATGTGAAACATGCCGTAGTAGTTTCATTGTGTTGGTACTCCTGGTTCCCGTCTGCAAGAACCAGACAAGTTCAGACATATTCAGTATCGCCTACCGTGGAATGGAGGTAACACGCGAGGAACAATATGCAGCTTTGAAATTCTGCTTTCGTCTCAACAAATCTTCAGTTAAGGCCTACACAATGTTACATGAGGCCTATCGAGATTCAGTTCTTCTCTACATCACAGCTCGAAGGTGGTTTAAAACATTTAAGGAGAGAAGACAATTTCAAAAGAAGGTGGACCTGGTGCTCCAGTTACTGCTTTTACGGAAGAAAACACTGCTGCTGCCATTGTGAGAGAGATTCAACGAATTACCTTAAGATCCCTTTCTGAAATACTGAACATTTCAGTGGGTGCCACCCACAAGTTGGTGACAGAAACATTAAACATGAGACGTGTTTGTGCACGATGGGTTCCAAGACTGTTGATTCCTGAACAAAAGGACATTCGATAGCAGGTCTGCATGCAGTTAAAGTTGATGTTAGAGGAAGATCTGGAGTTTCTTTCAAACTTAATCACTGCTGATGAAACTTGGCTACATCATTTTGATCCTGAGAGCAAACAGCAAAGCTCAGTGTGGAAATCTCCATCACCAATCCCCAAATAAAGCAAAAGTGGTTGCTTCTGCTTGTTAAGTTATGGTCATCCCATTCTTTGACATTAATGGAATGGTTTATCAGCATGTTGTACCTGCACACACATCAATAACTGGACAATACTATAGGGATGTCCTGAAAACATTGCAAGTCCATATCAGGCGCAAAAGACATTTCCGTGAAGCAGGTTGGATGCTGCACCACAATAATGCGCGGCCGCATATTGCCAATGTTGTTGCTAAATATCTTGCAAAAATCACCGTTAAGTGCATCCCTCACCCTCCCTACAGTCCGGATTTAGCCCTAAGTGACTTTTCTATTCCCTAACTTCAAGAAATGCCCTCGTAAGAAGCATCATCCATCATCAGAAGCAGTGGTGAAGGCTGTGGAGGTGATTTTGAAGGATCTCTCAAAAAATTGTTTCCAGCATGTCTTTGAAGACTCGCAGAAACGCTGGGACAAGTGCATCGCATTCAGGGGAGACTATTTTGAGAAGGACCATCAACATTATGAGGATGAGTAAAACTACGTTGTAAAAAAAAAAAAAAAAAAAAAAAAAAATAATTGTGATCATTCTTTATTGAACAGCCCTCGTACTTTACTAGGTATTTCAGAATGAATAAATTTTTACTGATGGTATTACCAAGTTTATCAATATGTTCAGTGAGGTTTAAAGTAGTCTACTGTAACACCTAATAATTTAGCATTCTTAACCATTTTTACTGGTTCACTGTCAACATTTAAATGAATTACAAGATCTGTACTTTTAACTCCAAATGTAATTAATTCATTTGTATTGGCATTCACAAACGTATTCAGATTATAAAGATATTGCAATAGTTTATCGGTGATATTTAAGGTATTCTGTAGAGTAGTAATATTTCTGTGACAAATTGTCACCATGGAATCATCTGCATTTGGTGGAGTAAATTTGAATTGCTGAGCGTAAGCTGGTCAGTATCATGCACGTATAAAATAAACAAAAGAGGTCCCAAAATGGAACCTTGTGCAACCTCGTGGGTCAATGTTAATATTTTTGACCTATACTCACCATTTTCTGTTTATAGGGTTACAAACTGTTTTCGATTTGTCATATATGATTTCACCATTTTAAGTACAAGACCCTGAACACAATGATCATGTAATTTATTCATTAGTATATTACTATTGACACAGTCAAAAGCTTTAATAAGATTTAATAATAAACCAGTGGCATAGTTACCAGAGTCTATGTTGGTTATTATTTCACCGCAACCTGTAATACATTTTATGGTGGAACTATCTCACAAAACCATTTTTTACATGATTTTATGGAAAAGAAAAGGTTCAAAAATTTTTGAAAGTGCTAATAAGATAGAAATGGGTTGGTAATTGTTTGACATCTTTCTCTCCCATTTTAAAAATTGGTATAACTTTTGCTATCTTTAGGACATCCGGTAATATTCCAACTTCTAAACAGAAAATGATAACATTAGCAAATGGGTCAGCTATTGCCAAACTCCCCCCCCCCCCTAATACGGTAGGTACAGGATTGGCGCTCCTGGGGTCCTGAGCCAAATCTTTCAATTGAGTTCCTCTGCAAGATGAGAGGGTTCTTTCAAACACCCAAAACCATGGTCCACTTCTGTATTTGATCCCATTTCTTTATTCATTTTCTTTTTCCTCCCTGACGGATAAGCTAGCACAGGTTGGCGGAGTGGGAAGCGTAGGGTGTGACTGGGTAATGCGTAATTCCCAGCCCATGGTTATCTGTAGGACTGCGTTTGTATCCATTAATGGTCAGTACTGGGAAGGGGTTACACTCCTGAAGGCGATTGGGTCCCTCTGTCTTAGACAGGTATGACCCTGAGGTGAGCAAGGTCCAGGTCAGGACTCTCACCTAAGCAGGGGTGGCACCAGGATGCTAGACCACCATCAGAAACGTTTGCAATGGTGGAGGAGATTGTCGCTAGGAACTGATAAAAAGTTAAGAAAAGTGTAAAGGAAGTAGATGAGTCTTGTGGTCCTTGCTATTTGGTTGTTACTAAACTGAGGAAAGGTGAAAATTTACTACCGTGAACCTGTTATTATCCAGAAGGGTTTACATAATATTGCTGGTCCTGTTCCTGTATTCGATCTTGCAATGGCATGCTCCTAGTCGAAGCTGTTTCAACAACGCAAGCTTTAACATTTTGAAAGCCTAAATGCTTGCAAGCTATCCGGTGCACATTGAATTGCATAGGACTCTGAACTCCTTGCATGGTGTTGTAAACACCAGCGCACTGGACGGAATGTCCAAGGAGGAGATTCAGGAAAACTTTGCGGAACAAGGTGTAACCAAGGTATAACGAGTCTACCGCAAAGAACGAGGTGAACTGGTGCCCACTCGTACCCTGTTTCTTACCTTTAATCTGGTAGGTATCCCACAAAGCATTAAGGCAGGGTACGAAGCTATTGAAGTGAGGCAGTATATACCTAATCCACTGAGGTGTTGTAAATGCCAGTGCTTTGGTCACACGAGTGCCTCTTGTAATGGAGTTGCTACCTGCGTTGTTTGTGGGGAATACAAGCATGATGCATATACATCACTTGCAACATGTGTTAACTGCAGTGGTAATCATTCATCTAACTCCAGAGAATACCCCCGTGAGGTAAGAGAGAGGTTGTTTTTCTTGGAAGCCTGGAAGCTCTTACGTATTTGTCAGCCTTCTGTCCCTAGGACCATTACTTATATAGCAGTTGCAGCTAAGCTGGTACCTAAACATGAAATCACAACACAAACTGGCAACTTAAATGGGCCATTAATTGTGGAAGGAACAATTACAGCAACAGTATAGTCAAAGCAACAGACAACAGCACTAACAGTGAGAATGCCTACAAAGTCCAATCCTAAGAAGGGTTCAGCCATGTCACCACCAAAACCATCTACTTCAAGAACGACATGTGAACTGGTAACATTTAATGTATCGCCAAGGAAATTCAAGACCTCATATGACAGAACTGACTTCCCTAGGAAAAAAAGTAAGACCAGTAAAAAGAAAGCTAGCCAGCATAAAAGTCCGTGACCATCTCCTCCATCAACCTTATCTGAGGAATCATCTGGAGATGACTCCGATCGGCAACTTTCATCTTCGTCGATTGCAGTCTCCGATCAGTTTGAGCCTCTGGACCCAAAATTATTAGCTGGAAAGTAGTCCTCTTCCAGAGAGGATATGGAACACGAAGAGTCTGCTCTCACTGCCAGAATAGTTTAAAAAAAAAAAAAAAAAAAGGATTAAGCTGATGTAAATGCTAGCCCAACCCCGAAGAAAAGGCACAGATTGATTTGACAACCGTTGGGCAGGTAGTTTAAAAAAAAAAACTTTATTCCTCAAGCTGTTCTACCGTTTATTAAAGAAACAGTTTTTTTAATGCCTTTAGGCATTTTATTAATTGTTATAGATTTTTATTGTTTTATTTTAATTGTGCATATTTATTTGCCATTTTATTTTGATTATAGTTTAGTTTATCTCTGGCTATTGCCATGAGTTAGTTTTTTAATGGTGCTGATGACCCCGCTGTTGAGTGCCCTTATATACACATCATCATCGTCATCATCTATTGCCCAACTACAAGCTTTTATCAAAGAGATGGGTATTCCATCATTTCCGATACTATTACAGTTTTTTAAATTTTTAATGTCTGACACCTCAGGTTCAGCAGTTGGCTGTCAATATATGCTACATGAGGATTTGCAGTTGCTTGCTAGTCCAAGAGAGGTATTCATACTGCATTTAGAGTGATAAAGTTTTAATTTAGTTCCATTGGAGATAAAATAGTTGAATGTCTAAGCTACCTGCATAGGTTCTTTTATGGTTTTATTATCAAAGTGAATGCTTATGTTTTCCACAGTAGCATGAGTTTTATAAAATTTATTTGTCAGCTGGTTTTGCAGACATTGCCCGATTTTAATATGGTGCTACTTATGCTATTACGTTTTGCGTTGATCACTAACTGATCATAAATCTTTTTTGCAGTTATTTGCTTGAACAGTCTTGTCTGTATCGTTAGGTAAAGCAGTAAGTTTAAACCATGTGCGTAGGCGTTTAATTTGTAGAGTAATCCAAATTTCCTTATAAACATGTTTAGGTTTATGATTTTTCACACATTTAGGGGGATAGTGTATGTTGATGTAATAGTACAAAGTATCATAGAAAGTATTGAGTTTTACATTTGGGTCTTCAACAATGTAGACATTTACCCACTCTTCCTTCAAAAAGGCTGTATTTAGAGAGTATAGATTTGATTTGTTTAATGAGTGTTGAGTTTTTGATTGACTATTCTGCACTATTTTAGGAAGTCCTAAACACTTAATATCATCATTGAGCTGTGAGGTCTGACAGGCAGGAGTTAAGAATGGTAATATGATAATGAGTTTTACCAAAGTTAGTAAGATATTGTCAACGGTTGTACTAGATATAACAGTAATTATCATAGGTTCATTGATCATTACAGTTAAGTTACATTCAGTAAAGAGATATTCGAGTTTCTCCAAAACTCCAATGAGAAATTGAAAGTCAATTATTTAAGTTAATTGATGGAAATTAATCATTTCTTCATACTAGCCATATAGAGGCTAAGGTTTCGGATAGAGTCAAAATGAAAAATTCAATGCCATGGCTGGGATTTGAACCATGGATCTCCTGGTTTCTGTCCAGCCGCTCTTAACCATTGAGCTGCCATGGCCAATGTGCCATCCTGACATTAAATTCTCTAATTGACTCATATTCCCGGTGGATCATTGGGGGCTCTCGTATCCGAGATACACCGTTTGTGGCAACTTACTATCGTAAGTACTTGAATTCCAGGCTTCATCATTAAACTCTAGTGAAGAAATGATTAATTTCCATCAATTAACTTGAATAAGATTTCGAGAGCCCCTAGTGGACTACCGGGAAAATATGAGTCAATTGGAGAATTCAATGTCAGGACGGCACATTGGCCATGGTAGCTCCATGGTTAAGAGCAACTGGACGGAAACCAGGAGATCCGTGGTTCAAATCCTGGCCATGGCATTGGATTTTTCACGTCGAATATCTATTGAAAGTGAATATTAATGTTACCCATGATTATGATTTTACTGTTGAGGTTAACTGTAAAATGGTCTAAACAGAGTGTTAAATTACTGTGGAAGAACTTTATGTCACCATTTGGTGGCCTATACACTCCAACAACAGTAACTGACATTATGTAACAATACGGATTCCTGCTCTCTCTATATGACCTCAATACATAAATTTTGGAGGTTACGTTCGGCCACAATCTTTGCTAGATTAGGATAAACTAGGATACTCACACCACACCAGATTTTGATACTCCCGGAAAAAGCTGAGATTAAGCGTATATTAGGAATCAGGTTAAATAAGGACTCATGCTCTCGCAAGCCATGTTCAGTGAGGATCAGTATATCAGGTTTCTCTTCTAAGAAAAAAACATTCAGAGGGTCAACTTCCTTTGTGAGCATTTGGATGTTCTGATGAATTAATTTTAGACTTACTCGTTACCTGGAAGCCGGAGAAGATGCCTAGTTTTTTTGAGTGTGAGACAATGGTTTTGTTAATACTGCTTTCTTGTGCCTCTGCTGCAGCTATTGTTACAGAAGCTTCTTTTGCTAAATTTAAAACAACCTTAGTTGGAGTGTAAAAATGTAATCTATTCCCCCGCATATTGAAGTGCATACATGTCTAGTATGATTTTCAGGTTAAATATTTGCAGTATATCAATTTTATATGTTGGTACCTGCTAGTAACAAAGGTTATTTGAAAAAACCATTTGTAGTCAATTTTTTGACACTTAGTCACTTACAACCGACTACAAATAGCTTTTTCAATTAATTTTGACATCATTGTTACTAAATTCTTCCAATCATGCATAACAGATTATGTTTGAGTTCACTAAATTTGCTTGTTTACCCAAGATTTAGGACTGGTCATGTCTATGGGGAAGTTTCACGACTATCACATTAGTATGGTGTAGGTCCTGGATTACACTTTCCATGTTTTGCACTAAATCACTCATTTCACAATTTGCAACATTATTACTGCTGCCGTTGAGCACCACAAAATCTTCTCGTCAATGTTACTTGCCACTTCTGCAAATCTTGCACCAGGTTTTACGATCACACTGGTTCTGAGTATATTTTCATACTTATAATTTAATTCTTTGACTAAACCCCTGCCATGACTATTACCTAACAGGAGAATTTGGCCTCAAAACTTTTCCTTTGTAGTATGTTTCCATCCATTGTGTTCTTTAGATTTGGTTCTGTTGCGGTTATCTAGTGGTTGATCCCGTCACTGTAGTTGTCAGAGCCATGACTGATTGATATGGGAAGCAGGTTTTTATTTCCTTTGTTGCCCTTTTTTTTTTTTTGTCTCGAGACCGTATTCGAATCATCAAATGCAGCATGCTGGTTTGAGGTTAGGTCATGGTGTTTGTTCGTTCTCTCTGCCCCTCTGCCCCTCCCTCTCCCTCCCCCTCTCTCCCTCTCTCTCTCTCTCTCTCTCTCTCTCTCTCTCTCTCTCTCTCTCTCTCTCTCTCTCTCTCTCTCTCTCTCTTTTAAATCTGGTAATTTCATCACGAGCTTCTTGTAGTTCCTTCTTCATTATTTCAATGATCTTTTGTAGTGATGCAATGGTGTTATGTACGAGGGTTATGCCAAAAGTTTTTAGCAGAGATGCAGAAATATATTTTATTCACAAACTATTACAACTTTTCAAAACTACTCTCCATAAGAACTGATACACTTTTCCATCCTTTGAATCCACTTAGAAAATGTCTGTCCACACTTCTTTAGACATGTCACTTAGAGCACTATTGTATGCTGCATCGGATGTTGTATTTCTTCATCGGATGAAAAAAAGTGCCCACGTAGTTTTTCCTTTGTCTTTGGGAACAGGAAAAAGTCACATGAGGCCAGGTCTGGTGAGTAAGGTGGGTGAGGTAAGACTCGCACTTTCTCCTCCAGGAAGTCTATGGTTCTGGCAGCCATGTGTGATGAGGTATTGTCGTGATGCAGAAGATGCCCACTCTTCATCTTGGGATGCTTTAACCTCCATGTTGCAAAGACTTTCGGCAGACATTCAGTCACATACCACTCTGCAGTGACTGTTCAGCATGTGTCCAAGGTCACAGAGATAAGTTGACCCATCTTGGTGCAGAAAGTGGCTACCATCTTCTTTCCAGAGCTCCTAGTTCTCCGAGTTTTCGTGGGTGGTTCCTGACCTGGAAAGCACCATACTAATGACTGCCTCTTGGTTTCGGGGTCATAATGATATATCCATGTTTCATCACCTGTGACGATATTGTGTCTTTGGACCATCTTTGGTCAAATTTTTCAAGCATAAATTTACACCAATCCACACTTGCATTCTTTTAGGCTTCTGTCAGGGAATGTGGCACCCAATGTGCACATCTCTTGGTTAGGGCTATGGTCTGTGCTGCAGTCGACCCAATATTTAGGGTCCGTTCAATATCGCAAAATGTGAGATGAAGATCCTCTTGGATCATTTTCCTCACAGCATCAACATTTTCTTGGGTCACTGCTGTTGCGGGTCGACCAGGACGAGGTTCATCTTCAAGAGACTCCCTGCCCCTTGAAAATTCACAGAACCAATTTCCAACAGTGGTCCTAGATGGGGCACTCACTAAAAACACGTACTAGTGAAGAGTGGCATTCATCTGCATTTAACTTATTTGTGCAATTCATAATAAATCATTGCTCTGAAATCATGGCGCGAAAGATCTTGCACTGTGTCTGACTCACCACTAACTGCGTCTTCACTCGCTGTCCACGCATGAACCTGTGGTGGGGGGACTGCCACACGCATGCTCCAAGGTGAAAAAACATCGCTCTTTCAAACTTCAATAATGTAATGGTCGTCAGATTTTTCCATCTTAGCGCTGCTAAAAACTTTCGGCATGGCCCTCGTGCACTCGTATGCAGCAATGGTGATCCATACCACTCATCCTGGTCCCGCACCCATAACATGCTTCACTTTGGTTTCCATTTCCCATGGATATATTGCATAGGAGAGCATTACTTCCACTGTTATGGTTTTTCATTGCACTGATAACTAAATCGTCACTCCTGTTTTCAATTGTTTTATGCAGTTCCAGTTTTCAATGCAAAATTTACTTGTTTGGCACATGTTCTCCGAGTGTTGGCATAGGAAATTCAAGTGAATTTTCCTGAAGTAAATGCCTTAATTTCCTCAATGAAAAAAGTTTGTGAAGGCACCATCAAGATGAAATTATTTACTGATATGATACTGTCTATTCCTAGAGTCGGGCACTTACCAGAAGAAATAGGAAACTGTCTTCATAATAAAACTGAGAAAATTGAAGCAAGGAATCCAGGTTTAATGTTTCTTCTGGATGTGAATAAGATGCTACAAGGTGAATCTCAGAAAGAATTTAATGCTTATTCCCCGACAAAGGCTCTATTTGATACTCTCCTGAGGCTTTTTGTGAAGCAGAGGGATCTTTCACTTGACATAAAACATTTTAATAGAAGAAAATTGCTTCTTCCAGGAAACGGTGAAAAAAAAAATGGTGCAGTTTGTAAACGCAATAAAAACTGACAATGCTAAACAAGGCTGAAAGAGAGACTAATAAATGTTAACTTTGTTAATATTTGTATTTACGAATAAACTTAATTCATCAAGATTCATAAATGTGAGAAAGTTGAAATAATGTACCTTATTTTAAATACATATTGTAAGCTTTTAGAACATATTTACCAGATTTTTAGTGCACAGATGCATGTATATATTCATACTTGATAGTGTTTATAAATCTCAGTTCTAGTGATGACGTTCACTGGTCAATGGAAACTGTCTTTGGATTACCATATACTTTTAATTAGAGTAGCAAACTTCCCTAAGGAAAAGCTCTATACCTAAACAAGATATATTCCCACATGAAGGAGCACTGGTTGACCATTCTATAAATATTAAAGTAATATGTGGACCTAAACTAAAATTGCATTATGTCTGTATCCATTAAATCAGTTCAATGCATGATGCACAAGGTTTGGATATGTCGAGGCAGACTGAAAAATTCAATGCAATAACTGGGATTTGAACCACGATTTCCCGGTCTGTCGTTTAAATCACAACCATGGCATTGAATTTTTCAGTCTAACTATCCAAACCTTAACCTACACACAGCTAATGTGGAAGAATGATTAATTTCCATAATGAAGTAATACGGTATTATTAAATTATAGATGAGTCGTATTTTTTACACATCTGCTTCACTTTCGTACCTATTTTGAGGACATGTTTCGCAAATCATCGCTTGCATCTACGGCTCTTGTGCGACTGAAGTTAGATCCAGCGGTGTGGGTAATTCTGGGGTTGTTGCTGCCATCTGTTGATTTAGTGATGAACTTGAATGTGGGATTCTCTTCTAGAGGGATTTCAAAGTTCATTAGTTGGTTTTTATGTTTTTCTATGTATATCCTCTCCCATATGACGAGTTCACTATGTTTTTGTACGTATTTAGTAATTCTGTAATACGGTATTGTTCATCTCTAGCATAGCAATTGGAAAATAGATTGAGGCAATTTTCCAATGTAATATTGCTGGACAACAATGGTAATGAATTATAGACAGATGCTTTATTGTCACATACACTTACAAATAGTGAGTAAAAACAGGTGATTTGTCAACAGTAGAAAATTTAAACTAACAATAATTACACAAAATAACACTAATGATATAGTAATATAATACTAATAATATAATTACTAATAATATGAATACAAGTATATACAAGTATTGTTATAATTATGACATGCCCTTGGAATAATATTGTCAGTTTTATTAATATTTAAATAATTACAGAATGACAAAAAAAAACTGTATTAAAATTCAATTTTATTATACATATATTCAGTAATCGAGTAATATGATTTGTCCATTAGTAGGTTTTTTATTGCTTTATTAAATGTTTTGAGGTTTTTCATTTCACAGATTCTTACAGGTAATTTATTATATATTTTTATTCCTGCATACTGTGGGCTTTTTTCATACAGTGCTAATCTGTGCATGGGTGGTTTTAGATTATTTTTATTTCCCATTCCATGATTATAAGATGCTAGCACATTTCAAAGAACATTCCTAGATATTTATCCTCAAAAAGAAGCATTTTCAAGATTTCTCAGAATTTTAAAACAAGAAGAATGACAGAGAATGTGCAGAAGGTTTGAAAAGAGAGGATGTTGAAGTATTATAACATGTTTCAAAACTGAGTAATATTTGCTGAAAATTCAGTAAATAGTGTATAGCCTATTGTGAAGTTCAAATCAATATTACACAAAGCAGTTGTTAGCAGCTATGTTAATTAGAAACAAAGTTTTGTTCTCTTTAATATTTTGACTTTAACATCTTATTTACATTGCCTATAATAAAACCTACACTTCCATAGACTTATTTATATTGAAATTTAACTGTATTGGAACACCACAGTGAAGCGAAATAATTATTAAATTATAGATGAGTCATATTTATTACACCTCTGCTTCACTTACGTACCTATATTAAGGACATGTTTTGCAAACCATCGTTCACATCGCCGGCTCATATGCAACTAAAGCTTGATCCAGTGGTGTGGGTAATTCTGGAGTTGCTGCTGCCATTGTTGATTTTGTAATGAATTTAAATGTGGGATTGTCTTCTGGTGGGATTTCGAAGTTCATTAGTTGGTTTTTATGTTTTTTCTATGTATATTCTCTCCCATATGACGAGTTCCCTAGGTTTTTGTACGTATTTTAGTAATTTGGTGCTATCTTCAATTTCATGATTTTCAGACCAGAAATGAGCTGCTATTGCGGACTTATCAATATTTTTGTATCTTAAGTGCCTAAAATGTTCTTTCTTTCTAGTGCCTGTGTTTCTTTTTGTCCTCCCTATGTAAATTTTTTCAGTCTTTACATTTAATCTTGTAAATGTCCGACTTTTCTTCTGGTTTTAGCTTATCAGTATTATTACTGTTAAGTAGGTTTTTAGTGTTGTAATTGTTTTTTGGTGCCAATGTTATATTGTATTTCTTGAATATTTTTTGGAACTTTTTTGTGGACCAAGGGTGGTAAGTAAATTTAGCAAATCTAATTTCTTGTTTCATTGGTGAAAGAGCTGTGAACTGTTTTAATCTTTTTTGAAGTTTGAATGAATTTATTTATCTACAAGGCTTTTTTCCATATCCACTTTTAATTGCAGTTTTTAAGATTTGATGGTATTCTTTTTTATATTCTTGCTGGCTGAGGGGTAGATTTACTAATCTGTGTGTGAGACTGTTGATGGTAGCATGTTTGTGTGGAATTTGGTTGAAACTATTTGCTTTGATGTAATTATCTGTGTGTGTTGCTTTTCTATGAATACCAGATTCCACTTTTTCATTGTTTTTTTTTTTTGTGATTTTAAGGTCCAAAAAAGGTAGAGTACAGCCCTCCTCAGTTTCTACTGTGAATTGTATGCTGGATTCTAGAAGATTAAGTAGTTTTAAACCAGAATCTATCTGTTTGTAGTGTACTATTGCAAAGATGTCTACGTATCTGTACCATGTTTTAAAAATGTGAGGAAAGGCTTTAGTAATATGTGTAATAAATATGACTCATCTATAATTTAATAATTATTTTATTTAGTTTACTCCCCAATTGGGAAGGGTCTGCCCTTATGGACAAAGAACCGTTACCACTACTGATGTTGAATACAAAATGGAAATTAAAATAAGAACTGGAATAACAGTTACGAAAAGTTATGCACAAGTTATTGTTAACACCTACTGATATATCGAAATTTAACTGTACTGGAACACCACCGTGAAGCGAATTAATTATTAAATTTTTAAATACGACTCCATAATTTAATAACCTACTGATATATTCTTTTTTTACTTTCAGTTCATTTATTCTGACCACTCAACAAGATAAACTTATGTGTTTCTAAAGGGAAGAATTCTGAACTCAGGCTAATCAGATGCGCTAGTGCTCTCAGCATTGACACCTTGTTAACCCCCACTATTTTTATATTTCCCTTTCTCTCACACACTCGTACAACGTACAGGTCTGCTTGGCGCTAGATGTAAGGGTAACCTAATTAAAATGTCCAAACTTTCATGAGACAGTTGCGAAAATAAAAATTGGAAAAAAAATATTTGCAAATTATGTATATTTTTAAATACTAACGTAATTCTAGTTTATGAATTACCTGTTTTTCTAATCCAATGGAACTGACAGTGACTCATCCATATCGCTGTCAATGTCACATAAGTCAAAAGATGATTTGTCATTATCACTGCCATCATCCGAGTCTGGCAAATTTATGACGATAGGCTCCAAAATCTTGTACGTCTTAAAATCTTCTTGCAGGTTTTCTGCATGTTTCACACACTTCCCAGTCTTGTTGTGATACGTTGTCAATTTCTTTGTAAATAAGTCATTTGTCAGCCAGTTTAAAAGTATTTCTGTTTGCAACCCCCCATTTTATTTGAGCCCACACCAACTTAACCCATTCGCATCATTTGACGACCAGGGCTCGTCATGCGCCATTTTGGCATTTGAATCGTATGATGAGCTCAGCTCGCATGCTGCAATGCTCCATATAGATGTCATATGTATACCTCTAGAATGAATCACTGATATGCGATGTTTGTAATTTTGCTGACTATAATGTCAGCAGCTGTGTTTAAACTAAGCAAAAACAATTTTATCTTAGCGTTATTTCCCTCGCCTCAGTACCAATCATGGCCGCAAGGAAAGTTTGTGCGGATGACGAGGATGGTTTAAGAAAATTGATACGAAATGTATTAGACAGTGACAGTGAATGTGGCGATTTTTCAGAATATGAAACCGAATCTGAATAAGTTTCTAGTGACAGTGAAGATGAATTTAGTGAAGAAAGCAGCGAGGAAAGTAACAATGAAAGCAGTGATGACACGCCAGGCTCTTCAGAACATGTTTGCATTACAACGCAGAAGAATCAGTGTGACTGGATTTGGACTAAAGCTGACAATAGCCCCATTCTCCACCCATTTACGGCAAATAGTGGTGTTTGTAAAGCCTTACTGGACAAGTATTTGCCAGAGATGCCCTCTGCACTTTCAATATTCTCGGAATACATGGAACCCTTATTCGACAAAATATGTAATGAAACGAATGCTTACGCAACAAGGCAGTTGAACAATCCCAACAGAAAAATGTTGAAAGACGACAAATGGTTTAGCACTACGGCAGATGAAATTAGGGCCTATATAGCTTTAGTTATTCTGATGTCTCAAGTGTAAAAATCATGTATTCAATTGTACTGGAGCAAAAATCGACGCCTTGACACTCCAATTTTTCATGAAACAATGAGTACGGAGAGATTCAAATTGATTTCCCGTTTTTTACATTTCATGGATGACAAAGAAAACCAATGTGATAAACTAAAAAAAAAAAAAAAAAAAAAATTAAACACTGGTCAACAAAATTTAACTTTTTTCTCTTTCACAAGAATTAAAATAACAGATTCTAAAAGTATTTTTTGTGCTGAATTCAAATTAAAGTTTTTCCCCATCGGGCAGGAGTTTTGTGTGATATTCATTTGAATTTTTTATAATATTCCAAAAAATCCGTAACTAGCTATCTAACTCAAAATTATAACTACTGATTCTGACTTACCTAGAAAGTGGTAGATAGTGATTTTCGGGTATATTTTGCATCTGGAACGTCTCTCATTTTAGTCCAACAGTAGTCAGCCAGCATACTGGAACTCCACTTGCCTTCGTACCTCTTCTCTATTGTAGAAATTTGCTGATGAAAACACTCACCGTGTTCACCGCTGACAGCTCCAAGGTTTTCGAGGAAGAAGTCCAAGTGAGAGTCCAAGAAGTGAATTTTTAAAGACATGTTGCATCCCATAGCTTTATAAGAATACAGAAGACCAGCCACTATGTCACGATAGTTTTCTGCTTTATGGTTTCCAAGAAAATTGCAACACAAACTTTTCAAAGACTGCCAGGCTGCTTTCTCCAGTGGATTTAACAGTCCCTCGAAATGTTCATCAGCCATTAATGATCGGATTTGTAGTCCTATAAAAACTCCTCCTTTCAATTTAGCATCACTGACTTTGGGAAATTCCGATTTCAAGTAGAAGAATCCATCAGAAAGTTTATCCATAGCTTTGACGAAATTTTTCATAACTCCTAACTTTATATGCAATGGAGGTAAAAATATTTTTTCAGGCTTCACTAAAGGGACACATGACACATTTTTTCTGGCCAGGGATAAGAGATTCACGTTTTGGCCATGACTTTCTAACGTAGTGAGACTTCTTATTTCTGCTGTCCCACTCGCACAAAAAACAGCAAAATTTGGTGAACCCAAGTTGCAAACCATGAAATAAAGCAATGATCTTTAAATCACCACAGATATTCCATTCATATTTTCCATATTGTATTTTCTCTAAAACTAGTTTCATATTTTCATATGTCTCTTTCATATCAGCGGCATGCGCTACCGGTATTGATGGAAGTTTATTGCCAATATGTAGCAGCACAGCCTTCAAACTTACTTTAGAGGAGTCTATGAACAATCGCCACTCATCTGCCCGGTGTTGAAACCCAAGAGTTTCCATAACTGAACAAATATTATTACAAAACACAATACCATTTTCTTCAGAGAAGTATACTTTGAAAACACTATGGCAGCTATGATATCTACTAATTCTTACATCTTTTTGGAGTAGATTCCACCCTTTGAGTCTGGAAGCTAAAACTTCCGCTTGCTGTTTAGACAGATTTAAATCGTGAATCAGGTCACTAAGGTCTTGCTGATTGGGAAAGTATGGTTCTGATGAACAGCTACTGGCTTCATATGAAAGATCATTTTTATTTTCATCTGAATCATTTGGAGTTTGTCAGGTCAGAACCAGAATTATCACTTAAGGTCGTATATGCATAACTCTTCACTGTGTAAGACAGGTCTCATTGCAGATTGCAAATTCAGATACTTAACTGTATATTTTGTTTTATATGTGATTCCTTTAATATTTGTCAAACAAAAATAACAGTCAGTTAAATGATCCTTCAGTTCCCTCCAAATCATGGGAATTGCAAATGGCATATGATGTGTACCATTTTTCCACCCAGTCAGCAGTCTAACACACGAAACACAGCATGTATTTGGGGCCCAGCTCTTATCAAAATCACCAACTTGACAGCCAAAGTAAAGTTTATAACACTTCTTTACAAGTGGGGTCAAATTTCGCCTTTGAGACTTAAAGGTCAGCTCACCACAAATATAGCAGAAATTATCTGCATGATTTACACAATTTCTCGGCATGATGAAAAAATAAAGCACAGATATGCAACATGCACAACATACACAATACACTTCTAAACAGAAAGGAAGGAAATATTTCACTAAATTAATTGGGAGTCGATTAATGACACTAAACAACACTTACTTTTATTAAATTCACTTTCAGAAAAGATCTTTAGCTTTAAAAGTTCATTTCTTTTTATTAAAGATTTTCTAACGGTATTAATCCCATAACAGAAGTGTCACTTCGAGCTGCCATAACCTTACAGCTGGAAGCATTGAGTGTGATTTTGAAGCACTATCAGTCCTAGAAACTGCAAGAATCATTAATCCTGTCAGAATGCCTACTCTTTAGCAAATGCTTCCAACATTGTGTATTATCTGTCTCATCATAAATCAATTTTTCTTCTGTACTTCCCGTTTATGATATGATGTCCATTTTTTCCTGGAAATGTACAAATACGATGTAATTTCACACATTAACTTTCTGCTGTATCTCCAAAATAGTTGGTATTTTTACAAAATAAAATGTCCTTGGCAGGACTCAAAACCAAACCTTAAATACCTCAATCAAATTTTAAAAATTAAATGTCCCACCTGGAACTCAAATAATTAATCTTCAGTTTTTTTGTGTGAGCAACAGTATTTTGGGTTCCAGACACAAGTTACTCTCCGACTCAAAGTCGAGCATACTCTCACACAAGACGTCAAGGACTAATTCATGAAATAGATAATTACGTAGAAAATGAAGCTAGCTACAGTGAAACAATGCATAGTATACAAATATAACAATTAGTAACAAAAACTTCACTTATGTTAAGAAAATTATGTTAATTCTTCTTTCTAAATGAAATCGATTTTATGAACTCTTGTCCACATCGTCAGTCAAAGAAAACCACAGGAGAAAACAAATTCATCATTAAGGAAGTTACAATGTTATGCTTTTTCAGTATTACCAAATTCTGAAAATGAAACTTAAGAACAGAATCAACTGCTGGTATTTCAAAACTCATTATGCGATGTTTGTTTTTTAAAATAAATATCTTTTCGCAAACCATTAAATCTATCGGGACATGTAATTGTTTTAATAATTTATCTTCAGGATTTATATTATGGTTAAATGACCAAAAATGATCTGCTACAACAAAAAGACAGTGATATTTCTACCCTTAAAAAAAATAAAAGATGATTATAATTTTAAAAAATTTACTTACCATCCTTGGTTTAATAAACAATTTCAAAAAGATTTTAAAGAGTTTGGTATAACTTTGGTTCCTCAAAATAAATATAGTACTAAAAATTTACTACATTTCTTTAAAAAATATGAAATTCCTAATAATAAAAAATCTGGTATTTATCAATTTGATTGTTTAGATTGTGATCAGGTTTACATTGGTAAGACGAAACGTAATTTGGAAACCAGAACGAAAGAACATTTTCATAACATTAAGTATAAACAAACTGATAAATCGGCCATAGCGGATAGATTCTATACATTTAATGGTTTGGGAAAAGATATTTATTTTAAAAAATAAACATTGTGTAATGAGATTTAACTGTATTGGAACACCACAGTGAAGCGAAATAATTATTAATTTTTAGATGAGTCGTATTTATTACACATCTGCTTCACTTTCGTACCTATTTTGAGGACATGTTTCGCAAATCATCATTTGCATCTTCGGCTCTTATGCAACTGTTGCAAAACATGTCCTCAAAATGGGTACGAAAGTGAAGCAGATGTGTAATAAATACGACTCATCTAAAAATTAATAATTGTGTAATGAATTTTGAAATACCAGCAGTTGATTCTGTTCTTTTGTTTTGTTTTCAGATTTTGGCAATATTGAAGAAACATAACATAGTAACTTCCTTAATGATGAATTTGTTTTCTCCTGTGGCTTTCTTTAACTGACAATGCGGACAAGAGTTCGTGAAATCGATTTCATTTAGAAAGAAGAATTAACATTTTATTAAGTGAATTTTTTGTTACAAATTGTTATATTTGTATAAATAGATAATTGTTAAGACAGTTTTTATTATTATTGCCTTAGCAATGATTTTGATGATAAATGATGATCCATACTTACAATGGTTCTCTTTTGCCAGTTTTGCCATATGGTGTCCCATAAGTTTTTCCAATCTCTTGATAATGATTTACCCCCTTTGTTTTTTCAGTAATTTCTTCTCACACTTCTAATTTTCTTAAAATAGCTGAGCTCAAAGAAGATTTTCCAAGAAGAATATTATTGTAATCTTCACTTAAGTTTTCAATCCTAATTTTATCAAAGTTGGAAATTGTTCTTTCACACTAGCCATGTGTAGGACGCACTACATAGCAGTCGTCGTCGTAGTAGTAGGATTTATGGGCGCACAACAGCTTAGGTCATTAGCGCCCTGGCTTGAACTTTAAAATGACTACTGCGGAGAGTTAACTGCTAAAAATAGTAAAACACTAAAAATACAAAAACTTAAAACCTAGAACGCTAAAACGCTAAGAGTACTAAAACAGTTAAAATAGGAGTGCCGAGATATATCTAAAATAGAGTAGTTTGAGGGTGATAAAATTATACTAGACGTTTCATTCCGCTGCGCTCTAAAAAGGCGAAGAGTCCCTTAACAGCAGCAATGTCATCTCTCAGCATGGCGCTGAGGTTGGGGGCCAAACACAAGGACGAGCGCAACGTTGAATAAAACCGACACTCCACTAAAAGATGCTGTACCGTCAAGGGCTCACCACAGTGAGGACAATGAGGTGCTGGTTCCTCGCGTAATAAATATTAATGGCTAAAATGTCAATGCCCGATGTGAAGTCTAGCTAAACTAATCTCTTCCCTCCGAGAAGAACGCAAAGACGTGGCCCAAGGAACAGGAAGAGGTTTAACATCCCAGAGCTTGTTGCCACCTAGCGCGGACAAGTCGCCATGCCAATGCATGAGGATGGCATGACGAAGGGATGCAGCGACATCCTCAAAAGGAACAGAATGATTGAAAACAGTGGGAGATAAAATCGCAGACTTCGCAGCAGCATCAGCAGCCTCGTTGCCCGATACCCACGTTTCCAGAAACCCAAACAAACGACACGCCGAACCCAGAAGTAGCGAGCGAGTGCAGCTGATCCTGTATACGCTGTACCAAACGATGGCATGGGTACAGCAAACGGAGGCTCTGTAGAGCACTGAGAGAATCGCTGCAGATGGCAAAGTGGTTCGAGTGCTGCTGGCTGATAAAAAGAAGGGCCTGGTGGATACTAAAAAGTTCGGCGGTAAAAATCGAGCATTGCCGGGAAAGACGAAACGTAAAGCTCTTAGACGCAGCCACGAAGGCACATCCAACGCCATTGTCGATTTTGGATCCATCCATAAAGATAAAAAGGTGGCTATTAAAATGCTGCTGGAGTTCTAAAAATGCGGAACGGATGGCAGAGGTCGGAACAGGAACAGCAGATTTGGGCATAGATGTCAACCCAAGATGGAGGAGGGTGTCATACTGCGTCCAAGGAGGAAAAGTAGATTCCCTCCGAGGTGATACTCGCGGTAGTGTGACGTCCAGAGTCTGAAGAAGTAAACGAAAGCGTTCACCGGGCGGAAGTAGTGCAAGGGGACTGATTGCATACTGGCGATCAAGAGATGAGTCAAAGAAGAGCCTAAAGGTTGGGTGTGTGGGCAGAGATGAAAAGACGGCATGCGAAGGAGCATAAAAGAAAGTCACGCCTGTAGCACAGGGGAGGTTCAGCAGCCTGAGCATATAGACTGGGGACAGGGCTGGTTGGAAAAGCACCTGTAGCTAGCCGTAGCCCTCGATTGTGCACAGGGTTCAAACGATTCAAGATCGAAGGTCGTGCCGACGAATACACCACACTCCCATAGTCCAGTTTGGATCGCACTAGTGACCGATAGAGTTGAAAGAGCACGGTCCGATCAGCTCCCCAGGATGTACCGGATAAAACACGCAAGATGTTGAGGGTTCGATCGCAGCGACCTTTCAGGTAAGATATATGAGAATCCCAGCTCAGCTTCCTATCGAACACCAATCCTAAAAATTTAGCTTCCTCCGCAAAGGGAAGCGAATGGGGACCGAGGCGGAGGGAGGGTGAAGCAAAGGCCTTACGGCGCCAAAAGTTTACGCACACGGTCTTCTCAGTGGAAAAATGGAAGCCGTTGTGGAGGCTCCAAGTGTAGAGGCGGTCTAAGCAGACCTGGAGCCGACGTTCCAAGGTGCTCGTCCGCCGAGAGCTGCAATAGATGGCGAAATCGTCCACAAATAAAGATGAGGATATCCCTGCGGGAAGACACTCAATGATGGAATTGATGGCGATAGCAAACAGGGAAACGCTGAGGACCGAACCCTGGAGTACACCGTTTGCCTGATGGAGAACACCGGATAAAACAGACCCCAACCAAAAACGAAAGGACCGGTGCTTCATGAATTCCCGGAGGAATATGGGGAGGCGACCACGAAGCCCCCACTGATGTATGGTACGTAGTATTCCAGTCCTCCAACAGGTGTCGTAGGCTTTCGCAAGGTCGAAAAAGATGGCCACAGTTTGGCAACTGCGTAAAAAGCCGTTCATAATGTGTCGAAAGGGAAATCAAATGATCGGTGCTGGAACGGTAACGGCGAAATCCACATTGTATGTTGCACAAAAGGTTCTCCGATTCGAGCAAGCCACCATCATGCGCTCCATCACCTTGCAAACGCAACTGGTGAGAGAGATAGGTCGGTAACTGGAAGACAGATGTCGGTCCTTCCCAGGTTTCAAAATGGGTATGATGATGGCCTCTCGCCACATCTCTGGGAAACTGTCGTCAACCCAGATACGATTATAGAGCTCTAGTAGGAACGCCCTCCCTTCGGGGGAGAGATGTTGTAGGAATCGCAAATGGATGCCGTCTGGTCCCGGCGCACATAATCACGAAGATGAAAGTGCGTGGTCTAGTTCTGCCATGGTGAAAAGGCAATTGTAGGCTTCAAGGTTTCGTGAAAGAAAGCAGAAAGCTTGAGATTCCACCTGATTCTTGATTGGTAGAAACTCAGATGCATAGTTGTCTGAGCTAGACACGTATGCGAAAGCAGTGCCAAGGGTATTAGCCACGTCAAACAGGTCCACGACGACTCCTGCGGCAGTTTTCAAACCAGCAATCGGCATGTGGGTCGAGTTGCCTGCCACGCTCTTAGCCTATCCCATACAACTGAGGAGGGTGTATGGCAATTGAATGACGACACAAAGGCGTTCCAGGATGTCTTTTTGCTTTCCTTAATTACGTGCCTGGACCTGGTACGCATCTTCTTGTACTGGATTAGGTTCTCCAGTGTGGGGTGGCGCTTGAAAACCCTTAGGGCACGCCTGCGAGCACGAATTGCATTCCGGCAGTCATCCGTACACCATGGGACAGGTCGGCGAGGGTTGGGAGTCGAACGAGGAACAGATCGTTCAGCAGCGGATAGTATCTGCTCCGTCAGATGTTCCACTAAATGGTTTACCGAGGCGTCCTCGTCATAACTAAAAACGGCTAACTGGGAGAAAAGACTCCAGTTTGCATGATCGAAGCGCCATGTGGGCAAACGTGTGGAACACATTGTGTGCTAGGAAACTGATAAGGCACGGGAAGTGGTCACTTGAGTGCAAGTCGGAGATCACGTTCCATAGGAGGGATACTGCTAACTGCGGGGAGCACACTGCCAGATCAAGATGTGACTAGGTGTTGGAAGCATCAGAAAGGAACGTTGGCTCTCCGGTGTTCAAGAGAACCAGGTTATTGCTGTCCAGGAAGTCTGAAAGAACTGTACCTCTCGCACAGGTTCGAGTTGAACCCCAGATAGGGTGATGGGCATTGAAGTCTCCCACAAGCAGGAAGGGGGTGGGTAACTGAGAAGCTAAGTCCTGCAGTTGAGTGAGAGATCGTCAGATGGTGGAATATAGAGGTTGCAGACAACCAGTTGTATTCTCGGCAGTATTATGCGCGTAGCAACTACCTGTAAGTTAGTCCGGAGATGTATAGCGTCCACGTATACATCGTCTCTGATGAGCACCACTGTGCCTCCGTGCGCAGGAATCCCCTCTTCGGGAGCTAGATCGCGCCTGAAGGTAGTAAGGGAGTATAGCGCCTTAGTTGGAACGAATCCTGTGGGCGTAACTTTGTCTCTTGTAGGCAGACGACTAATGGGTCGTGCTTTTTGAATAGCAGTTCAAGTTCAGAGCGATTTGCCCTTAGCCCACGTATGTTCCACTGTAAGATAGCTATTGGAAGAACAGTGGAGTAGGATGTGGCGACTTACTTCACTTCAGGACGACTTCGAAGGTGGTCGGATCAATTTTCACTTTTTCCTGGGTTTTGGGCTTACCCCTTTGACTTCCGAGTTATCCGGTCGTTTTCTAGATACCATCCTGACAGGGTGGTCTGTGTCCTCCTGTTCCATTTCCTCCACGGATGAGGTCCCTTTGCCGATGCAGAACTTCGGTTCAAGTACCCCAAACCGATTAGACACAGAGACTGACGAGGAAGACAAGCGTCGGTCAGAGTCCTCACCTGATGACTCGTCGGAGGAGGAACTTTTAGAGGCCCTAGAACTCTTCTTTCGGCTGGCAGGTTTGCTTGTGTCCTTAAGGAAATCCGACTTTTTATAGATAGTCTTAAATTGTTTGGGCGGGGCTTCGTACACTATCGGCTTGTCGATCTTAGAGGTTGATGCTTTGGCCGGTGGTAGTGCTGGCGATCTCCTTCCTGATGGAGGCTTAGGCGTCATAGGGGCCGTGGTTTTTGCATGCTTCGTGGGTGGTGATGGAAAAGTAATCTTCTCAGCTATTGTTGCCTCGCTGGTAGGGCTGGTCTGAGTGGCAATCTCTCTCTTTGGCACCGGCTTAGCTGCTACTGAGCTGTAGGTTGCGGACCGCGGAAGGGATGGTATGCGAGAACTTCCGGGCTTCCGAGGACACCTTCTCTTTCATCCGGATCTCTTGGATCACCTTTTCCTCGACAAAGCGCGGGCAATCACGAGAGCTGGATGGATGACCTCCAGCGCAGTTCACGCATTTAACCGGCGATGAACACGCACCTTCGTGCTGTGAGATCGCACAGTTAAAGCATGTAGGCGCGGCGTTACAAAAGGCGCTTGTATGCCCAAATCGCTGGCACTTGTAGCATCGTAGCGGGTTGGGGGTATAGGGCCGTACCTCGATGGTCTCATACCCTGCCCTGAGTCCTTTGTGGGAGATCGACCCGATCAAAGGTCAGGAACAGGGTACGGGTAGACACCAATTCCCCTTGCTCTCTACGCTTGACGCGGTACACAGCCGTCACGACTTGATCTTGTAAGTTTTCCAAGATTTCCTCGTCAGTCATTCCATCCAAAGTACGGGTGTTGACCACTCCGCGCGAGGAGTTGAGGCTCTTATGGACAGTGACGGTCACCGGATAGCTGCCTAATAAAGTCGCCTTCAAGATGACGGCTGCCTGGGAGACAGTATGCGCTTCCACTAGGAGCGTGCCGTTTCTTGAACCAGTACAGGATTTCACCGGACCAGCAATTTTATCCAGACCCTTTTGAATGACGAAAGGGTTCAGAGACAAAAAGTTCTTGCCTTCCTCCGTTCTATTTACTACTAAGTAGCGAGGACCAACGGACTCAACTACTTCCTTTCCAGAAACCTTCACACTTTTTGGGTGTTTAAGAGATTGCACCATAGCGATAGTATCCTCCACCATTGCAAACGTCTCCGATGACATGCTCACATCCTGGGCGCCACCCCGGCATAGGTGAGAGTCCTGGCCTGGACCTTGCTCACCTTAGGGTCACACCTCCCAGTGTAAAGACAGAGGGACCCAATCGCCTTCAGGAGTGTAATAGCTCATGCAATGACCCCTCCCCGGGACTGACCTTTATCAGCGCATAAGAACACAGTCCTACGAAATAACCAGGGGCTGGGAGTTACGCGTTACCCAGTCACCCCTTGAGCCTTGTGCGCGTGGCATCCTCCAGACATGTGTTCAGGGAGGTAAAAGAAAGGAAAAATAAATAAAAGGGGTCAAAAACCGAAGTGGACCATGGTTTGGGCGTTTGAAGGAACACTCTCACCTCGCGGAGGAACCCAGTCGAGAGATTTCACCAGTGCCTTTTCTGCCAGTTTTCGGGGTTACTGATGGGCCTTCTTGGCATCCGTAGCGGTGTTGGGGTAGACCAAGTTCCCACCGTACATCACCCCATCAGTCAGTCCCCTACTTCTATGAAAGGGTAGAGCCAGACTGAAAAATTCAATGCCATAGCCGGGATTTGGACCACGGATCTTCTGGTCTCCGTCCAGCCGCTCTTAACCATTGAGGTACTATGGCCAACATGACATTAAATTCTCCAACTGACTTGTATGTTTCCCGGTAAACCACTTAGGAGTTCTCATAAACACATGAGACAAGTACCTTAATGGCGACTTACTATGCTTACTTTCAGGCCCAGGCTTTATAGTTCAGACCACTATTAGTTACAATTAATGGAAATTAATTGTCCTTTCACAATAGCCGTGTGTAGGACGCACTATGAAAGAACAGAGCCAGACTGAAAAATTCAATGCCATAGCCGGGATTTGAACCACGGATCAAAGTTATAGCAATATCAAAGTTGCTTGGCATTTTTTGTCTAATATTTATTCTGGGCTATTTACGGTGAGCTAAGTTACTGTGCACAATAATACACAAAACAATTCCTATCAATCATTAATGCTTTAGGTACACTGAACCAAAAGATTATCAATGATGAATTGCAGAGCTATATTGAATGAAATTAATTAAATTGTAGCTTTAACATACAATTGTCATGATTATAAAAAGGATTTCAGAATATAATAATTCTGCAACAGTTTAGCTGTAATAAGAATCAAATTGTTATGTTTATAAAATGTAAAATTGTCATTACTGGAACTCAGCTTTATATGCACTATGAAGAATGAATATATGCATGTATATATGCACTAAAACTTCGGTAAATATGTTCTAAAAACATTATAATATACATTTAAAATAAAGTACATTATTTCAACTTTCTCACATTTGTTAATCTTGATGAAGTAGTCAAACTGTAAATTTATTCTTGAATTCAGGTATTCACAAAATTAGTGTATTTTAGCATTAGTAATTTTCATTGCAATAAATATATTTCACAGTTTTCTGAATGGAACGATATCCTGCTGTTGCTTAAAATGTTTCTAAATGAACAGAAAGATCTACACTTCACACAAAGCTACAGGACAGTATCAAAACGATGCTATCACTTACAAATTAGGCATTAAGTTCTCTTTCAGATTGTCCTTGTAGCATCTTATTCACATCCTGAAGAAACATTAAACCTGGATTCCTTGCTTCAGATTTCTCAATTCTGATATGAAAACACTTTCCTATTTTTCCTGGTAGTTTACGGTAAAGGCTGCTTTGTATAGCTAGCTGGAAGTTTACTAAACTAGGTCTAAACACCCATTCTGGAGACACTTATTGCAAGCAATAACTGCATCAGGGATACTTGCTGCTTAATTTTTGTCCGACACATCGATCACAATTTTCAAATCTTCCAAATGATCACTGCAATTTAGAACTGCTTCAACCCTTGTTCCCCACCTCGTGAGGATTGGATCTGGGAGTAAGCAAGTATCTTGCATTAAATCACTAAATAATTTTATTACAGATAGTGCCTTCACTACTTTTTTCAAAGAGAAAATAAAAACATTTACTTCTGGAGAACTCACTAAAATTTCCTTCACCACCAGCAGAGAACATGTGCTGGCTTACAATAAAATATCTGCAAAGCTTTAATAGATTTAGATATGTATGTTGCTGCTTCTGCAATATCACCAAGAGTATGTTAACTTGGTTCAATACTTCTGCGTCGTCCATTCATCATGGTTTGGCTTGAGGTGGTAGTACTTACTTGAAGGTCAGATCCTGAAGAAGGCCATGGAGTTTGCAATGGCCAAAAGCTCGACGTTTATTAATTTGACACGGCTGATCCTCCACGAAGCCTTGATTAGTAATGCTCGCCGTGAAAGCTTCAAGTTTTACATTACTTGAAGGCTGTCTGCATCTTGTGGGTTCGGAAGAGCTGGCTGGGATGCCTTTTTTAAGCAGGACACCAGGGGAGGACACTTTCTGGCTGGGTCTGCTTCCTTCAAAAGGCCTATACTATCTCCAGCAGCTGATGGGACAAAACTCAATGAAATTGGAACCATTCTTGCCAAGCAAACCACTAACGTCAAAAGACCTCCGCTAACTCCAGCAGCTGATGGGACAAAACTCAATGAAATTGGAACCATTCTTGCCAAGCAAACCACTAACGTCAAAAGACCTCCGCTATCTCCAGCAGCTGATGGGACAAAACTCAATGAAATTGGAACCATTCTTGCCAAGCAAACCACTAACGTCAAAAGACCTCCGCTATCTCCAGCAGCTGATGGGACAAAACTCAATGAAATTGGATCCATTCTTGCCAAGCAAACCATTCCAGATACATTGTTTCATATTAAATTTGTTAACATTATAATACAAGAATCTGACTCAGGTTTTTAGGAATGCAAGTTGATAAACATATATCCTGGAATAATGATATTGATAATCTCAGTAAAAAAAATAAGTCAAGGTTTGTACCTAATGAGGGAGTTTGCAAAAACTTGTAATGTAGATGTACTAAACACGCTATATTATGGAATAATTTATTCACACATATCCAATACAGTATTGAGTTATGGGGTGGTGGTAATTCTCATATTCAGAGGGTTCTAGTACTACAAAAGAAATGTATTAGAACAATGTTTAAAATGGGGATGCGTGAATCATGAAGACAAGTTTTTAGAAAAGAAAAGATGTTTACTGTTGTGTCTTTATACACATATAAACCAGAAAAAAACAAAATTAAATAGTGAAGTACACAATCATGATACTAGATGTAAATCTGACTTGCACTATAGTAGTTAATCTGTAAATAAAGATCCATGTATAACAGGATTACAAATGTACAATAGACTTCCAGCCTATGTTAAAAGAGAAAACAATGCTCTTAAATTTAAGCAATATGTTAAAAAAGTACCTTTTAAATAATCCTGTATATAATATAAATGAATTTTTGCAAGCTAAATAATGTTGTAAATTTTAATATTGTAAATTGTATTTTAATGTTGTAAATTGTATTTTAATGTTGTAAATTGTATTTTAATGTTGTAAATTGTATTTTAATGTTGTAAATTGTATTTTAATGTTGTAAATTGTATTTTAATGTTGTAAATTGTATTTTAATGTTATAAATTGTATTTTAATGTTGTAAATTGTATTTTATATATTGACAATACTTGATACTTGTATTAGTCTATGAGCAGTAAATAAATTACTAAATTACTAATGCATGTCAAAAAGTTTTCAGAATCTTCTCCAGCAACTGAAGGAAGCACCCAGCCAGAAAGTATCCTAACCTGCAAAGCAAACCAACACCATTAGGGAGCATCCTGCACCTACTTCATCAGCTAATACATCGTCTCCTGCGAAACAAATTAGCAACGTTAAATCTCCATCCACTCGACCAGCTGAAGGGAACAAACTTGCACAAACTCAAAAGCTCTCATCCAAGCTCTCCTGCAACACAAACCGACAATATCAAAAAGAATTATGATTCTCCTCCATTTGTTGGTGAGAATAAATCGACAAGATGTATGTTCTCCTGCAAAGCAAAATTTCGTCAACAAAAAATTTGCATCAACTGATGAGAAAGAAAAGAATGTTTCTCCGTGAAGCAAACCCCGATCAACATAAAAAAGCCTGTTATGTCCATCAAGCGAGGGCAGTGGACACGCCCTAAAACCAGCTCAAAATATTCTGCTTACTACATCAAAGAGACTACTCAGAGTATGTGACAAAGTGGAGCATGCAATTAGGGATCACAAAATATTCGTTATGTATGCACATTACCCAACAACTAGAGAGGCACTGAAGCATCGAGCGTGGGTTGAAAAGGAAAAAGAGAGCTGCCTAAAAAAAGCATCCCAGCCAGCTCTTCCAGACCCACAAGATGCAGACGGCCTTCAAGTAAGTCACCATCAAATACAAATATAAAATGGAACGTCTGGATATAATAAAACAGTTATCCCCAAAATACAATAAAACTCACAAGATAATAAGAATTTTAAATAGGAAGCCAGTGGTATACCTAAAAGCTGACAAAGGTAATTCTCTAGTAATTATGAAGACAGAAGACTATATACCCAACAACTAGAGAGGCACTGAAGCATCGAGGGTGGCTTGAAAAGGAAAAAGAGAGCTGCCTAAAAAAAGCATCCCAGCCAGCTCTTCCAGACCCACAAGATGCAGACGGCCTTCAAGTAAGTCACCATCAAATACAAATATAAAATGGAACGTCTGGATATAATAAAACAGTTATCCCCAAAATACAATAAAACTCACAAGATAATAAGAATTTTAAATAGGAAGCCAGTGGTATACCTAAAAGCCGACAAAGGTAATTCTCTAGTAATTATGAAGACAGAAGACTATATACCCAACAACTAGAGAGGCACTGAAGCATCGAGGGTGGCTTGAAAAGGAAAAAGAGAGCTGCCTAAAAAAAGCATCCCAGCCAGCTCTTCCAAACCCACAAGATGCAGACGGCCTTCAAGTAAGTCAACATCAAATACAAAGATAAAATGGAATGTCTGGATATAATAAAACAGTTATCCCCAAAATACAATAAAACTCACAACAAGATAAGAATTTTAAATAGGAAGCCAATGGTATACCTAAAAGCCAACAAACGTAATTCTCTAGTAATTATGGAGACAGAAGACTATATTCAGAGAGTAAATCTTATGTTAGATAGTCCAGAATATGAAAAACATCCAAAAAATCCATTAACCCCAAGTATCACTTCTGTCAATAAAGCTTTATCAGTTACAAATATATTAACTACATATTGTCACCCTGGCGGTAGATTCGCGAAGCCGATGAAAAATGATGGCCGGTGGAGATTCGGAAAACTTCGGAACCAATCATTACCGGTAGCGACGGACAGTTGAATGTAGTTTTTGTAAAATAAACAGTTTTCAGGTTAGCTAGCAAAAGGTAATGGTGAACAGTGTATTTCGAGGAGAATAAAGTGTAGTTTTTGTGTTTTTGTAACCTCGATTTATTATTTCACAAACCCACAAAGTCACAATTGGTGTCAGGAGTGTGACGACATGGAGGCTGCATTGGAAAAGATTTTGGAGAAGATCACGGAAATGAAAGCAGCAAATGACAACTTCGCTGCAGAAATGAAGGAAATGAAGACGGCAAATAACAGCCTGGCCGCGAAGCTGGAGACTACAAACAACAACTTGGCCACGACAATGGCCGCAAAGATGGACGAACTGACCACGGAAATGAAGGAGGCGAACGAGGTCCTCGCCGCCAAATTTGAGGAACAGTTGGCCGGTGTGAGGGATAACGTGACGGAGCTGGGCAAGCGGATGGGCCAAGTGGAGGAGCACGTCGAGGACCTGGCGAACCGCTTCAATGATCTAGAGGAAAAGGCCGACAATAACGCCAAGTCCCTGAACGCCATGGTTGAAGACGTCGAAGACCTCGCGAAACGGGTAAACAACCTGGAGGAAAAGGCCGACAGCAGCATCAAGTCCCTGAACGCCATGGTGGAGGACGTCATCGGCAGGAAGCTGAAGGACTTGGAAGTCCGACGCGCCGGGACGCGACACATCTGCGCGCGTCAAACCTCCCAAGTATGACGGCGCGTCAACGTTTGAAGTCTTCCGCCGTAAGTTCAACACAGTGGCCAGGCACAACAGATGGTCACCGGAGGAGGAGGCCACACAGTTAATAGCCAGCCTCCAGGGGCGGGCCGCGGAAGTCCTAAGCGCGGTGCAGACAACGGCGGCGCCCAAGGACATCTGGGAGGCCCTGGAGAATCGTTACGCTGCAGGAGTTAGCCATAGCGATTGAACAGCATGCTAGTAAGGCCTCGGTTGACCTGCCACTGGAGTTCGTATCCCGGGAAGCCGCCTACAACTTTGTCAACGGGGTACGGCACACGGAGATTCGTCAGCGCCTAATGCTCGGCGATTATAAAACCATCCACGAGGCGCTGACAGCGGCATTAAGGATGGAGGCGGTCAAGGTAGCATCTATCCCGACGTCGAGAACGAGGAGTGTCCGCTACGCCGGAGACAGAAGACCAGCTGAGGGACGCCGGCGAACACCTAGTGGCCTGTGTTGGGGGTGTGGACAGCCCGGACACCTGCGGAGAGACTGCCCACACCAGGAAGAGCAGCCGGAAAACGAGTAAGGGCCGTCGTGGAGAGGGCCACATCGGCGCCATCACCACCATCCCCTCGAGTGACACTGCGCGCCGTCAACCGGCGTATGGATGACAGCCTCATCGCGGACGGTTGGGTAAGAGGAAAGCCGTGCCGCGTGCTGGTGGACACCGGGGCAGCCGTGACCATCATCAGACCTGACGTGGCGAATGGTTTGCCGACGAGGAAGCCGAGCCGACCATACCAGCTTGTGTTGGCATCGGGCGACACCTTGCCTGTGGAGAAGGAGGCCCTGCTGGAGCTGACCTTGGGACGGAGTGCCGTGCGTCTGTGGGTGTTCGTCGCGAAGGTGGCTGAGGAGGTGATCCTGGGACTGGATGCCCTCAGGAGCCACGAGGCGACGGTCGACGCGGCAGGAAGGTCCTGCGGCTCAACGGGGAAGAGGTTGTACTCCGTCAACCAGAAGAGCGCCTTGGAATTTGCAGGGTCATCTTGAACGAAGACGTGGTTGTCCCCGCGAGGAGCGAGGTGATGGTGACGGCGCGACCGGAAGGCCAGACGGCACGTTGGATCCAGTGGCAGCAGGAGTACGACTTCACCTCGGAACATCGCAGAGGGAAGAGTCACGGTAACGCGGACGCTATGTCCCGAAGACCCTGTCCAGAAGAGTGCGGCCAATGCACAAGAGTGGAGGGGAAGGAGCGTGCCGTAGCAGTTCGAGTAGTCACGGCAGTGCCTGCGGATGGCTGGGATAGCGCAGGCCTGAGGAGGGAGCAGCTGGCGGACGCAGACTTGGGGCCACTCTTGAGGGATGTGGAGAACCTGGTGGACCACCTCCACGACATGCACGAGATGGCTCGCCAGAACATCCAGAAGGCGAGCGACCGCATGAAAACCTGATACGACAGGCAAGCCAACAGCCAAGGGTTCCAGCAAGGTGACCTGGTCTAGTTGTACCGCCCGACCCGGACCAAGGGACGCTGCCCGAAGCTTCAGCAGTCATGGCAAGGACCGTACCGTGTGGTGAAGAGGATTAACGACGTGGTCTACCGCATCCAGAAGGTGCCCCGAGGAAAGATGTTGGTGGTACACCTGGATCGCCTGGCCCGCTATGAAGGCGCTGTTCGGGACGACCAGCTTTGAGGAGGGAGCAGTGTCACCCTGGCGGTAGATTCGCGAAGCCGATGAAAAATGATGGCCGGTGGAGATTCGGAAAACTTCGGAACCAATCGTTACCGGTAGCGACGGACAGTTGAATGTAGTTTTTGTAAAATAAACAGTTTTCAGGTTAGCTAGCAAAAGGTAATGGTGAACAGTGTATTTCAAGGAGAATAAAGTGTAGTTTTTGTGTTTTTGTAACCTCGTTTTATTATTTCACGAACCCACAAAGTCACAATATGAAAAATACAACCCCACACTACCAAGGTTGTATTGTTTACCAAAAATCCACAAACAAGACAATAGCATGAGACCCGTCATCAATGGCATCAATTCACCTACGTACCACATTGTAAAGTGGTCAGTAAGAAAATTAAAACCATACAACAAATTTCAAAGTTTGGGAATAAAGAACTCCTTAGAATTGATAAATCACCAACAGAAGTACAACATCTCAGAAAATCACATACTAGTTTCTTTTGACGTTAAGGCACTTTTTACTAGCATTCCGGCAGAAAAATTACCTACACTCCTCAAAAAATGGCTAACTCAGACTACAATGGACCCCAACGAAATAGATGACATCAATCTTACAGATTTATGCACAAGGAATGATTACTTCATGTTTAACCAAAAATTCTACAGACAATCAAAAGGATTAGCTATGGGGAGCCCACTTTCGCCTATCTTAGCAGACCTATACGTGAGCTATTTTGAAACACACACAGTAAAGGCCTTCCCACAGATTTACAAATTTTGGCGGAGATATGTTGATGATGTTTTTGCTATCATTTCCAAAAAACTTAGAGATTCTCTAAAATTACTAAACCTGCAAGATAATCATATCCAGTTTACAATGGAAGTAGAAAGAGACAACACCCTACCCTTTTTGGACCTCAAGATAACTAGAAATCGTCATGGTATAGATTTTGGAATATACAGGAAGCCCACACACATAGATAATTACATAAAGAAAAATGAATACAACCCAGTTCCACATCAACTAGCTGCCTTTAGAAGTCTAATTCACCGGCTATACAACATCTCACTGAGTAAGGAGGAGTTTTTGAAAGAACAACACAAAGACATAGCAGTATTAAATGGATTCAACCCAGCCATCATAAGGAACATGATGAATAGAAAGGAAAAACTGAAGATAATATCAAAAAATTCCACTCTCACACATCTTAAAAACACAAACTGGCAAAGCCCATCCATGGGCTTTTAGAAAATTTGAGCAAATCTTCAAAAGACTAAACTTAAAACTAGCACCCCAAAACAAATTCAGTCTGAAGAACCTGCTAAATAAACCACTAAAAAATTCAATCCCCAACACTTTGAAATCAGGAATGTATCAGATAAACTGTGAAACCTGTGATAAAGGATACATAGGAAAAAATATGAGAAACATGTCAACCAGGCAAAAAGAACACCAGAGGAACATTAAGTTGAAACAAACAGAATAATACGCAGTGTCACACCACTTTTTAACAAAAAACAACATTGTCCATAACATAAAACTGTTAAATCTTTAAGTACACCTATAGAATTGGATATTTGGGAAAAGATATTCATAACCAGAAACCGGGATAAAGTTATAAATTTTGAAATCCCGGCATTAAATGAAGTATTAAAACTTTAAGCGCCTAACACCAGATGGCAGAGGGATCGGAGCACCGTAGTAGTGGAGTAAGAAGAATGTTCCTTTAGTCACCAATCAGCTGAGGATGAGATCGAATGATCTTGAAAACGTTTTGATTATACAACATAGTAAGTGATGTTTGAGTGTAAACATAGGGACTCATTAATCAAACTCAAAATGAAGAATACTTCACTGTTAATAATGCTTCTGTTTTTAATATTTACAAAGATAATAATTGAAAACAGGGAAGTAAATGCAGTAGATAGTGCAAATTTTCTAAGACTAGTTGTGGATAAAAACCTAACATGGAACAAATACATTGATCGTATATGCAACAAAATGAGCTCAGGGTTATTCGTAATGAAAAAAATGAACATAGTGGATGTTAATACACAATGTTATATTACGGATTGATATAGCTGCATATATCATATGGGTTACAGTGTGGGGACATTGTGCTAAAAAAATGCACTAACCACTTGGTTTGGTCACTTGGTTTTTGAAGTACAAAAAAGGATTGTTAGATGCCTAATGTCCGGAAAAAAATATGACTCCTGCAGGAACTTCTTTAAGGAATTGAAAATCTTGACTCTGCCCAGTCTGTATATATACTGTTTGCTGTTATACAAAACAAAATCTTGAAAATTTCACTACAAATAATCAAATACATCATCATAACACCAGAGGTCAAACAGACTTAAGAAACAGTAACACATAGAACTACTTATTAATTTATAGATGAGCCATATTTATTACACATCTGCTACACTTACGTACCTATTTTGAGGACGTTTCGCAAATCATCATTTGCATCTTCGGCTCTTATACAGTTAAATCCAATACAGTTAAATCTTGATACATAGAACTACATTTTATTCCAAAGGAGTTAGATATTCAGCAGTCACTCTGTATAATAAACTACCGGCCAATCTGAGAAACATAAAATCTATGCAGTGTTTCAAGCTATCGTTGAAACAAATTTTATTAAGTGATTCATATTATGACATAAGTGAATTTCTAGATACACTGAAGCTGGCCATATAATTGTATATATTTGTGATACCATTTTAAATACTGTAGCTGTAGAGCCATGCAACTGTATATATTTACGAGTTCATGCTTAGATCTTATTAATTACAATTGATGTAATTTATTTTTTATACTTTATATTATTTGTATTGTAAATATTTGTATTGACATATCCAATGTCATTGTATTGACTTAACGGATGAATAGACTACTACTATTTACTGCCCAAAGACTAATACAAGTATTTGCTATTATTCAATTGACGAATATCTTAGATAATATTGACTAAATAAATAGTATTTGTATAATGTAAGTGTAACAGTATACAGTTTGATTTATTATTGTAATTAGGTTATTTTAGAACTTGTTTATGTAGATATTAAACTATGTGATTTTCTGGTTGCACATATTTAACTTGACGATGCTTTGAATATGTTTTGTATTCTTTTAAGCAGATAATAAATGAATGAATGAATGAATGAAAGTACTACCACCTCATGCCAAACCATGATGAACGGACGACGCAAAAGTATTGAATCCATGTTAACATACAGATTACTCCATCATGTGAAGCCTGACATTGTGTGGGCTGTCAGAAGTGATCCTATAAACTGGCAAGACTAACATAAGAAGCAAATTATCACCAAAAGATTTTCTCATTCTTTTTAGCACGTCACAAAACACGTAATGCATCACGAACCCTTGCAATCGCCAAACGGTTTGTTACTTCCAGTATGTACCTTGAAGATAATGAGACGGGGTGTTCCTGGTTCATGTTCAGTCATTTTTCCGACAACAACATTGGCAATATATCTCCCACGAGTCTGTTGTTTCGACTACATACAACCACGAGTATGAGTCGTCGATAGGGTCTCTCATTCCTTGTATTACCTGAAAAGAATTATTTTATTGAAAAATGGTGAAAATCGAGAGTTATTTAGGGTCTCACTTTTGGGGGAAACGATTTTAAAAAATTATAAATAAGGTTTCTTGATCACAAAATAAATATATTAAATTCTGTGGCACTATACGCCATAAACAATTTTGCCTCAATTTGAAAATATTCTTGTATAGTACATTTAAAAGTTTTAAATAACTGACAAATTTCTTTATAAAGCTCAAAATATGAACAGGGGTGTTGGGGTGAAGTTGATACACAAACTAATTGCATTAAGTGAATGTTTAAACTTACCTCCACATTAACTTTGCTAATTATTAATTCAAACTATTCGCCTGAATACTTTTCCAAAAATATTCAGAATTCTACATTAACTTATTCAAAGGAATGTTTGCTGAAACTAACGCTTTGCAGATATCTTTCAAAAAAGTATTGCTGCTATCATTCCCCTTCTGCTTGCACAAAATGCTGCTGTTAAGCTTATTTGGATCTTGGAGACATTTCTATTAATAGCATTTCTATGAACAGCTGTTTATAGAGGTTGGGTATATATAATTTTTCTTGCAGGGCACCCTTAACAACGATATAAAATACAAGATTATTTTAGCTAAATAAAACCAACAATCACCAACACAAAAATCACTTATTTTTTAAAATATTCTGCAAACAGTAATAAAACTAGTGTTTCTCACATACTTGGAACAGTACTAAATTTCCATCTGTTGTAAGAGTAGGATTTCCAACAATCCATTGTTGAAATGAACAAGCTTTACTGCTTCCTTATTGTTTCCTCTTGTTCACACTTCAAAAGTTACGAACAACAGCACATTAGTTTAAAATTTATCTGAAAATGGCACTTTTTAATTCTTGGAAATGTTATCATTGTGGCAGATGGCTTTGTTAGCAAATTAACACAAATTATTGAGTTTTATGATGCAACAGCCCCACCAAACCTTAAAGATTGGTCACATGATTGTTGAATGCTATTTAGTCTATGTTAAGCTGTCGAGTTTCTTAGTTTTTGGCAGCCTTTTAAGGATATAGGATCATTTAACGCTAACAGACCTACACAGAGCAATAAAAGAAATTTGCTTAGATCTCTTCTTTTTAAAATTATAGTGGTGAAATATTTGTATTTCAAAAATTATTCCCCAAAATGTAAATTATATGCATAAATATGTACAAATCGGTCAAATATGCACTAACTGCTTATATATGGATTTAAATGCACTATAAACTTCGGTAATAAACTCCTCACACCATGGAATAATTCCCTGCATGCATATGTCTTAACTATAAGGAATAAAGCATGCAAATATGCAAAAATCCAAGCTCTAGTCATTCATTATATACTGACAAACTGTTGGCTTTCACATCATTATCAGAAATGTTGTATCTGTTTAGTTTAGGAACAGGTGTATAATTTTAAAAAGGAAAAATACAAATAGGTTTGTGCAACAACTTTTTCCAGAACATGCATACACCCAGCAATGATAAAAAGAATCAAATATTTTAGGTAAACGTAGGAGGTTCTAAATTTTAAGAGTGCAGGTGGCTAGAATGTGAACTACGTAAGGGTAAAGCTACAAGATACAAAGGATGAAAATACACTGCTGCTGTTTAGAAAGCCAAGTATGTAAATGTTCTCTGATATTACTAAAGCAGTGGCTTGCACCCATTTGCTATTAAGGAAAAGTAAAGAGGGTAAGATGGGTGGCGTTCAATTGGTTTAAATCCTACCTTGATATGAGAGAGCAGGTTGTTGAGATCACTTTTACAGAAAGAGGCCAAAAAGAAATCAATGAGTTATCACAAAAAATACCAGCAGTACAGGGGTTCCGCAAGGATCTATTCTGGGCCCCCTGTTATTTTTACTGTATATAAATGATCTCCCATTATGTCTTATGAACAACTTAAATGCTAAAATCACACTCTTTGCTCATACAAGTATTTTCCTTGCAAGAAAGGATGATAATAGCCTTCAGCAAAATATAACACCAGCTATAGTAAATGTATTAAATTGGTTTAAAGTCAATAAGTTGCTTGTAAATGAAGAAAAAGCAATAGAACTAAATTTTCGGCATAAAGCTTGTAGGAAAATGGAAAACCCTTGCATCAGAGTTGGCTCCAGATTGATAAATTTTAAGCAGCAAACCAAATTCTTAGGATTATGGGTAGACAAAAAATTAAGTTGGGACAATCATATAGAAAAGTTAGCAGAGAAGCTGAGCCGTGTTTGTTTTGTTTTACATCAACTGAAGCCTCGAGTAGAATTTACTGCACTCAGAACCTGTTACTTCGCTTACTTTCATTCACTACTATCATATGGACTACCATTGTGGGGAAATGCTACAAATAGTAAGATGATATTTAAGCTACAAAAGAAAGCATTACGAATGATGGTTGCTATTCCAAAAATGGAAAGCTGCAGAAATCACTTCAGAGATTTGAATATCTTGACCCTACCAAGTTTATATATGAAACAGTTGTTGATTTACATGAAGGCTAATATTGCAAACTATGTCACAAACGCTAAAATACACACCCATAACCCACGTAATAAAGACAAATTACACACCTATATTCATAAAACAAAACTATTTGAGACTTCTGTCAAATATATGGGTTTAAAGCTGTACAACCACTTGCCAAATCAATTAAAAAACATACCCTCTATAAATAAGTTTAAGGTAGAGCTACACAATTTCTTTAAAAAAAAAATCAGTTTTACTCAGTAAATGAATACTTAGAATACAATTCAGGTAAAGCATAAATTAATCAATTTGTTCTGTATAATTATACTAATGTATTCTATTTCTGTTCTTGTTTCATGTGTCCGAGATAGGAAGACTCAATGAGAATTTTAGCTGACCTAAGCATTAAAACTAAGTGTAATACTAGAGTCAGTGTCTGCATAAATATTCATAACTGAGTTGATCTGTTATTGTACTCAAGTATCTTAATGTTTTTCAAGTGTGAATAGTAATTTGAGTAAATTATCTGTAAACTTTAGATTGTAAATACCTAATAGATGAATTGTAAATATTGTTAAATACTCTTAACTATATTGACAATGCCTATAATTCTGTATGAATTCCTGTGGCTAATAAACACTGTACTGTACTAAAGTATTAATTAAGGTGAGCAATGAGTCTATCATACGTAATACCCATCATCAATAGATCACTTAATACAACTGACTTGAATAACCTTTCCGATTATGTGTGACCAGAGGAATTTAGTAACAGTGATGTCAAAATTATTTAAAAAAACTATTTGTATTTGGTCTTTAGCACTTCATCACTTACATTTTTATACTATTGAGGGACTAGTTTCGGAAACTGTTGGGTCCATTATTAACCTCGAAGGTCCAACTATCATCTGTTGTCTGCTCTCTTCTCTCTGGTGGTGGAACTATGAACTTCTTTGTCAAATTATCTACTGGTGGGATTTCCAAGTTCCATACTTGGTTCTTATTTTTCCATATGAATATGTCCACCCACGTCAGTTTTTGTCATTGACCCAAATCCAAAATTACTAAAAGGGTTGATAAACAGCTTCCTAAACTAGTCCCTCAATAATATTAAAATATCAGTGACAAAGTTTTAAACACGGACTACAAATAGTTTTTTTCAATTAAACATTTGATACTCAGTAATAGAGTTCTAAGATGCTTCAAACGAGGGCTGTTCAATAAAGAATGATCACATTTTTTTTTTGACAATGTACTCATCCTCATAATTTTGATGGTCCTCAAAATAGTCTCCCCTGAATGTGATGCACTTGTCCCAGCGTTTCTGCAAGTCTTCAAAGACATGCTGGAAACCATTTTTTGAGATTCTTCAAAATCGCCTTCGCAGCCTTCACCACTGATTCTGATGATGGATAATGCCTCCCACGAAGGCATTTCTTCAAGTTAGGGAATAGAAAAAAGTCACATGGGGCTAAATCCAGACTATAGGGAGGGTGAGGGATGCACTTCACGTTGATTTTTCCAAGATACTCAGCAACAACAAGGGCAACATGCGGCCACGCATTTTCGTGGTGCAGCATCCAGCCTGCTTCACAGAAATGTGGTCTTTTGCGCCTGATATGGACTTGCAATGTTTTCAGGACATCTCTGTAGTATTGTCCAGTTACTGATGTGTGTGCAGGTACAACATGCTGATAAACCATTCCATGAATATCAAAAGAATGACATGACCATAACTTTCCCAGCAGAAGCAACCACTTTTGCTTTTTTGGGGGTTGGTGATGAAGGAGATTTCCGCACTGAGCTTTGCTGTTTGCTCTCAGGATCAAAATGATGTAGCCAAGTTTCACCAGCAGCGATTAAGTTTGAAAGAAACTCCGGATCTTCCTTTAACATCAACTATAACTGCATGCGGACCTGCATGCAAATGTCCTTTTGTTCGGGAATCAACAGTCTTGGAACCCATAGCGGACAAACACGTTTCATGTGTACTGTTTCTGTCACCAACGTGTGGGTGGCACACAATGAAATGTTCAGTATTTCAGAAAGGGATCTTAAGGTAATTCGTCGAATCTCTCTCACAATGGTAGCAGTAATGATGTTTTCTTCCATAAGAGCAGTAACTGGAGCACCGGGTCCACCTTCCTTTGATCTTTTGAAATCGTCTCCCCTCCTTAAACATTTTAAACCACCTTCGAGCTAAGCTGTAGGGAAGAACAGACTCTCCATAGGCCTCCTGTAACATTGTATAGGCCTCAACTGAAAATCTGTTTGAGACGCAAGCAAAATTTCAAAGCCACATATTGTTGCGTGTTACCTCCATTGCAGTGGTAGGCAATACTAAACATGTCTGAATTTGCCTGGTTCTCACAGGCGGGAACCAGGAGTACCAACAATGAAACTACTACGGCGTGTTTGTTTCACATTAAGCTAACAGAATATAATAAGATTGAATTTTAGTGCAAAAAATTATGACCGTAAATAAATTATGATCATTCTTTATTAAACAGCCCTTGTACATTTTAATTACAGTATCTTACGATATGGTTTTTACTATTTTAAAAACTATTTTCCAAACTTCTGGAATTAATATGTTCTGGAGCATTGCAGTGTCTAACCTATCAGTACTGTGCAAAAACACAAAGTTTGTCTCAAACTGCTTTATTAGTCATTAAATTGTTAGCCCAATGCCGACTTACAATCAGCCTCTCTTTTACACGAATATACCACTTTGACATGTCTCGGTAATGTTTCTTTATATCTCTTTAGCATGCACCCTTTGTGCTGCTAGCAATCTTTCTAACATAGACACAGGTCCACCTATTAGAAGGAGCTACACACTGATCAACAACTTTGATATTTTCACGTAAACTGCTTTGCTGGTTGTTCCCGTTTGCGGATTCCTTAGCACGGACCTGCACTTTCTGTTTCCTGCACCATTCCACAGCCTGCCAACTCTTCACCACAGAGCTTGGAAAGTACCACATTTCTATGCACTGCTCACAGACTGACTGATTTCTAAACTTGCTTCACAGCGCCTCCTCCCCCATGGAGCCGCATTCAACTCAAAGATCTAAGCACCAAACACACTACTCTCACTAATACCCTAATTACTACTCCAGAACTTGCATCGGCTTTATATACCTATCATGCACAAGAGATGCTTGAGCTGAAACCTCTCAAATTAAGTTTTGAAAGGTCTTTCACGTAGTAATACGACTCCATTTGCCTCATGATATCAGGCACCTGCTGCCCATGAAGGCATGCCTTTCTCATTCTACCAGCCAATAAACAAGGCAAGGTGAGGCGATTCCCCTACTCCTGCTCCTCCTAAGAGGCCGACTGGCGATAGCGGCATAACTTCTCCATGAAAACCCTACAGTCACTGATGTGACTGTATCTGTAAATATTATGAGATGTTAATACGTAAACTATGAAGCTATTAACAGTGAAGCAAACAAATATATACAAATATAATTTGTAACATACAAACTTCACTTATAAGAAATAATGAAAGTTTTCTTATAAATTAATTAGGATCGCAATTTTGTGAAAATTTTATTCACATCCTCGGCCAGAGCCTTAAACAACCTCGTCAACGTTACAGTAGTTACATAGTGACACCTAGCGACTGTAATGTTGATGAGGTTGTTTTATGATCACCCGCGAAGCCTTGATCAGTAATGCTTGCCGTGAAACCTTCAAGTCTTACATTAGGAACCTGTACAGGGAGGAAACCTACTACCAACTTCGACGATTTGAATGACTACAGATGAAGAAAACAACAGCTTTATGCACTTTGGCCTTTCTGAGACGCTGCCGAGACTACTCGGTTGTTCCACGCTTAGTAGAAGTACATCGCCACATAGATATGACCCGAGTATGGCACATCTTGCGACACGCCAGTCTCGCACTGGTAAAGGAAAGAATTCATCACACTTATTATCTACTAGACCGTATCTCTAGGGAATTTCTATCAATGACCTTTATTAACTTGACACGGCTGATCACCTGCGAAGCCTTGATAAGTAATGCTCGCCGTGAAACCTTCAAGAGGTTGTTTAAGGCTCTGGCTGAGAATGTGAATAAAATGTTCAACAAATCGTGATCCTAATCAACTTAAAAGAAAACTTTCATCATTTCTTATGAGATAAGTGAAGTTTTTACGTTACAATTATATTTGTATATATTATGACATGTTTTCGATGGATAAAACTCTAGCTAGCTGTCCTGTTGCCCTTGCACTGTTGGCAACCAGTGATATGAAGATCTGTGTATGATACAGAGATATTTAGACATGTCAACCAGAATAGCCTCTTCAGTGTTTTTACCACAGTAAATGTGTATGTGTGTGTGCATGTGCGTGCGCGTACGTGTGCGTGTGCGCATGCGCGTGTGTGTGTGTGTGTGGTGTGTGTTCTTCTTGTTTCCCCAGTATTTAGAGACTACATCATCCTGATTTTTCAGACTTTCACATACACTTAGATGATTCATGTTCATTAAGTATCATTACCATCCTGCACTGTGGCATATTGGGCTAAGGCATCATGCTTTGATTCCCTGCCACGGAACGCAACCCAAGATCAATTCCACCCCTGGGGGCTACAGATTTTAAGTCCCAGGTATAGGTTCAGGTCAGTGCCCACTCAGCATCATGAGGAAAGTGAGGAACTACGACAGGTAACGAACCCTGATTGCGAAAGCCAACTTTCCGGCTGGGTGCCAAGATGCTGACCACATCTCCTCCCCATATCGGTTGGATGACACTGGTTAACAAAATTTAAATATTAAAAGAAGTACAAAGGGTGCTTCTTACTCATTTTTTGTGTGCTAATTACAAATCTTTATGCAGAAGTTTTCCATTGCCCATAGCTTTGAGTAATTGCATTAACAAGATTTCTAGTAATTATGCATTTAATATGTGTAAACACCTTAGCTTGAGTACCTTTTACATACCTAAAATGTATGTGAATTAGACTTTCGACCATACTTTGCTTGAGGAACATCTCTCTTGAGTGTCCAGCAGTAGTCTGCCAACGTATTTGGAGTCCATTTTCCCTGATAGCATCTTTCCATTCCAGCGATGTCCTGATGGAAACGCTCGCCATATTCGTCGCTGACAGCGCCGAAGTTCTCAGGAAACAAGTCAAGATGGGTGTTCAACATGTGTATTTTCAACGACATATTACATCCCATGACCTTGTAGTTCTCAATCAGCTCACTGACAAGTTCTGTGTAATGTTCAGACCAGTGGTTTCCAAGAAAGTTAATGACAATATTTTTGAAAGAGAACCCTGCAGCTCGTTTTTGTCTATCTAAAAGGCTTTCAAATTGCGAATCGTTCTTAAGTTGTCTAATTTGAGGGCCAACAAATATTCCCTCTTTTATTTTTGCTTCACTGATCTCTGGAAACTTAGTTTTCGGGAACAGAAATGCACTCCCATGACGATCCACTGCTTTCACAAAGTTCTTAAACATAGTTTGATGTATAATGGAGGTAATAAGATTTTGTCAGCACTTAAAAGTGGTTGATAAACAACATTTGCCTGTCCTGGGTTGAATGTCTCTCTCTTTGGCCAACTTTTTTTAACATAATGATTGCTTTTGTCTCTGTCCCACATGCACAAGAAACAGCAAAATTTTGTATAACCAAGTTGTAATCCAAGTAAGATAGCTATCACCTCAAAATCTGCACATATCTGCCATGAGTAGTCATCATATCGGATACTGCATAGCAAGACTTGCATGTTCACGTAACTCTCCTTCATACAAACTGCATGGGCTATAGGAATGGATGGAGAGTTGTTTCCATTATGTAGCAAGACTGCTTTCAAGCTTCTTTTCGAAGAGTCAATGAACAAGTGCCAATCTTCAGGCTTGTGTTGAACACCCAGGGACTACATCAAAGAATCGACATCATTACAGAACACTAAGTTTTCCTGTTTAGAAAATAAGTGTTCAAATTCCTTTTAGCATCGATGAAAATAGGTTATTTTGGTGCCATCCTGCAGGAGATGACAGCCTTTCAATCTTGAAGCAAGTAACTTGGGTTTACTTTTAGATTACCGGGGATCACAATTTAGATCCTCCTTGGTTAATAAGTGCGACTAGTTTACGCTAACTCCTTCCACAAAATCTGGGTCACTTTGTTGTAATTCACTAATGTCAACACTTTCAAAATCTTCAGTAACATTACTGCCATCTGGTGAAGTTGGTATGGGAAGACCTGGTCCATGAGGCACTGGTCGAATTGATGATTCCAGAGATGGGTATTTAACAGTGTTTGGATTTGGAACTTAGAGATATATTTGTCAACCAGAAGTACCAGTCTGTTATATGACCCTTAGGTTCCCGCCATATCATAGGAACTGCAAATGGCATATGATGGTTCCCTATAACCAGCCGGTTAATAGTATTATACATTTGGCACAACAGATTTCTGGAGCCCAAGACTTATTCTCATCAATTTTACTGTCAAAATAATACTCATAAGCTCTTTTAATTCAAGAAGTCAAATTTTGCCTCAGTGCTTTTAAAGTGAGCTCATCATAAATGTAAAAAAAATTTTTATCATTTACACATTTGCGAGACATTTATCGCCTAATTCCCAATGCTTAAGAAAACACACTATTAGAAACACTACACTTGTTAATTTACAACTGAAAACACAACAGGATTAGATTCTACTCCTTTGACAACTATGCAGGATGGTTTGTATCTGCAACAAACCTTCCTTGTTCTGCCTTGCATATTTGGGCATGATGCTGGCAGTCTGGGTGGCAGGCCTTGGCCCATTAGGTCTGTTACACCATGGGTTATTTATTTATTATCATTACCACAAAAAGCACTGTGGGGGAAGTCATTAATCCAATCTTGAACAAATGTCCTGAGACAATCATGACTTGTAACTAATCTGAACATTGCAAAAAATTATCTTCCAGGTAGATCTGGAACTGTTTTGAGTTTATTTCGGAAATCCTTCCAATTAAACATTTCAGAGAAAAATATTTGTCATAATGTGTTGTGAAAATATTTTTACTTAATCTTTTAACTGTTTCATAGGGGATGCTTTGTTGCTTGAGCAATTTTGGAACCCTTCTTAGCCAACATATCCAACTACTCATTCAAAATCCCACAGTGAAACAAAATCCACTGGAAAACTATACTTTATTTAAATTTTAGGTATGTCTAATAATTTTATTAGTTTTAGTCATTTTTGCTATATAATGAGCAATTTGTAATCTTTTGTTGTAGAGACCAGTTTTTTGCATTATCGCAATTACATAATCTACATACAAACCCCAATATAAATGGGAAGAAGCTTATTTGTCCAGGCAAATAGATTTTGTTAGTATCAATTGCATGAATTTCTGTATCAAATCATGTGAAATAATTTCCAACACACTTATCGAAAGAAAAGAATTTACAGGTAGCTCCTGCTCCATCTTCTTGGATGTAAAACGAGGGCCATCTGTACAGTTGCAAGTTAGTCCATTCATCATCAGGATGCATTTCAAGGGCATATGCTTTAGCTCCCATATATGAATTTTCTTTCTTTTTAAAAACTCCAATTAAAAGGTTGATTCTAGTTCAATGATGCACAGTGGGTTGTTAAAGAGGCATGAGGGTTTCTATTTTGGATGTGTAATCTTCTTAGTTGAAGAACTCTTGCTGTATGAAGCCTAACTGAGTTTTCAAACTGAAGGTAGGTGCAAGGGTTTTTTACTCACTTTTTACTCTCTGGAAGTCGCAAAGGTTTTTCATATGATAAAAGGGCCTACATTTATAAATCTATCATTATAGTTTATTGCATGTAAATGTAATTAATGTTTATTACATTACTGCTTTTAAGGTCCTTATAGTACTACTTTTAATTGCCCCAGTAATTGACCTAAGAGCTTGCTTTTGTATGCACTCAAATATCTTTGAAGTTGAAAGTGGTAATGATGTCAGTACTTCTCCACAATACTTAAGAACTAGTCTTTTATACAGAGTGTTCCAAAATTACACAGATAAACTTAGGAAGCTGATTGATAACATTATTTTAAACACTTTTTGTTAAGGGCTTTTTTTTTTTTTTTTTTTTGCTTTGGTGCTTCGTTTAAATGCTAAACAAGCTAATTTCAAAGCACATGTTGGAACACATGACCATCGTGATTAACACAGTGCATCAGCCTGCCATATTATGCCATACTCTCACAAAGACACCAGCTGATTCCACCAGCAGTGCATGTTATTCGTCCCACAAGGTCCTCTTCAGATTCCACAGGTGTTTCATGAACTACAGTCTTTGTGTGCCCCATAAAAAGATGTCACTGGAATAAGGTCAGAGAAGCGTGCCGGCCAGACAATTGGTCCAACTCTGCCTATCCAGTGATTGCCGTATGTAGCCATAAGATGACAACGTACTTCAGCACCAAAGTGAACTGGTGCCCCATCATGTTAAAACTACATGTTTAATATCAAAGAGAACTGTTTCCATTAGATCCAGCAAAACTTGTAGCAGAAATAACTAACATTGAGTTGGGCCGGCAAAATGTGCGGTCCTATTAAGAAGTTATCCACAATACCGGCCAACACATTAACACCAAATCTCAGTTGTGACCTTTGAAATGTAGCATGGGGATTTTCAAAGGCCCAGACATGTGAATTCTGACAGTTAAACAACTGCTCAAGCATGAAAATTGTTTCAACTGTAAAGATGACATGGGATCCAAACAGAACATCGCTTTCAATTTTGTCCAGATACCACTGACAAAATTGCAATCACAGAGGATAGTCCTCAGGCCTCATTGGGTGAACCTTTTCAAGGTGAAAGGGGTGCAACAACATTTCCTGCAGAATTCTTGGCACAATGCTACGACTTAGGCACAATTGTCGAGCAATGGCACAAGTACTAGCTGCAGGATTGTCCTCAATGCACTGCTACACACGTTTCTCATTCTCGGGAGTCTGTGCAGATGGATGATTTGTTTATGAGCACTCAACTTCAAGGTCATCAGCGCTCATTAAAAACAACTGTGGCAGAAGACATTTATAAACCTAGACACTAAGTAGAAATCTATCTATTAAAATAAACATTTAAAAGAAAAAAGAAAACAAAACAAAACACTTAAAAGAGGAAAACAACAGTAGATATAGCATAGAGACAGATTATTATAACAAAGGCCCTAAAAAAGAACTTAAGACAACAATGGAGGAAACACAAATATTACTATACAATATTAAATGTAAATATAAAACAAAGATATATATCTATAACAAGCAGTGACAGAAGCCAGCGATAAACTATGAAACAAAAATATATATAAAATAAGACTATAAAAACAAAAATGACTAAATCCTAAAATCAAATCTAACGATGTAATGTAAAACCTTTTCCACCGCAGTTATTGTCTGCCAGAAACTTGGCCGTTTGACCTTCTGCTCATCTATCCAAGGAAAAATGGCTCGTGTGTTTGCAAGAGTACAGAAGAATATGGCACGCCGATGCATTCTGTGTTAATCGCAGTGGGTGTGCGTACCAACATTTGCTTTGACATTAACTCATCTAGCGCTTAAACGAATCACTATAGCAAAAAACTTTCCTTAAAAAAAAGTGTTTCAAATAATGTTATGTATCTCCCAAAGTTTGCCGGTTTAATTTTGGGACATCCTGTATGTATATGTAGTAATGTAGACCTTTAACAACCCCACTTAGTTCCTGCAAATCTTTTAGTATCTCAAGACGGAGAGTTTTTTTATCTTTGATTTTAGCAATATATTCTTTCCAGGTTAATTTTTTGTCAAACAATATTCCAAGATAATGAGCATTTTCTGCTCTGATTAATTGCATATTATCATAACTTAAGGTGATATTGGGTTAGTTGAAAAACCTATTTGCATTCGGTTTATCACACTGTCACATTTTTATTTTTTGAGGGACTAGTTTCGGGAGCTATTGCTTCCATTTTCAATCTCGAACAGCAACAACTCCCGAAACTACTCCCTCAAAAACTAAAAATGTAAGTGATAGTGTGGAAAACTGACTACAAATTGTTTTCAATTAATTTGGATGTCACTGTTACCAAATTCCTCCAAACAGGCATGATATTAGGTTTTTTTGTTTTTTTTTGGGGGGGGGAAGAGCTGAAAGTTACTTTTCACAGTGTTTATTTTCATGAAGTTTTTAGAACATAACAGCTTAAGTTTATTCGGAGAATTTTGAAGATTTGTCTTCAGAATTTCAAGTTTGTAATTTCAGTGATTTCCAAATCACTTACCATCTGCATACAATGGAGTTTTGATGCCTATTTGTTATTTAAGCAGATCATTTACATAAACGCTGAATAGATTGGTGCTAAGTACTGTACCTTTGAGGTAAACCTAGTTGGTTTTTTTTTAATCTTGATGTTGCATAAGAAGCTGCGACAAATTCTGATATCCAAAGAAGTATATTATCTTTCATCTGTTGTAGCTTCTTGATAAGATTACATCTCCATATGGTTCTCAGATCAACAAATACAGCTAGTGTATCTTCTTTCCTACTAAATCCCTCTTTAATTTCTTGACTGACTTAATTACTTGTTCACTGATTGTATGATTTTTCCTGAAGCCAGCTTGGCAGGGTAATAGATGATTCTAGTGTTCAAGATACCATTTTAATCTGGCTGAAATCATTTTCATAATTTTTACTAGAATACAGGTTCATGATATAACTCTATAGTTAATTAAATTTAAAGGGAGTCGATTAATGACACTAAACAACACTTACTTTTAAATTTTCCCGGAACATGTTTTAGAGACTTTGCCTCCATCGTCAACCAGATATCGACATGTTCTAGGAAAATTTAACCGGATATCGACAATATCTGGTTGATGATGGAGTCAAAGTCTCTGAAACATGTTCCAGAAAAATTTAACAGTAACTGTCGTTTAGTGTCTTAAATCGACTCCCTTTAAATTTAATTTATTACAACACTGTTTTCAACACTTCCAAGAAAGGAATTGTAAGTCTAGTTATTTATATCATCTGCTGATTTACCTGGTATGAATACTGGGATAAAAGCTCTTATTCAGTTTGATGGAACAGATTTCAGAAATGATTGTAGAAGTTAAGCAATGTGGTTTTAGCTTCCTTCCCTAAATTTTTTTATTAATTCTGGATGAATTTTGTCTGGTCCTGCAGCTTTGCTAATAGGTGTTTCAAAAATATCTATATCAAGTTCAGAAGCTGCAAATTCATGATAGATTATTTCTGCTGTTGAACTTAAATGATAAAATTTTCTGTTTTTTTTTTTTCTGTTTATTTCCTATATATATATATATAATAGAATGTTTAGGCCATTGTTACCTTTATGAAATGTTGAACTGAGCTAACACATAACTTTGCTATCTTTGCTATCTAGTGCTAAGTAGTCTTATAACTTTGCTAACTATGCTAACAATAGTTTCCATAAATTTGCACAGAGAATTTCTCTTTTGAATACGTAAAATATGAAGCTATTAACAGTGAAGCAAACAAATATATACAAATATAATAATTTGTAACTTAAAACTTCACTTATCTTATAAGAAATGATTACACTTTTCTTATAAATTGTTCGGGATCACGATTTCATGGAAATTCTTCCACATCATCTGCCAGAACCGCAAACAAAACTGTTGTCATTGCTACAAATGCTAGATGTTACTATGTTCTTATTAGTACTACAAAATTCTGAATTAATTAAATTTAATGTTTCAGAGACTTTGCTTCCATCCTCAACCGGCCATCGATGGCCAGTTGAGGATGGAGGCAAAGTCTCTGAAACATGTTCCGGAAAAATTTAGAAGTGTTGTTTAGTGTCATTAATTGACTCCATTTAAATTTAACAAAGTGCAATGTTTATGTGTATCCCCACTTTAAGCCTGAAGGGACTAAAATTTTGAATTTAAATTTTTCCTTCATCCAAACAAGATTCCACTAGCAATTTGTCTACTTTTTGGAGGAAGATAAATTGTATACCCTTTCACTTCATAATATATTTGTCTTTTGAAATACTTGCTTTCATGATACCAAAGGCTCAATGCTTTTCTCATGTAGTAAATTGTGGAGTTCTGCTTTCTTATCTTGACCTAATCCTGTTGCATTCCATTATAGTTATGATCAAATAGCCAAATACAGTCCCCACCCAGAGATCTGAAAGTACACAGCAGAATCAGTTCTTAACACTCAAATTGTGGAGGGAACATACCTGTTGTTTTATGGACCCATTGATCAGGCTTGGCAAATCATTAAGATATAATCAGTCTTTCCTTTATTAAATTTTAGATGAGTCGCATTTACCAGATGGACATCTCTATGGCCATGATAAGTCAGCAGTAAATATGTAAATGGTACTTCAATTTTTGATGTAACACCTATACCACTGTAACCTGGTCTCCACAGCTTCACTTGCTAAAGCAAGATGCACTACAGGCAGGAAGATGAGATTTAGATAGGAAAGGCTATAAGAGGTGTAACCCTTATACCACTATCGAAGTGAATGTTGGAGGTGGTTCATAATGGACAAGGTAGATTAGTCGTAACATCATAACTTTGATAGAAGTAAACATGCAGTATTAGTAATAAAAACAACCAGCATCTATCACCACTACTTCTGCAATGACTTCATATTCATAATCAAATAGTTCCTGTAAAAAGTCAAAACATTCAATAACAACATTTACGTATTTAATAATGTATTAAGTTTATTAGTTTATTACCTTTACCATATTGTGGTTATTATGCAATGACTCAGAGCAGACGGCTGCAGCTGCTGCATGATCCTCCAAAATAGTAACACCATCCTCCCTCTTTTTCAAAAAATGTCTTCCATTCGTAGATTAATTTGACTGACAGTAGTTCTGCAAGAAAGATGAAGCATAAGCTAAAACCTTCATTTTTTATTTGCATTAAACTATACCTAAAACTGAATTTTTTTAAGCTATATTTTTAAAAGTGTCTACACTTATGCTGTGTTAATATTAAAAGCTATTTCCTGTGCAATATATGTATATGCATCTGCACAAGTCACCTTAATGACGTGACTCAACTCTGTAAAAGTAATAAAAATTAAACTTTTTCTAAGTGTATGACCACTATTACATTTATGTATAAGAAGCTTTAACCTGTTAGACATCTTTACAGTTATGATTTATCACATTTTACATATTTGAAAATCAACTCCTCAAATGTTGACCATCTAAAAATTATCCAATAACTTTAAAGAGCAACAGATTAAAGTATCAGTAAATTTTCAGGAATAACAGAAATACATCTCTAAACAGTGTTAATTTCACTGGGTGCATATTTTTCCCCAACCCTAACAAAATACAGGGGTGGGCACATGTAGGTTTACAGTACTGACACATATATGTACATTATACATATTGTAAATTAAATATATGCAAAGAAAAGTACTGCAATACAAACATAACAAAAGTACTGACATTGACATATTACCATTACTACAATTATCACTAATGTAAATGTTCAATTTCCCCCCCCCCCCATTTTTACCCCGCCTTTAACTGCACTGGTCATATTGGCAGCCATTCTCCTGTGGAACATATCAGATGATATTAACTTGTAGTCATTGGGTTACAGGTACTTTCTATTTTTAATCATTAGATCATGCACACATTCACACTTTCATTCATACTTCCAGACTCTGGGGAAGATGAGGAATCATCTTAGTCAGAAAAATTCCCACCCCCAGCCAGGAATCGAACCCATGACCCATAGCACGGCAGGCAGGTGCTCTACCAACTGAGCTACGGGACCAGCCATGTTCAAATTCTTCGCCTTCAGCATTCACTTACTGTTGTGGTCTACATGTCCCAGTCAAACATACTCTTGTACACAACTCTGTATCTTCAATTTCTTGGTGCACCTCTTTTACGTACTGAATCAGTGCCATGGAGACTTCATGCAAATATCCTTAACAACCCTGCACCTATATATATACATACAGAGGTTAAAGCAAAATTTAATTCTAAATTTAGAGCCCAATTCAGTGATTGTGATAGACAATGCATCCTATCACAGTGTACAGAAAGATAAGACCCCAGGACTAAATGCACGTAAGAGACAATAAAGAGCTGATTTAAAGTAAAAATAAAAATAAATCAAACACTGCATTTAATGAATTTATGCTTCACCCATTCGCATCGTATGACGAGCTGCACTTGCATGATGCTTTGCAGCATTTAAATTGTAAGATGAGCTCAGCTCCCACACATGCATTGTTGCACATAAATGCACAAAGTTCAAATTGTAGGCTATAGATGGCCCTAAAGTGTATTCCAAGGCAATATACATATCAAGATGCTTGATAGATATTTTTTCTTTGCATTTCACGTGGTATTTCCCTCTAAAAAATGTTTTGCACAGTGTTGCACATGGTTGTGTAGTTCAGTAAGCAACATGGCGATGAGAGCAGTGCCTGATGAGGTTTAAGAAAGTTTTATAAAGCTTTTTTTTCCCCCTATATAAAATATAAATAGGAAAAACGAAAAATAAATATTGACATCAAAACTAAAGAACATATATGCAAAATTAAAAACAGTGAAATAGAAAAATCAGCAGTTGCTTTTCATTTTTTGAATACCAGACATATTAACTTGGAGACAGCTTTAATAAAACAGGTGAATCATCCCATAGATCTTTCTATACAGGAAAAAATAATTAATAAAAATCATCATAGAGTTATGAATTTTGAAACTCCACCAATGGACATCTTTGACAAATACATTATGCCATCTACTGACAACACGGAGGAAAACACTACAATTTGCACTAGTCGAGACTCGGCTGATGGGAGCAACAGCTCTTGAAACATGTCCTTTGAAAAATAGTGAGTGAAGCAATGTGTCAATATCTCCTCGATTCAATTTTATTTTAATTAGTAGGGCATTTAAATATGATGCAAATAGGTTCAACTTCAATTACACACCATTAAACTGCATAAGCTCAGACATGTAAATATCTGCAATTAATGGGCACTGAGTATTAAGACATTATCCTGCTTATCTTAATCTCACTGAACTAAATTGGGGTGAGGTCAAGCAGCAGATGGGTGCCAATAACGTCAACTTTAAAATGGTAGATGTTTGTCTTTGTGAACAAGCTTGCAGAACTTGGGAAAGATAAATGGAACAATATTTGCAACCATATAGAAAAACTATAAAACAAATACTGGCAACTAAATATTGTGACTTTGTGGGTTCGTAGAATTTAAAGTCCAATTTGCCGAAATTCTAAATGCTCTTTATTTGCGTAGAGATACACTGTTCAATCCTTGTCTACCAAGGTTGATGATCACAACAAACATTCTGATTACCTCTGTTTACAACACTCTTGTTACACATTTGTTCACGACTCCCGCAACTGACTCTTGGTGAGTCGTCGCCTTCTTAAATACCTCTGATAAATTCTAGATATTTCCGGAACAATAAAGAAACCGAATATTCTATCACCTTCCAGAAGCGTAACTTAATCTATGCCGGCAAGTCCTTTATCTCAGCTATTTTTATTTGCCGGCTCTTTGTGTATAGTAGCCGCGCTATCGTAGATAACGGCTTCGTGACTATATAACTGAAGATGTCTCAGCTTTCTGTATACTATACATGTAATTCTGTAGCAGGACTAAGGAATGCAGAAACATAGGGTCGACAGGCTGGTAACAACAGAACATGGTGAGTGACTCATTCTTAACTTAGCTATTTGAAACCTCACAGGTTACATTTTTTTTGACAACACCTATACACTGTTAACCTCATAACAAATAATGCATTTGTCTTTGCTACAGAAGAATTTTAAATAACCATATTTGCAGTTATTTCTTCCCCAATGAGACACCGCCTTAACGTAGTACTGACAGTACAAGTCCCTTTTGTGTGCTTCAGGCATGTCAAGAGCTACGCCAAATAGGGTCACTCATACTGGACAGGACTTGACTGAGGAGACAAAGTGCATTCCGATTTCCTCATCTACTTCTCCCTACCTCTGCTGCTTATAACGCTCGCAAAAGTTAGTCATATGAATGCTGGCCAATGCTCAAGTGGAGCGCTGTTGCCAAGCGTAGTACGTGTACTGCAGAGGTTCGGTACATAAGAGCAGTTTTACCCACCAGCAAAGGTTTTGGTTATTCATCCCGTAATTAAACAACACATTACATATTCCTGAAACATTAAAATCTTACCTTTACACATGCCACAGCAGTGAAACAGCAAGCACGGTTTCCAATTCAGTAACTCGCTTTACAACTTCATGGATCTTTCCCGGAGATTGAAACACAGGTACGCTCCCTTTTTCTAAGGATGAATCTGCTTTACTACAAATTTGTTGTGCACACTACATACACCACAAGGTTACAGAGTTAATTGCTGGGATTCTGAAAAATCTGCAGTTGCCCTATATCCTGGATTGGAGAGCTATCCTAAAAACTTGTTCACATTAAATATAATTTTTCTGTCCTGAGAATGAATTACTTCACCTTTGTTGATCGAAAAATCACTTGTACCAGCTTCGAGGGAAATGTTCATGCATTCACATCACAAACACTGGAAGAAAGATGTGTATGATAATTTAATGTAATATTTACAATATTTCAGCTCGAGTTCAACACACGACTTAACGATGCCATTCACTTTAACAAAATACCTCTACTCTGAAAACGAATTGAAAATTAACTGTTTCACACTGCATGACTTCTGTTTTCATAGCAGGCACATTATTTACGCTTGAGATACTGTGAGGAGAGAATGGTGTTGTTTTTCAGGCTTATCTGTGTTGCATGGCTGGATAATGGGTAACCATAACCATGTGAAGATAAAACGTGCATCGCTCACGGTATCATTTAACCATAACCATATGAAGATAAAATGTGCCTCGCTCGTGTTCTAAGTATCGTAAAGACAGGTCATGACCAGAAAATAAAGATCTTTCTTATTATAAGATTGGCACCTGTCATTTTTCAAACATTTATTCGAGTGTAATTAATATGTTCTCATTTCAGGCACGCAAGATGCATGTACCACATTTGGCAGCGCTGGTGGGAGGGGCTGGAGTCTGCAAGTACAGCCTGCCTCCATATGCCTAACTTTTCCGAAGATTATAATATACCTTTCCTTCAGGCTAACCCCATGATGTTAAGTGATTTGTGCCAATGGGATGAATGGCACAGGCTAAATGTGTCTTTAAGAGGACCTCTGGATCCAGGCATCCTACAGGGTATTTAGCCAGACCCAAGTATGCAGGCAAATGATTTATTTCCTTAGCTACTCATGGGACCAAAACACATTCGCAATTGCTGAAAATAAAAATTTCTAAAGGCCTTGAGACTTCAGCATTCAATATTAGTTAACTTTAAACTCCATATAGGATCTTAAACATAATTAATTACATGATACAGAAAAGTATATTCTAATAACTTAATGAAAATTAATACACAGACAAATTATCAACTATTTAGACCAAGGAAGAACCCATTAAATATTTCCCTTCAACCAAAAGGAAAATCTACAGTAACATGTAAAGCCATATATTTAGGTATTGCTTTTTTATAAAAAATTAACATGGAAAAAACACATTGAAATGTATGTAAAATAAAAATGGAGAAAAAATTACTACTACTAAAGAGATTAGCAGGCAAGAAATGAGCAAGCACTACACAAAGTTTAAATACTTTTTACAAAATTTATATTAAACCAACACTTAAATATTGTGGAGATTAATAACTGCAAATATAGAAAAATTTTATATTCTGCAAAATCAAATTCTTTGTATTGCGACTTTGTGGGTTCGTGAAATTAAAAGTCCAATTGCACAAACTCAAAATGTTCTTTATTTCCACCGACTTACAGTTGAACACTTGCCAATTACACAGAATTACGTAATGCACACAATTACGATTCACCAGTTCGTCCATTACAGTTCCACTGCACGCTCACAGTTACATACACTCTTCCGATACATGAACACAGTCTTCTCGTCCGTTCACTAGCACGGTGCTCCTACGCTGCTCGCCAAGCACTGACTTCCTCCAGCCCAACGCGTTGCTTATATCGGACCAGCTGGCAAATCTAGAAGGTTCCGGATTAGATGAAATATCCTGTATGTTCGAGAACTCAATGGGGAGGGGAAAGAGACGGCACAGTGATGTTTTTCCAGCCACCCCTCGTTACCACTATAAGACAAATGGGTGGGCGTGGCCGAACGTTTCCCGTCTCCTGCTCCCCTGCCGCCAGCCGGTTCTATCAGGAGTTCCGACGTTCAGGTGACAGTATAATAACTGGAGCTGTCAAAACTACCCCACTACTTGCTCTAACAAATAATCCAAGGTTTGATCTTGAAAGCAAAAAGTAGCCATCATACAATATGAAAAACTAATAGCCATCATGCAATATGAAAAACTAATAGCCATCATACAATATGAAAAACTAATCAGATTACCTTGATGAGTCGGAAAAAAGAAAATCACAAGTAAACTTAAAAACTCTACAAAGCTTTTTTACTAAAGTCAAAGAAATTAAACAAAAATTTAAACTTCCTTACTTAAAAGAAAACTTACAAACAAGTATCAACCCTTTAGAGCTATTTGATATACTACACTTTGCTGAAGAATTTATAAAATGTGAAACCTCTTCATGTATCCTGAAACAAATGACACTATAAATAATGATATCCTACCAATGACTGGCTGACATATTGTCACTTTGTCCCTTCACAGAATTAAAAGTCTTGTTTGCAGAAATTTAAAATGCTCTTTATTGCAGTAAACAGTAACTTTGTACACCCCTTACAACAGTAAAAATGACGTGACATACACAACAGTCTTCAAGGTCGTCGCGTTCGCCCCGCTGCATGTGAACAAATGAAAGAAATCACTGCGGTACACAACTTCACCACTAACAACTCAATTAACAACTGACTACACTCTTAACACTTTGCAGGGTTTTTATACCTTCAGTTAGAATGCAATAATTTTGTACTATTCCACTGCTAAAACATGTGTTTTTACAAGGAATATTTCTTGTGGAAATAGTTAAATTGAGAAACTGAACTTAATCATCTTTCTATTCCGATAAGCAGATAGAAAACTTAGCACTCACACTGTCACGCCCATAACCAGAAAATGCTATTAAATAACATATTTCTGAAAACAATGGTTTTATAAACTTCATATTACTGCTCTACAATAAGCACATGGGCACTGACATTCAGTAAATTTGGTAATTTTTCAACCACGTTTCTAAATTATATTAATGGTTATGGGTGTGACCATTTCAGTTCAGAATTTTTTTTTCTACAATATATATGTAATATTACTTTTGTTTTACATTAAGTCCATCCTGTCACTGACATTAAAAGAAAACGTAGCTAGGTTTTCTTGCTAAGCTGAAGAAACACCCTGAAAAAAAATAAGAGTATTTAGAAAAAGAAAGGCTGCAGGACAAGAAATGAAGATGCGAGATGAAAACACAAATGAAACCATATATTGCTGTTGGTATGAAAAAACTACAAAAAGTGAGACAACAAAAGAAAAGACAGACTCATTGTCATTTGCAAAAAAAAAAAAAAAAAAAACTATAAATAGAAGTCTTATTAGAGACTGACCAAACAGACCTACAGCACACAGAGATAAATTCTGTTTACAAGTCACTGAAGGTTCTAGGAAAAGCTCTAGTATGAGCCAGAAAAGGATTACAGCAAAGCCCTAGAAAATGCAGGCAGTGTTAATGCACTTGACTAAAAATGTTCATGATCTTTCTTCACAATCTGTATGGAAATCACGTGCTTTTAGTACATATATGTCCACTGAAAACAAAGTTCAAGAATTTTATCACAATGATGCAATAAATTGGCAAACACTTGGTTGAAAGGACTTTGTGCGTGTAGGGAATCCAAGTCACTCTAAAGAAAGTGTGCAGGAAAAAATGATGAAAGACGATTGATGAAGCTTTTGAATCTTTTAAAACTGTGCATCCTGAAGTTGAAATAGGGCATTCTTCAAATAGTTTCTTTAAGCTTCAGCCAGCTAATGTTAAGCCTTCATCCAATATACCTCACAATAAAACCTTTTTAAACCACTTCTCGAACTGTAAAAACACTTAAGCTCCAATTACATTTAAACATTAGGACATGTTTCAAGGGCCCCACGTCCCCATCATCAGCTGATGTTCAACTAGTTCTTCAGGTGACCGCCTCCCTTTCCTGGTACTGTTCAATAAGTTGAATGATGTCATCTACTATTGGTATTTCAAAGTTCATGGCTCTTTTTATTCTTCAAAATGTGTATATTTTCCCAAACTGTTAATTCCCAATACTTTTTTGCCTGTACCAAAAGTTTTATGTCTTTGGAAATATTATGATTTTTTGACCACAATGATGGGCTATGGCTGATTTATCTGTCTGTTAGTATTTTATGCATCTCATGTGTTCTTTCATCCTTGTTTCTAGGTTTCTTTTAGTTTTTCCAATATATATTTTGTGGCAATCCTCACAACTTATACTATAAATTACGGATAGTTTGTTGGTTGGACTTGTTTTTTATATGTTAGTGTAGTTTTATAAATTTATTAGTGTTTAATAGTTATTAGCATTTAGCTCTTGTGTAATTAAGATGTGGAGACCGTGGGAATCGAACCTAACATGGATTTCCATTCATACTTGCAATATATACCTAACAGTATTTCTAACCTTTCTCAAGTTAAGTGTTTATGACATATTTAATTATTATGCAGAACATACATGATTATTTAAATTGTGTTTAACAGAAGGCCCCCCCCCCCCCCCGCAAAAAAAAATCACACTGCTTAACTTTGAAATTAGCAGACATCCTTGTACAAAGCTTCCAGCATTTAAAAAGAGTAATAGATTTTCCTTATGCAAACCTCGGTAGCGTAGATGGTAGCCTGTCTTCCTCATGTTCAAGAGGTCTCAAGTTCGTATCTTGGTCAGGGTGAGTTACCTGGATAAGGTTTTTCCCGGGGTTTTCCCTAATCCTGAAAGACGAATGCCAGGTAGCTCTAAGCTCTATGGACCCCGGACTCATTTGAGCATCATTTCACCCATTGTCCGCTATGACCATGTTGTAGGACGTAAATTACAAAGGAAAAAAAATAGATTTTCCTTACTAGTTTTTCTTTAATTCCTTAGTTTGTTTTTTTTACTTTTGAAGTATTATGAAGTTTGATTCACCACCTGTAGCTGCCATAGAATATAGGAAAATGTTTTAGGATAAATCAGCTCAATTGCAATAAACAAATCTCTAACATGCAGTCTTTGCTTATAAATTATTAACTACCAGAATAACCAAAGTGCTTCTTTAATTTGCAAGTAAATATCCCTCGCAAATTCATGCACACTGATGCAATTTAACCCTTTTAAAATTGTAATGATGGTCCTACAAGATATCGGAATGTTTTACTAATATTTCCTTGGATATTATTTTAATAATGCGCATTTAGTTCCTGTAGGTAATATAAATACTAATACCATAACAGCATATGTAATATATCTCTTTCCAGTTATGTTATGAAGGTTGTAACATTATGTATTAATGTAGGATACAATAATTATTTAAAATTTATTTGAAAAGATCAATGACTATTTTGTACAGTGAATTCAACTTAGCAAAAAAGAAGCTAATAAAGGAAACCACAACCCTCTCAGCTACAGAAACTAATATGATTTTCAAAAAATTCACTTACCATCCATGGGCCTTTGATAAATTCAAAAAAATCTTCAAAAAACAAAACATTCAGCTAGCACCAGTCAACCATTTCTCCTTAAAAAAACCTAATTTGCTCAAAAATCAAAGATGCCATTCCATCTAACAAAAAATCTGGTATATATCAAATTGAATGCAGTGACTGTAGTCAAATTTATATTGGAAGAACCAAAAGAAATTTAGAAACAAGAGCAAAGGAACACTTTAGAAACATAAAATATAAACAATTAGAAAAATCAGCAGTTGCCACGCATTTTTGGGAAAAAAACCACAACATAAATCCAGAACCAAAACTACTAAAACATGCATCAGGAAAACAAGAACTATCCACATGGGAACAAATATTCATTTCAAAAAATAGGAACAAAGTATTCAATTTCGACATCCTCCAGAAAGATTTGTTCCGCAAGTTCCTTGAACCGCCACCAGAGGAGACCTATGACAAAATATCGTCAACTACACCAATGAGAACCAGTCGATGGCCGGTTGAGGATAGAGGCAATGTCTCTGAAACATGTTCCCGAAAAATTTAAAAGTGCTGTTTAGTGTCATTAATCGACTCCCTTTAAATTTAATATCCTAAGATGTTTATGACATTGTGGTTGGCTTTTCCGTACAAAGCCAACTGCCTGGGGATCCTTTAAGCACAGTCACTATACACATTGAACCTCACTTTCATGTACAAGGACTTTGGGATTGATGGAGAATGGTCATTCTTTTGCATCTTCACATGGCAAAGGGGCAGTTATTGAGTAGACGGAGTTGTTAGAAGAGCTGTATGGAAGCTGTGTACAAGAAAAACTGTTGCTAGAAATGCTAGAGTTTGCTGAATGTGCTTGTCAAAAGACAAAAAATATGAATATAATTTTTGTACCCAAATAAGAAATTGAAACCTGCATTATCATAAAAGTGAATTGAGAAGATTGACATATTGCATCATGAATTTTGGAACTCCACCACCGAACATCTTTGACAAATACACCATGCCATCTATTGATGATACGGAGAAAGAGGAAACCACTACAATTTGTACTAGTCGAGACTCAAATGAAAATGGGAGCAACAGCTCTTTAAACATATCTTGTGAAAAACAATGTTAGTGAAGAATGTGTTAATATCTTTTTGATTCACTTTTATTTTACCTTGTGCTTCATTGTCTACACTTCTTTAAATGTTTATACTCTACATTATCATGTTAGATGAAAGTTAATGCCATTCAAGGAACACAGATATACATTTCAAGCCAGTTTATTGGTACATTCTCTCTGATAAGTGTGTCTTACATGGGAGGATCTCCTCTGTGACAAGAATGACTGATAAATCACTCTTGAAGTACAAGAATCCATGAATGATGAGCTAGATTCATGTAAAAGAACCACTAAATGTGGTGACTTTCTTAACTTCTATTAACAAGTGCTAATGGAAAACAGGAGAAATGCAGAGCATTGGTCATAGAAATGGAAAATGTTTCATTACAATTAAAATACTTAGGCCCGGTTGCATAAAAGATAATCTAAGTTCAAGCATATGAAAATGATCTTCAGTCAAGCTGAACTTAGAATTTTGGTTGTATAAACATTGACATAAGTTCATGGCCTCTTGATCTAAGATCAAATCTAACTGGTGAATTTTCTCCAGTTAACTTGATTGAACTTAGATCAGCAGAACTGCAGAATTTACACAGTAGTTTCTGAGAAGAAATAAGTAGTGCTGCTTTAAATAAATAGTAAATAAAGCATTTTTGTGGTTACTTGTATACATAATTAGCTTCTTTATTTCACAAATGTATGTTAAAGATGCATTGTTTGTGTTCATAACCTATACATTTTTATTATTTTCAGAATTCAGATTACTCTGAGATCTCTGACAATTAGAACTTTCAATTTGAAAGGTCTCCTCGTGTTTTCCAACATAGAGGAAATCCCATCTCAGAACTAAATGACAGAAAATTCAAAATGAGATTTCGACTATCAAAGCATGTAGTTGAACTGGAGCATAGGCTACATGCACAGTTAAGAACACAAACCCTGAGGAATTATGCACTCAATCAAATATTTATGATCCTGCTCGCATTATGGTTCTATGCAACTGAAAGCTTCCAAATAGTCATTGGGGATATATTTAATATATATAAACGAACTGCGTGTAGAATCCATAAAGTTACAAGGGAGATTGCAGCTTTTAGTCCTCATTTCATCAGGATGCCGATGGTAGAGGGTGAAATAGGAAGGGTTATGCAAGATTTAAAGTTAGCGGAACGCATCTTCTCTTTTGCTTGAACTTCCATTAATAGAAAGAGAGCCATGAATATTGAAATACCAATAGTGGATGACGTCATTCAACTCCAACAGTGCCAGGAGAGGGGAGCGGTCACCTGAAGAACTAGTCAAACTCAGCTGATGGGGACGCATGGTCCTTGAAACATGTCAATTTTAAATGTAAGCGGAGCTAAAGTGTTTTTATAGTTTGACAAGTGGTTTAAAAAGATTTTATTGATAAAGCTTCACTGTTTATAGATACTTTTAATTTATAATTTTAATAATTTGTAACAAAACTTCACTTATCTCCCACTTTTTGTTTCTATTTCTCTATGGAGATAATGTATGCGAAATGATTAACTTTTGATAAATACTGTTTATTTAAAATATTTCCAAGACAAATAAGCATAAAGCAAAAGATTTAGTTTTTGTTATGTCTAGATTGGCTACTCTATGCACTTGAATAAAACAGTGTCGAATAGTTCCAATCCTTTCGATACAACACCAAAGTTGCAACATGTTTGGCGATGTTGCCGCATTGGTTTTTGTGATCTCAGATCACACGGTGTTCATCTGATCTAAGATCAGCATTTTACAACCCACACGGGTTCGTGAACTTAGTTCAATTTCGATCTTCGATTATAAATGAATTGCAGTTAACGATTTTTATGAAACCAGGCCTTAGAGGTCTGGAAAAGTTTGGATATATCAGAATTGTGAGTCACAATATCAAACTGTGTGCAAATTACCTCAACCAAGAGCTCAGAACAGCAGACAGCACATGGTACTCAAATTTAATAAAACTGTTTGAAAATATGATATATTAATTGCACATGTCACACCAATAACCACATTTTTGAAAATTTATTTCTAAATTTGTTTGTTTAAACATTACTCTTCTAGCTACTGATAGATTGATGCCTCCAGCACATACCTAAACTTTGAGGTTGAAAAGTAAATAGTTTCACAGAAATGACAATTAGTGAAAGGTGGCTAATTTTCATATCCTTTTCTTGTCACGCCCATAACCAATGTTTTAAACTTTTTTCATAATTTTCATTACCAAATATAAAACTATTAAAGCCAGCCAGCAATGCAGCCAAACTCGATGTTTGGGAAAAGTTGCTAATTATAAAAAACAAACAGTATACTTTAAATTTCGAATTGCCGTCTGAAAACTCTCTTTGGAAATTCATCTCACACAAAACAGATGCCACCACAGACAACCAGCTCACTTCAGGAAACCACGGATCCAACCAGTCGGATAACTGCTGACAATGGGGACAAACCGGTCTCCGAAACATGTCCAAGTAAGGATAATTTAAGTGATTTTGTGTTTTAATTACCGACTCATTACTTTCAAATGTTAAACACAACACTGTTCCTAACCTTTTGTTTCAAATAATATGATTTGCTTTGTGTTTGAATTACCGACTCATTACTTTCAATGTTAAATACATCACTGTTTCTGACCTTTTGCTTCAAATAATATGATTTGCTTTCTTTTCATATGATGTTACTACAGCCTGAGTTCTATTAATCCCAACTTTTGTTGATTTGACTTTTGATATATTTGATGATTTTAATGCAATTTTTAACTCTGTGCAAGTCACATCCATAACCATGGAGTGTTCACAGTCTTCCTGTGTTACCTTGTCAATTTCTTTGTGAATAAGTCATTTAATGTCAGTCAGTTTATGTGTGTTATATCTGTTTGAAACTCCTAGTTTTATTTGAGCCTATCTGAGTCTAGACTTACTTCCAAATAGACATTTAGATGATGCATTAAAACTACTCAATCTGCAAGGAAAACTATCAAATTCACTATAGAAAAGGAAGATAATGGACAACTCTTTCTTGGACCTAAATATTATCAGGAATGACACAAAAATAAAATTCGGTATTTACAGGAAGCCAACACAGAAAATGATATAAAAGATCAAATCTATAACCCAATTATACATAAACATGCAATAATAAACCGTCTTACACACAGACTAGTCGACATAACCATGGATAAAGCAGAATACTACAAGGAACAAAAAGCCATACTCCATATAGCAGAAGAAAATAGATACAACAGAAGTCTGATGTGAATGAAAATTAAAAATACTGAACTAAAGAAAATCATTAAGGAAGCAACCACATTCACCAAAGAAAAAGAAAGCATCAACATATTCAGTGCATTCACATATCACCCAAAACATTTAATAAATTTAAGAAGATCTTTTAGGAACAAAATATCATCTTGGCACCTACTAATAGATACTCAGTTTTTAAATTGCTAAATTCAAAAACAAAAGATGAAATTCCACCAATTAAAAGATAAGAATTGTGAAAAATGCTACATAGGTCAAGCTAAAAGAAACCAAAGTCAAAGAGCACTTTAGAAATATCAAACTGAAACAAGAAGATAAGTCAGCAGCAGCATTTCATTTTTGGAATGAAAACCATGACACTAGCCCAAATCCAAAATTACTAAATGGAGTAATAAACCAAAATAAACCGAAAACATGGGAGAACATATTCATATAGAAAAATAAGGACTGAGTAAAGAACTTTGAAATCCCACCAGTAGATAATTTGACAAAGAAGTTCATAGTTCCACCACCAGAGAGAAGAGAGCAGATGATAGTTGGACCCTCAAGGTTGATAATGAACGTAACAGCTTACGAAACTAGTCCCTCAATAATATAAAAATGGAAGTGACAAAGTGTTATAAACTACAAATAGTTTCTCAACTAATTCTGACCTGACTGTTACTAAATTCCTCCAATCACGCATAAACAGCACATCCAAGTTAGTTAATATGACCTCTCAATCGTAAATTTGCATTCTGTAATTTATAATGCAAATGTTTTTGTACCAAAAACAGTATTTTCAAAATTTATTTTGTGATTTCTGAGAAAACTTTCCGTGATGAAGAAAAATGGAAAGCACATTTCAATTTAGCACATCAAAGTTCTTAAATACAACTTTCAGATTGCAAAACAGTGAACAAAAATTTTATTTTGGACAGTGTTATATGTCCTATTTCAATTGCTGATCTAGCTGATACACTTTGGCAGTTTTTAAACAGAAGTACTCTTTGCAATAACAATTTTTAGTTTCTGTTGAAAAAAACTCCATCCCCTTTTTTACAACCATTCAAAATTTGGGTTCTTTCTGCTGGCCGTATTTGGTAGTTTTTTTCCATAACCAAATGATATTCATTCATTACCTGCTGTAAAAATTACAAAGTAATTCATAGCATCGTCAAAAAACAGAAATACATGGGATTAAACATATTACAAAACAAAAGAAAAAAACATATTTACAATGATAATTACATGTGCACCTACACTAATTCATATGAACGTACCTATATAAATCTATTTCTACACAATAGTTTCGTAACAACCTTTACACTTTTTAATAATACATTCTATTACAGTTGTCTTGACAGTTGACTTGTCTTTGACAAGTACATCATGCCATCTATCGACGATATGGAGAAAGAGGAAACCACTAAAACTTGCACTAATCGAGTATCAGCTGATGATAGGAGCAAGAGCTCTTGAAACATGTCCTGTGAATAAACAGTGTGAGTGAAGCAATGTGTCAATATCTTCTCAATTCACTTTGTTGTAATTTATGCTTCACTGTTCCTACGCTTCTTTCAAGTTTGTACTTTGAGTCTTACTAAATATTTACAATTTTATAGCTATGACATAAATGGTATTTGTAAATATGTTTAAGGAGTAAAATGTTCCAGCAATACAGTATCTTTTTTTACTTCTTTTGAACCTATGTATACATTTTATATTTTGTGGTAGTTTGTTATAAAGCAAACATGTAGCCATTGATGGCTTGGGTTTGTACATTTCTAACCTATGGGAATGTAGATGAAAATCTGAATTGCCCTCGTGTTGTATTCATGTGCCTGATTATTCATTTTATTTCTGTTTTCCGTTCTTTTTGCAAGCATAATTACCTCAACTATATATAATGAATATAGTGTTAGAATGTTTAGTTTCCTAAAATATTCTCTGCATGATTTCTGTCTGTTTAATCCCAAAATGTCCTAATGCCTCTTTTCTGTAATGTAAATAGCCTTTTTGTGTGTAGTGTTGCACTTTGTCCCCATACTGTAATACTGTATGAAAGATGTGGGGTATATTAATCCGTAATAAATTTTTAATAGGATGTCTGCATGAGCAAGCTTTGCCATTTGTTTTAGTGCAAATAAGCTTGAAGAGATTTTTATACAAATTTCGTCAATGTGTTTTTCCCAGCTTAGATTTTTATCCAACACAACCCCAAGAAAATAAGTACAGTCAAGTTTTTTTATTTCCTGATTTTCTATTTTGATATCAAGTGTCTTATTTTTATTTTGTACTGACTGTATGGTCATATATACTGGTTTTTGAATGTTAATGGATAAATTTTTTACTTTTAAGTATTGTATCACTTAATATAATTTTGAGTCGAACTAATACTCAATGCTCCATTTATTGCTAGTATTTACCTAGAACGCATTTCATTAGGATCTTCCTAACATCAGCTGTTGTCGACTAATGGACGTTGGTTTGGGGAACTCATTGGAGGCGACAGGTGCGTCTCTGTCGGTATCTTGATGAACTTGAAGTTTGGGTTTTCATCAAAGGTAGTGTCGAAATAAAACAATTTTCTTTCATATTTCTTTATGAAGACTTTTTCCCATGTGGTTAATGCAGCTGGACCTTGGATACTTTAATAAATGGATTTCTCATTCTATATCATGATTCTACTTCCAAATATGGTATGCCACCGCCGATTTATCTATTTCTTTGTTCCTGATGTTCCTAAAATGCTCTTTAAGTCTAATGTTCAAGTTCCTTTTTGTTTTTCCAATGTAAAAGCTGTCACAGCCTTTTGCAGTTTATCTGGTACACACAACTTTTACTGTGACAACTTTTACATTGGAAAAACTAAAAGGAACTTGAACATTAGGCTTAAAGAGCATTTTAGGAACATCAGGACCAAAGAAATACATAAATCGGCAGTAGCGTACCATTTTTGGAAGGAGAATCATGGTATAGAACGAGAAATCCACTTATTAAAAAGTGTCCAAGGTCCAGCTGCATTAACCACGTGGAAAAAGTCTTCATAAAGAAATATGAAAGAAAATTGTTTAATTTTGACACTACCTTTGATGAAAACCCAAACTTCAAGTTCATCAAGATACCGACAGAGACGCACCTGTCGCCTCCAGTGAGTTCACCAAACCAACGTCCATTAGTCGACTACAGCTGATGTTAGGAAGATCCTAATGAAACGCGTTCTAGGTAAATACCAGCAATAAATGGAGCAATGAGTATTAGTTCGACTCAAAATTATATTAATTTTGTGCTTCATTGTATCATAGTCCTTACACATTGGAATTGTATCACTTGTTTGTTTTCTTTTGTGCAATACTCTAGACTTTGTCAAGTTTCGGCAGATTTACTATGGAGGCATCATCGGCATATGATATTTTTCCATTTTGTAATTGTGGTATGTTGTTTATATGTATATATATATATATATATATATATATATATATATATATATACACACACACACATATTATAAATAACAGCGGCCCTAGAACTAATCCTTAAGGTACCCCACGTTATACTGTTTGCATTTAAGATATGATGCGTTATCCATTATAATAATGCTTCCATCTCCTAAATTATTTAAGAATCTGTTCAGAAACCATTCTTTACATATATCAACAATCATCTCTTCATGGTAGTCCTGAGACAGATTTAAAAACATGTGTTAATGAAAAATAATTAACAGGAGACTATGTATAGATAGTTAAACTGAAAAATTCTATGCCATGGCAGAGATTTGACTATCTACCCAAAACCTTAGCCTATACATGGCTAGTGTGAAGGAACAATTAATCTCCATCAATTAACTTAAAGCATATTATGTTTTTCTTTTTTTAAACAGATGTACAAAATGGGGCATTACTCTGAGGTAATTCAACTCAGGACAAAAACAGTTTTTAAATGGAAAAAGAAAACCCTGGATGTATAAAAGATTTAGTCTCTTTTGAGTCATGCAAAACAGCTTTTAAAGATTATAAGATGACTCATCACAATTTATGTAAATGAGTGTTTCCTTTTTCCAACGGAAACATATTTTACTGAACAGAATCAAATAGATACATACACTACAAGTTCAAAAACTTTTCAAACTTCCATTAGGCAGAAAAAGTGGAGAATATCTACCAAATATCTTGGAACTCCTTGGATACTAAAGTAAAAATAGCACAAAATCGCAACAAAACAATATAACAAGACTTAAGTATAGAATAGCTGCAAAACAATCAATATTTCTTTTACAATGCCAAAAAAGGAACAAATCCACAAACACATTAAACCTTTTTAGAAATGTGGTCTTGACTCCATATAAAGAAAAATAATTCAATAACTACAATGTAACTGAAGTTGAAGAAATTATAGACACCTTTTAATTTATATAGTCACTTGCACTTAAAAGTATTTCTGGGCTCACTAGACATGACTGTGTATGAATTGATGTTACACATATAGTGCACATACATTTGCTTTTGTGGTATATACATTTACATTCACGTTAACACATTTTAAAGCATTATTGGCTCATTGACTTTTTATTTTGGCACTGTTTTATTTAACGGTAACAACTATTTGTAGTCAGTTTACCGACACTCATCACTTTTTTTATATTATTTAGGGACTAGTTTCAAAGGCCATTGCCTCCATTTTCAACCTCTCTCCAACTCATGGGCACTACTGACTTTGTTGGAGAGGTTCAAAATGGAGGCAATGGTCTTTGAAACTAGTCCATCAATAATATAAAAAAAAAGTGAGTGTCAAACCGACTAGAAATAGTTTTTACGATTAATTTTGATGTCACTGTTACCAAACTACAAGGGCTGTTCAATTAATAATGATCATAACTTTTTTACGGTCATAATTTTTCACACTAAAATTCGATCTTATTATATTCTGTTAACTTAATGTAAAACAAACACGCCATAGTAGTTTCATTGTTGGTACTCCTGGTTCCCGCTTGTGAGAACCAGGCAAGTTCAGACATGTTCAGTATCGCCTACCGCTGCAATGGAGGTAACATGCAGTTAAAGTTGATGTTAGAGGAAGATCCGGAGTTTCTTTCATACGTAATCACTGTTGATGAAACTTGGCTACATCATTTTGATCCTGAGAGCAAACAGCAAAGCTCAGTGTGGAAATCTACTCCATCACCAACCCTCCAAAAGAGCAAAAGTGGTTGCTTCTGCTGGGAAAGTTATGGTCATCGCATTCTTTGATATTCAAGGAATAGTTTATCAACATGTTGTACCTGCACACACATCAGTAACTGGACAATACTACAGGGATGTCCTAAAAACATTGCATGTCCATATCAGGCGCAAAAGACCACATTTACATGAAGCAGGCTGGATGCTGCACCACGATAACACGCAACCGCATATTGCCAATGATGTTGCTGAATATCTTGCAAAAATCAACGTGGAGTGCATCCTTCACTCTCCCTATAGTCCGGAATTAGCCTGATAAGACCTTTTTCTATTCCTTAACTTGAAGAAATGCCTTCATGGGAGGCATTATCCATCATCAGAAGCAGTGGTGAAGGCTGCAGAGGCGATTTTGAAGGATCTCTCAAAAAATGGTTTCCAGCATGTCTTTGTAGACTGGCAGAAATGCTAGGACAAGTACATTGCACTCAGGGGAGACTATTTTGAGAAAGACTATCAAAATTATGAGGATGAGTAAAGGTACGTTGTAAAAAAAATGTGATCATTATTTATTGAACAGCCCTCATATTTTATGTTTCATATGGTTATTTTCTCATATACTTAGCTGTTAAGATTCTTTTTAATGATTCTAACATGCTAGTTGTATTAGTTTACCCACTTAATATAACTAGTTGTAGAAATCTTAGGTCTGACTTTGGTAAATCTTCCATATCTCAAGGCTGTGGTTAGTTCCACGTAATCCAGTAGATAACACTAAGTGTCGGACAATATGCAATGATGTTGCCAATTTATGCATTTAGCATACACCTTCACAGACCCTATGGCTAAGCCCAGTCATTTGGCGATTGTGTTTCACTCTTATAAAAACATTACTCAGCTAAGCTTTACACTTTAGGGCCGTGGTTCCAGATTACACTCTAAGGGTTAGGGTTCCAAATCAGAGGTAACATCTTTTAGTGGATTTCAATTCCTGTGTCAAATACTGCAAAAGCTGTGACAAAAAACTGATTGGTTGACATTGCAACATGATTTTGATGTGAAAGAAATGGTGTTGTGTAACCACTTTTGGAAGTGCTCAAATGTTATCCAAAATATTGGCACTTTAAAGGTATTGTCATCACTTCTATGTCATGCAGTTACTGCTGGGTTTCGTTTTGAGATTTGGAAGACTGTAGCTAAATTGTAATCGTGTGACTACTGGGTTTATTTGCAATTTTTCAATGTTATCATCATCATCTGTTACCCTCATGTATTTTTATACTGCTTTGTTACTTAAATTTTAGCTTTATTGGTACCTTTCCTCGTTTTTGTTTCTGGATGTTTATTTTCCATGATTATGTTATATTGAACAGTTGAGCTGATGTTCTATGTACCTAAATAACATCTTATTTTCTCACTGTTTACATTGCAATGCATTCTTTTCATATGAGCTAGTAGCCACGGCTTTTATTAAGGAAACCATCGTTTTTATGATATGGTGACTGCTATATCCTTTCTCAACCTTTAAGCATAAAGGAATGTTCCTGCCATTGGTCAACGGGTCCCTCAATACCAGTCAGAAGGTTCAATTTCTTAACCCACTGCTTTTTCCCCCCAGTCAATTATTGTTCTATGGCAGGTAAAGAACATTTAAAACATATGCAGTAATTACGAGTAAAAATGAAGGTAAGGAAACACTAAATTATAAAACATCCCTTCAGCCTCTAACACCTTAGCGTTTTAAAAATGGATCAAGAGTTTAGGCTAGGATGGTTGAAGGATAGGAAATATACCAGGTCATAAAACTCATCAAGCTGACCAGTGCTAATTGATGAGCAATCCCTCCGTTTCATTTATCATATCTGGGCATGATTACTAACAGCTGCACCACATGAAGGATAGGGATGGGACCTTAGGCAATCATCCAGGTTAGTTCCTTTAAGCCTTCATCTAGAAAGTAATTAAAGGCTCTCTCCCATTAGATAATTGAAATAGAATTTAAAAAGAATATAATTTAGACTCTGTGAAATCAAGAAACAAACAAGCCCAGATATTGCAAAACTGATAGCATTAGAGACATTACAAATAAAATACCCTGAAGAATGGCCACATACAGATGACTCATTTGCAAGTGATGGATCTGGAACAGGTGGTATGTGTCAGTTTTTCTTCTTTTTACAAAAATGTGGAGAAAAACACTACAAATTTTGATGGAGAAATCGATACATTTCTCTAAAATATCTGTTTGGCTACAAAAGTGAAAAAAAAAAACATTTTATCAGATTCTAAAGAGGCAATCCAAGCAATAACTAACTCAGAATCCAAAAACAGAAAAAATAAGAGAAATGCATTAGTTGGTTAAACATATGCAAAATTTAAATAAGAATATAGTCTTCCAACGGATTCTCACTAGACATCACTGAGCAAACATCTACATAAAATTTGATTATCATCTCCAAATTGTCTGTTATGCAACAAGGAAGAGGAAATTAATATGGAACACCTGTAAACAATTTAAAACTATCCAGATTTGACCTCCAAATATTGGGAAGCAAAAAGAATTGCTTTGTTGCTAAATACCTGAGCATTAAACACACATTCTTTTTCTAATGTGACTTGTGTTTACAACTATTTGACCACCTTTAAGTGTTTGACTTTCAATAACATTGATTATCTGCTTTATTTTGTGACTGTAATCTACTTATTCCCCCGTGTGGTGGCCAGGGGTAAAGAATAACCCCACTGCAGCTCATGCATGTCGTAAAAGGCGACTAAAATGAGTACCCAGTGCCTGGGGGTATAACTGGGCCACCCTGTCCCAGGGGATATAAATGTGGGACCTGGTCCTCCAGGTTGGGGGTTGGGCGTGGGGCTAACGACCCCACACCGTAAAACAAATCATGTTGAGAAGCCAACGGCGGAGCCTCGGATTGGACTGAATAAACGGAAACGACTGGCTAAGGAACTGGACTTGAATTTTGGTACGTGGAATGTTAGGACACTTCTCAAAAGTGGAACATTGGCAACATTAATTTCCCAGTTACAACAATATAGACTCAACGTGGCTGCACTACAAGAGACAAGATGGCAGGGGAAAGATATAATGGACATAAGATCCCATACACTGTTTTATAGTGGTAAAGAGAAAGGAACAAGGGAATTTGGCGTGGCCTTCATAGTAGATAGTAAAATCAAAAAGAATATATTGGACTTCAAGCCCATTAATGAAAGAATATGTACTTTAAGAATAAAAACAAAGTTTTTCAATGTAAGCTTTATAAATGTGCATGCCCCTACGGAAGAAAAAACAGAAGTAGAAAAGGAAATGTTTTACCAGGAATTGGAGGAAATATATGATGAATGTCCGATGAATGACATTAAAATAATAATGGGTGACTTAAATGCAAAAGTGGGTAGAGAAGAGATATACAGAGGAACAATAGGAAGACATAGCTTACACCAAACGTCAAATGATAACGGACAGAGATTAGTGCTTTTTGCAGCTGGGAAGAATATGGTCATAGCCTCCACATGTTATCCGCATAAAGAGATACATAAGCATACGTGGAAGTCACCAGATGGATTAACAAACAACCAGATAGACCACGTTTTGATTGACAAAAGAAATGCGAGAAATATACTAGATGTGAAATCATGCAGAGGAGCAAACTGTGATAGTGATCATTTTTTGGTCAAGATTAAATTTAGAAGTAAAATCTCCTATAAGAAAACGGAACGAGTTGAAGTTCCAAAGAAACTTAATATAGAAGAATTTCAAAACAAAGAAACTATCCAAAAGTATCAACAATATATAAAGGAAGAACTTGAAAGTATGGAATCAAGCACAATAGAAGGAAAATGGATAAAAATGAAGAAAGTTTTGTGGGAAGGAGCAGAACAGATAGTTGGATATGAACCAAAGAAAGGTAATAAACAATGGTTTGATGAAGAATGTAAAAAAGCAATAGACGAGAAAAATGGGGCATATAAAAAATGGATAGAAAGGCCAACAAGACAAAAAAGAGGAGAATATGAGAAGCTGCGAAAAACAGCAGATAAGCTATGTAGACGGAAGAAAAGAATTTATTTAGATAAACAGATAACAGAAATTGAAGAAAATATCAAAACCAAACAATTTAAAAAAGCATACAGAGAAGTGGGAATGATTAATAAGGAATTCAAACCACGAACAAACTTAATAAGAGGAAGAAACAATGAAATAGTGTCAAATGAAGAAGAAATAAGGAACAGATGGAAACAATATTTTCAAGAACTCCTGAACACCCCCATAGAAGAACGAAATATGGAATTAACACCAGAACAAGGAAGCGAAATAGAACCAAAACAGTTGCAGACGGAAGATGAACCACCAGACCAATTAGATGTAGCGATAGCCATTCAGAAGATGAAAAATAATAAATCACCAGGTATAGATGGCATTCCGGCCGAAATGTATAAAAGGGGAGGACAGACATTATTAAAAGCAATGCATGAGTTAATTACACAGATATGGGAAGAAGAAAGGATACCAACAGACTGGAAGAAAAATTTAATAGTACCTATATACAAAAATAAAGGAGACAAACTACAGTGCCAAAATTATAGGGGAATCTCATTGTTATGTACAGGCTATGAAATATTAAAATATTAACTTCACTCATAAATAATAGACTTCAGAAATACACAGAAAGTATAATTGGGGAGTATCAGGCAGGCTTTAGGCCTGGGAGATCAACCATTGACCAGATATTCACAGTTAAAAATATATTAGAAAAAGCATGGGAGCATAATATCGAAATACATCAAATATTTATAGATTTCCAAAAAGCGTATGACAGCATTAAAAGAGGGAAGTTACTCTCTATAATGGGAAGTTTTGGAATACCAAAGAAACTGATTAGTTTAACGAAAGCAACAATGGTAGAGCTCAAATACCATGTTAAAATAGGAACAAGTATAACAGATGAGTTTGAAGTACATTGCGGTTTGAAACAGGGAGATGGGCTGGCACCTACCCTTTTTAACATAGCATTGGAATATGTTATTAGACAAATGCACGTACGAACAAACTCAACAATTTTCTATAAGTCAGTACAATTAATAGGGTACGCAGATGATATTAATATAATGGGAAGAACGAGGACAGCAGTATCTGAAGCATACAGAGAATTAAAAGAAGGAGCAAAAACAATAGGCCTGGAAATTAACATATCTAAAACAAAAGCCATGATACAAAGTAGGAGAAGAAAGTATACAGGAACACTGGAAATGGACCAACATAACATAGATATAGTAAGGAACTTTAAATATCTGGGAACAATAATTAACAACAATAACGATGAATCGGAAGAAATAAAAACAAGAATCTTAATGGCTAATAAAGTTTATTACTCACTTCACGCAATACTTAGATCTAAACAAATCCATAGGAACAACAAAATTAGGTTATACAAAACATTAATAAAACCAGTACTGTGCTATGGAAGTGAAACATGGGTATTGACACAGAATTTGGAAGATGCCCTAAAAACTTTTGAAAGAAAGATTCTGAGGAAAATATATGGACCAATACAGGAAGGAGGGCAATGGCGTATAAGATGGAATGAAGAATTGTACAGCATATATAAAGATATAAATATTGTTCAGGATATTAAAATCAGGAGGATGAGATGGGCAGGTCATATAATAAGAATGGAAGAAGGAAGAATACCAAAAAGAGTCCTTAATGGTAAATTCTACAACACAAGAGCAGTAGGAAGACCGAGAATGAGATGGGAAGATGCCATACAGAGAGACACACAACATATATTGGGAATACGAGGGTGGAGGAAGAGAGCTGAAAATAGAGAGGAATGGAGGCACCTGCTGAAGGAGGCCAAGGCCCAGAAGGGGCTGTAGCGCCACTCGAGAAGAAGAAGAATCTACTTATTACTACAAATGTTACATATGATTAACTCAGTAATTACAACTAGAATATACCCAGACTGCTTAAAAAAGTCTATTGTTAAACCTATCCATAAAAAAGAAGATAGGGAGTCTGTAGGAAATTACAGGCAGAAAACGCTAGTATCCACCCTGTCAAAAGTAATTGAAAAAATCATAGTAAACCAACTTGAATCTTTTTTAAATAAATACGGGTTATTCAATAATTTCCAGTATGGATTTAGAAAATATAGACCAACTGTAGACACTATCACTGAATCAATTGAATATATTATTGAGAATCTAGACGAACAAAATGCAATTGTATACTACTGGACCTACGTAAACCATTCGGCAGTGTAGATCATGAAATACTATTGGATAAACTGTATGATTGTGGAATTAGAGGAATCGCCTACAACTTAACTAAGTCATACTTGACAAACAGAACAGAGCAAGTAAAAATTACTAAGGTTACAGATCATCATTTTAGGAGTTAGTACTCAAATTCATTAAAAGTTAAGTGTGGCATTCTCCAAGGTTCAGTCCTTGGTCCTCTATTATTCATTTTATATATAAATGATTTCATAAACATTACAGATGGTAAAATCACTACTTATGCTGACGATACAATAGTAGTAAATGTAGGCAATAGTATACCAATTCCTTTCTTGGAAGTGTTGAAAACAGTGTTGTTTTGATAAATTAACTTTAAAGAGAGTCGATTAAAGACACTAGATAACACTTACTTTTAAATTTTTCCGGAACATGTTTCTGAGGCTTTGCCTCTATCATCGGCCGGCTCTCGCCGATGATAGAGGCAAAGCCTCAGAAACATGTTCCGGAAAAATTTAAAAGTAAGTGTTATCTAGTGTCTTTAATCGACTCTCTTTAAAGTTAATTTATCAAAACAACATTGTTTTCAACACTTCCAAGAAAGGAATTGCAATATTGGGCTAACAAGTCTTCAAGAAGTGAAAAACATAGTCGAGAGCCGGCCGATGATAGAGGCAAAGCCTCAGAAACATGTTCCGGAAAAATTTAAAAGTAAGTGTTGTCTAGTGTCTTTAATCGACTCTCTTTAAAGTTAATAGTATACCACTTTTAGAAAACATTACGAAACGTAATATTAACCTCATAACTGAGTATTTAAATCAAAATCATCTGATTATTAATGCAAAGAAAACAAATTATATGATTACACAGACCCAGCAGAACAAAAATGTCAAGTATAGTTAAGGTAGGTGAAAAATGTATAAACAAGATTGATAGCGCTAATTTTTTGGGAAGAAAGGCAGCAAAATGTAAAAAAGAAATTCATATTGCCAAAAAAAAAAAAAAAAAAAAAAAGCTTTCAGTGAATTTATTGAAAAAGCTGATTATAGAAAAGATGCAAAAAAGGTATACAGATATATAAGTAAAATTAATTGTCAGAAAGAAACAAGGAAAGAACCACTCAAACTAAATGGGAAAACACTTCAAATTACTCTATTTCTGAAGCCTTTAATAAGTATTACAGCTCTCAGCATAAACTTTCCTCTGAAGCAAAAAGAAAACAAAGACATTAAAAAAGATCTCAAAAAATTTAAAAGGTGCCCAGAACGAACAAACGATATATTCAGCAAAGAATTCATCATAAGGGAACTAAATCATGCCATCCATGAGTTGAAAGATAAAAAGTCTCCTGGACCAGATAAAATACATGCTGAATTTCTGAAACACCTAGGATCAAAGGGAAGAAAGGTACTACTGAAATTATTTAATATATCATGGACCTCTACAGTGCCTACAGTGGAAAAATGCAATAATTATTCCTATTCTAAAAAAAGACAAAGCACCCGACAAAATAAATAATTACACACCAATTTCCTTAACAAGTGTCATTGCATAAACAGAACGAATGATTTCAGCAAGGCTAAATAGGTTCTTAGAAAGTAATAACATATTAACAACTGCTCAAACGGGATTCAGACAACACTTATCTAATAAAGAAAATAAAATTCAACTATCCCAAGATGTCAGAGAATCTTTCAACAAAAATCAAGATATGCTGTCAGTTTTCATTAATTTTGAAAAAGCATATGATTCAGTATGGAGGCATAAACTTCTTGAGAAACTTTCAAAACTAGGCATTCAAAATAACAAGTTAAATTGGATCACTCAGTTTTTCTATCAACGTTTCTGTGCTACAAAATACAATGACAGTACATCCAAATTCCGACAAATAAAAATAAGCCTACCACAAGGTGCAGTACTGAGTACAATCTTGTTCAACATCTACATCAATGATCTTCCCACGGCTGTATCAAACACAGAAATAAAGACAGCACTTTTTGCAGATGACATGATCATGTGGACATCTTCCCCACAAATAGAGAAATCCAAAACTTCAATGGAAAAGGCTCTGATACTATTGGAAAAGTGGACTGACAACAATTTGATGAAAATAAATACTGACAAAACAACATTCCAAATATTTAGCTTAAAAAAGAAAATCCCTAAACTAAATCTGCAGTTCAAGAAAACAAACCTGAAACAAACATATGAAACAAAATATTTAGCAACAATTTTTTATTCAAAATTATCTTGGAGACATCATATTGAAGCAGTATTTAACAGATCAACAAAAAAATTTTCAATTTTGAAAAGATTAGCTGGAGTCAAGTGGGGCAGTAATCGGGAGACACTGAACACCACATACAAAACATTCATCAAGCCACACTTCTTTATAATGCAGAGGTAATAATTACAGCAAACAGTTCTAACATAAATCACCTAGAAGTATGCCAAAATCAGGCCCTGCGACTAATAACCGGTGCAGCAAAATCAACTCCGATCATGGCAATGCAAGCCTTTGCTCGGAACTACCCAATACATCTAACTTTAGAGGAGCGGACACTAATACAACATGAAAAAATGTTGCGGTTAAAAACAAAATGAGAGAAAAGATTAATACAACCAATCAAAATGAAAACACAAACAAGTTTCCTACACAAAGTTACAGAATTAAAAACAGATCTGAATCTTCCTAATTCTAAAGAAAAAATTTTAATCAAAGCAAACCCACTAACTTTTGAACCAATTAATATTCAATTAGATTTAGAACAAATAGTTACAAAATCTGAAACTTCCAAACCTGTACTAAAAGCACTAGCATTAGAAACTGAACAATAGATACCCATCTGAAGAATGGTTACATATCTACACAGATGGATTTAACTTGGACAACAACTCAGGAGCAAGAATTAAGTCTGCACTGTTCTCATTATATCCACCAGCAGGATACCACACAACAAATTTTGATGCAGAAGTAACGGCTATTCATATTTCACTCCAACACCTTCTATACAGAATAGATAAATTAAAAAATGCTGTCATACTTTCTGATTCTAAAGCAGCATTATGTGCAATAAGTTCATATAAAATGAGGTCAATCCAAATTAAAGAATGTCACAAAATGATCCAACAACTTCAAAAACTACAGAAAAGAATTATATTACAGTGGATACCTGCACATTGTGGAATTGCTGGAAATGAATCAGCTGATTTTCTTGTCAAAAAAGGTGTAAATTTAATTCAATACAAAAGTAAAAACTTACCCTTTACATCCATAAAAAGATTAATCAAAAGCAAATATAAAAACAAACAAAACATATCAATATCTAACAAAGCCAAAGATAAAAAATGGAACATTTTAATTAAAAATCCAGAAATTATTCCAGAAATCCCACGTAAAGCTGCAGTAGCAAATTTTAGATTACTTACGGAACATGATTATTTGGCCAAACACACAGAATAGGAATTTATACAAGTCCAAATTGTCCTCTGTGCAACAAAGAAGAGGAAATGACTGAAAAACATCTTTTAACCTGTGAAGTCCTACCTGCCGGACCCACTACACAGAAATATTGGAGAGCAAGAGAGCTAATGGCTTCATTGCCAAAGCTTAGCATTTGAAAACATTTTTTGGGAGTCATATTCGATAAAAATCTAGTCTGGGATAAATGTATAGAGAAAATTGCTAATAAAATCAGCTCAGACCTATATGTTTTAAAGAAATTGTCACAAATAGTTAACCTACCAACACTAAAAACCAATACTAATAGATCCTCACTTAGCATATGGGATAACCATTAGGGGACAGTGTGCAAAAACATATATACAGAGGATTTTCACCCTACGAAAGAGAGCAGTTAGGATCTTGTTAGGTTTAAAACCAACTGACTCATGTAGAGATCCATTTAGAGAGCTAAATATCCTGACATGACAGTCCCTATATATATTTGAAGTAATAATGCTTGCAAAAACAAAATTTATAAGACAAAAAACAGTCAAATACATAATTATGAAACTAGGGAAATCAATAACTTTCATGCTATAGCTCAAAGGATTGAACTGTACAAATCCAAACCCAGCTACTCCATGCTACTTGTCCAATAAATTGCCAGAGGAAATAAAAGGTATACAAGTGACAGATTTAAAAGTGAGTTAAAGAAGTTCTAGCCCGCCTTGGTAGCGTGATGGTAGCATCTCTGCCTCACGTTCAAGAGGTCCCGAGTTCGAATCTCGGTCAGGGTGAGTTACCTGGATAAGGTTTTTTCCGGGGATTTCCCTTATCCTGTAACACGAATGTCGGGTAACTCTAAGCTCCATGGACCCCAGACTCATTTGAGTATCATTTCATCCATTCCATTCACCGTCCGATATGACTTAATGTTGGAGGACGTAAAATTACAACAACAAAAATTAAAAAAAAAAAAAATAAATAAAGAAGTTCTGTATAAATGGTTGTCTTTATACACTTTAGGAATACTTAAACAGGTAAGTAGTGTTGTTTTATATAGATTTTGTGTAAAAGGAAATACAGAAGGTTTAGTCAATCAGTGCAACTTATTAAAACTTTTAACTTTTAGCATCAGTTAATTTTTAATATAAAATTGTATTAATAAGTTTTATTTTATTGTATGTATTTTTAAAATGCACTAGTGTATTAGACTTTATATTTATTTGTAACATTTTCAATCATATTTGTAATTCATATTTATATCTTTGAAAATTATTGTACATAATTGTACATAATTATTTTTGAGGATGCCATGAGTCTGGCTGACTCCTACGGCAGATAAATAAACAAACTATCTGAATGCATTTCTATATTAAATTTGTCATCATACTTGAAGTGAAAGCTTTATTATTTTTTCCATTTGCAAAGATGAAGTAACAAGACAAAATCTACAACAATTGCTTCTATAATGAGCAAACCATTTTTATTCCTCTCCCCGTAATTTCATTCTACACATTATTGCTTTTCTATACTCAATAATTCTAAATACTCCAAACATGCACAATCAGAATACTAGGCATGCATTTGTTTCGCAGCAACCCATAAATTGGTAACCAACACCATAAAACTTTTTCAAAATGTTTCCAACAGCTCTCAAGATTCTCTGAACTGAATCAAATGTACAGATATTTTTCCCTAAGAGTCATTCTTATACGACTCCCTCTAGGAAAATATTTAAGGATAAAGGAATATTAACAGTATATTCTCTGTATGTTTATAAAGTAGTAACTTATGCAGTACAAAAGGAAAATCCTAAAAATAGTAATATTCATAGTCATAACACTAGGCACAAGGACGACATTTTTTAGGCAAAGTTTTAATAAAAATAATTCCGACAGGGATCCAAAAGTGATGGGCATATTGCTTCACAAAAAATTGCCAGCACATCTAAAGTCTTGTAAAGGCAAGCAATACGAGGGTGATCTGAAGAAGCACTTGTTACAAAAAGTTTGTATTGTATTGATGAATTATAATCATTGTACCACATTGAATTTATACCTTAATTTGTAATTAAAAACAGTTGTATTTATATATGTATTTATATGTATAAAATTTTGACAATGTCAGTGTGCGAATATGCAGCCTAAGCAGCTGTTGGAAATTCAGCACCTCTGAAATCTGCAGACAACAAAACATTGCCAACCCACAAATGTAAACACTTAAAACTTTGCATAAGTTAACTGTAGTGCTTTCATACAGCTATATAGGATTGAACAATCTAATTTTGGAAATTACTGTTAAATGAATCAATAAAATTGCCAACAACTTTTATTACATATGTGACATAAAACTGCATTTGCCTATAAATTCTCAAGTTTTCATTTAAAAAAAAAAACTGTTTAAACAAAACTCATTTATTAAAGACTATGATACATAGTTTTGTTTTTCTTATTCTACCATCATTAAACATGCATTTCTATTCAGTACCAGCAGTTTTGTTACAAAGTGTTGGTAATTTCAAACATTGTTTTTACAGTTGGCAATGCTCCAGCTACCGAGGCCACGCCCTCAATTTTCCTAGCAAACTATGTTATATAAATCAGATCTAATTCAACTTCTAACCATCACAGTTTGTAATCAATTATCTGCACTACATTTAACTGTCACAGGCAACGATAAGTACAGAGAAGTAAATGTCAATATCTCAGGCAGGATTTAAATTTATTCATAATTAAATCAGTTGCAGATAAATACTAAGTTATAAAAGAGGAAGAATATGTGGTATTCATTGATCTGGAAAAAACACTTGACGCTATAGAGGAGTATTATAGTTTAAACTGAGAAATAAATAAGCTAAAAATGTATTATATGTAAAACTGAAACCAGTGACAGTTAAGGAATACAAATATTACTATAAAATATAATTTGTCAACAACTTCCTTTTTCTGTGGTGGTTACAACAAGGACAAATTTAGTCCCATACTGTTTAATTTATTCACAGATCATATATTAGATGAATTAAGTAATGGTAACTTATTTGCTTACAGTAAACCTCAGGGAAATACCACGATTATTCTTGCAGATGACTTAGTGATAGGTTCTGCAACAATTGCAGGTTTATTGAATGTTCTGCAAAGTTTACATGCATTTGGCATAAAGAGGTGTTTGAAAATTAATTTTAAAACGTCAACCATAATGTTACTCAAAAGTGGACACAAATTGAAGGAGGAGAAGTGGTATGTAGAAGGGAAAGAAATAGTAGTAGTACGGAAATTTGATTTAGGTGTGAGACTAAGCAGCAATGGAAGATAGTAAGACCACAAGATTAATATTTTAACTATGGAAAAATTACCAATGAATGTCATAAGAACATGTCCACAGAAAGTACTGAAATGCAGATTACTTGATTAGAGTTTATAAAACAGTAGCAGAAGCAAAAGTTGGTCTGCAGATCAGAAATTTGGGGAGGTGACGAGAGATGGAGGATGGTAGAAAAAATACATAGGTCATTTTACAAACAGGTATGGGATTTCATATGTAGATGCATGAAATAGACCAGACAGAGGTTGGGCACGGGCTGGATTCAGTGTACATAAATTAAGGGAAACACAAAAAGGAATGATTATAGATAAATTTCTTTTCTGTGGAGAAGATAAGGAACTACATTAAATATTAGAATGTGAGGAAACAAGGTTGACAAGAGCAGTATATACCCAAAAATATGACAGTAAAAATATAACAATTACAAAAATAAAGACAATGAAATTAAAAAGATGTAAATTTACTAGGAGAATTTATGGTAAAAGTTAGGGAAAAATGGTGCAGAAAAATAAAAAGGATTATGATTGAAATTAAGATTCACCATACATAATCATGCAGTTAAAATGGTGCATTAAGAAATGAAATATAATGCAAAATAAATGTATAAGCACACTGTAAAAATATTATAGAGAAATGAATACTTCTATCTAGAGAGGAAGTTCGTAAAACACACCTGAAACTTCAATATTTTTGTGATCTCTCTCATAAGCAACTCACAATACTAATGTCATTGTACAAAGGACAATTACATGAGAAATAAAAATTGTTTTTAACAATCCATAAATCTCCGAGATTCCCTAAATAAATGTTAGAAATTGCCATACAAAACTAATCATCTTTAACATCAGTTTCTTAGAAGCTTGAATCAACCAGCTTGAGAACATTGGGAAGCCAGTGGAAAGCTATTTGTTTCCGAGGTTTACTGACATTTCTATATATCACATTAACTAATTTTTTTCAAAAGCTTCTATAGCATGGTTCTACACCAACAACCTTTAAAAAGGAATATCCCTCAGTTTTATAGCTTGTTGCTTCTTGCAACACACAGGTGCCATAATGGATGCTACCCGCTGTCCTGCCGATCTAAGTATGGTGCTCGAAAGCCCCACTAGCAGCCGATTTTCAAGTAGACATTTCGCAACACTTTAGCTAACTTGTTTAATCGAACAAAAGCTGTTAATAAAAAGGGTTTAAAATCTACCAAATTCGTAGATGACGTCATTATTTGCTCCCTTATCCTTCATTCTTACTTCGTGGCTGGGAACACCGATTTAACTTGGTTCAAAGGAAGTGTAATTTAGTTGCACCAACTTTCGAGATAAATATCTCTATGACTTTAGCAAAATTAGTTGCTTTTTATAATTACCTGCTTGACATTCTTCTGGCATGTCCCCTCCTCCAGTTATCTGTATAAGCCTTAATGTATTTCAAATAAATGTGCGACATGTATTCCAGAGGTCATTTTCAAAACAACCTATTTAAATTATTTCACAGCAAATCACAACGTACACATAACACGCTATTTAACATCGAATTTTACCGGCACGTGATTTACAATAACACGTAATAGTTTCATTTCTTATCCTTTCAACAATGCACGACAACGTCGTGTGCTTCTTTAATAAGTAACCCTTATATCATTCTCTTCGCCATCTTCGATTTGACAAAGCAATGTCGCTATCGACTGATGCATTCCGAGTATTACCGAATAATAGAACAGAATATAATGCAGAGAGACCAAAACGTAATTCAACAATTCCAGAGATAAATAACAAGAAGTAATCATGTAATTTAAGTGTTCAATATATTAAGTAAGGACATGTGGTTCCACCTACTCTGAGGTACCTTATACTAACCTCTTGAGTCCCGAGGATACGTCTGAAGGTTAATTTTCTTGAAACTTATAGTACAAGATGATACAGACACAAATAAAGTAAAAATACAAGAAAAATATTTTTATTGTTTTTAAAAAGATGTTACTGCTGGTATCATATGTGATACCGGCGGACTATATTCATACAAATACATATGAGGTTGAAGTTAATAGTGCTCTAAGCATATTTTAATAAAGCTCTTTAAATGACAACAGTTTAATGAAAACACCTTAACATGACTTAGTGTGAAACAGAGCAAAACAATTTCTTTCACTTGTGAGGCATTGGAAGAATTTATATGTGGTACATCGAACAAAAGTTAGGCCCCTACAATCCCCTAATCTACATTTTGATCTATTTTTTTCTTCTTATTATTGTTCATCATCTCAAGCATATGTTTAGCATTTAGCATCCTGAAATGTATAGATGGCACAGCTTTTGCTGCTCTTGCTCGTTTTATTGGTGGACCACCATCTCCATCACTGTCTTCAGAGCTCGACCCTGAACTTTGCACATCTTCTGGCACCCCATAAAAAAGTAAGTTTTGAGCAATATCAAGCTTGAAAGCTTGATACTGCAATATGTCTTTCCTCTTAAATTGGTTAATTTGAACTGCATGCCTGTATTCCAACCATGCTGCTGCAATAGCAAAGTCTATGAAATGGTGGATTGTCCTAATTGTCCATTTGCTAGTCCCACCTCTCATTGGATACTTTCCCACCACTATATCCAGGAGATCCACACCACCCATAAATGTGTTATATTTGGTAATTGCATTTGGTCGAGGAATCTGCACATAAACTTTGTCTTTCTTTGACCAACGTTGAATTTGGACAACAGAATCAACACCAAAATGTGTAGTGTTTAACGCCCGCTTTTACTACATACGGCACCGCAGGCGGTGACACTGATGATACATGAGATAAAGATGGAGCACCGGTGGAATGAGATGGCGGGGGAAACCGGAGGTCCCGGAGAAAACCCGCCCCAGAGCAGTGTTGTCCACCACTAATCTCACTTTGCGGGCACCTGGAATTGAACCCGGGCCGCCTTTCACCACTAAAAGCTGAAGAAGCAACATAAACCGGTTTGTTATCAAACCATTTAATTACATTCTTTCATCAGTCCTTACCAGCTGATCGAAAGAGCCTCGGTCTTCCCTTTTCAAATCTAATTCCCTCTTGAAATTTACACTTTTTGGAAGGCGACTAACCATGATAGTCCCTGTTGCTAAGAGCCTGAAAGTTACGAGGCTGTCTAGCAAAGACACAGAACTGAAATACCTATCAATATATATATAAATGATTCAGGTGGCAAGGATTCTGAAAGTTTTAGTACAACACGGCCTCTAATATCCAAGTTGTCAGGCACTGGGATTTTTTCAGAAGTGATATCCTTGCCCTTTCCCTGGTAGAGCATAACGTCAAGTGGTATACCATTGGTTGTGGCTAGCATAACGTTTTTTAAGCCAACTGGGTGAGGTTTGCCCCTAACGAACTGCCTTGTTCTCACCTGACCTGTGAATGGTATCATCTGCTCATCTATACATACATAAGTTTGTCGGGGGTGAGTTAGACAGGCATTTCTTACACTGTCAAGCAGTGGTCATACCTTCCAATAACTGTCACTTTTTTAGATTCCTCTGATACAGCATTGTCATCAACCAATTTGAGATTATTTCTTAATAGATAAAACCTATCTCTACCAATGGTATCTGCAATTAGTGGGTAACGTGTTCGCCTTTCCCAACACATTCGCAATCTGGGGAAACCCAGTAAGGCAATTGATATACTTACCCTCCAGAATTTTCTTATTTCTACTCCAGTACAGTCCAATGATTTTCCTGTTAATGAAATTTGACGCACATTCATAAAATATGCCATGTTGTAAAAAAAAAACTTTGATCAATATATTGCATAAAATATTCAAATGGTGGCTTCACAGCAGGAATTTCAGGTGTTGCAAATTCGGGTACGTCAGGATTAAATCTGAAAATGAAAATAAAATAGGTAAGCTGGTGCCAATATTACCTTCAACATGCCACAAACGTTTGCTTCTAATTACTGCTTACTCAGACTTGTGCCTCCATTTAGGACCTCTGTGTTGTATCTCAGTCAAAGGCACCTCGTCATCCTCTGAATCAGATGATGGCTCAACTGCTGGTGTTGTTGGTCTGATTGACAAATCACCTTCATCTTCAGAAAACATAAATTTCGAAATATTTGGGCCTTCCACTGCCAATACTTCCACAATTTCTTCGTCAGTTAAGCCTTTGGAAAAAACAGAAAGGTTAATTTATTATTAATTATATATTTATAAATATTAAATTAAAGTATCTCATAAATACTTATATATTCCCTCCATGTAATGCTAACATAAAATAACTATAAAACTTGCAAGAAAACACATAATGCCTTGCAAAACAAACAAACATGCAATTATAACCTACAAAACAAGAGTAGCCCATTTTGTAATAACTGACTCCGGAGGTATCACACATGATACCTTCAAAAAGTAGATGATTTTGAACATTAACAATAATAAATAAATTACGCACAATGTGCATTTAGTCTTTACACAACGCTGTCATTGATATTGTCACCCAATTAGCGGAAGGCATGACCGGCGACAGCTGGAACGGACCAGAGGCAGCCGAACCACGCCCCCCCATTGATCTCACTCACTAACTGAGGGGTGATTAGGGAAATGTCACTTGTCGCTGGCCGCCTCTTTCTCCCCTCCCACTGCCATCTGGAACTTTCGTGGTAATTCACTGAAACCAGAGACTTCTAGAAGACGGTGATATTCCTATAAAAAGGGCTGCAGTGAGTGAATTGAGTCAGTCAGTCAGTGAGTGCTTGACGAGTTAGCGAACGGACGAGAAGACTGTGTACGTGCATCGGAACGGTAACGGACGAACTGGTGAATTGTAATTGTGTGCATTACGTAATTCTGTGTAATTGGAAAGTGTTTAACTGTAGGTCGGTGGAAATAAAGAACATTTTTGAGTGGTGCAATTGGACTTTTCATTTCACGAACCCACAAAGTCACAATATGATCCTTTTTTTGCACTTTAACGCATGATATCGATCACATTTCTCTCCGCGCTGTTCACATATACACCAATCGACTGGCTCGTGGAAGAATTTCACGTTGCACATCCGGAAATGGGAACCATGAATAGCAAAGCGTGTCAGAGAGTGCCGTAGTTCATAGTCTGCACCTTTCCACTCTGATGTTAGCATCGCTTCGTTCGCATAAAAATCTGCCCTTGTCTGAAGTTCTGCTAGAAGATCATGATAAGCCGCTGTAGATGGCAGAAGCATCTGCATTCTTAGTTGCTCTATGAAGAACATCTCTCCGGCGAGTTCGTATGTCAGTCGAGACGGCGTAAACTTGGACACACGGAGTAACTTCTTCAGAAATATTACTCTTATTTGCTCTGTGGTCTTCAGGTTAATCTTGGTGAGATGGGGCCATATAAGTTCCAGGCCATATGTCACGATCGGGGTTATCTTGGACGTGAAAATCTTCATGGCAGTGGCTACTGACAGTCTTCTTAGCAGTTGGATATCATTCATAGCAATTATTGCAGCTGCCGCCCTGCTTTCTATATGCTTTGTGAAGGTAGTTCCGGTGGCTTGTAGCGTAATTCCGAGATACTTAAAAGAGTTCACTATCTTCAGTGGGTCTTGTTCATGGAAAACTCTGTCTCTGGCTGCTAGCCTCCCTCCTCTTCTGAAGATCATATGAACAGTTTTGTCTCGGTTCAGCTGTAGTTTGTTCTTCTTGGCCCAAGTTATAAGACGGTTCCAGCATTCTTGGAGGTGCTCTAGGTTTGTTGATCCTATTGCCATATCATCGGCATAGGCGTAGAGCGAGACTCGGTTTTCCAAGCCTTCCAGGATTTTAACTACATCTGCTGTGGCCAAGTTAAACAGCAGGGGACTTGCCGGGTCACCTTGGAGAACCCCGTTTGTCTGCGTGATTTTCACTGATGACTGGAGGCTATCTCTGATTGTCGCGCAATTTTCATTTGTGAAGTTGGCTATGGTTTCTGCTAAATAGCTGTCTTCACCGAGCATTTGTCGGAGCTTATCAATGAGGATTTGGCGATCCGGGAAATCGAAGGCCTTCATATAATCTATGAAGATGTCATGGACCTTCTTTCCTTGATATCTCAGTACATCTTGAATATTTTCTAGTAGGTTTTCTACAGCATGGAGTGTGGACCTTCCTTTTCTGAAGCCGAACTGCTGTTCAGGGATGTTATCAGCTGTTTTAACGGTTAGTCTATCGGTTAGAACTTTGCTCAGAGTCTTGAAAATTGTGTTTTCGATTGCTATTCCTCTATAGGAATCTGGTGAGTTCGGAGAGCCCTTTCCTTTGTACATAATCTTAATTATAGATTTCCTCCAGTTGGTTGGGATTTTGTATGTCTGTATACATTTATTAAATAGTGCAGTCCATATTTCCCCCAGATATGGCCAGGCTTCTTTCAGATGTTCGTTTGAGATTCTGTCCGGTCCAGGTGCTTTGTAATTTTTCAGCTGTTTGATTATGTCTTCCACTTCCTTTTCTGAAATATGTTGTGAATGTTGAATTTCTTGTGGCATTGAGTTCTTGTATATTTTTCCGTTATTCAGGATCTGTCGGAAGTGGGCTTCCCACGTTTCTATTGGGATTGATTGTGAGAATTTTGATGTTCTCGGTTTTAATGCCGCATAGTGATTTGTCTTTGCCTTCTCTATTATCTTCTTTCCTTCCTCCTCTATCCAGTTTGCTCTTTTCTCTTTTAGGAGGTTTCTGTAAAGCCTCCTGCAGGTGTTATACGTTTTTAGGTGCTCTTCTGTCCTGGTGATCCTTGCTTTATGTAGGTCACCTAGAACTGCTTTTCTTTTGTCGTAGCAAATTTCATCAAACCAAGGTTGCGATCTTTTCCTACGCCATGGAGTTGTAATCTGAGCACTTTTGATGCAGTTTTCTAATTCAAGTGCCGTGGATTCGACGTCTCCTCGTTTGATTACGCCCATGATGCGATCCTTATTTAAGGAGAACTCTTTTAGTACTTTATTGTTTAGTGCCGGTTTTATTATTTCTCTCTGGACAAGCATTTTTTGCTTTCTTGCGTTTTCCGTTGCTATCCTGACGGCCACAAGAAGGTGTTTCGTAGAGGGGTCATTTCAGCATTTACAAGTGTTTTAAGGTCTATTGCCTTTGCAAATGGGATAATGAATATAAGGTCTATGACACTTGTGCCATTATGACATATATATGTCGGGACCTGCGGATTATTGACGAGAATAAGCTCTTCTCCTTCTAGGTACTCTGTGACTAAGGCTTTTAGAGTTTTGTTTGTCAATACGACAGTTGAAGTCGCCTGCTAATATGGTTCCTGTATGGGGCTCGATGCTATTCATTACTTCTGATAAGCTTTCCACGATCTCTTGTGCTGTGCTTTCTGGTTGGAAATAAGCAGCTATGATGTTCATTTTGTTTGCTTTTATGACTAGCATATTAGGTGAGCTGTAGGATACGCTGTGTGGTGATAGCCATGGTTTCAATAAACAAGATACACCGCCGCTTGGGCGGCCACGTGATTGTTGAACATTAATAACATTTCAGTAACTAAATGATAAATGAAACACTTCTAAATATAAACACTTAAAGTTTTGAAATTACAAAATAATATGCATATTTACATCTCTTGTATCCCCACATGTTGTATGGCTCCGGAACAATTTCCAGCTGTTGCTGCCACCTATGAATTGCGCTCAGGACGTATACTTTGCGATACTGGCAGGCACACTCAGTTAAGGACGGGAAAAATTCTAAACCGGAGGTATCATGTATGATACCTACGGACGCTAGAGGCTAAAGTAAAAAGTGTAGAATTCCAAATAATAAGGTACATTTAAAACGGAAAATGGAAGCATGCCTACCATTAGAACGTTTATAAGCTATTTGCCCCTTGAAGCATAGCATTGAATGTTGCAGACATTACAGAACATACAGATACTCCAAAGAGTATTCGTCTAATCGTAGCACATAGAATATAACAAGCACAATCAGAAAAATATAGATAACCTCTTCAGACCTGAATCTATGTTAGGGAAATGTTTTTGCTCTTCTGCTCTTTTCTGTGTCACTCATCATTACTGGCATGTGAATAACATCTTTTGTTCTTGCAGCCAGAGGAGGTAACCCTTGAGTTGCTCGCCGCTTTTTTCTTGTTGCTTCTAATTCCATTTCTTCAAAATCTAGACTCCCATTTGAAACACTTTTGTCATGAAAATATATCAAGTTTTCAGCTACATCTAGCTTGAACATTAAGTAGGACAGTATATACTTCTTGGCCCATCCTTGCGACTGTGCAGCTTCCCTGTACTCAATCCATGCACTTGCAATGGAGAAATCGAAAAAGTGGTGAATAGTCCTTACAGTTCACTTTTTGGTCCTGTTCCTCATAGGATATTTGCTCAGAACCCTATCTAAAAGGTTGTGGCATTATTTTCCAGCTTAATCTCTCTCCATCTTAATCGAGCCACACGTTCAGGAGCCAAATTTCTGGCGAAATATTCCTCCACTCGCAGCAGATAGGAAGCACGCCGACTGTTTGGAAGATCCAGGTCGAGATTTGATTAAATAAGAGTCATGAGATCTTTTCTCAGGTGTGGATTTTATTTTTGTGACAGAAATAAAATTTTATATGACTCCGATTTCGTAATATATTATTTAATTGTATAATCTGAATTACAATTCATTCCTTACTATTACGAATACCGAATAACTCTTATTGAAGGTTATTAACTTTCCGTTACAAAACCTTCATATTCACCGCGACATTTTCCCTCGTCATGAAACAAGACTGAAGAACATATCTATCTCAAGATTATTGATTTTCCGTAACTATCGTTACTCATCTATTAATATTGTGACTGGCCGATGTACTGCTACGTCACCGCTTTACGTAATACAATTATTACTACGGCCAATCACAAAATTACACATATATTTATTTTTAATATTGTCATTAGATGGCCTAATAAGTCATATCAGAAAACAATATTCATATAAAAAGTTCTAACGAAAACATATCGTTACAAGGTCCACGCCCCCCATATTTTTGTTGTATAATTTTACAACATGAGGGCGAGGAATCTGTATGTAAGCAGCATCCTTCAGGGACCAACGCCGGCAGTCTTCTATTGGCAGCACACCTGTGTGAGTTGATGCTAAGTATATTGGTCTATTGTCGAACCATTTAACTATCATCATCTGGTCATCTTGACGTACAATCTGATCATGAATACCTCGACCTTCTCACTTTAGTTCATTATCTTTCTTAATGTGACAATTTCTTGGGGTGCGATTTATCATAATTGCCCCAGTTGCAAAAATATTCCTTTTGGTTTGCAATGTTTCTAGTAGCGCTACAGAGGTAAACTACCAGTACATATAGATGCATGTGTTCTCTGGTAACTCATCGGCCAACCTAAGTACTATTCTACCTCCTATATCCAACTTTACTGGAATATGGACCTTTTCACATGCGATGCTCTTTCCTCCACCTTCATAGAGCGTAACAACATCCAATGGTAAAACACTAGGAGAAGTTGCAACAAAATTTTTGAAGCCTACTGGCTGTAGTTTCCCACGAACATACTGTGACTTTGTGGGCTCGTGAAATGAAAAGTCCAATTACACAAACTCAACAATGTTCTTTATTTCCACCGACTTACAGTCGAACACTTGCCAATTACACAAAATTACGTAATGCACACAATTACGATTCACCAGTTCGTCCGTTACCGTTCCGATGCACGTACACAATTACGTAGAGTCTTCCGTTGCACAGTCTTCTCGTTCATTAACACGGCGATCCTTCGCTAGCACGTCAAACACTAAATGTCTGACTCGCTGCAGCCCATTTATAGGCATCTCGCCGTCTTCTCGACTTCTATAGTTTCCACGCGAAGATTCCAGATGATAGGAGAAGGGGAGAGAAACGTCCAGGGACGAGTGACATTCCCCTAATCACCCCTCAGTTAGTGACAGAGACTAATGGGAGGCGCGGCTCGGCTGCCTCTGGTTTCCTCACAGCTGTTGCCGTCATGCCATCCGCTAATTGGGTGACACTGCTCCCTCCTCAAAGCTGGTTGTCCCGAACAGCACCATCGTAGCGGGCTAGTCGATCCAGGTGTACCACCAACATCTTTCCTCGGGGGACCTTCTGGATGCGGTAGACCACGTCGTTAATCCTCTTCACCACCCGGTACGGTCCTTGCCATGGCTGCTGGAGCTTCGGGCAGCGTCCCTTGGTACGGGTAGGGCGGTACAGCCATACCACGTCACCTTGCTGGAACCCTCGGCTGTTGGCTTGCCTATCATATCTGGTCTTCATGCGGTCGCTCGCCTTCTGGATGTTCTGGCGAGCCATCTCGTGCATGTCGTGGAGGCCGTCCACCAGGTTCTCCACATACTCGGTCACCGGCTGCTTCGCCTCCGGAGGGCTTCCAAATGCCAGGTCACAAGGGAGGCGTAACTCTCGACCGAACATTAAGCTGGCTGGCGTCATCCCAGTTGTGTCGTGTGTAGACGAGCGGTAGGCCAGCAAGAACAGTGGCACCTTGACGTCCCAGTCTCGCCGATGGCTGGCCACGACCTTCCTAAGGTGTTCCTCTAAGGTCTTGATGTATCTTTCGACCATGCCATCCGACTGGGGATGTAGAGGCGTCGTGCGGGTCTTGTTCACCCCCAGCCTTTGTAATGCCTCCTTCATTAGGTTGGACTCAAAGTTGGTACCCTGGTCACTGTGTAGCTCTAGCGGCACCCCAAATCGGCAGAACACTTGCTCCACGAGGCAGTCTGTGATTGCCTTTGCCTCTTGGGTTGGGATAGCATACACCTCCGGCCACTTGGTGAAGTATTCCACGACCACCATCAGGTACTTGTTGCCTCGGTCGGAAACTGGGAACGGTCCAGCAATGTCAACGGCGAGCCGTTCAAATGGCGCTCCGACGTTGTACTGCTGCATGCGACCCCGGCTCCTATTCTGGGGGCCACGACTCGCCGAGCACACGTGACACTGACGGCACCATCTCTCAGCATCTGCTCGGAGTCTCAGCCAGTAGTAGCGCTGCCATAATTTGTCAATCGTTCGGTTCGCTCCCAGGTGTCCTCACGAAGTACCGGCGTGCACTTCCTCCAAGACTTCCGGGACCTTACTCCGGGGAAGTACCAACTGTTATCTCTGCCTCTTCCCATCGGGTGAATCCCATACCCGGAACAGCACGCCCTCTCTGGTCTTCAACGAGTCCCATTGGGCCCAGTACGACTTGTAGGTTGCGCTCCTCGGTGCGATGTCCTCCCAGGTTGGTCTCGTCCCTGCCTCCACTTCCCTCAAAAGTGGCCCCAAGTCTGCGTCCGCCAGCTGCTCCCTCCCCAGGCCTGCGCTATCCCAGCCATCCGTAGGCACTGCCGTGACTACTCGGACTGCTGCGGCACGCTCCTTCTCCTCCACTCTTGTACACTGGCCGCACTCTTCTGGACAGGGTCTTCGGGACATGGCGTCAGCGTTACCGTGGCTCTTCCCTCTACGATGTTCCGAGGTGAAGTCGTACTCCTGCAGCCTCTGGACCCAACGTGCTGTCTGGCCTTCCAGGTTCTTAAAGCTCAATAGCCAGGGTAGGGCGGAATGGTCAGTTCTCAGGTAGAATGGCTGACCGTACAGGTACTTGTGGAAGTGCTCCAAGGTCTTTACTACCGCCAATAATTCTCATCGGATGACGCAGTAGTTCTTCTCTGCCTTGGATAGCGTCTTGCTGTAGTAGGCTATCACCCGCTCATGGCCGTCCTGAATCTGCGATAGGACACCTCCAATGAAATGGTCGCTAGCGTCGGTGTCCACAATGAAGGCGCCACCCAGTTGTGGGACACCCAAAATTAGGGCACTGCACAGGGTTTCCTTCAGGTGCTGGAAAGTGTCTTCGGCGTCCTCCGTCAACACATAAGGTCGGTGTTGCTCTGTCAGGCGGGTGAGGGTTTGGCGATGTTGTCGGCCTTTTCCTCTAGGTCATTAAGGCGGTCGTATACTTGACCCATCCGCTTGCCCAGATTCGTGACGTCATCCCTCACGCCGGCCAATCGTTCCTCAAACTTGGCGGCGAGGGCCTCGTTCGCAAGCTTCATTTCTTCCATCTTCTCCGTGAGGTTATCGTTAGCCGTCTTCATTTCTTCCAGCCTTGCGGCCAGGTTGTTATTTGCCGCTTCTATTTTTGTTGTTAATTCGGCCTTCATATCTTCCATCTTCCCGGTGATGTTGTCGTTGGCCGTCTTCATTTGTTTCAGTTCCGCTAAAATCTTTTCTAATGCTGCCTCCATTGTGTAATGTCGCACTCCTGACACCAATTGTGACTTTGTGGGCTCGTGAAATGAAAAGTCCAATTACACAAACTCAACAATGTTCTTTATTTCCACCGACTTACAGTCGAACACTTGCCAACTACACAAAATTACGTAATGCACACAATTACGATTCACCAGTTCGTCCGTTAACGTTCCGATGCACGTACACAATTACGTAGAGCCTTCGGCTGCAGTCTTCTCGTTCATTAACGCGGCGGTCCTTCGCTAGCACGTCAAACACTACCTGTCGGACTCGCTGCAGCCCTTTTTATAGGCATCTCGCCGTCTTCTCGACTTCTCTAGTTTCCACGCGAAGATTCCAGATGATAGGAGAAGGGGAGAGAAACGTCCAGGGACGAGTGACATTCCCCTAATCACCCCTCAGTTAGTGACAGAGACTAATGGGAGGCGTGGCTCGGCTGCCTTTGGTTTCCTCACAGCTGTTGCCGTCATGCCATCCGCTAATTGGGTGACAATACTGTTTCATCTTCACATGTCCATGGAACGGAATCATCTGCTCATCAATTGAAAATGCAGGTGTTCTTTTATTTTCTAAGCAAGCTTTCCTTATCATTTTCAACATTAGTCTTATTTTCCAAAATCTATCTGCTACCTTGGTTTCATTTGAAACTGCATTATCATCTACAATTTTTAAGTTGTTTCTAAGCAAATGAAATATATCCCTTGTCATATTGTCTGGGCCGCGCCGTGGCTCAGTGGTTAGACCGCTTGGCTCTCACCAAGGCGGCCCGGGTTCGATCCCAGGCGACCGCAAAGTGAGATTGTGGTGGACAAAACGGCGCTGGGGTGGGTTTTCTCCGGGTCCTCCGGCTTCCCCCGCCATTTCATTCCACCGGTGCTCCATCTTCATCTCATGTATCATCAGTGTCACCGCCTGCGGTACCGTATGTAGTACAAGCGGGCGTTAAACACGACACATTTCATTTCACATTTCATATTGTCAGCTATCAGTGGATACCTTGTTTTACGCTCCTAGGACATACGCATTCTTGGAAAACGAACAAGTGCAGCACCTATACCTATTCCCCAATATTTCCTGATCTCTGTAGAGTTAGTATTCAAAGATTTGCCAGTAATAGTCACATATTTAATGTTCGTGCACTCACCATGTTTTCCAAAAACTCTCGGATCAGATACCTCATGAAATAGGCAAATGGGTGTTCAACTCCATGATCCATATCAGCACTGAGGTCATCTTCAGTTATTCCTGGAGCAAAGTTATAATAATAATGATAATGATAATAATCATGATAATCATGATAATCATAATCATGATAATAATGATAATAATGATAATAATAATAATAATAATAATAATAATAATAATAATAATAATAATAATAATAATAATAATAATAATAATAATAATAATAATAATAATAATAATAATAATAATAATAATAATAATAATAATAATAATAATGATGATGATGATGATGATGATGATGATGATAATAATGATAATGATGATAATGATGATAATGATGATAATGATGATAATGATGATAATGATGATAATGATGATAATGATGATAATGATGATAATGATGATAATGATGATAATGATGATAATGATGATAATGATGATAATGATGATAATGATGATAATGTGACCTTGTGGGTTCGTGAAATGAAAAGTCCAATTGCACCACTCAAAAATGTTCTTTATTTCCACCGACTTACAGTTGAACACTTGCCAATTACACAGGATTACGTAATGCACACAATTACGATTCACCAGTTCGTCCGTTACAGTTTCTCTTGCACTCGCAATTACGTAAACTTCGACGCAGGTACACTAGCACGTTGCTGCGTCACTGCTCGCCAAGAGCTCTGACTGACTTTGCTGTAGCCCGACGTGTTGCTTATATAGGGTCAGCTGGCCGATCGAGAAGGTTCTGGATTAGATGAAATATCCCAAAAGTTCGAGAAATCAAGGGCAGCGGGAGGAGACGGCACGGTAAAGTTTTTTTTTCAGCCACCCCTCGTTATCGCTATAAGACAAACGAGGGGGCGTGTTCGAATGCCTCCGTCTCCTGCTGCTGCCGCCAGCTGGTTCTATAGCGTGTTCCAACGTTCGAGTGACACTGCTCCCTCCTCAAAGCTGGTCGTCCCAAACAGCACCATCGTAGCGTGCCAGGCGAATCAGGTGTACCACCAACATCTTCCCTCGGGGAACCTTCTGACTGCGGTAGACCACGTCGTTAATCTTCTTCACCACCCGGTACGGTCCTTGCCATGGCTGCTGGAGCTTCGGGCAGCGTCCCTTGGTCCGGGTAGGACGGTACAGCCAGACCAGGTCACCTTGCTGGAACCCTCGGCTGTTGGCTTGCCTATCATATCTGGTCTTCATGCGGTTGCTCGCCTTCTGGATTTTCTGGCGAGCCATCTCGTGCATGTCGTGGAGATGGTTCACCAAGTTCTGCACAGATTCGGTCGCTGGCTGTTTCGTTTCCGGAGGGCTTCCAAAAGCCAGGTCACAAGGGAGGCGTAACTCTCGGGCGAACATTAAGCTGGCTGGCGTCATCCCAGTTGTGTCGTGTGTAGAGGAGCGGTAGGCCAGCAAGACCAGTGGCACCTTAACGTCCCAGTCTCGCTGATGGCTGTCCACGACCTTCCTCAGGTGTTCTTCTAAGGTCTTGATGTATCTTTCGACCAGGCCATCCAACTGAAGATGCAGAGGCGTCGTGCGGGTCTTGTTTACCCCAAGCCTTTGTAGTGCCTCCTTCATTAGGTTGGACTCAAAGTTGGTACCCTGGTCACTGTGTAGCTCTAACGGCACCGCAAATCGACAGAACTCTTGCTCCACGAGGCAGTCTGTAATTGTCTTTGCCTCTTGGTTTGGGATGGCATACAACTCCGGCCACTTGGTGAATTATTCCACGACCACCATTAGGTACTTGTTGCCTCGGTCGGAAACTGGGAACGGTCCAGCAATGTCAGCGGCGATCCGTTCGAATGGCGCTCCGACGTACTGCTGCATGCGACCCCGGCTCCTATTCTGGGGGCCAAGACTCGCCGAGCACACGTGACACTGACGGCACAATCTCTCAGCATCTGCTCGGAGTCTCAGCCAGTAGTAGCGCTGCCGTAGTTTGTCAATCGTTCGGTTGGCTCCCAGGTGTCCTCCTGAAGTACCGGCGTGCACTCCTCCAGGACTTACGGGACCTTACTCCGGGGAAGTACCTACTGTTCTCTCTGCGTCTTCCCAACGGGTGACTCCCATATCCGGAACAGCACGCCCTCTCTGATCTTCAACGGGTCCCATTGTACCCAGTACGACTTGTAGGTGGCGCTCTTGGTGCGATATCCTCCCAGGTTGGTCTTGTCCCTGCCTCCACTTCCCTTAAGAGTGGCCCCAAGTCTGCGTCCACCAGCTGCTCCCTCCTAAGGCCTGTGCTATCCCAGCCAACTCATGCACTGCCGTGACTACTCGGACTGCTGCGGCACGCTCCTTCTCTTCCACTCTTGTGCACTGGCCACACTCTTCTGGACAGGGTCTTCGGGACATAGCGTCTGCGTTACCGCGGCTGTTCCCTCTGCGATGTTCCGAGGTGAAGTTTTAGTCCTGCAGCCTCTGGACCCAACGTGCTGTCTGGCCTTCCAGGTTCATAAAGCTCAATAGCCAGGTTAGGGCGGAATGGCCAGTCCTCAGGTGGAATGGCTGACAGTACAGGTACTTGTGGAAGTGCTCCAAGGTCTTTACTACCGCTAATAATTCCCGTCGGGTGACGCAGTAGTTCTCTGCCTTGGATAGCGTCTTGCTGTAGTAGGCTATCACCCGCTCATGGCCGTCCTGTATCTGCGATAGGACACCTCCAATGCAATGGTCGCTGGCGTCGGTGTCCACAATGAAGGCGCCACCCGGTTGTGGGAAACCCAAAATTGGAGCACTGCACAGGGTGTCCTTTAGGTGCTGGAAAGCGTTTTCTGCGTCCTCCGTCCACACATAAGGCCGGTGTTCTTCTACTAGGCGGGTGAGGGGTTTTGCGATGTTGGAGAACCCCTTTATGAAGCGGCGGTAATAACTGCACAGCCCCAGGAAACTGCGCAAATCTTTCTTATCCTTTGGGCGAGGCCAATCTCTCACAGCCTGTGTCTTCTCCGGGTCTGTGGCCACTCCGGTTGCTGAGACTATGTGGCCTAACTAGTTCACTTCCTTGCGGAAGAGCTGGCAGTTCTTCGCATTCAGCTTCAAGTTGGTCGCCTGCAGTCTCTTTAGCACCTTACTCAGATTCTCGAGGTGATCTTCAAAAGTCTTCCCGACGATGATGATGTCGTCCAGGTATACCAGGCAGGCATCGTAAGTCAGCCCTCTCATCACTGACTCCATGAGGCGTTGGAAGGTAGCTGGTGCGTTGCAGAGGCCAAAGAGCATAACCGTGAACTGCCAGAGCCCTTGGCCCGTCGAGAATGCGGTGTTCTCCTTGTGTCTTGGGTCTAGAGCTACCTGCCAGTAGCCCGAATTCAGGTCCAGGGTCGAGAACCACTGTGCATCAGCTAGCGTGTCCAGGGTGTCGTCAATCCGGGGTAAGGGGAAACAGTCCTTCCGGGTGACAGCGTTCAACTTTCTGTAGTCCACGCAGAAGCGCAGCTCGCCATTCTTCCTTGTCACCAAGACTACAGGGGAACACCAAGGGCTGTCAGACTCTTCAGTCACTCCCCTGGATCTCATGTCTTCCAGCATGTCTCGTACCGCCCCTTGCTTCGCCAGCGGAACGCGTCTATGTGGTTGCCGAATAGGCCGGGCGTCCCCGGTATCGATGCGGTAAAGCACTTTGTCCGTGCGGACGTAGTCACTATCACCTTGGCTGAAGACGCGCTGATACCGTCTTAGCAGTTGTCGAACCTTCTCCAGCTGTTCTGCGGTCAGGTGGTCGGCCGCCCTCTCCAGTAAGCCTTCTAGCCGGAGTCCCAGGTGTTGCTTCGGCGCCGGCTCCTGTGTCTCGTCGATTGCTGTTACGTTCACCACGGGCTCGCAAGTTCCCAACTCTGTCCCGACCTGGACGTCGTGATCGGCGTCCCTTGGATTTATCAGTCTCACTGACGCCTCCTCTCGGCACGGCAGCAATGCCCTGGCTACACAGTCCGTGTACAGGCGTCTTCTGGTCCAGCATCATGTTCCTGGTTCTCTGGCCTTCCAGTCGCGCCGTCACCACCACCTCGCTCCTCGCGGGGACAACCACGTCTTCGTTCAAGACGACCCTGTAGATTCGAAGGCGCTCTTCGGGTTGACGGAGTATAATCTCTTCTCCGTTAAGCCGCAGGACCTTCCTGCCGACGTCGACCGTCGCCTCGTGTTTCGTGAGGGCATCCAGTCCCAGAATCACCTCCTCAGCCACCTTCGCGACGAACACCCAAAGACGTACGACACTCCGTCCCAAGGTCAACTTCAACAGGGCCTCCTTCTCCACAGGCAAGCTGTCGCCCGATGTCGTCACAAGCTGGTATTGTCGGCTCGGCTTCGTCGTCAGCAAACGCTTCGCCACGTCAGGTCTGATGATGGTGACGGTCGCCCCGGTGTCCACCAGCACGCGGCACAGCTTTCCTCTTACCCAACCGTCCGCGATGAGGCTGTCATCCATACGCCGGCTGACGGCGCGCAGTGTCACTCGAGGGGATGGTGATGATGGCGCCGACGTGCCCCTCTCCACGACGGCCCTTACTCGTTCTTCCGGCTGCCCTTCGTGGTGTCAGCAATCTCTCTCTAGGTGTCCCGGCTGTCCCTATCCTCAACATAGGCCACTAGGTGTTCGTCGGCGTCCCTCGGCTGGTCTTCTGTCTCCGGTGTAGCGGACACTCCTCGTTCTCGACGTCGGGATGGCTGTTACCTTGGCCGCCTCCATCCTCAATGCTGCCGTCGACGCCTCGTGGATGGTTTTATAATCGCCAAGCATTAATCGCTGACGAATCTCCGTGTATAATACCCCGTCCACGAATGCGTAGGCAGCTTCCCGGGATACGAACTCTGGTGGCAGGTCGACTAGGGCCTTGCTAGCCAGTTGTTCAAATGCCAGGGTGAACTCCTGCAGCGTCTCCCCTGGCTGCTGTGACCTTGCCTTCAGGTGGCTGCGGTACGCTGCGGCTAAGCGGTGGTTCCCAAAGCTATTCTCTAGGGCCTCCCAGATGTCCTCTGGTGCCGCCGTTGACTGAACCGCGTTTAGGACTTCTGCGGCCCGACACTGGAGGCTGGCAATTAACTGTGTGGCCTCCTCTTCTGGTGACCATTTGTTGTGCTTGGCCTCTGTGTCGAACTGGCGGCGGAAGACTTCAAACGTTGACGCGCCGTCATATTTCGGAGGTTTGACACGCACCGATGTTGTGTCGCGTCCCGGCGCGTTGGCCTTCAAATCCTTCAACCTCCTTCCGACGACGTCCTCCACCATGGTGCTCAGGGACTTGACGCTGTTGTCGGCTTTTCCTTCCAGCTCATTAACGCGGCTCGCCAGGTCTTCGACGCTCTCGCCTAACTCTGTGACGTCCTCTTTTACACCGGCCAACTGTTCTTCAAATTTGTCGGCGAGAGCCTCGTTCACCACCTTCATTTCCTTGGTCAGTTCGGCCATCTTTGCGGTCATTGTCGTGGCCAAGTTGTTGTTTGCCGCTTCTGTTTTTGATGTTAACTCGTTCATCTTCGCGGCCAAGTTGTTATTTGCCGTCTCCAACTTATTTTCCATTTTCTCGGTGATGTTGTCATTTGCCGTCTTCATTTCCGATGTAAGTTCGGCCTTCATTTCCATCATCTTCTCCATGGTTGTAATGTTCGTTGATGTTGACGTCCCGCTTCCTGACACCAGTGTGACTTTGTGGGTTCGTGAAATGAAAAGTCCAATTGCACCACTCAAAAATGTACTTTATTTCCACCGACTTACAGTTGAACACTTGCCAATTACACCTCGATTACGTAATGCACACAATTACGATTCACCAGTTCGTCCGTTACAGTTTCTCTTGCACTCGCAATTACGTAAACTCCTCCGACGCACGTACACTACCACGACGCTGCTTCATTGCTCGCCAAGAACTCTGACTGACTTTCCTCTAGCCCGACGTGTTGCTTATATAGGGTCAGCTGACCGATCGAGAAGGTTCTGGAATAGATGAAATATCCCGTAAGTTCGAGAAATCAAGGGCAGCGGAAAGAGACGGCACGGTAATGTTTGTATGTTGGTGAATTATATCAAACAAATATACAGTTAAACCAGATAACCCAACCTTACCTAGACTTTATGGCTTACCCAAAATACACAAACCATCCATAACAATGAGACCTATAGTTAGCAGTATAAATTCACCAACATACAAACTTGCAAAGTGGCTAATAAACAAATTCAACTCATTTCCAAAATTCGATAGCCTAAGCATCAAAAACACCTATGAACTTATAGAACACATTAAGGATACTGAACTAAATGAAGAGGACACACTAGTCTCATTTGACGTTAAATCACTGTTTCCCAGTTAAACAACTCCCAACGTTGATAGAAAAATGGAATGTCATCACTTGAAATTTCAGATTACATCGAACTAACCAAATTATGCATAGAACAGAATTTCTTCCAGTTTCAAACAAAATATTTCCATCAAACTTCTGGTTTAGCAATGGGCAACCCCTTATCACCCTTCCTGGCCGATCTGTATATGAGTGCACTAGAAATAAGGATCGCTAAAGGTTTCCCATGGATGTTCAAACTCTGGCAAAGATATGTGGATGACACATTTGCCATAGTGCCAAAAAAACACATCAGTGATGCACTAAACCTTTTAAATATTCAAGAAAAAAGCATCAAGTTCGCTGTAGAAGTTGAAAAAGACAAGTATTTACCATTTTTAGATCTAAAAATAATCAGAAATAAAAATAGAATAATCTTTGGCATTTACAGAAAACCAACACAGACAGACAGCTACATAAAAGCTAATGGCTACAATCCAAGATCCCACAAACAGGCAATCTTTAATAGTTTAGCACACAGACTGGTCAACATTCCTCTCACAACAGAAGAATACAAAATAGAATACAACAAAATTATTGAAATAGCACAGAAAAATGACTTTCCCAAATCACTAGTAGACAAAAAAGTGAACTCAGCAAAAAAGAAGAAACTACTAAAGGAAACCACAACCCTCTCAGCTACAGAAACTAAAATGATCTTCAAAAAATTCACTTACCATCCATGGGCCTCTGATAAATTCAAAAAAGTCTTCAAAAAACAAAACATTCAACTAGCACCAGTGAACCATTACTCCTTAAAAAACCTAATTTGCTCAAACATCATAGATGCCATTCCATCTAACAAAAAATCTGGGATATATCAAATTGAATGCTGTGACTGTAGTCAAATTTATATTGGAAAAACCAAAAGAAATTTAGAAACAAGAGCAAAGGAACACTTTAGGAACATAAAATACAAACAATTAGAAAAATCAGCAGTTGCCACGCATTTTTGGGAAAAAAACCACAACATAAATCCAGAACCAAAATTACTAAAACATACAACAGGAAAATAAGAACTGTCCACATGAGAACAAATCTTTATTTCAAAAAATAGAAACAAAGTATTCAATTTTGACATCCCCCAGAAAGATTTGTTCAGCAAGTTCCTCGAACCGCCACCAGAGGAGACCGATGATAAAATATTGCCAGCTACACCAATGAGAACCAGTTGATGTCCGGCTGATGATAGAGGGAAGGCCTCTGAAACTAGTTCCGGGAAAATTTAAAAGTAAGTGTTGTTTAGTGTCATTAATCGACTCCCAATAAATTTAATTTATACAACACCACTGTTTTCAACACTTCCATGAAAGGATTTACTTAAACAATTGCTTATTAGCTTTATAGACATCTCTTTGCATGTTGTTACATATCTTTAATTCTCATGCTGTTTGTACTAACATGTGTACAACAAACTTATACACGAAGATTTTCAAAAAAATTCTTCCATCTCAGACTACATTTTAGATGAAACATTTGTGCATTTCAGCCACAGTACTCTTTCTGGATTAAGTAATCTAAAATATATGGATTGGTTATAAGGATGTATATGCAATGTTTGGTGGCAGCATCTGTTTTTGATAATGATGTACTGTTTGCCTTGTGTATTACATGCTTCGCTGTGTCATTCTAACCCAAGTATGTGAATTTTCAGATATACCAAAACTGTGGCTGTGGATTTGTACAGAGTTCAATTCTCTTTAATTTCTGTAGAATTTCTTTGTTTATAATTGGCATTATCTGTGTTTACATATAATCTGTGTGCTTAAATTAAAATCTTCGGGCAACATGCTTGGATGTGAACTTTTATAAACTTTTTATTTAAATTGCAATGATATTTTGAAGAATTAAGTCCTCTTAACCTTACTCATCAGTGTATAACTACATTAGTGATAAAGAATCTCATAGTTTTTAACAGCAAATTAAAAATATGATCTGAGATTCCATAAATTCAGTTTGTTCTATATTGTTTAATGCAGTAATCACTACATAATATTGTACACACTACACCAAATAATGTATCTGAATAGCCATCTTAGAAGAGATCTAGTGGGATTAGAATTGATCTTGTTAAAGCTTTAACAAGTATTAAGTGCAATTGTAAATTGCAAGAAATTATTAAAATGTCATTGTGCAATCGTCATCATTATATGCCATTTTTACATTTATTTCCAGTATTCCACTTATTCTTAAAATATGGACAGTGTCAGCTGCAGCTAGGACAAAGAGAATGGCATGTTCTCAAATTAGTAAAGCTTCATAATAAACAATAGGTAGGGGTAGTGATATTTAGCATTTTGTAGCATTTATACATTTGCAATTTAGCATTTTATAGCATTTTGAAGAAAGTTTTAGTTAATTTTGTTAAATGATGAATATTAATATTATTTATATGAAATTTAAAACACATTTATGGAGGGTTATTACCGACGGTGAGTTAAAAGTGCATAAAGTGTCTACTTATTTCACATTAATATAGGTTAAAGCAATATGCAGAAATATAGAACAATCTGATACAGACTAAAGCATATTGCATAACACAAAAAAGATAAATCCATACTGATGTAGAACACAATAAATAGAAAATGCACTAAATTATTCCAGTTTGATTCAGTAATGCTGTTGAATGAAGGCACTGAACATATTTCAGCATTCTGTTCTGTCATTTTGGGTCCTCCTGTCACTCACAATCAAATTATATTTACTGAAATAGCTTTCAGCATCTACACTGTTGGTAGCATCCCAAATATATTGCAGAGCTACCCGGGCAAACTCTGGGTATTTGAGCTTAACAGCCAACATGCGTTACATGCAGTGATGCAAAGCCACATAATTTTGAAAAGCAGATATAGCCACACCTATATAATGCACTTATTGTTTCATTCCATTGAACAGATAGGGAAGTATGGACTGTCAAAAGAAATAATGCTTAGATGTGTAGGCATTTTAATTAGACCTATTAATGACTCAGACAGTTCCAGCACTTTCACAGCATAATTAAGACCACAAACAGCAGTAATAGTTCTGAGTGTAACCTTCCATTGATTTACTTATGTGACACTCATTCAGTTGTATGTCATAGCCTGAGAGGTTTACACTATGCAGAGAGCACCAATTGCCATCTTAGTACATATATAGCTTAAAGTCTTACCAAGTTAAAGTAAGCCATTTACCAAAACAGTTGCCATACCAAGTAAATCATACTTCACAGTCAGATAATTACATGAATTTTTGTCCTGTTGGAAGATGCACTTTGCATTAAAATTTATTTTTAAAAGTGCTTATTTTGTTTTTTCAGCGTTTATTACTGTCAAAAATCCACAAACAAGACAACAGCATGAGACCCATCATCAATGGCATCAATTCACCTACATACCACATTGCAAAGTGGTTAGTAAGAAAATTAAAATCATATGACAAATTTCAAAGTTTGGGAATAAAAAACTCCTTAGAATTGATAAATCACCTACAGAAGTACAACATCCCGGAAAATCACATACTAGTTTCTTTTGACGTTAAGGCACTTTTTACAAGCATTCCAGTAGAAAGAATACCTACATTCCTCAAAAAATGGCTAACCCAGACTACAACGGACCGCAGAGAAATAGATAACATTATCAATCTTACAGATTTATGCATAAGGAATAATTACTTCATGTTTAACCAAAAATTCTACAGACAATCAAAAGGATTAGCTATGGGGAGCCCACTTTCGCCTATTTTAGCAGACCTATACATGAGCTATTTTGAAACACACATAGTAAAGGCCTTCCCACAGATTTATAAATTTTGGCAGCGATATGTTGATGATGTTTTTGCTATCATTCCGGAAAAACTTAACCCAGTTTCACATCAACTAGCTGCCTTTAGAAGTCTAATTCACCGGCTATACAACATCCCACTGAGTAAGGATGCATTTTTGAAAGAACAACAGCACATAAAAGACATAGCGGTATTAAATGGATTCAACCCAGCCATCATAAGGAACATGATGAAGAGAAAAGAAAAACTGAAGATAATATCAAAAAATACCACTCTCACACCACTTAAAAACACAAATTGGCAATATAGAAAATTCACCTACCCTCCATGGGCTTTTAGAAAATTTGAACGAATCTTCAAAAGACTAAACTTAAAACTAGCACCCCAAAACAAATTCAGTCTGTGGAACCTGCTAAATAAACCACTGAAAAATACAATCCCCAACAATTTGAAATCAGAAATTTATCAGATTAATTGTGAAACCTGTGAAAAAAGCTACATAGGAAAAACTAAGAGAAACTTGTTAACCAGGCAAAAAGAACACCAGAGGAACATTAAGTTGAAACAAACAGAAAAATCTGCAGTTTCACACCATTTTTGGACAGAAAACCACATTGGCCACAACATTAAACTGTTAAAATCTTTAAGTACACCCATAGAATTGGATATTTGGGAAAAAATATTCATAAACAAAAACCGTGATAAAGTTATAAATTTGGAATCCCGGCATTAAATGAAATATTAAAACTTAGTGCCCCTAACACCAGATGGCAGAGTGATCGGAGCTCCGTAGTAGTGGAAGAAGAGGAAGGTTCATTTAGTCACCAAACAGCTGAGGATGCGATCGAATGATCTTGAAAACGTTTTTGCTTTGCTTGTTCCATTTATACCCCACCTTTAACTGCTATGGTCATATCGACGGCCTTGAAAACGTTTCAATTAAACGTTTCAATTATACAACAACAAGTAAGTGAAGTTTGAGTGTAAACATAGTGACTCATAAATCAAACTCAAATTTATTACTGTGCTTAAACATATCATTAAAGCATTTAAAAATTCAAGACTGTAATATTCTTGTGTTTCAAAGACAAAGTTAAGCTTAGGACAATTTTAAATGAATGATACAGTTTTTATGTTCTTAATATTCTTCTTAGATTCATTGAACTGTATTTTTTATTCAAATCATAATCATTTATACTGCATGTGTGAATGATAATCCAACCAAAGTGTTTAGAAGTATATAAAATACTGTTTTTTATTCAATGTATGTCTTTGCCTCATGTACTAATTTGTGAGGTTTTACTAATATCATGAATCAATCACAAATTTCAGGTTTTTCTTTGAATATTCTTATGTAAACTTGTGCTGAAAATGATGTATGTATTATAGAGCTTTTGAAATTCTTAGTAAATATAAACTATTAACAGAGCTTCTTTGATTTCTATTTAAAGAGATTGTGCTATTTTGTTTTGTACATAGTTGTTTGTATCTTCACTTACAGTTTATATATACATTTCTTCAATAATGTTTTTTGTTGTTTTTTCTTTTTGACATTTACCTTCCAGGGAATTTTTCAACATTATTCTGTGTACAAAGAAATTACATTAATCATGACCTTGTAATATCCTTTCCTGTTTTCCAGTACTTGTAGAATGCATTGATTTAGTGTCAGGTTTTCTTGTAATTATCACAGTAACAAGCTTAGGAATTCACACTTCAGGGAAAGGAGGTACAAGTGTTAAGTATAACCTCGACAGCATCTTGAGTAATCTCACACTGTCAAAGTTGCAATTGTGTCTTAAAGACCTACTTATTCATTTATTACATGAATATAAAAGATATAATGCTTAGTAGCAACAGGAAAAAGATCAAGTTTGGAAGTGGCTTCTGAGACCTTTTATACCGTTTAATTGGTCAACTTCTTTCGAAGTCACATCTCGCACAGTAATGAATAATTTACTTACATTTACTCAGCGTATTTAGCGCGTACTATGCTAATATGTGATAAATTAATTGTGCCGTAAATTATTCATTGGTGCACGAGATTAGGCTTCGAAAGATATTGGATTCAACCGGTCGCCTAACACCATGGTGAAGAATGGGGAGGGGGAAGGCGAATGTACCATAGCTCAGTCGAAATAGAAGCTTACTGCATTTCCGACGACATGTTGGTTAGTTCACTTAGGTTCAGGAGGAGCGCCCTATGCGTCTTCAGTTTTTAACATGGAGTCACAGATTAATGCACGGAGTTGAGAATCATCTGGTACTAATCCAAAAGTATAAACTGACTTGTGTGATTGCCTGAAGATAAAGAATATACATACAACTCCATAAAAGAATTGTGAATCAATATAACAGTTCTCAAAATCTCTTATCATGTACATGCATACTGCACTTTACCACAAACTGATGAAATTGATTCTACATAAAACATCTTGACCGTATCGCATACTCAAATTAATATCTTTACAACAAAATTTGTGGTGTACGATCCCAATACTAGGTACGCAGGTGATTTTCCAGAGCAGCAAATATAATACAATGATGCAACTAATGTGTAATAAAAATTAGCTATGGTTCCCATGGCTGAAACTGTTATGTATGCAGATGATATTTTCATTAATTACCAATTACCAAAAATAATCAATTACCAATGTACTGACATGGGCTTACACCACATTTTATTACGTTTAATTTCTTAGGCCCTATACTATAGGCCCTTACAACACAAACAAACAACTGTTGCGTAACAAATCTTATACAATCACGAGCTAGTATGAAAGTATGATTATAGTTAAGATACCGAAATTTTACATCTAAACCTATATGTATGAGTTGCATTTGCTAATTTTTGCAAGGCATCACTTTATCTGCATTATAAAATCAGTAACCAGCGCTGAAATTTATTTAGAATACAGTTTACGATTCACGTGGCAAAATAACTGTACAGCGTAGTTCTAAATTAATGCTTATTTATTCCTGTTCTGAAACGTATCTTACCTTTCCGGATTTCTTGGGAAACGAAAAAGTTTAGTTTCCTTATTTCTACCTGTAACTGGGCAGCGAAGAACAGCACACTTTTTTTTCAAAAGATACTTGTACATCTGTTAGATTTCCGATATAGCCGCCATATTATTTCACCATGCAAATGCTCAAATTCCATGAAAACCTCACGTGACTGCACTACATGCCCATCAGGGTAACCAACATATACACAGAACAGACTGCTAATAAAACACATAATTTCGGAACTTCAATCTATATTGGTTGAATTTTAAGGATTTTAGAAAACTTCAGTCACTCTTTTTATGTATTCATTGACTATTTTAGTACATTTTATTATATTGGCACGCTCCTGTAATAATTGACAGCTTATGACACTGAGCCGTGATACAGCCGGTAGACAGAGACATCTCTTCGCAGCCACAACATTTAAAATTGACGTGCAGCGCTCAAAACTGTACCCCGGGTGTTTCGCGAACCTTAATCTGTCTCCTGGTTTCCTATCTGAGTTAACAGGCTCTGTCCTGGACTAAGCGATCTAAAATATATGAACTGGTAATGAATTTTTAATTTTTAAAAGTAGGTATCTGCATTGGTTCCTTTTGTTTGTTTCAGAGAACAGAATCTATTTGCGATAGTGTGATACACTGTGTCTACTTTATGTATTACTTGCTTCATCGTGCCAATCTACCCAAAGTATGTGAACTTTTAGAAACATCAAAACTGTGGCTGTGATTTGATACAACATTCAGGGACTCCTGCCTGAAAGGTATCTAAACTTGGACAGTTAAGTGCTGATTAGCCAATGTGTATAATCCGTATATATGAAAGACAGCTTTCTTTTTGTTCAGCATTTTTCAAATACCTCAAAAGAGAGTAATCTCTTACAACTAGTGATGTGAAGTGCTATGCTATTTCATTTCTTTTATTTGATTGACCGGTTTATCTTTTGGTAAAATAGCACTTGAAAATCCTATTACTCTAAAAGCATTTTACATTATTGTTGCACAGATATGTTAAAAAGTTTCAGAAATGTAGATATATCTGAATTTGAGTGTTTATGTTATGATTTGTCACGTTATAACCTTTGGTTGTAAAGATTTCCTTAAATGTCAATGTGCTGTTTATATAAGTCAGAGCCGTGGTATTAATGGATACCAAGGTAAAGTTTTGTAGAAACAACTTTTCAAATTGGAGTTCTCAGTATTGTGGGTTCGTGAAATTAAAAGTCCAATTGCACCACTCAAAAATGTTCTTTATTTCCACCGACTTACAGTTGAACACTTGCCAATTACACAGAATTGCACACAATTACGATTCACCAGTTGGTCCGTTACAGTTCCACTTGCACTCGCAATTACGTAAACTCCTCCGACGCACGTACGCAGTCCGTCCCCTCACTGGGCTCTCCTCACAGCTCGCCAAGCACTGACTCAACTCACTCATTGCAGCCCTTTTTATAGGAATATCACTGTTTTCTAGAAGTCCCTCGTTTCCGTGAATCACCGCGAAGGTTCCAGACGGCAGGGGAAGGGAAAAGAGGCGGCCAGCGACAAGTGACACTTCCCCAATCATCCCCTCAGTTAGTGACTGAGATTAATGGGTGGGTTTGGCCCGGATGCCTCCGGTCCCTTCTCCGGTCCCTCGTTGGTCGGACTTTCCGATAATTGGGTGACAGTATTTTATGTGTTTAACATGAGGGTGGTGATGAAGAAATACATATTGGAGTGTTAATTATAGTTTTGGTGTTGTTGGTTGTAATGAGGTAATGGTGACTAACACTAATTTCGTTATTACAAATGTTTAAAGCTCTAGGTCATGCTTTATGCTAATTACAATTAAGTAATGATCTGCTTTCCATCCTTTCATTAGCTTTTTAATGAATGTAGTATTTTTCTTGGTGATATTTGTAGCAACTTTTATTAGAAATACTATCAACTACAAATATTCAGTGCAAATGATACAGTTTAGAGCTTTTCAAATTCTTATTAAACATGAACTTGAACCGAGCTGCTTTGTTGTCATTTGAAACAGATAGTGCTATTTTTTGTACATAGATGTTGGTGTTCTCATTTAAAATTTATATATACATTTCTTTAGTGGATATTTTTATACGCTTTTATTCCAGGGAATTTCGCACATTCTGTGTACAAAGAAAACAGCATTTCACATAACCTTATAGTTTCCTTTCCTGTTTTCCTGTACTTACAGAGTCAGTATTGTTACCCAAACGACAAGCCCGCGACGCCGAGCAATAAATGAAGGCCGGTGGAGATTCGGGAAACTTCGGGGCCGATCGATATTGGAAGCGACAGTCAGTTGAGTGTAGTGTTGTTATGGCGTGCGTTGTGTAAGTATGGCCGAGCGTACGTGTAAAGACGAACTGACAAAAATGTAATTGTGAACAGTGTATTGCTACGGAAATAAAGTGCAATTTTTGTGTTTGTAACCTCGACTTTTTATTTCACGAACCCACAAAGCCACAACTGGCGTCAGAAGTGGGATAACTGCCATGGAATCGGCGCTGGAAAAGATTTTACACAAAATGGAAGAAATGAAGGCCGAAATAACAGCAAAAATAGAAGCGGCAAATAACAACCTCACCGCCGAGTTGAAGGAAATGCAGACGGCAAATAAAAATCTCGCTACAAAAACAGAAGCGGCAAATAACAACCTGGCTGCAAAGCTGGAAGAAATGAAAACGGCTAACGTAAACCTCACGGAAAAGATGGAAGAAATGAAGTTTGCGAACGAGGCCCTCGCCGCCAAATTTGAGGAACAGTTGGCCGGCGTGAGGTAAGACGTCACAGGGCTCGGCAAGCGGATCGACCAAGTGGACGAATGGGTCGGAGACCTGACAAGCCGCGTTAATGAGCTGGAAGCAAAGGCCGACAGCAGCGTCAAGTCCCTGAACGCCATGGTAGAGGACGTCGTCGGCAGGAAACTGAAGGATTTGAACGCCGACGCGCCGGGACGCGACACATCTGCGCGCGTCAAAACGCCGAAATATGATGGCGCGTCAACATTTGAGGTCTTCCGCCGCCAGTTCGACACAGTGGCCAAGCACAACAGATGGTCACCGGAGGAGGAGGCCACACAGTTAATAGCCAGCCTCCAGGGGCGGGCCGCGGAAGTCCTAAACGCGGTGCAGACAACGGCGGCGCCCAAGGACATCTGGGAGGCCCTGGAGAATCGTTTCGGGAACCACCGCTTAGCCGCAGCGTACCGCAGTCAACTAAAGGCAAGGTTACAGCAGCCTGGGGAGACGCTGCAGGGGTACGCCATACCGATTGAGCAGCTAGCTAGCAAGGCCTTGGTTGACCTGCCACTGGAGTTAGTATCCCGGGAAGCCGCCTACAGCTTTGTCGACGGGGTACGGGACACGGAGATTCGTCAGCGCCTAATGCTCGGCGATTATAAAACCATCCACGAGGCGCTGACAGCGGCATTAAGGATGGAGGCGGCCAAGGTAGCATCTATCCCGACGTCGAGAACGAGGAGTATCCGCTACGCCGGAGACAGAAGACCAGCTGAGGGACGCCGGCGAACACCTAGTGGCCTGTGTTGGGGATGTGGACAGCCCGGACACCTGCAGAGAGAGTCTGCCCACACCAGGAAGGGCAGCGGGAAGAACGAGTAAGGCCCGGCGTGGAGAGGGACACGTCGGCGCCATCACCACCATTCCCTCGAGTGACGCTGCGCGCCGTCAGCCGGCGTATGGATAACAGCCTCATCGTGGACGGCTGGGTAAGAGGAAAGCCGTGCCGCGTGCTAGTGGACACTGGGGCAGCCGTGACCATCATCAGACCTGACGTGGCGAATGGTTTGCCGACGAGGAAGCCGAGCCGACCATACCAGCTTGTGTTGGCATCGGGCGACACCTTGCCTTTGGAGAAGGAGGCCCTGCTGGAGCTGACTTTGGGACGGAGTGCCGTGCGTCTGTGGGTGTTCGTCGCGAAGGTGGCTGAGGAGGTGGTTCTGGGACTGGATGCCCTCAGGAGCCACGAGGTAACGGTCGACGTCGCCGGAAGGTCCTGCGGCTCAACGGAGAACAGGTTATACTCCGTCAACCCGAAGAGCGCCTTGGAATCTGCAGGGTCATCTTGAACGAAGACATGGTTGTCCCCGCGAGGAGCGAGGTGATGGTTACGGCGCGACCGGAAGGCCAGACGGCATGCTGGGTTCAGAGGCTGCAGGAGTACGACTTCACCTCGGAACATCGCAGAGGGAAAAGTCACGGTAACGCGGACGCTATGTCCCGAAGACCCTGTCCAGAAGATTGCGGCCAATGCACAAGAGTGGAGGAGAAGGAGCGTGCCGCAGCAGTTGGAGTAGTCACGGCAATGCCTGCGGATGGCTGGGATAGCGCAGGCCTGAGGAGGGAGCAGCTGGCGGACGCAGACTTGGGGCCACTCTTAGGGGAAGTGGAGGCAGGGACGAGACCAACCTGTGCGGACATCGCACTGAGGAGCGCCACCTACAAGTCTTACTGGGCCCAGTGGAACTCGTTGAAGACCAGAGAGGGTGTGCTGTTCCAGGTATGGGAGTCACCCGATGGGAAGACGCAGAGAGAACAGTTGGTACTTCCCCGGAGTAAGGTTCCGGAAGTCTTGGAAGAAGTGCACGCCGGTACTTCAGGAGGACACCTGGGAGCGACCCGGACGATTGACAAAACTACGGCAGCGCTACTACTGGCTGAGGCTCCGAGCAGACGCTGAGAGATGGTGCCGTCAGTGTCAGGTGTGCGCGGTGGCTCGCGGCTCCCAGACTAGGAGCCGGGTTAGCATGCAACAGTACAACGTCGGAGCGCCATTCGAACGGATCGCCGTTGACATTGCTGGACCGTTCCCAATATCCGACCGAGGCAACAAGAACCTGATGGTGGTCGTGGATTACTTCACTAAATGGCCGGAGGTATATGCCATCCCGAACCAAGAGGCAAGGACAATCATAGACTGCCTCGTGGAGCAAGTGTTTTGCCGATTTGGGGTGCCATTAGAGCTGCACAGTGATCAAGGCACCAATTTTGAGTCCAACCTGATGAAGGAGGCACTAGAGAGACTTGGGGTTAACAAGACCCGCACAACACCTCTACATCCCCAGTCGGATGGCATGGTAGAGAGGTACATCAAGACCTTAGAGGAACACTTGTGGAAGGTCGTGGCCAGCCATCAGCGAGACTGGGACGTCAAGGTGCCACTGTTCTTGCTGGCCTAGCGCTCATCAACACACGACACCACGGGGATCACGCCAGCCAGCTTAATGTTCGGCCGAGAGTTACGCCTCCCCTGTGATCTGGCTTTTGGTGGCCCTGCGGGAGTGAAACAACCAGCGACCGAGTATGTGGAGAACCTGGTGGACCACCTCCACGACATGCACGAGATGGCTCGCCAGAACATCCAGAAAGCGAGCGACCGCATGAAAACCCGATACGACAGGCAAGCCAACAGCCAGAGGTTCCAGCAAGGTGACCTGGTCTGGTTGTACCACCCGACCCGGACCAAGGGACGCTGCCCGAAGCTTCAGCAGCCATGGCAAGGACCGTACCGTGTGGTGAAGAGGATTAACGACGCGGTCTACCTTCTACCAGAAGGTGCCCCGAGGAAAGATGTTGGTGGTACACCTGGATCGCCTGGTTCGCTACGATGGCGCCGTTCGGGACGACCAGCCTTGAGGATGGAGCAGTTTTACCCAAATGACAAGCCCCGATGCCGAGCAATAAATGAAGGCCGGTGGAGATTCGGGAAACTTCGGGGCCGATCGATACCGGAAGCGACAGTCAGTTGAGTGTAGTGTTGTTATGGCGTGCGTTGTGTAAGTATGGCCGAGCGTACGTGTAAAGACGTACTGACAAAAATGTAATTGTGAACAGTGTATTGCTACGGAAATAAAGTGCATTTTTTTGTGTTTTTAACCTCGACTTTTTATTTCACGAACCCACAAAGTTACAGTATTTTGGTGTTAAGAAGATTTGGAATGAGGCAAAGAGAATACAGATGTGTTGTATAACCTCAAGATCATCTTGAGTGATCTCATTCTCTCGTTTATTAAAGTTGTAATTGTTATTAAGGACAAAAATAATATTTTTCAACAGGAATATTAAAGATATGCTTTGTGGAAGTCCTAGTTATTCATATTTAACAGGAAAAGTTCAAGTTGACAGATGGATTCTTGAGATATTATTTTCATAAATTCATTGGAAAACTCCTTTCGAAGTCACATCTAGAACACTGATGAATAGTTTATCGCACATTTCCTCAGCGTGTTTGACGCGTATTATAAATAGTTGATATGTGCCGTAAACTATTCATTTGTGACGAGAAGTGATTTCGAAAGAAGTTGGATTCTATCAGTCAGTGAAAACGAGAGCCGATGGGAAAGGGAAGCGAATGCACCATAGCTGGGTCGCAATAGAAGCTTACTACATTACCGGCCTCACTGGCCGAAGTTTCCAAGGTCGCCGGGGTCTAAAGGTTGAGGAAAGAGCGCCCTATGCGTCTTCAGTTTTTTTACACGGAGTTGAGAATCTGGTATTAATCTGTGGAAGTACCACAGTAACGTCACTTCAGATATAACAGTGTTCAGCACGTGCCCTGTGGAAGATTTTAGGACTGCCGGATTAAACGTGAAAGTCTAATCCAAGCTACAAAAATTGTTGCTAGATAAAATGTTGATGGGGAAAGCACTTTAATTCGCGAGATAGTACACTATCTACGTACGCTTACAGAAGCCACCGTTGTAGCTCCACTGTCGTCTTGATCGCTTTGCTCTCCTTACTAACAGCCATTAATCTGTGGTTGAATCATTGGATTGGTATTGGTATCGAAGAATACCCATTTTAGATATCACAGAGAATCTGTCAACCTCCGGTGCTATGTTTGTGGCCTCGATGTTAATTTATACTACTGTCACTAGGTAGCACCACTAAGCATATTAGTCTGGTGACCTGGTGTATCACTTGATCACTAGAGAGAGCGTTAAACTGTCTTTTTGTTGCTGTGAAGTTTCAGTTGAGGAGTGATCTGCACAGAATCGAAAAAAATGGTATGTTTAAAGTAAATGTGTTCAACGCATAAATGTTTGTAGTAGTGTTTTATTAGGTAACTGCATATTAGATCATGTCTATGCTTGGGAAAACACAGTTTTCTTTGTAATTATACCTTTATGTGGAGTGTCATCGGAGTAAAAATTCCACGTGGTGGCGTTTCGCTTTTACCGTACAGTTATAACAAATACATCTAGTTTGGGCTGTATAAAAGTTCGCTAAGAGTTTTCTTTTTCTTTATATTCAGCATAAGCAAATTTTAATGTGGTTCTATGTTATAAAGTGAAAACATGCATTATTCCGGTGTAGGAATATGAGCTCGTACCAACATCCACAGCGTGCTATCAAGGAAAATACCAACATTGCGTAAGCATACCAGCGAAAGTAATACTAATTATCTTTATTCTTGCTATCAGTATGATCACTGCCTGCGTCACGTTCAAGAGGTCCCGTGTTCGAATCTTGTCAGGCTGAGCTACCTGGATAACGTTTTTCCGCGGTTTTCCCTTATCTTGGAAGACGAATGTCTCATAACGCCTAAGATCTATGGTCCCTGGGCTCACTGAGCATCATTTCCACCCATTCCATTCATCGTCCGATATGACGACGCTGGAGTACGTAAATTTAAAAGAAAGCACTATATTTGAAAAATATAATACATTATGTTTATATTTGACAAGCAGGAAGTTAGATGTTTCAACATTTTATGGATATTATGGTACTTGGTACAGTGATCTCTACAATCTTTTTTCAGATACAGCTGCCTTATTTCAGTTCTTACAGTATGGTATATCATGTGAACAAAATACTCCTGTTTCCTTAAGGACAAAAATCTGATTTTGTTTTATTTTTTAATGATATTGGCCATGGTAACAAATACTTATGCACGTTTACCTGGATCAACTGGAACCAGGGCCCAGAGTTAATGAAAATTTGGATTATTTAGAGAATGATGGAAAAGTCATTGAAAACATGTACATTACCAAAATATTTTTAATGGCGTTAAGAAATACTATCGGCACACTTTCACTTAATGCTCACATTGTCTGCACCCCTAATATCCTATGTATTTGTACTGTACACAATATAGGTATAAACTAGTCTAGTAATAAAGGGCAGTGAGCTTCTGCTGTCTCAGTTTAGCATATCGTGTACAAGCAGCAGGATTTTGCATCCATTTTAACGTTAGAAGTTCATTTGGCAAAGTTTTGGCTTGGCTCTCGAAATAAAGCATCAGTTTCTGTATGTTTGTTACTGCTTGTACATAGGTCATAACTACAGCTGGTTGATCAACATTGTCTGAATCTGAATACTCTTCATTTTAATTTCAGTAACACTGCGTGATGGAATAATGCCTTCCTGTAATTAATTTATAACCTCCATTGTCGATTTGCAACCAGTTGTCCTTGTCTTCATCAACATTGGAACAGCCATCGACATTAGTAAAAATGTCTATAAAATCCTCTTCCATATTTTTTTTTTCTTGTCTTGTTTTTGGCAAATCACATACACATGGCCACAACTTTATCCATCTCTTTATTGTACTTCTTCTGCCAACCTGGTCCCAAGCAGGTGGGGTGAGGGCAGTGAATTTGTCTGCAGACAAGAGAATTAGAGAAATGTCTGTAAAACAAGTCTTCATTTACTATGCTAAACCTTTTTTTTTCTTTCAAAATTGGTCTGGGTTAACAAGGTTTTACGTACTACACAAATAAAAGTATTTAGTAAATATTCTCCACTTATCTTAAGAAGCTGATGACAATACTTCTATTATGTTTTTGCGAAATTAATTTCATGAGCATTTGCCCACATCTTCAGTCAACACACTTCGTTGTCAAGGATACTGTGCATTTACGTATTTACTTATTACCAACATCTGAAGACAAAACAAACCTAAAAACAGAATCAATTGTCGGTATGTCAAAATTCATTATACAATTTTTATTTTTTAAAATAAATAATTTTTCCCCAAACTATTAAATCTATGGGAACATTTAATTCTTTTAATAATTTAACTTTGGGATTTATTTCATGGTTAAATTACCAAAAATGATCCTCTATGGCCGATTTATCAATTTGTTTATATCTAATGTTACAAAAATGTTCTTTCTTTCTGGTTTCCAAACTACGTTTCGTCTTTCCAATATAAACCTGATCACAATCTAAGCAATTAAATGATAACTACCAGATTTTTTATTATTAGGAATTTTATCTTTTTTAGAAAATTGTATAAAACTTTTAATGCTATATTTATTTTGAGGAACTAAACTTTACCAACTTCTTTAAAAAAATTTTGAAAATGTTTATTAACCCAAGGATGGTAAGTAAACTTTTAAAATTTATAATCCTCTTTTATTTTTTTTAAGGGTAACAATATCATTAATACTTTTTTGATATTTAAATTTTTCCATTTTCTTTTGTATAAAATATTTATTAAAATCATTAATTAAAGCAGTATTAATAATATGTTTATATTCTTTATTAAATTCTTCTTTATTCAGGGGTATATTTATTAATCTATAAATCAAACTATTAAAAAGAGCAAATTTATGTGGAAAAGTGTTAAAACTTTTATTTTTTATGTAATTATCAATATGAGTAGATTTCCTATAAATACCAAAATCTATTATTTTCAAATCTAGAAAAGGAAGAAATCCATTAATTTCAGTTTCTAATGTGAATTTTGTAGCTTTATCTTGTAAATTTAGTAATTTTAAAGCATCATTAATTTGTTTTTCAGGATTTTATTAAGATTATTAAAAATAAAAGTTTTAACCTTTTTCCACATAAATTTGCTCTTTTTAATAGTTTGATTTATGGATTAATAAATATACCCCTGAATAAAGAACTTAATAAAGAATATAAACATATTATTAATACTGCTTTAATTAATGGTTTTAATAAAGATTTTATACAAATGAAAATAGAAAAATTTAAATATTAAAAAAGTATTAATGATATTTTTACTCTTAAAAAATAAAAGATGATTACAAATTTAAAATATTTACTTACCATCTTTGGATTAATAAACATTTTCAAAAATTGTTTAAAGAAGTTGGTATAACTTTAGTTCCTCAAAATAAATATAGTATTAAAAATTTATTACAATTTTCTAAAATAGATAAAATTCCTAATAATAAAATATCTGGTATTTATCAATTTAATTCCTTAGATTGTGTTCAGGTTTATATTGGAAAGACGAAACGTAGTTTGGAAACCAGAAAGAAAGAACATTTTTGTAACATTAGATATAAACAAATTGATAAATTGGTGGTAGCAGATCATTTTTGGTCATTTAACCATGAAATAAATCCCAAAGTTAAATTATTAAAACAATTAAATGTTCCCATAGATTAAAGTTTGGGGAAAAAACATTTATTTTAAAAAACAAAAATCACGTAATGAATTTTGACATACCGGCAATTGATTCTGTTTTTAGGTTTGTTTTGTCTTGAGATGTTGGTAATACGTAAATGCACGGTATCCTTGACAACGGAGGTGTGTTGACTAAAGATGTGGGCAAATTCTCGTGAAATTAATTTTGCAAAAACATAATAGAAGTATTGTCATTGGCTTCTTAAGATAAGTGGAGAATATTTACTAAATACTTTTATTTGTGTAGTGTTTGTTACTCCACTGTAAATAGCTTCATTTTCTGTGTAATCAAGTTTTTACATAGTTAATTTATTTGTACTTAAAGATATACTTACACTTCCAGTTAATTCTTAGTTCAAACTTGTCAGCTGCTGATATTTACAGGCTAGTAGTGGCATTGGCTCTCTGGCCATTTATCTATTGTAGCCCTTATGTGACCTTGACCTGTTATTCTGTTGCATCTTCAATTTCTGTCTCTTATCCCTCTCATCCATTTCTCTTTTATCTGCAAACTTCCCTACCTCCCACATTCTTTTCTCTTCTTTCATTGTGAGCATTTTTATAATTACTACATAAGCCTCTTTATTACCCCTTATTGATTTCCTCTAGTTTTCTGTTTTCTTTGCATTCTGCTACATAATTTTATGTTTTTCTTTCCACATAGAATGTACTTCTTTGGTGAACTCCCTCTCAGTATGGCTCCTGTCCTTTACTAAGCTAAACCCTCCTTCTCATCTATCACATAGGTCTGTATGTTTCCCTTCCCCATTTTCTGTTCATTATCTTATTTCTTACTTATCAAGTTTCCCTTTGTCACTTGTTTGTCAATGTCCTCTGTTCTATTCTTAATCATTGTCCAAAAACCCCTTTACATTTCTTTCTCCCTCCTGATATCCCTCATCCCTATTCTATCCAATGTTCTCTCTAACTTATATTTTAAGTTCTTCTGGTCTGAACAGATCTTTAATATATGATCATCCTTTTTTACACAGCTGTATCAATATTTTAAGCATCGTTCTATAACTACCCCACTTTTGCAGGGTCTTTCCAGTTCCACCTTAGCTACTCCATTTGGCATTAATTTATTCAAAACTAATTTTTTTAAACTGTTTGTGTGTAATACACCAGAGGAACATTAAGTTGAAACAAACAGAAAAATCTGCAGTTTCGCACCATTTTGGACAGAAAACCACAACATTGGCAACAACATTAAACTGTTAAAATCTTTAAGTACACCCATAGAATTGGATATTTGGGTAAAAATATTCATAACCAAAAACCGGTTAAACATGCTTTCTAATCTCATTGGCCCCTCATAATTCTGCACCACATGTCATTTTTTATTCTCTTTTTTGCTTCATAGATTCCTTCAAGCCACTTTGCTGACATCTGGTAATTTGTATTTACAGTTCCTTACTCCAGAGATCACTACTTTCCCTTTTACTCTTATCTTTTTCCCAATGCATAAGTTGAAAAGAGAGAAAAGAATAAGGAAGGTGGGGAAATTTGCTGACAAAATCAAAGAGAAATGGTTGAGAAGGGCAAGGAAGCAAGAGGTAGATAAAAAAAGAAGACAAAAATCAGAACATTAGGTCAAGGTCTTATAAGGGAAGCGACGGACAAATTTGTACCTGGATTAGAATTGTAAAACTTATAATTGAGATTGTAAGATATGGAAGTACAAATAAATATTACCTTCTGGATGCATTTCAATGAATAAAATACTGTGTTTATATCTTTATTTAATAATTGTTTCACTTCACTGTGGTGTTCCAATACAGTTAAAATTAAGATATTAAATTCTTTATGCATTCCTAATGCACTTGTTTTTGGACACACTAGAGTTAGTTGATGGTACATGGAGTTCAAATCTGGATCCTGTATTGATATTGTGTATGTCAATTTGTAATAAAGTAATTTCTCTGTTTTGTGTAAAAGCTCATCGATGTGTGAATATATATATTATATGAATAAATCCATTTAGGGTTAATATACGTTTTTGAAAGTGCTTCGTTCATTATGTGCTTGCAAGAGAGCTGATATAATTCTGAAGGCTTGCTTTTGTAAGTTGAAAATTCTTTTTGAATATCTGGTACCTCAAAAAATTGTGCCATATTTCATTACTTAGTGAAAGTATTAATAAAGGCTAATTTCAGTGTGGGGGGTATCACTGTAGGAGGACAGATGCATAGCATGCAGAACTCGCCTCAAGAACAATTTCATCAATGTGGTTTTTCCAACTTCAAGTGCTTGTGTGTAAACCTAGGAATTTAGAACCATTTAAATCTTAAACAGAATCTCCATTATGTTGATTGCAAGGTTATGTGTGACATTGACTGTAATCAATTTTACAATATTGCTTTTATCAACAGTTACTTTCCATCCATTTCCATTGATCTGCATTAATGTTATTTGTAGGTCCTGGAAGTTCAGTAAAAAAAAACAACAACATTAAAACAGGTTAGTAGTGATGGGGTTATAGGCTACCTGTGACTCGTAAGTAGAGGGGAGGGGGTTGAGTGCCATGCATTTGCATGCAACCAAGGTCACAGGCAATAGTGATCTATCAAATGTATACCTCGGCCGTTCTATCTGCGGCTCTGACATTTCTCGAGAGGGGGAAGCGGGCTGTTGCCAGTTCTTGAGCGGGAATTTCAAGCAGAGGAACAATGCGTATTTTAAATATTTCATGTATTTGCATATTTCACGAACCAGTAGCCATATTATTATAATAGCGATAATAATAGGACTTACGAACACTAAACATCGGAGTTCACGCACGAAAATTATACCAAAGAAAGTTCACCAGCGCAAGCCTCTATTAGGCCACGTGGCTCAAACAAATTTAAGCTGGCAACACGGTGTTGGGTTCGGGAGCCACGCCTACCAGCGACTACGCTGATTGGCGCTAGCAGACAGTTTTAGCTTCCTGACCACGACACCGGATGTACAGACTCCCAGTATCACCAACAGAAGCAGTTGGTGTGCGTGAAAGGTGTGAACGAAATATTTGAATGGAGTGATGCTGTAAAGAATATCTTGCATGATAATGAAATTACAAGTTGTATTTCAATGTTTTGAAGCTAATAGATTCCTATACTCTCATTATAAAGATAATTCTGACGATATGTTTTCAATTACTCATTATTATATGTTGGTACTAGTAACCTTCCCCCTCCACCTCCTGCAGCCACTAAATGTCAGAGCCGAAGATACAGCGGCCGGACAGTAGTCAAACGATGGACATGTGTCAGAATATATTGCACAATTTATTCACAAAACAAACTTATCTTTTCCAGATATATGTATATAAACAAAAGAGTGATTAATATTTACATTGTGCACAGTAAATGAAAAGCTAATTCGTTGTGACAGTACTACATATCTGTGAATATGTTTTGTTACAGTGAGCAACAGTATACATTTTGAAGGTTTCAAAGGAAAACGATCTTCTGTTCTCCGTACATGCTTTATATTGAGCAGAACTACATCACATGATGTAACTGGAGCAAATTTAAATGAAAGGAACGTGCTACTGTTTCCTTTTTGTGCAGTACAATTTACTCTATAACCTTGTAATTCATCCCAAATTTTACACACAGTGGAATATCCTATATATTCCTGGACAACACGTTTTAGTTTCTGCTGTAGTTGTAGAAGTATTTTGTCTCTGCTTGGCATAGCCAATGCGTGCAACCTTCCATCAACATCACAAGCTGATGACTCCGTTGATCTATATCTTGTGCGCAGCTAACTTCATGAATTTTTGGCTAAACTTCCGGGCCCTAGTTATTTGACACAAGGTTTCTTTTAAGTTTTTATGTTAGATTAATGGTGTATCATCAGCAAATGGAATACTTGTGTTAACCTGTTTAAGCTTGGTGCTAGATCATTTATAACAGGTAAGAAGGGTAATGGTCCTAAATTATAGCTTTGCTCCTTAAGTAACTGGGTATATTTGTATTAGGTGCATTGTTTGTTAAACATGAGTGAAACCACTGATTACACAGAAAATGAAGCTAGTTACAGTGAATTAATAAATATTACACAAATAAAAATATTTAATTAATGTCCACTTATCTTAAGAAGTTGATAATACTTTCTTCTTTTTAAAAAATCAATTTCCCAAACATTTGCTTGCATCATCAGTTAACACACTTCGTCATCTTGAACCAAATGTTCGTGAAATTGATTTTTTAAAAAGAAGAAAGAAGTATTAACATCAACTTCTTAAGATAAGTGGACATTAATTATCAAATATTTTTATTTGTGTAATGAATGAAACCATTTTAATATATTTCTTGAATACCACAATATTCTTTTTTTTCTAGCAGGATTTGGTGGTTTACACAATCTAAGGCCTTAGGCAAGTTGCAGAATATCCCACTTATTTTTCTTTTTTTCAAATAACTTACTAGTGAATTGAGAAGTAACTGGGTTGGGTCTTGGGCTCATAAAATGAATGATGTGGGTCATTCTTGGATAAATGCAGAGTATGGGTATAGAGACTTCTGGAAAGAAGTTAAGCTAAGATTAGAAGATATTGACAGACAAGACATTTTTGCCAGTACAAGCGACAAAAGCTCACTGAGGTTATATAGAGGAATAACCTTGGGGTAGGGAAGGATATATAGATAGATATAGTAAGTTAGGGCGAGAAGGTTTTGCTTGAGCAAGAACAGGAGTGAGAAACTTGAAAGGTATAGGTCGAGAGAGGGAGCTAGATAAATGTCCATTGTGTGGAGAAGAGAATGCAGATTTCCATTGTATGTTATAGTCAAACATATGGAGAGAGAGAGAGCAGGCCTGGCTACGTAAATGGGAGAATTTGGAGGGTGAAGTAGTAATTAGAAAAATTTTGTCAGTAAAAAGGGAAAAGAACAGGAGAAATATAAGGAATTATTTAGGGAAAGTTGAAGAGAGATGTCTAAGAACAATTAAGAGAAAAATGTAGTGTGTGTAAAAAGGAGTAGAGGGCCTCCAATACACAAAAACCTAGGGTTAGGTGTATGGGGACTGCATTATTATTCAATGGCAAGCAACATGCTAGGATTTAGGAATATATGGCATTTTCCAGTATGGATTTTATAATTGTAATCTTGATTTTGTATTTCCATTTGATGTAAAAGAAAAGATCAGAAATAAATTACAAAATTATGAATCACTAGTGAATTTATAGATAGCATTATTGATTAATAATTCCTTTCTAAATCCAAACTATTCTGGGATTAGAATATTATATGATTATGGTATAGCCAGTTATACATAATTCATTCAAAAATCTTTAAGAATGTGGGTAATAGGGATGTTGGTCAATAGTTATCTATTTTGGTCTTTTCTCCTTTTTTATATAGAAGTTTTACAACTAAGAATTTTAACTGAACAGGAAATAGTTCATATTGTTGTGATTGATTACATAAATAACTTGTGCCCATCTCGGTAGCGTAGATGCTAGCATATCTGCCTCACGTTCAAGATGTCCCGAGTTAGAATCTCGGTTAGGGTGAGTTACCTGGATACGACTTTTCTGGGGTTTTCCCTTATCCTGAAAGACGAATGTTACTTAACATTGAAGGATGTAAATTACACACAAAAAAACTTGTCGTTCTAGCAGTGCTTTTAACTTTTCTGTTCGATATTTCATCATAACCTGCGCTGTCTTTTTCAGTTTCATTGATTTTATAGTAGTCAGTGTCTTACCAGATGTGTTGGGAGTGGGAATCATACCAGTGAATGTTCTTCCAGCAAAAGCATTATTTAACCTATTAATTGCATTATCTTTTTTCCTGTTTAGATTCAGATTTGTGGCAATATTTATGAAGAAATGATTAAAGCTCTGTTTATTATTGCAGTTGTGTTGTTGACTTTGTTATTGTTTTTACAAGGGCTTTTGTGCCCTTACAGTTTGCTCTATTTGTTTCATGTTTGATTATATGCTGTATATAAAATGTGAAAAAAGTTACATAGGGAGGACAAAAAGAAACATAGGTACTAGAAAGAAAGAACACTTCAGGCACTTAAGATACAAAAATATTGATAAGTCCGCAATAGCAGCTCATTTCTGGTCTGAACAAATCATGAAATTGAAGATAGGACAGAATTACTAAAATACGTACAAAAACATAGTGAACTCGTCATATAGGAGAGGATATACATAGAAAAACATAAAAACCAACTTATGAACTTTGAAATCCTGCCAGAAGAGAATCCCACATTTAAGTTCATCACTAAATCAACAGATGGCAGCAGCAACCCTAGAATTACCCACACCGCTGGATCAAGCTTTAGTCGCATAAGAGCCGTAGATGCAAACGATGATTTGCGAAACATGTCCTCAAAATAGGTACGAAAGTGAAGCAGATGTGTAATAAATACGACTCATCTAAACATTAATAATTTTTCGCTTCACTGTGGTGTTCCAATACAGTTAAATCTCGATATGCCGTATGGTTTTTGTTTTATTTTGTAATCCATTTATCTTCATATTATTACAGTTTGCCTTGGCACTTTTAATAACTACTAAGAATTTTGTAATAGTTTATAGAATTTTTTAGCTAGTTATTACTGCTATTTCTGCTCAATAAGTGCAAATATCTTATTCTAAGTGTCCTCCATGATGTGTGCCTGCGTGCACAGCATATATTAACATTATATATCCAGGAACAAATGCTACATTATCAGTTTCATGCATATGGTGGTCCATTCTGGATTTTAAAAGAAGACATGCAAAGGTCATCTGTGTCTCCACATGGGAAGCATGTTGCCGAGAAGCAGAGAGCAAATTACGCATAGCCCTCTTTACCCTCTCAATACTCGAAATATATTTACAAGGGTTCGAGTTTATCTCACTACAGAAAAAAATATGTAGAGTTAATCTGTGTGAGCCTACTTTCAGAAGGAAAATAAGTTGTTTGCAATACATATTCACTGCCGTGTAGCATCTTCACAGTGAGGTAATTCATTAATATCTGATCTTTTGAGATCAGTTTTCTGTTTTTTTAAACTCATATCCCAGATCATGGAGAACTGTGTTCTGAGTTAAGGCTTCCTTCAAATAGTTATGCTTGTTTAAGAAAAGAAAAAAGTTTAGTGTGGTAGAATGCCCCCTTCAGATGTAATAGTTACAGATGTGTCTTCTTATGGCATCTAATTGAAAACCATCCAGTTGTGTTACTGGAGATGCTCTTGGTCTTTGTGTCCCGAGTTGCAGTTTGTGATGGATCTGGCTGTAGTTGCGGATCTGGCTGTAGTTGCATACACTTAATTTTTATAAACTATCCTCTAAATATTCCCTTACCGAATAGTATGACTTTTACAAGTGTGTTTTTGATGGTTTTACTAAGTGATTTTTTATCTTTTGTTTTATATTGGTGGGGAATTTATTATACATATTGTCGCGGCAACAGGCATAAAAGGTTTCGTTGCAAATAGATAAGACAGGTAGTGTTTCATGGTAATAAATAGCTTGCATAAGCAGTTAAAGATAGCGTGAGATAAAGGTCTGCCGAAACATAATGCGATAAATGGAGATTTCTGGTGACGTCTTGGTTGATAGAAATTATTCGGTTTTTTATTGTCCAGAATTATTTAGAATTTATCAATGAGGTATTTAAGAAGGCGTTGACTCGCCAAGAGGAGTTGCAAGACTTGTAAGCAGTAAACAGCTGAAGAGTTTTGTTGTAACGAGAGCTGATGTAATCAGAACACTGTTTGTCATCGACCTTGTTAGATTGTGTGTGTATGTGACGTAATGTTGTGTGATTATTGAACAGTGTATTTCTATGCAAATAAAGAACATTTGGAATATCTGCAACTTGGACTTTTTAATTCTACGAACCCACAAAGTCACAATATTTATTCATGCATATAGTGGGCTTTTTCAAATAAAGTTAATCTATAACCAGCAAGCTGATTTATCAGCCAAAACAGTTTCTGGAAATTGAGTTATGGTACATCTAAGATGTATTTCTTGACAACTTATTCCTTGTACCAAAATTTTGGAAAAGCATTCTGATCATTAAGCACTAATTGTTATGCACTTTGAAATCCCGCCATTAGTTAACATGAACTTTTTCATCATGCAAAATCAGCTGTTTCCATATACCCTTACATATCAAAACTGAAGATGCGAGTACGAAGTTCTGAGGTGTGTCCTTATAAGAAAAAATAAAAGTAAATAAAACCAGCATGTCCCAGTTGCTTCAGTATTTATAGCCTTATGTGTATCTGTGAAAACTATAAAATTAAAATAATAATGGAAAGAAAAACAAATGGGTTGTGGTTCAGATTTGGTATATACCAGTAAGAGTAACTTTCAATAGTTTCCTAAGATGACCTGAAGCTATATGAATTATCAGTGGCATGAACATCCTTGCAGAATGATGAATTTTATTATAGTAGCATAGCAATATGCACACAGTGCATTAATTCTTTCTTTGGCATTTTCTGTTTTTTGGTGATAATAGCTAATGAAGCACAACCTACACTCAAAGTGTAAACTTGAAAGAAGCGTAGGGACAGTGAAGCACAAATTAGTACAAAAGTGAATCGAGAAGATATTGACACAGTGCTTCACTCACATGGTTTATTCACAGGACATGTTTCAAGAGTGAGTGAAGCAATGTGTCAATATTATTAACTTTAAAGAGAGTCGATTAAAGACACTAGACAACACTTACTTTTAAATTTTTCCGGAACTAGTTTCAGAGGCTTTGCCTCTATCATCGGCCGGCTCTCGACTGATTCTCGTTGGTGTAGCTGACGATACCTTGTCACACGTCTCCTCTGGTGGCGGCTCAAGGAACTTGCTGAACAAATCCTTGTGGGGGATGTCGAAATTGAATACTTTGTTCCTATTTTTTGAAATGAAGATTTGTTCCCATGTGGATAGTTCTTGTGGAAACGTTGAGTCAGAATGAAAAATTCAATGCCATAGCCGGGATTTGAACCACGGATCTTCTGGTTTCCGTCCAGCCGCACTACCATTGTGCTACTATGGCCAACGTGCCGATATGAGTCAGTTGGAGAATTTAATGTCATATCGGCACGTTGGCCATAGTAGCACAATGGTAGTGCGGCTGGACGGAAACCAGAAGATCCGTGGTTCAAATCCCGGCTATGGCATTGAATTTTTCATTCTGACTCAACGTTTCCACAATTTAGCCTACACACGGCCAGTGTGAAAGAATAATTAATTTCCATGGATAGTTCTTGTTTTCCTGATGTATGTTTCAGTAGTTTTGGTTCTGGATTTATGTTGTGGTTTTTTTCCCAAAAATGTGTGGCAACTGCTGATTTTTCTAATTGTTTATATTTTATGTTTCTAAAGTGTTCCTTTGCTCTTGTTTCTAAATTTCTTTTTGTTTTTCCAATATAAATTTGACTACAGTCATTGCATTCAATTTGATATATACCAGATTTTTTGTTTGATGGAATAGCATCTTTGATGTTTGAGCAAATTAGGTTTTTTAAGGAGAAATGGTTGACTGGTGCTAGTTGAATATTTTGTTTTTTGAAGACTTTTTTGAATTTATCATAGGCCCATGGATGGTAAGTGAATTTTTTGAAAATCATATTAGTTTCTGTAGATGAGAGAGTTGTGGTTTCCTTTAGTAGCTTCTTTTTTGCTAAGCTCACTTTTTTGTCCACTAATGATTTGGGAAAGTTATTTTTTTGTGCTATTTCAATTATTTTGTTGTATTCTGTTTTGTATTCTTCTGCTGTGAGAGGGATGTTTACCAGTCTGTGTGCTAAACTATTGAAGATTGCCTGTTTGTGGGATCTTGGGTTGTAGCCATTAGCTTTTATGTAGTTGTCTGTCTGTGTTGGTTTTCTGTAAATGCCAAAGTTTAGTCTGTTTTTATTCCTCATTATTTTTAGATCCAAAAATGGTAAATGCTCGTCTTTTTCTATTTCTACAGTGAATTTGATGCTTTTTTCTTGGATATTTAAAAGTTTTAGTGCATCACTGATGTGTTTTTTTGGTACTATTGCAAAGATGTCATCTACATATCGTTGCCAGAGTTTGAACATCCAAGGGAAACCTTTGTTGATCCTTATTTCTAATGCACTCATGTACAGATCGGCCAGGAAGGGTGATAGTGGGTTGCCCATTGCTAACCCTGAAGTTTGGTGATAATATTTTGTTTGAAACTGGAAGAAATTTTGTTCTATGCATAATTTGGTTAGTTCAATGTAGTCTGAAATTTCAGATGATGCCATTCCAAGTGATTTGAGCCATTTTTCTATCAACGGTGGGAGTTGATTAACTGGTATGCTGGGAAACAGTGATTTAACATCAAATGAGACTAGTGTGTCCTCTTCTTTTAGTTCCGTATCCTTAATGTGTTCTATAAGTTCATAGGTGTTTTTGATGCTTAGGCTGTCGAATTTTGGAAATGAATTGAATTTGTTTGTTAGCCACTTTGCAAGTTTGTATGTTGGTGAATTTATACTGCTAACTATAGGTCTCATTGTTATGGATGGTTTGTGTATTTTGGGTAAGCCATAAAGTCTAGGTAAGGTTGGGTTATCCGGTTTAACTGCATATTTGTTTGGTATTATGCTTGATTTTGCTATTGTTTTTTCATATGACTGTATGCAAGTTTTTAGAGGATTTTTATTAATGGTTTCATATTCATTGTCAGTTAGCATTTTTTCCATTTTTTCAATATAATCTGATTTTTCCATTATGACAATCTTGTTGCCTTTGTCTGCCTTTGTGTAAATAACGTTTTTCTGTTTCAAAGAATGGATAGTATTATGTTTTCTCTTCTGAAAGGATCTGTTCTCTATTTCCTCCAAAATATTTTTACAATGGCTTTTTACTGAATTTTGTATGGATACTGGTAGAATTTGTGTCGAAATGTTGATATCTGCAATGTAATCTTCAATTTTGTTTGAGAAACTGACGCATGTTTTTAATCCATTATTTAAAAGATCCAATTCTTTTGTGGAGAAATTTTGCTTAGATAGGTTTACTACGTTTTCAAAGATTTGCGTGCTCGATTTTTCGTTTACGCAACTTATTTCACTATTGAATTTAGCGTGTGTGACGATTGCTGATCGACATACTTTGATATTCCGGATGTTTTTAAACTTTTTCCCGGTATTTCTGTGTGAGGACATGTTGCACAGATTTCGACATCCCCCAGAAGGATTTGTTCAGCAAGTTCCTTGAGCCGCCACCAGAGGAGACCTGTGACAAGGTATCGTCAGCTACACCAACGAGAATCAGTCGAGAGCCGGTCGATGATAGAGGCAAAGCCTCTGAAACTAGTTCCGGAAAAATTTAAAAGTAAGTGTTGTCTAGTGTCTTTAATCGACTCTCTTTAAAGTTAATTTTATCATAACAACACTGTTTTCAACACTTCCAAGAAAGTAATTGTAATGTGTCAATATCTTCTTGATTCACTTTTGTGCAACCTACACTGTTGTTGCATGCTGTCGGAGCAGCCAGTTGGAAGTGGAAATTGAGAAAACACCAGAATTGTAAATGTGCTACACACATGCAGGCTTGGGTTGAGTGGTATTTAATTCCAAAAACTATTTGTAGTTGGTTTATTGACACTCGTCACTTTTTTATATTAATGACAGACTAGTTTCAAAGGCTGTTCCCTCCATTTTCAACCTCTCTCCAACTAGCATTTGTTGTCTGCTCTCCTCTTGTGTTGGAACTATGAACTTTGTCAAATTATCTACTGGTAGGATTTCAAAGTTCATTACGTGATCCTTATTTTTCCAAATGAATATGTTCTATGTTGTCAGTTTATTTTGGTTTATCACTCCTTTTAATAATTTTGGATTTGGATCAATGTCATGATTTTCATTCCTGACTTATCTTCTTGTTTCAATCTGATGTTTCTAAAGTGCTCTTTGACTCTGGTCTTCAGATTTCTTTTTGTTTGACCTATGTAGCATTTTTCACAATTGTTACAAATCATTTGGTATATTCTGGATGTGTTAACTGATGGGATTTCATCTTTTGTTTTAGAATTTAGCAATTTTAAAATTAAGTGTGTATTAGTGGGTGCCAAGGTGATATTTTGTTCCTTAAAGATCTTTTTAAATATTAAATGTTTTTGGGTGAAAGGTGAATGAACTGAATATGTTGCAGTTTTCTTTTTCTTTTGTAAATGTGGCTGGTTCCTTAATGGTTTTCTTTAGTTTAGCTTTTCTAATTTTCTTCTGCTATGTGTAGTATTGGTTTTTGTTCTTTGAAATATTCTTCTTTTTCCAATGGTATGTTGACTAGTCTGTGTGTGAGACTATTTATTACTGCATGTTTATGTGTAATTGGGTTGTAGCTATTATTTTTTATGTAATTTTCTGAATGTGTTGGTTTCCTGTGAATTCCAAATTTTATTTTTCTGTTCCTGATGATATTTAGATCCAAGAAAGATTTGTCCATTGATTTCCTTTTCTGTTGTGAATTTGATAATCCTTTCTTGCAGATTGAGTAATTTTAATGTATCTAAATGTTTATTCGGTACAATTGCAAAGATGTCAACATATCTATACGAAACTTTGAAGATCAATGGGAAGGGCTTTTTAATTTGTATTTCAAATGCACTCATAATTTAGTTGGCCCAAAAAAAAAAGGTGACGAGCATCAATAAACCAACTACAAATAGTTTTTGCGATTAATTTTGACGTCACTGTTACTAAATTCCTCCAAACACATATAACTGAGTATTTAACGTTAACATAGGAGCATATGCTGTTTAACAGCAATCATTTGTCATGTTAACCCCTTAACGTAAAAGCCTGAGTAAACTCGAATATTAAAATCCCGACTATACTCGGGTGACTAGCTTCGCAACTGGAAATTAGTTTAAAACCCAAGTTCTCTCGCTATCTTGTAGTTCCTTAAAATTTCCTTTACATTTTGTGCTGAACTCACTCCTTTGATAGTTGTAAGTGTGCCAATAGATGTGTCTGATTCAGGCACTTGTTTCCTTCCTGCATATTTTTCAATGTTAGATGTCTTTGTTCCTACCAGCTGTTGTGTGTACCCATATAGTGTGCGGTTCTGTGTGTTTTATAGAAATAGTGATAAAGATTATAATATTGAATTTAGCGGAACTGAAATTTCTAAAGAAAGCTACGAAGGCACTTCAGAAGAATAAAGTGACTTTTTCAACTCATCGGAAGGTGATATTGCAGCTGAGCAAATCATTGCAGAATGCCAGAGGGAGAAATGCTGGCCTCTCTTTAGAACATGTTCCGTAAGAAATTTTGTCTAAGTCCAACATCGGAGGCACGCACAAGTGCTCTTGGAACCTGCCGAAGTGGCATGCGCCAAAATTAATAGCAGACAAGTTTCAAAACTGCCAACATTGAGCCAAAAACTACACTATATGTTGAATTGCTGGGTCTTCTCTTATCTACGTTTTAAAAGAATCGTCCGATATGACAACGTTAGAGGATGTACTAAAATTAGGCAAATGAGTCAACCTTGTATATACTTTTCTCCACTTACAAGTTTTTTGATGAAGACTAGTTTCTGGGAACCTCTTCCCTATCGTCAGTTCTGTGGTTGACAGTATGTACAAGGTTGACTCATTTGCCTAATTTTAGTAACAATGGCACTCAACTTTCTGAAATACTTCTTTTTATTCTATATTAGAGGATGTAAATCACAAAAAAAGAATAAAAATAAAAAATAACCAGAAATAAAAAAAAGAAATAAATCTCTAATCAATTAACATTTAAACAATAACAGGTATTTTTGATGCATGTAGGACAGCATCACACTCCCAGCACAACATTCTCGTTAACAAACTTTCGTCATACAGAAACTGCACACACTTTTCCTCATCTTCGCATAAAGGCGCAAGATCAATGAAACTTATAAAACGAGCCATTGATTTCAGATACAACTTCCACCTAATAACTTTATTTACTAAATGCCAGAGTCCTGATGGAATATTCATTTTTAGATTTTACAGTTAAGCTGCTACCTTCCTAACAATGGGTAACAATGGCACATGTATTGTGCACCTGTAAAGTTTCGGAAATCTGCAAAATAGATGCTTGGGGTGTTGGTCTAAAGGTTTGCAACAGAAGCTTACGCCACTGACCGTGTCAGAGGCACTACAACTGCGAGGTTACTTCGGCAGGTTCTGTCAGCCCTCGTGCGTGCCTCCGATGTTGGACTTAGACAAAATTTCTTACGGGACATGTTCTAAAGATCACCCGAAATGTTCTCCAAAAGAAGTGGGCAGGCCATCAGCAAAAGCAAGTCCTTTGTGACTTGTTGCCGACATTTTCCATCATAATCCCGCCCAATGGAAAAGGAAAAAATCCAACACGAATATGTAGAATGTGCAGCAGTGTGTGTGACGCTAGGTGCAAGAAGATACAAGAGGAATTTGGATATATGTACACTGACTGTAGAGTATCTGTGTGTTCATCCTTGCTTTTCATACAGCAACAAACACATAAACAAAATAAATAATAAAGTATGATTTAAAACATAGGTTATAACTCATTTTTGTTGTTTTATGTTGCAGTACCCAATATAAACTTATTAGTTTATAAAAGAAAGCATACTATGTATTAAACGAGTATACTCAGGATTTAAATCTGGAGGCTATTCAGACACAAACATTTTTATTGTTATGGTCATAAAAGCTGGTTCTATTGTTGTGATCAGTATTATATCTTAATAAATATTCAGTTGTGACACTAAAAATAAAAGGGAACATACTTTTGAAAATAGATATGCTAAGAGGCTAAATTTGGATGTGCTTGCTTATCACAACTTGGCCAGAGAAAGCAATGCCATCCACCACAGTTCATAAACTTTGCTTGGAACATGCCCTATCAGTCATATGTTATGTTTGAACTATGTAGGTTAGAACTAGGTTAGAATCAGAACTGAAAAATGCAGTGACATAAGTGGGATATGAGCCGTGGAGCGTCTGCTCTACCGTTGAGCAACATACTGGAATGATCTTAATTAAATTCATCTCTTATTATTTTAGTAAATGTGGTGATAGGTATTATGTATGGGTGAGTTATGTGACAGCATGGGTATTTTAAAATCACAAAATATTATTGCCGCAAGTAGCATATTGTAAAGCCCGAGAAATTGCAGGGATGTGGTACCTGCTTAGTAACATTGTCGCGAGCACATTGTGGGCTACTAGTTCGAAGAGACAGGCAGTGCATTGCGGAGATAAAAGTTTGCCGAAATTGTGGGAGGAAGGAGATGGATTTCTAGAGAGTTCGTCTTTCTTCAGCGCATGTTGATTGTTTGAGAACATTCCGGAATGTGAGTAATCTATAAAAAGGGAGCCAGTCCGCGCGCCACAGTCAGTCGCTAATTGGACGCATGTGCGTGAACAGCTGTGATAGTGAACTTTGTGGTTGATCACCTTGCAAGTTCTATTGTGTATGTGACGTAATTCTGGACTGTTGGTGTACGAAGTGTGTTTCTATGGAAATAGAGCAATTTTTGGTGTTTGTAACCTGGACTTTTAATTTGAGGAACCCACAGTCACATTATGCAAGAAAATAATCGTGTGTCAGATTCACTGCAAGTTAAGTTTCCAAGAAGAAATCACTGCACATCTCAATGAGGAATTGTCACCTCTTTCTAGTGCACTGATTACTAGAAAGCAAATTCAAAATTTTCAAAACCAACAGAAAAAGAAATGCTGCTAAATATTTGTGTATTCCACCTGTAACAGTTTCCTCTGAAAGACTAGCACAGCAGGATCACATGTCACAGAAAAAGAAATAAGACAACTCTGAAAGAGTGAAACTGCTAGTATTTTTGAACAAAAACTTTAAAAAGTGGGCTGTTTCAAAAACACATTTTGCTTTCAAATTTTAATGTATACTTTAAAAATAAGTACACTGATGGTTTTAAATTTTGCCTCATTAAATATGTGCATCTAATTAATTTCAGCCTGCCTTGGTAGTGTAGACAGTAGTATGTTTACCTCACATTAAAGAAGTCCAGAGTTCAAATCTCGGTCAGGGCGAGTTAAATGGATAAGGTTTTTTCCAGGTTTTCCTGTCTCAAAGACAAATGTCGGGTAACTATAAGTTCCATGGACCCTGGACTCATTTGAGCATCATTTCACCCATTCCATTCATCGTGCGATATGGCTCAATGTTGGAGGACATAAATTACAAAATAATAATAATAATTTCATTGGCATTGCACAGTTCTTCCAACATTCTACTTTGTATTGAAACTAGAAGTAGAAATGAGGTATGGAGTATTGAGACAAATTAGTATTGACCCATTCCTACAAATGAGGCATGTTATATGCAAACCTTCAAGAATTCATCAGGTAATCTTGTACAGAAGGATTGCATTTCATACAAATCTGATTTTAATGCCCAATTTCACCAACAGATGTTAAGACTTAACACAAGTTTAGCAATAGTTAAAAAAATTGCATTTCAGCAAGTGTTGGTGTAACACTCGTGTTAAATCTCTCGTTAAACTAACAAGCCAAATTTCTGATGTTAAGTCCTGGGACAGGAATTTCTATGTTTGAGATGGGATGCACGTTGACTTTTCGAAGATCCACGTCGAGAAGCCAGATATAACAGGGTTAATTCGTTGTATTTTGAGTTGTTTCTTGATTGTGTTTGATTAAATAAGTCATGAGAATCTTGGTTTCAGGCGTGGTTTGGAATAAAGTTTCAGAGAAGTCAAATTTTGTAACAATTTAATTGTATTGTCTAAATTACACTTCACTTGAACTTCCTTTCCCAGTCACTTTCAGAATACTTCCAACATATCGATGAATTCTTACTTTGTTATATTTAGAAAGTTCCAGCTATTACATAAAATTTCTTGATCCTGCTCCGCTATTCATCACACTCTCCATTACAAAACATCTCTACCAAGATTATTGATTTTTCGTAACTATCGTTACTCCTCTCTTAATTTTGTGATTGGCCGATTTAATTCTACGTCACAACATTACGTCATACAATTTTTACTACGGCCAGTCTCGAAATTACATATATTTTTACTTATTTAAATGACTAAATAGATTTACATAATCATTTTTTTATAAATCTATAAACTTTTCATACCTCCAAACAACCCAAAACTACTGTTACAAATGCCCCTCTTCGAAATATATGGAAAATAACCAAATAAAGAATTAATATATTTCCATATATTTCAAAGAATGGCCCCAATTAACAATAATAACTAAACACTAGTAACACAACTTCACTTATTTAAATCCTGGGACTGGTTTCAAAGCAAACATCTGCTTCATCCTCAGCCACTCAGCCCAATTAACATAACCCAATTAACAATTTCGTTTACAACAATGAGCTATAACATAAATGTAACAATAAACATACATTGAATGAAATATAATAATAAATGAACATTTAACAACAACTTAGCATTACTATAACACATTTTTTAAAAAAATATCTTTGTTTTCATGTGGGGGTGTGCCCTGCCCCAAATCTGCATTAAAGTATTTTTATAATTAACATTTTTAAAATATTAATTGTGATGTAAAAAACTGAAGCTGCTGACAGTGAAGTAAACTAGGTTATTAATAATAACTAAACACTAGTAACACAACTTCACTTATCTTATTTAAATCCGGGGACCGGTTTCAAAGCAAACATCTGCTTTATCCTCAGCCACTCAGCTTGACACTCACCCACTTACTGACTGACAGTCAGTCAGTAAGTGGGTGAGTGTCAAGCTGAGTGGCTGAGGATAAAGCAGATGTTTGCTTTGAAACCGGTCCCCGGATTTAAATAAGATAAGTGAAGTTGTGTTACTAGTGTTTAGTTATTATTAATATTAATTGTGAACAAACATGCTATAACAACATAAAAGTATTTTTAACAACTATTTGTAAACGAATATTTATACAATTAAAATGAAATAACTGAATTTTAACCAATTTATATGCAATTTATATACAAAAGAATTCTCTGTTTAGTTAATCATGTTGGGTGATTTGCCCACATAATTAATTTTTCTAGCTGTCCTGTATCAATACTTGTAACTTTTGAACAGTTAGTGTGATATATTTTTCTCAGTTGGTTAACCTGATTTTTGCAAGCATCCAGAACTTGGTAAATCCATCTTTTGTTTTTATGTATTATCATAATGCCGTCTGAAGGTTAGGTTATTTGTGTGTTCAAATCTTTTACAAAACTTTGGCAACATTATTTTGTGTGGTGTATCATACATGTGACCACTATGACCTTCATTGTGTATTTGTGTTTGTGTGAACATTTCGTGTACATATACATTTTGACCTAGACTGTGAAACTGTGAGGGCATGTTTTGTATGTTTCTGTGATAATTAATATCATTATATTAATATCATTATCTGGACTCAAAAACTCATTACATTCACTTACTACATCACCAGACTTCTGATTGCTTAATTCACCTGGTAAGTCAGTCATTTATATTTCTAATTCTAGGCATTTCTTTCACATTATTTACTTTACTAGCCTGTAATGCAATCACAACCTGTGTCAATTTTCCTAAGTTATCCTTCTCTTTTTCAAAATTTTCTTTCACTTCTTTAATTTGCAAAACTACTTCTTTTGCTTTACTTATCTCATCAATTTGTAACTTTATTTCCTTTTGGTGTGTCTTACTTTCATCATGTTGTAATTGCATTTCAGAACAAATTACATTGATTCTTTGTTCTACTTTCTCTCCTAATTCTTTTCTTTGTTTTTGTGTTATTTCTGCCTGTTGTATTCTAAATTTTTCTAACTCTTTGTTTAATTCCATTCTTATTTCTTGTTTCACAATGTCCTGACCTAACCTAGTTTCCTGAATTATTTCTCTTAATTCCATAATTTCCTGTCTATTTTCATTCTTATTCTGTTCTATTGTTTGCAATAACCTTTCCATATTCTCTTTACATTCTCTTCTTCCCTCTCTAATTTCTTGTGCTATCTCACCTTTCAATTCCTGTTTTAACTTTTGTGACAAACTAACCTCTAAATCGTTCACACTTTGTGTCAATTTATCTCCTAATCCTTGTTTCACATAAGCTTGCCCCGTATCTCTTAACGGTCACATGACCTAATCACCTGTTGTGGCTGCTGTTGTGTATAGACTGTTGTGCAGTAAAAATTAGTTTGTTATTTAACATGGTGATATATCTTTATATGTTGGAAAAGAATTGTCAAATTTATATTTTCATAACAGCTTGAATTAAATATATTACGCAACAGAGTTGATTTACCTGAAATACATGTTAATTCTTAAACTACGTTACGAGGAGGTTCCTTTCTTTTCAGCCCCGCCTTTCAAATGACTCGATAGCACGTGCTTTAGCGGTAGTGGTGACATATTTGTTTATATGACTTTTATCACTGACCTTGTTATGAACTGGATTAGTCATATATTGCCATTCGAAGGTGTGCTGTGCGAGAGCTAAATTATTTTATTGATCGTTTATTGCGCGTTTACTTATATGTATAATGGCAGAGTCTACCGCCAGTTTTTCGCTGTAGCACCGTAAGGGTAAACATTTACAAAGCAGCAGAAGATAGAATTGTTGTGCATGTGTTTAATGCACTCACAGAGAAGAATCCGTCTTTGTTAGTGAGAGAAGTCGAACAGCTCTGAACTTACAGGTGTGAGTGTTAGACCCGTAGGAACATCGCGACGTGAAATTGAGACAAGAGGAAAACTTACCACTCCAGGCATAAGCAGGAATAAACAAAAGCACGTGCCCATAGAATACGATGAGTTCGTGCTGTGCGTCGTCATGTGCATAGTTTTTTTCTTTAGAAACGGACTCCCTAACATTGATAAAATTTTGTCTGCTGTAAATGAGGATGCAGATTTACAAATTTCAGCAGATCTAGTCTGTATGTATTGCTTATAAGCTGGGGTTTGTGAATGAAAACAGGGGCAAGAAAAATTTGCTAAGAGACAGAGACGATATTGCTGTGTGGCGTAGACGTTATTTAAGGACAATCAGATCTTACCGAGATACAAATCGCAAAATATACTACCTTGACGAGACTTGGGTGAGTGAAGGACACATGGAAAGTAAAGTATGGCGTGACGACTTTTAAGACTGAAAGACAAGCATTTTTGCAAGGTATATGTGCTGGTTTAAACAATCCCAGTAGGCCTTTTTTTATAAACTTGTTTCAGTTTCGTTGCATTCATTCAGTTTCAACTTGCTCAGTTTCATTATAAACTTGTATTTTTGCATACCTTCATATCCTTATTTGTATGATTTTATTTATCTTCCTGACAATAACTATGATGTTTACTGCAGGTTTAAGTGTAACGGGAAGGCACCGCCTATGGCGCGAAAGCATTAGCCAATGAGGGTGAGGGTAAGGTAGCTGCACGCGGAGTGATACATGTCAGCGGGGCAAGGTTATATGAAACAGAGATTAATTCTTTCAATTCATTTATATTTTGTTCAAGATCTTGTTTTAATTCTGATTTTACATCTATTTTAGCATCTAAATTACTGAACATTTTCATTATCCTTTCTAACATTAACTCGTTATCTTTACTTAATCCTACATCTTCCCTACTCATTCCTACACCATCACTGGCTTCTCCTTCCACTATTATTTCTTTTCTACTCGCCATCTTTTTAACTATTTTCTGATTTCTTAGCAACATAAATCTACTACTACTATTTTTTTTTTAATTTCACTCACTTTAAACCAGTTTTCTTTTTCTTTCTTCTCTCTTCTTTCTCCTTTCCTTTTATATTCCCACGTAGCTGTACGAGGTTTTAATCTCCACTCTTCTTTATCCTATTCGGACACACGTTGTGGCGCCATTTGGGACAGGAATTCTTTATTCATAGTTATATTTCTCTCCATCTTAATCAGCCACACGTTCGGGCGCAATTTGAAACAGAAATTCTTTATCTGCAGTTAATTTATCTCCGTCTTCATCAGTCACACGTTCAGGCGCAATTTGGTGCGGGATTTCTGTTTGAATGGGATGCACGTTGACTTCGAAGACCCACGTCGAGAAGCCAGATATAACAGGGTTAATTCGCTGTATTTTGAGTTGTTTCTTGGTGATTGTGTTTGGTTAGATACGAGTCATGAAAATCTTGGTTTCAGGCGTTCGGAATAAAGTTTCGGAGAAGTCAAATTTTGTAACAATTGTATTATCTAAATTACACTTTACTTGAACTTCCTTTCCCAGTCACTTTCAGAATACTTCCAACATATTGATAAATTTTTACTTTATTATATTTAGAAAGTTCCAACTATTACATAAAAGTGTTTGATCCTGCTCCACTATTCATCACACTCTCCATTACTAAACATCTCTACCAAGATTATTGATTTTTCGTAACTATCATTACTCTCTTAATTTTGTGATTGGCCGATTTAATACCACGTCACAACATTATGTCATACAATTATTACTACGGCCAATCACAAATTACATATATTTTTACATATTTAAATGACTAAATAGATTTGCATAATCATCCTCCTTTATAAATCTATAAACTTTTCATACCTCCTCCAAACATAACCCAAAACTACTGTTACAGTCCTTAACATAACTAGTCAAGATGGCGGGCGTGAACACAGCTGTTGATGTCAATTTGCTATATTTAAGACGTCTAAATTGCATTCTAATGGAGTACGCCCTATGAGGAGAAATGATTTTTAGGAGCTATCAGAAGAAAATTTTCTACGGAGGTATAGTCTGTCAAAACAAGTTGCTATGAAGGTTGCTGCAGAAGTGCAAGAGAGGTTAGAACATGCATCGAAAGGAATATGATGATCTCGCCTTACCTTCAAGTATTAATAACTTGGCGATTTTATAATTCACTGAATTATGTGGATAATACACTGGCCACCTCCCGTCTTGAAATGTTCAAGTCACTTGTCCTTCTTCGCTCCTTGTTTTAAATTTACTAATACTGACAAAGTTGTTTGGTGCTTGTAGTAGTGACACATTTGAACTAAATTCGTTTCGAATGTTTTCCCACGTGACATCTTTCTCCTTTACATTCACCGCATCCGTCGTATTATTTTCCACGATATCCTTACACTTCGTCACCAATTCAATTAACAATTCTTTCTCCATCAATGAGAAATTTGTCTCACGACTTTTGCTTATGATTTTATTAGCCTGACATTTTTTTCGGGTGAAAAAGATAACAGCGCATCGCAGTACGTTCAGAAAATAATACGACTCATCCATAGCCTTCTATAGCTGTAATATTTACAAGTTACTTGGCGTTAACATGTGTTTGTTAACATTTTCAGAAAACAGGTTGGTGAAATGAAAGAAATTTAATAGAAGTGTTAGCGCTGTGACAATTGTTTACGTTACATTTGTTAATGTCAATTTTAACAGCTGTTGGCAAAATCGGGAATAAGAGTAGCAATTTTCTCATTTTATCAATTGAATGAGTTTATTACAAAATCAAAACAAGATGTTTTAATTATAAGTAGAATCATCTGTATGTTAATTTACAGTAGCAGAATATCAGGTCCACTTCCATTTCATATGTCAGGCTGTGTCACCGCCAATTGTAAACATTTTAGAGTTGAGTCTGATGCTGAAAGTGAAGTGAAATTGATTAGGGATTACCTGGTAGGAATACCATATGAAGTTAAAACATGCTTGAGGTTTCCAGTTATTGCTCTCTCACATAAGGTTCCAGTGATGAATCGGCTCATTGCTGAATACAAATTTTACAGGAGAAAATAGTGGTTACGAGTATTTCAGAAATGTTCTCTGTTTTTAATTGACTATTGAATGTAAGTTCATGGTCCTTGGAAATGTTACAAATTTTGATAGGCTAGTGGAAGATCCTGCTTCTGTTTAATTCTTTCACTATCTCATCTCTCACTCCCTTGAAGTGCAAATGATGAACTAATTCTTGGCAGAAAAGCAGACATTCTCTTATTTGATTTACGCAAATTCCCATGATTTTCTTTACCCTTTGTGGATTGTGATACAATTGATAGGAATTATTAAGTACTAAAACAAATGCATCTGTGGCTAACCTTGAGCTGCACACTGTCCCCTTTGCTAACAGGGCAGCCCTTCAATACAATTACTACTTTATACGTGCTTTTTTTTTTTTTTTTTTTTTGTTTGCAATTTATGTCCTCCAAAGTTAAGTCATATCGGACGATGAATGAAATGGGTGAAATGATGCTCCAATGAGTCTGGAGTCTATGGAGCTTAGAGTTACCCGACATTCGTGTACCAGGATACGGGAAAACCCTGGAAAAAACCTTATCCAGGTAACTCACCCTGACTGAGATTCAAACTCTGTACCTCTTGAATGTGAGGCAGACATGCTACCATCTACGCTACCGAGGCGGGCTTATACGTGCATGCTTGTCCCTTTTAATAGTCACTGCTTTCCATTAACTTTTATATCCTGTGCTAGTTTGTCATATTTGCCAATTTTTTTTCTATCACTGTAAATTATTACCACTTGTTTTAACTTCATATTTCGATTGTTTCACTGTGTCTGTATTCACCTAAGCTCACTTTCCAATGTTTTATGCACATTATCCCATTTCTTGCATCCCCTTTCCCCATTACAAATTATTTAATTTCACTAGCAGTTTTTACTATCTTCCAGTTAATGTATCACTTCATCACACTTTCTCAGATCCTCGCCTCAGCTTTTCACAACCCCCTTCTAATCTCTCTTGCCTTTCTGTAATTTGTAGTCATGTCACATTTGTTCTCATCTTTCCTAAACCTCTCATGGACCCATGGTATTTCTTCCTTTCTACAATTTGCATATAATAGCCATATTTTTGCCTAATTGTTAGGGCCCAACGTCTCAATATCCCCTGCTTAATTCTCACCCCTTTTCTAATCTCTTGAATTTGTGCATCGGTTTCACACTCCTTTTCCCTGATGCCTAGTATTCACATACTTGTTTCATCTAGCTTTATCTAGAACCCTTATATTCCCCCACCTGTTTCACACTCCTTTTCCCTGATGCCTAGTATTCACGTACTTGTTTCATCTAGCTTTATCTAGAACCCTTATATTCCCCCACCTGTTTCACACTCCTTTTCCCTGATCCCTTGTATTCACATACTTGTTTCACTTTGCTTTATCTAGAACTCTTGTATCCCCACACTTGTTTCACACTTCTTTTCGCTGATCCCTAGTATTCCCACACTTGTTTCACACGTCTTTTCCCTGATTCCTTGTATTTCCACACTTGTTTCACGCCTTTTCCCTAATCCCTTGTATTCCCACACTTGTTTCACACTTCTTTTCCCTGATCCCTAGTATTCCCACACTTGTTTCACGCCTTTTCCCTGATCCCTAGTATTCCCACTCTTGTTTCACGCCTTTTCCCTGATCCCTAGTATTCCCACACTTGTTTCACGCCTTTTCCCTGATCCCTAGTGTTCCCACACTTGTTTCACGCCTTTTCCCTGATCCCTAGTATTCCCACACTTGTTTCGCATTCCTTTTCCCTGTCCCACAATCTTGATGGATAGAGTCAACATGAAAAATTCAATGCCATGGCTGGGATGTGAATTATGGATCTCCTGGTTTTTGTCCAGTCGCTCTTAAACTTTGAGCTACCATGGCCAACATGCCATCCTGACATTAAAATCTCTAGTTGACTCATATATTTCCCTGGCAGACCATCCAAAATCTTTGCCTATGTACGGCTAGTATGGAGAAATTATTGATTTCTATCAATTAACCCTTTCACCGATATGGACATCATATGACGTCCAAGTTAAAAGGCCCCAAACCGATATGGACGTGTATAGACGTCCTGTGCATACATGCATTTAATACGTATTTAATGATAATTCTTCTAAACCTTATGTTTTACAGTAAATTTAAATAAATTCTATAAGAAGTAAAAGCTTACCTTTAAAAGTTTTTTCTTGAATGTACACTTCAAAACAGGGATAAACACACAAGGGCACATCTCCCTATTCATGGCAAATCATACGTTTCCTTTTGAACACCTTTCTTGTGGCACACCAGACATTTTCTAAAGGGACGCAACTTTTTTGCTGTGGGTGGTACCCTTTTAGGAAAATGTTTTCCTTCAAGTCTGAGGGGTGCTGGGGTGGTGGATTTTTTACCCCCAGTATGGAGAGATCTCTGAATTTTATACTCCTCAATTAGACTGCAAGCTATTGAATTCGAAAGTCCAGGTACGTCATTGTCTTCCGTGGGTTTAGAGCTCTCCAAATTACTAAACAATTGTATATGGTTATATCCAGCTGGTGTAAAAATACTTTTTTATACCATTTTATTGTTTTTCGCAAAGGAGGGATATGCGTGTAATACCTGATCTACTAGATCCACTCCACCCATATGCATATTATATTCCTGGATAATATCGGGCTTGAAAATTGACATTTTGTTACGAGCATCAATTTTTCCAGTATCAATCATCAATATCTTAGAGCTGCAATTGGATAATGCTGTATCAACCCTCCTGTCTTGCCAAGCAACATAGGTCAAGGGTGGGAGCTGATGCATCTGCATTTCTCCTCTTCTTAGAGTTTTCGTATTCACATCTTTTTGGCAAACCAATGCGATTTGAGCATACTGTTCCAATTGCATTTGTTTTTCTTGTGTAAGGTCATGAATAATTTAGGGGAACTGTACCAATTATCTAAATATACGGTCCTACCCTGATCAAGAACAGATTCCATCAGGTGCATTACTATGCAACCAGATAACCCCAAATCTTTTTCTCCGGTGTTATCAGTCCCTTGGCCAGAATATATGCAGCTATTGTAAAAATATCCTGTTTTACTTTCACATACATCAAAACTCTTTATGCCAAATCTGGCCCTCTTTGTTTTGATGTATTGTTCCCAATGTAAATGGCCCTTCCAAAGCATCAGGCTTTCATCAACAGTGATCTTTTCACTAGGCACATAATTTTCTTTGAATTTTGAAATAATGTAATCAAAAACTGGTCTGATTTTGTATAGTTTATCATTCACATTTTCTGTGCAGGTGAAATGAAGGAAGTGCAAAATGGAAGTAAACCTGTTATTTGACATGCATTTCCCAAAAAATAGGGTAGCTAGCATGTCATCTGTAGACCAGTACATGTCTAGCGTAGGTTTACGAATAACACCCATGAGCATAATTAGACCAAGTAGTCTGTAAATCTCATTCTTTGTTACTTCTGTCCACTTCTGAATTCTACTCTTAGGTCCTAAATTGCCTTTAGCAATCAGGTCTTCCTTCCTTACTCGCATATACATTTGTTTCTGAAACAATGAGAGACAGTAAGTCAGTAGTAAAAAAAATTTGTGAAAATGTCAATTGGTTGGCTGTCAGAAGTTAGCTGAGCATGCAGTTGTACACCAGAGGTTGTGCTCGTGAACGTATGTCTATTTGTGTTAGTTACTTTGACACCATAATGTTGATTCTGCACGAACACCTGTCGGAAATGAGTCATTATCCTCCTCACTGCTACCTATATCCTCAACACCCCCCTCAAAATTTGAAAACTCGCCATCAATGTCTAACAGCAAAGTCTTCCACATTTTCTGATGTAATATCAGAAGCCCGCACTCTTCCTACACTAGCTAATTTATTTGCAACATTACTAGTTGAAGCCATGATTAGCACTGAAGAAACTGTTTCAACTGTTTTAGGTAAAGAAATTGCTTGGAACTATGACGCAGTCAAAATTACTATATGAACTGAGCGAAGAAAAAAGTTACGTCAGCTAACATAAACTTCGGTTGTGCAATTAGCGAGATGCTGACAGAGTTTTCTTTCCAGAGTGTATAACACAACATATCTGAGACTCAAGAACTTACTATAGTAAGTCGCCACAAACGGTGTATCTCGAATGCGAGAGCCCCTAATGGTCTACCGGGGAAATATATGAGTCAACTGGAGAATTTAATGTCAGTACAGCACGTTGGCCATGGTAGCTCAAAGGTTAAGAGCGACTGGACGGAAACCAGGAGATCCCTATCCATCAAAGAGCTTAGCCTATGTACGGCTAGTGTGGAGAAATTATTAATTTTCATCAATTAACTAAAAGTGGATTTCTTGTTCTATATCATGATTCTCCTTCCAAAAATGGTATGCTACCGCCGATTTATCTATTTCTTTATTTCTAAAATGCTCGTTAAGCCTAATGTTCAAGTTCCTTTTTGTTATTCCAATGTAGAAGTTGTGACAGCCTTTGCAGTTTATCCGGTACACACCTGATTTTTTTGTCTGTGGGTATCTCCTTTGTATTATGTGATTTCAAAAGGTGTTGTACACTAAATTTGTTCTGTGGGGCCAAAGTAATATTGTGGTTTTTGAAGACTTTTTGGAAAAGGTGTGTAGCTCTGGGATATGTAAATTTTCTGTATGAAATTTTATTGCTGATTGGGGAAAGAGTAGTTACTTGTTTGCATCTTTGTTGTCTTTTGAATTTACCAATTTTGTTTTTGACCAATTCAGCACTAGTTCGACTCAAAATTATATACATATTCTTGTGTTATTCTTGTTCCAATATCGTTGGATACAGATGTATATAATGCATAGCATTATTCATCTTTCAAGGCAGAGAATGCTTCTATTAAACAAGGCTGTCCAATGAGACATGCAATGGCACATCCAGAATTATCTAAAGAGGAAGGTATCTTTTGAAACATGCAACCATGAAGTAAAATGCTGATGGATATAGGAATGTATTACATTCGTGAATGTGACAGGTTATGTTTTAGCACTAGAGAACTCGCAATAACAAATATCTGACAATATCATTATTTTTATATCCAAGATATTGTTAATAATTTTAATTAGTTTGGGTAGATCTGCTGTGCTGTACTTCGGTTATTGGTATTTTCAGTGATGCAGGTTTTCACTGGTGGCAATGCTGCACTGATGTAAACCCTGCCATTCTGCAGTTTAAACTCTTCTCTCTCTCTCTCTCTCTCTCTCTCTCTCTCTCTCTCTCTCTCTCTCTCTCTCTCTCTCTCTCTCTCTCTCTCTCTCTCTCTCTCTCTCTCTCTCTTTTTTTTTTTTTTTTTGTTGCCAGTATGAAAATTTCTTATTCAGCAAAATATTTAAATGCTAAATCACTGTTTACTGCAACACGGCACTGTTTTAAATACTTTGCTTCTTAATTTTCAGACCTGCAAACGAAGAAATAGTGGTCGTTCCAAACATGGCCGTGGTCATGTGAATCCAGTTCGTTGCACTAATTGTGCTAGGTGTGTTCCCAAAGACAAAGCAATTAAGAAGTTTGTAATCCGTAATATTGTAGAGGCTGCAGCTGTACGAGACATCACAGAAGCTAGCGTATATACCTGTGAGTATTAAATACATTTTAGCTCCATATGAAGTTGCATTACTTGTTTATTCTGGGGTATGAAGCAAGATTTATTCCTAAGTCTGTTTTGTGGAGAACATGCCTAAAGGTGTCAGAAGTTGGATTTCATTCCCAATACAGTAGAGTCTCGATTATCCAACCTAACCTGGCCCTGGGCAAGGTTGGATAACCAAAAGTGTTGGTTAATACAACTTAAGTTGGAAAATGTAAAACATTGTAGGTATATTGTATTATTAAGACAATTGTTGGTTTTGCTGTATTTACTGAATAATCAAACCAATTCTATATGCAATATTGAACAATAAGAAGCTTTTCAATGAAGTCTGCTTGCCTGCTGAATGACACTTGCCTTCGGATGTTGCTCTACGTATCTTAATGCCATCTCTAAAGCACGTAAACCTTCAGCATGACTTCTTCTCGTTTGTTCTTCAATTCTCCGTTCTGCTTCTTCATCATTGTCATTACAAGGGCCCAGAAGTTGTTGCCCCAAAAATTATCTAAAAATAAGCTATAAAATGCCCTCAAAATATAAAAAAAAAGGCACATAAAATGTAAAAAAAATGACCTAACAAAAATTAACAATTTCTTTCATAATAATAAATTAATAACTGTCACAGACAAGTAATGAATATGGTTCGAATAACCACATTTTAAAATTAACTTTCTTAGAAAATAATGCGATTATTGCTACTAGATAATAAACTAAAATTCATCAGGTCATTTTCAATTTTATAAAATATGAAAAAATAAGTTACTGTACCCATTAGCCAAAACATACCTTACTTAGCGTTGGTCATCTTCAAGCTATCAGAAGTAAAGGAATGGCAGTTGTCAGCTAAAACTTTTCTATTTCGAGAAACTTCTCTCCACTTAAACAGATGTTATAGGTGCATATTTGAAAAAGACTATGTCACTGTCTGTTAAATCTTGTTCAAAAACATCAGTTCTGAATATCGAGATTCAACTTATTTTGTCTTCGATGGAAAATATTATAAACAAATTTCAGGACTAGCTATGGGAAGCCCGCTATCACCATTTTTGGCCAATCTATACATGAGCTTTTTCGAAACACATATTACTAAAGCCTTCCCTCATATGTTTAAAACATGGTACAGATACGTAGACGACATCTTTGCAATAGTGCCCTACAAACTAATAGATGATGCTTTGAAACTACTCAACCTGCAAGAACCCAGCATACAATTCACAGTAGAAACTGAAGAGGACTGTACTCTACCTTTTTTAGACCTTAAAATCAAAAAAGGCAATGAAAAACTAGAATTTGGCATTCATAGAAAAGCAACACACACAGATAATTACATCAAAGCAAATAGTTTCAACCCAATTCCACACAAACATGCAACCATCAACAGTCTGACACACAGATTAGTAAACCTACCTCTCAGCCAGCAAGAATATCAAAACGAATACCATCAAATCTTAAAAACTGCAATTAAAAATGGATATGGAAGAAACCTTGTAGATAAAAAACTAAAATTATTCAAACTTCAAAAGAAATTAAAACAGATCACAGCTCTCACACCAATAAAACAAGAAACTAGATTTGCTAAATTTACTTACCACCCCTGGGCCACAAAAAAGTTCCAAAAAATATTCAAGAAATACAATATAACATTGGCACCAAAAAACAATTACAGCATTAAAAACCTATCGAGATTCAACTGTATTGGAACACCACAGTGAAGCGAAAAATTATTAAATTTTAGATGCGACTCATCTAAAATTTAATAATTAAAAACCTACTTCACAGTAATAATACTGATAAGATAAAACCAGAGGAAAAGTCAGGCATTTACAAAATTAAGTGTAAAGACTGTGAAAAAATTTACATAGGAAGGACAAAAAGGAACATAGGCACTAGAAAGAAAGAACACTTCAGGCACTTAAGATTCAAAAATATTGATAAGTCCGCAATAGCAGCTCATTTCTGGTCTGAAAATCATGAAGTTGAAGATAGCACAGAATTACTAAAATATGTACAAAAACATAGTGAACTCGTCATATGGGAGAGGATATACATAGAAAAACATAAAAACCAACTAATGAACTTTGAAATCCCGCTAGAAGAGAATCCCACATTTCAGTTCATCACTAAATCAACAGATGGCAGCAACAACCCCAGAATTACCCACACCGCTGGATCTAGCGTCAGTCGCACAAGAGCCGTAGATGCAAACGAAGATTTGCGAAACATGTCCTCAAAATAGGTACGAAAGTGAAGCAGATGTGTAAGAAATGCGACTCATCTTAAAATTTAATAATCAGTTCTGAAGTTTTCTCCTGACATATCTGCAATCTGATAAACTATTTGGTATCCTTTATTTTTGTCCCAACACAAATTTTAGTTTCTATCTAATTTTGTCTCCTATCTCACCTTTAACATTCTGTATCCTCTCTTCCGCAACCCTCACTAACTCAATCGACTTATCCAATGTCATGCCACGTTCTTCAAGGCGGGTTATGGTATGCGACAAAAATGGAAACTTTGATTTAATGAAAGATAATTTACCTTGGATTTGATTATCAGAAAACAGATCCTGGGCACTCTCAATTGCCTTAGAATCTACCCTATCAAAGCTATTCACCACTTCTCTCACTATTTGAAAATTGTTACAGTGGTATATACATGCAGTTGCGTGAGCATACGTGTGCGCGCACACACACACACACATATAGCCCATGGGTCATGGTCAGGTCGGCCACGGGAATTGAACTCGGGCCTCCCAAATGCGGGCTACAGATGAAAATGCCCAATAAATTCGTGAGAAAGAAAGAAAATGACCGGAAAATGCATCTTAATGTTAAAAAATGACTATTATAAAAATGTGGAAAAAATGCATTTTAATGACCTATAAAACCATATATATCTAACGTATTTGTTCCAGAATGCACTTAATTTCCAATAAGCATCGTCTGTGACTACTCAGAAAAAAGATGACTTTTCATTAAAATCCGGGCCATTCACGAAATCAATATCATAGTCTGTGAGTTCAAACTGTTGATATTCTGTACACAGCTACTTGCGTCTTGAGCTGTAGCATCCACACAGTCAGGAATGCGGTTCAGAAAGGGAACAATGTCACCCATGTCTTCCGGTACTATCTCTTTATTTTCACAAAATTTACATACCATTCCAAAGGCACAGAAAGTTTTCCAGAAAGTCTTTCAAGAACACATTACTTTAGCGCCACAAAGGCTGTGACAACTTTTACATTGGTAAAACAGAAAGTAATTTGAACATTAGTCTTGAAAAGCATTTAGGAATATCAGGAACAAGGATATAGACAAATTGGCAGTAGCATACCTTTTTTGGAATGATAATCATGATATAGAACAAGAAATCCATTTATTAAAAAAATGTTGAAGGTCCAACTGCATTAACCACGTGGGAAAAGATATTCATAAAGGAATATTCAGGAAAACAGTTCAATTTTGACACCACCTTTGAAGAGAACCACACTTCAAGATACCAACTATTGCCTCCAAGGAGTTCATCAAATCAAAATTCAACAGCTAACATTAGCTGAGGATGTTAGGAAGTTCCTAACAAAGTGTGTTCTAGGAAAACACTTAGCAATATATGGAGCATTGAGTACTATATGTGCGCGATAGAAGTATTTGCCTAGACTAATTTACTACAAGAAATGTCATAATATAAATATTACAGGTTTGTAAATGTACTATGCTCCCAGTGCTCATGTACATGGTTATAGTTCTAAAAATTCATTAACCGTATCAAAACAGTGTGCATGCAAAAATTTCTTAACATTATTCTTAAAGTGTTTTAATGATGCAGCTTGTTTAAATTAATTTGGAAGTTTATTATACAACATTATCCCTTTGTAATTAAAGCTTCCTTCATAAAGGTTCGTTTGGTGCGCTCGAATTGCCAGTTTATCCTTGTTACGAGTGTGGTGGTAATGTACATCAGCATTTACTTGAAAGTGATTTATATTTGTATGAACATTTGTGAACATTATGGCTCTCGAAAGTGGGCACAATATTTGTCTACCTCCGTATAACTGTGATCTAAATGCAATTGAGCTGGTGTGGGCAAAATTAAGGAATGTTTTCAGAGGATGCAACGTTACTTATATCTTTGCTTATCTTACATACTATTTTGCTGAACTGTGTTTTTCAAGGTTGACCACACTCCAGAAAGAAGAGTGTTACCTCTCATTTCTTCCGCTATGCCCGCACCACACCATAAATCCAGCGCCCAGTTTATCTTGTGTGTACTGTACTAGTTCAACTCAAAATTGTTTTAATTTTGTGCTTCATTGTATCATAGTCTTTACTCATTAAGAACTTACTCCTATATCTACATTTGTGGTATTTGAGCACTCTGGAAGGCATCAGTAGGCATTCCTGGCAGATTGGTATGCAAACTCGTGTATATATTGGGCCATACTTGATACATAAGTACTAAAGAAAATGCATCTTGGGCAACCTTTGAGCAATACGTTTTCATCTTGGTTCAATTAGAACTTCCCTCTATTTTTACTGCTTTATATTTATGCTAGGGTTCCATACATCCGGATATCCACAAGTTACTTGCCCTATGATTTATTACTGTGAATGGCAGACAAGGGATCTGTGACGTGCTGGAAGCTTCATCAGTTATTCTTTGAATTTGCAAGAAGGAAGCATCCTAGAAACTGGGGGTTTTACTGCTATATTTTACAAAGGAAAATTTTATTTTAAGTTACAGGATCTTTAAAATGAACTCTTGAAGGGCCACCTTTATTTATCTCTTCTCTTAAAACAATTTGTAATCTGTAGACTTAGGACTTTTAGGACTTGGCTTGTACATGTGCATGCTGTGAGTATGGTTTAACTCCAGTAGTAAATAAGGTCGGCCACCTTAGGGGTATACAAATGTGCTAACACACTGTTTTAATAAAACAATATGTAAATTATGTCACCGTTTTCAGAATCATTCAGTAGAAGTAGATGTATAACAAAACACATTTTGAATAATAAAGTCAAATAAATTAATCTCAAAGGTTTATTGATACTCGGCAAGTGACAAGTATCAATAAACCTACTACAAATAGTTTTTGAGATTAATTTTGACGTCACTGTTACTAAATTCCTCCAAACACATATAAACTAAATTACTTTTGCAGTACAAAATAAATGCCTATTCTTCAATTGTTCAACTTATTATATTGTATAACAACATACATTTTATACTTTTCGAAGGTGAGTCTCCTGTCACTCAAGCAATATTTGTAGTTTGAAAAAGTTCTCTCGACATCAGATGATGTAACAGGTGCAAACATGAAATACTGCCGATCACATTGCCTTGTAAGCGCTCTTTCCTTGTGTGCTTGCGAATTATTTTTAATGTTTACCATTTTAAAATAGCCTGGGTTTTTCTCAAGTAGAGTTTTCATTTTGTTTTTTATTTTACCCATGACAGTTCCACCAGCTGCTGAGTATCTGTTGAGCTAGTTCTTCTATGAGCCGTATGGCACGAGGCATTTTATTACCTCTCTTTTCTAGCTGAACAATGATTTTCGACGGGTATGAAAAACTGTTTCTAATGAAGAGCAAATCTTTGTGTAATGTGCTTGAAATGAGGGACTGAACGGCTCGTACTGCAGAACTATGCTCGTTATCTAACACACTAAGAATTTCAATAACAATGTCGTAATGTTCCACATAATACATAGCAGTATTTAGCCAGGTGCCCCAGCGAGTTGTAACCGGCTGAGGAGGTGAGGCGCCATTTCTTTATATTTACGTTTTCTGCTTGGAGCTTTCAAAAATATCTTTTACGTTTGCAATGAAAATGTCTAAATCACTGTAACCTCTGCAAATTTCCTCCACTACTCGATCTTACACAAGTCCTGAAAAATCGGACTGAGACGAAGCTACACTTGGCCCTCATTGTTCCTCGACCTCTGTTCTTGCTAAAATCCTTGCTTGATGTTTCTAAGTGTTGCAGTGCTGTCTCAGCCATTTGGGTTTAGTGCCTTTAATTTGTACATAACATACATTGCATTGGATATTTTCTCCGCTCTGTGTGAAAATATCACCTCTTGCTAACTCTTCGTCCATCGTGCGTTTACGTTCTTCTGACATTTATGTTCTTCACTCTCAGCAAACAAACACTGTCTCCAAACACTGCCACTAATGGCAGTGCATGCAGTGTTTTTACAGCCCTGAGCGTTTTCACACATGACGTACTAGGTTGTATTACGTCGTGTAGCAGTTAACTATGTTCTACCACGGGGTCCTAAAAGTCCTAACTCTAGTAATCTGTCTTTAAGGGGTAAGAGGGCTCATTAAGTTAGGACAGTTGGGATAAAGTCTCAACAAGTTAGCAATAGTAGATGTTAAATAACAGAAATAAAGAGAAAGTGAGGTACAGCTATGTGCGTTTGGAGGAATTTAGTAACAGTGATGTCAAACTTAAATGTAAATACAATAGCCTTTGAAACTAGTCCCTCAATAATATAAGCAAAGTAAGTGACGAGTGTTAATAAACCGACTACAAATAGTTTTTACATTGAGATACAGCTGTTCTGATTGAGGTAAAAGTTTTCTGATATACAAAAACGTAACAAGGACAAAATGTGTGTAACTCCACACAGAGACAGTGAATGCTTACCAGTGTGTGTATAATAAAATTCACACTATCATGTGTTTCAAATGGGAAGAGTTCTGGAGTCTAGCTAATCAGATGATTTAGAGCACTCAGCGTTGCCAGCTTGTTACCCTCACTCTTTTTATTTCCCTCTCTCTTGCACACTCATACAACAATCGGGTGTATTTGTTTCTAGACGTAAGGGTAACCAAATTAAATTTTCCTAACATTTATTAGTGATGCAGTTGCCAAAATCAAAATTGAAAAAAGCATTTTTGCAAATTATGTATATTTTTAAGTACTATAACTATAGTTTGTGAATTACCTGTTTTTCTAATCCAATGAAACTGCCAGTGACATATCCATACTGCTATCAGTGTCACGTCAAGAGACAATTTGTCATTGTCTTCATCTTGCAAATGTACGATTATAATTTTAGTTAATTGATGGAAATTAATAATTTCTGCACACTAGCCGTATATAGGCTAAGATTTTTCATGTTGACTCTGTCAAGAACCTTAGCCTATACGGCTAATGTGAAGAAATAATTTCCATCAATTAACTAAAGTAATAAGAGTTAAATGATGAAGCCTGGGACTCAAGTACTTACGATAGTAAGTCGCCACAGTGTATATCGGATGCGAGAGCCCCTAGTGGTCTACTGGGGAAATATACGAGTCAAATTTAAAATTTAATGTTGTGATGGCAAGTTGACCATGGTAGCTCAATGGGTTAGAGCGACTGGATGGAAACCAAGAGATCCATGGTTCAAATCTCAGATGTGGCACTGATTTTTTCATGTTGACTATCTATGTACGATTATGGGTTCCAAAATCTTGTCACGTACTATTTGTTTCTTGAAATCGTCTTCTTGTAGGTTTCTTGCATGTCTAACACAGTAAGAGTGCAAGTTATTTTCTGTATAGTTGGAAATTCACCTTGGTCATAAAACTTGAACTCAGTTCTACGTACAACTTCCTTGTCAAAGTCACTTAAGAGAAGCCAGAACGTCATTCTGGGGTGAAATTTCATAAAATTAGTTATTGCCAAAATAATCTTCCCTGATGTTTGTTGAAGCAAATAACGATATTTATTTTTCTGTCACATATTTTTAAAAGTCCTAAATAGACTCATTTTGAAAAGGCTGCACAGTGTGCCACGCCCCCTACTGTTTTCTCCTTGGCTGTAACCTTATTGAACAGCACACCCTTATTACCAAAGGAAGTCCGTGTTTTTTTTATTAATATTAATCTGTGCATTTGATGTTAATTCCTCCATGATTTGTTTAGTATGTTTTGAATTACTAGTGCTGTTTTCAAGATGGGAGGAAGCAATAATTTTGGTGTAAGAAAGTGGCATGGGAACCAGTATAAACAGTTTAAATAATCCTGTTTGCATAATAAAAGAGTCAAAAAACCCTAAAATAGAAAAAGTGTAGTAACACATGACAATATTCAAAGCATAAACTTGAAAGAAGCATAGGGACAGTGAAGCACAAATTAGCACAAAAGTGAATCGAGAAGATATTGACACATTGCTTCACTCACACTGTTTATTCACAGCACATGTTTCAAGAGCTTTTGCTCTTATCAGCTGGTACTCTATTCACTTTTGTACATGACAATATATTGACTTTGTCAAACACAACCTCAAACATTGGCGATGAATGTGAAGTGAAAATTGCTTCAAGGAAAAAATTGGTTTCTTCGTTGTGTAATGCCTGTGATAACAATTTAACTAAAGTAAATAATGATATTAGATAAACAAGTTTTCAGTTAGTAGGTATAGAAACTTTGTACAGTGTAAATTTTGTGAAAGTGAAAACGATTTTCATATAATATACTTTATTGTTTATAGACCTGTATACAAGTTTCAGATATTGTCAATTACAATATTTACATTTACAAACAGTACAACATATTTACAATTCATCCAGAGAATACAGACATTTTTTAATCAAATAATTCTTTAAGCTAGTTTTAAAGTTACCACACCCTCCCATTAGTCTCTGTCACTAACTGAGGGGGATGATTTGGGAAATGTCACCTGTCGCTAGCCGCCTCTTTCCCCCCTTCCCCTGTCCATCTGGAACTTTCGTGGAAATTCACTGAAACCAGAGACTTGTAGAAGACGGTGATATTCCTATAAAAAGGGCTGCAGTGAGTGAATTGAGTTAGTCAGTGCTCGACGAGCTAGCGAACGGACGAGAAGGTTGCGTCGGAGGAGTTTACGTAATCGCGAGTGCAAGTGGAACTTTAAAGGACGAACTGGTGAATCGTAATTGTGTGCATTACGTAATTCTGTGTAATTGGCAAGTGTTCAACTGTAAGTCGGTGGAAATAAAGACCATTTTTGAGTGGTGCAATTGGACTTTACATTTCACGAACCCACAAAGTCACACTGGTGTCAGGAAGCGGGACGATAACATCACCGAACATTACGGCCATGGAATCGGCATTGGAAATGCTTTTGGCGAAGATGAACGAGTTAACAACAAAAACGGAAGCGGCAAATAACAGCCTGGCCGCGAAGCTGGAGACTACAAATAACAACCTGGCCGCAGAGTTGAAACAAATGAAAATGGCTAACGACAACCTTACCGCCGAGTTGAAGGAAATGAAAACGGCAAATGAAAACCTCGCTGCGAAGACGGAAACGGCAAACAACAACTTGGCCACGACAATGACCGCAAAGATGGCCGAACTGACCACGGAAATGAAGGTGGCGAACGAGGCTCTCGCCGCCAAATTTGAAGAACAGTTGGCCGGCGTGAGGGATGACGTGACGGAGCTGCGCAAGCGGGTGAGCCAAGTGGACGAGCGCGTCGAGGACCTGGCGAGCCGCGTTAACGACCTGGAAGGGAAGGCCGACAGCAGCGTCAAGTCCCTGAACGCCATGGTGGAGGACGTCGTCGGCAGGAGGTTGAAGGATTTGAAGGCCGACGCACCGGGATGCGACACAACATCGGCGCGCGTCAAACCGCCAAAATATGACGGCGCGTCAACATTTGAGGTCTTCCGCCGCCAGTTCGACACAGTGGCCAAGCACAACAGATGGTCACCGGAGGAGGAGGAGGCCACACAGTTAATAGCCAGCCTCCAGGGACGGGCCGCGGAAGTCCTAAACGCGGTGCAGACAACGGCGGCGCCCAAGGACATCTGGGAGGCCCTGGAGAACCGTTTCGGGAACCACCGCTTAGCCGCAGCATACCGCAGCCAGCTAAAGGCAAGGTCACAGCAGCTGGGGGAGACGCTGCAGGAGTTCGCCATAGCGATTGAGCAGCTGGCTAGCAAGGCCTTGGTTGACCTGCCACTGAAGTTCGTATCCCAGGAAGCCGCCTACAACTTCGTCAGTGAGAGAAGTCAAACAGCTGTGCTGTGAACTTAAAGGTGTGAGTGTTAGGTGCGTAAGAACTTCGCGACATGAAATTGAGACAACAGGAAAACTTACCACTCCAGGGTCGATATTGCTGTGTGGCGAAGACGTTAAAGGACAATCAGACTGTATGGGGATACAAATTGCAAAATATACTACCTTAACGAAACTTGGGTGAATGAAGGACACACGACAAGTATGGCGTGACAGGACTTTTAAGACTGAAAGACAAACATTTTTGCAAGGTATATGTGCTGGTTTTAAAAAAACGTTATAAACTTGTTTCAGTTTGATTGCTCATTCATTCAGTTTCAACTTGCTCAGTTTCATTATAAACTTGTATTTTTGCATGCCTTCATATTATTTGTATGATTTTATCTATCTTCCTGGCAATTATTATGACGTTTACTACAGTTTTACATGTGATGGGAAGGCACCGCCTATGGCCTATGACGCGAAAGCATTAGCCAATTAGAGTGAGCGAGAGGGTAGTTGTACGCGGAGTGATACATGTCAGCGGGGCAAGGCTATATGAAACAGAGATTAGCAGCGCTCAAGGAGAAACATCATCCCATTTGAAACAGACAGTAGTTTCCATAGATTACATGCTAGAAAATAGAATATTAGTATTTCATTTCTGTAGGAGAACTTAAATGCTTTCATTTATTAACCTTCTATAATTATTTGTTGCAGCTTATCAACTCCCAAAACTTTATGCTAAGTTGCATTACTGTGTCTCATGTGCAATTCACTCCAAGGTGGTTCGAAATAGATCCAAGGCAGATCGACGGATCCGGACACCACCAGCTCGCAATTTTCCTAGGGTAAGTTGTGACACTCTTATATTGCATATCAGATCAACCAAGTTTTCACAAAATTTTCCCATCAACTTTTCATCCAACCTTTTTTCATTTTGAGCCTTAAAATGCCTATTGCACCATACAGGAGCTGGACAGGTGTTCTTTTCTTGGAATTCCACAAGCTATGAGGTGTTCATGCATGATTGCTCCAGAACTAAATAAACTGTAAACTGACAAACTATGCTCTTCCATGTTAAATATAATACCCTCAACTAGAAGGAAAAACATGTGAAGCCAAATATTTAGGTATTGTTTTTGATACAAAATTAACATGGAAAAGACACATTGATAATATATGCAACAAAGCTGAGAACAATTATGACTATTAAAGAAAAGAGATCAGCAGGCAAGAAATGGGGAAGCATCATACAAACTTTAAATACAGATGTATTTTTTTATCTTGAAAAGTGCAGAGCGATGCGCAGTGGTATCTGGACGAGTCCACCTCAGAACGGTTGCAACTGGAGGGGAGGGCAGGTCAGTTGCGTACCAGTTGCGAGCAACTAATCACGTGCAGAGCTACTCGGTAACTCTACAGCTTGTTTCAAAATGTGCTTGTCTCCTGGTTCCAAGAGGACATTTATAAATGACGCCTCCTAGCAGTACATTAGGAAATAAAGTGCTACATTTAAAAACACGAGAAGTAATAACCAATATCCATAGATTTATAAAAAAGGAACAATGGTCTGGGTCAGCTATAAAAATCTGGTGAAGGGTATCTGAGGCAACAGTTGTGTCTGAAAGCAGTTTAGGAGAGTTGATAAGGAAAGAAAAGCCATTGGTGCTAGTGTAACAACGTCCTCTATGCCCAGTAAACAAAGATTAAGAACATGCACAAAATCTAATTTGGATGTTTTAATTCAGAAGTAGTTAGACGAACTATGAATAATTTTTAAAGCACAGAAAAACAAAGACCAACTTTGAAGAAAGTGTTTATGAAGCTAAAAATTCTACTGACTTCCAAGGCAGTGTCTGAACATTAAGAAGAGTTCTTTTGAAGCTAGGATTATTTGGGAAAAAAAAAAATCGCACCATACGTGCAAAAAGGCTTAAGTCTTTACGAAATATTCGGAGATATCGAAATGAAGTTTATATAGTTTATATGGATGAAACTTATATAAATAAAGCACATGCTGGACCATATGCCTTGGGTGAAATATGTTACAGGGACTCTGCAGCGATATTGAAAGGCCGTCAGTTGTTTATCATGCCTGCTGGAGGAGAACAGGGTTTTGTTGCAAATGTCTATGTACTATTCAAGATCCAACAAAAGCGTGGAGATTACTACCATAGTAAGAATTACAACTTAGTTTATAAGAGCTGCAAAACTGGCTTCGAGAATGAAATTTGTTTTTAGACACCTTATGCACCGCCCTCCCCTCTCGTAATCTTATGCGTGTGACGCATTGTGGCGATAGCTGCACTATCCCCACCACAGTTGCTACTCATCCCTACCGCGCAGGATTCCTGTCAAGATAAAATAATACATCTGTACTTTTTACAAGATGTACATTAAACCAGCACTTAAATGTTGTGAAGAGATATTACCAGATAAAAGTTTAGTTATTAGTGGAATAGCCAAAGATATTGCTGTAATTTTGAGTTCCTTAGGATGTCAGGAAACTGTTATCCTATTTTTACCCACCTGTCATATTAGTAGACAAAATGTGGAGAAACTTTCTTTTGTGCGACGCGAGAATATTTTCTAAGTCCAAAGATGCATGTATACGCATGCACAAGCAGACGAGCAGCCGGTTGTCGCGTTGCAGCCAACATGAGAAAGATATGTAAAACTTGTAACCAACCTCTGCAAAAATGCCCCAGACATAGGTGATGCAGTCCATGAGCAAAGGAACATAGTTTGAGCAGGCTAAGTTATCACCCGGTCAAATTTTGTTACTCATGCACTGCTTTGCACATAAACAATCCTACGACACTATGATAATGGAGTGCTTCGTAGGAAATACATGTATGAGTTCGCGGACTGGTTCGGCTACTGCCGCAAAGTGTGCTTGATGTCAAATGACACCAGTATACTGCGAGGGGGAAAATTGGCGGTCTCGGCGACATCATTCAAATCGACGAATGCAAAATAGGATGATGCAAGGTTCATCGTGGGCGCGTCATAGAGGGCAACAGGATCTTGGGGATGATCAACGTGGAAACGAATGAGATGTGGTTGACGATATGCCCCAACAATATATGGGATGCAAATACGCTCTACAGTCTAACTGCAGCACCCACGATGAAACTTGTGTCATCCTATTTTGTATTCGGCAATTTGAACGTGGCCAGGACCGCCAATTTTCCCCCTTGTATACTTGGTGTCATTTGACATCATGCACAATTCGCGGCAGTAGCCGAATCAGTCCGATACAGTCTGTGAGCTCATACATATATTTCCTACGGAGCACTCCATTATCGTCGTGTCTTAGGATTGTTTATGTGCAAAGCAGTGCCTGAGTAACAAAATTTGACCGGGCGATAACTTAGCTAGCTCACACCATGTTAGTGTTTAGTTAGCTGTGTGGTGCAATTTAGGTACTACTTTATGTTAGTCTGGTAAATAGTGTAATTTAGGGACAAATAAGACTGTTGGCTGCATTGCGTTCAGTGAAGAAACAAGCATAGTTTGGCTGCACTGGATTCTTCAATATGGCTACATTAAGCAGTAAGTAAGTAAACAAACAAACAATAACGTTAAAAGAATGCCCTCCAACACGAAGTTACACTAAAAAGTAAAGAAATTATATTGAAAATCATGGTTGTATATAAAAACTGTGAAGGAATTAGAAAAAAAAAAAAAAAAAAAATCTCTGCATTGCATATTAGAAAGAAGAGTCCAAAATGTTATCCATAAGTTATCTATTTTAGTGGGTTTTTGTAAAGGGTGTAAAGTACAGTTTAAATCTAAGAATTTTTTTAAATCTAAAAACGTATAAACATAGATCATATATGAATTGACACCTTAAAATGGGTAAAACATGCAAACAGGTGTGTAAAAGTATGAATCAAGAAGTTGTATGAAAGAAAATTTGCTATTTTTTGAGACATAAACAATTTGCATTTGTGGGTATCGGGCTGTGCTAATGAGACATTGGAATCAACCTCTAAGTTGAAAAGTGGACGGGATGCAGCCATTAATAAACAAAAGGCGACCCTCATAGACAGGGTGTGGGGCATTGTAGCCAGTCTTTGGTTCATTTATTTCCTGCAGACACACAGCTTATAAATCCAATCCTCAATGTGCAGACATCCTTGACATAGAGGGTTGTCATGTTTTGGAAAAATAATACTCTTATATACTGTGAATAGTGTTTCAGTAAAGATTTTCTGAATGAAGCAAAGAATACTGTTGCAGAAACCGTAAAAGGATCTGCATCTATGAAACATAACTGTGACATGATGTAGGATATCGTAACACACATATTAATAGTTTGGCTTTGATGAAGAAACTGAACCAGCTATTAGAATGAGAATGAAGCTATAGAAAAATCCTAAAATGTTTCATCTATTTACTGAAATGTGTTGCTATGCGATATGATGCAGGCAATCCATACAGTTTGTTAATAGTGCTATCTTAATAGATAGTCAACATGAAAAATTCAATGCCATGGCCAGGATTTGAACCATGGATCTCCTGGTTTCCGTCCAGTTGCTCTAACCCATTGAGTTACCATGGCCAACTTTCTGTCATGACAACAAATTCTCCATTTGATTCGTATATTTCCCCAGTAAACCACTAGGGGCTCATGCATTTGAGATATACTGTTTGTGGCGACTTACTATCGTAAGTACTTGAGTCCCAGGCTTCATAATTGGCCATGGTAGCTCAATGGGTTAGAGCGACTGGACAGAAAGCAGGGGATCCATGGTTGAAATTCCGGCCATGGCATTGAATTTTTCATGTCGACTCCATCAAAAACCTTAGCCTATATACGGCTAGTGTGAAGAAATTATTAATTTCCATCAATTAACTAAAATAATAAGAGTTAAAATGATGAAGCCTGGGACTCAAGTACTTAACAATAATATGTTGCCACAAATTGTGTATCTCGGATGCAAGAGCCCCTAGTGGTTTACCGGGGAAATATAGGAGTCAAATGGAGAATTTGCTGTCATGATTGCAAGTTGGCCAAGGTAGCTCAATGGGTTAGAGCGACTGGACAGAAACCAGGAGATCCATGGTTCAAATCCCAGCCATGGCATTGAATTTTTCATGTTGACTCTATCAAAAACCTTAGCCTATACACGGCTAGTGTGAAGAAATGATCAATTAACTAAAAAAGTGCTATCTTAAACTTGATATCCATAATGCAGTTGTCTTTTGCTTGAACAAAGATTAATACATGTTCTATTATTTCAGTGTTGGTTTTATTATGTATACAATATAATTCTTTGCATATTTACTGCATGGAAACATTTATACTTAATAACTTTCATGTCACAAACTACTATGCTTTGCAGGATGAGGAAAAGGTATTGTCTGGCTACCACAAGAAGGCAAGGCAAAGGAATGTGTGACATCACTTTTGCTGTCATGCACTTGCCTTTCGGATGTGATATGGCTGATATGTTCATGTAAAATGCAGTGTTGTCACATAACTCACCCATGCATAATACCTATCACTGCAGTTACTGAAACGAGCATTAGTTCTGGAACATGGGTGACTCATATGCACTCTCATATACATTTTGTAGTAAACAGATCCATTACCAGAGCAGATAAATGGTTCAAACCCCTTTCCCTCTTCAGACTCTGCTTGCCTTCTTCTGTTGGTCAGACAGTGTATTCCTTTCCATTTTATAAAGTTTGCAAATAGGTGAGTCTGAGTATTAGTGTTAGTGCTGAGGCTTTCACGGCTGGCATTATCAACTATATTAAGTAGATCTTCCGGGCTTGTGGGTCGTGGTCGAGTTGGTTTTACTTCCTCCGACATTTCGCCAAAAACTGCATCCGACATTTTCAGGGGGATCAGATTAGACAGACCAAATAGGAAGACTGCTGCAGCAATGCAACATAAGTATTTATAGGCCAACAAAGAAAATAAAAGATTTATTAAACTCCGTTAAAGATAAAAGGCATCCACACTGCACAGCCGGTGTTTACAAAATACCATGTAGCTGTGGACAAGTATATATAGGCACCACCATGCTGAGCATCAGCACCCGACTAAAAGAACATGCAAGACATAGCCAGTTATGGCAGAACGCGCTCTATTGTTTGGCCACAACATAAATTACAAAGACACGAAGGTACTCCCGAGGTCAAGCCACTACCAGGCTCGCTTGACTCGGGAAGCGATGGAGATTTTCAAGCAGAAAAACGCCTTCAATCATTAAAAAGAGAGAGAGCAGATAAGCAAAACATGGCTTCCAGCTCTAATCAGAGGGAGAAGAAAACCCCAGACGTGGGAAGCCTTCTCTTTTATACTTAGATCAGAGACGTCCCACTTGCCGATAGGCAGCCAATAGCTGCAGGCCATGCCCTCCCTTCATGTGCGACTATATATTAGCACGCTGGAAGACAGGGCTCTAGTCTTTGGACTTGGGAGTTCATTAATATGATCACCCTGAAGATGCCGGATGTAGTTTTCGGCGAAACGTCGGAGGAAGTTAAACCAACTCGACCACGACCCACAAGCCTGGAAGATCTACTTAATATAGTTGAGTATTAGTGTATTTTATTAAAAATGGTATAATTCCTGCAACAAAAGAAGTTGCACTTTTAGCTGAAATTAGTTTAAGAGTTTAGGTAATTTGAGCTTGTTTAAGTTAAAGCTTTTCTTTCCCTTTTTCAGGATATGATGCGCCAAGGAGGTCAGCCAGTACGAAAATGATTCATTTGCTAATCAATAAGGAGCCTTTTATGAAGTTTTAATGTACAATGAGTGAGATTTTATTAAAGGCTTTGGAAAGGTAGTTGTATAATTTGGATTTTTAAGAGAGATCTCCATTGTTCCGTCCCAAATTGTGTTCCATCCATCACCTTTCATTAGTTTCCTTATGGCCATTACGAAATAGAAATGTACGGAGTCTAAAGTGTCCTTTTTTATTTCTGTGTTTTTTCATTGAATTTTTTGTGAGTGCCAAGAGAACAGGTGTGTTGTGTGGATGCCTGTAAGTTGGATACAAGTGACATCTCAATTGCCCGCCTCAGCAGCGTAGATGGTAGCATGTCTGCCTCACGTTCAAGAGGTCCTGAGTTCAAATCTCGGTTGGGGTGAGATTCCTGGATAAGGTTTTTTTCTGGGATTTTCCCTTATCCTGAAAGACGAATGTCAGGTAGCTCTAAGCTCCATGGACCCCGGACGCATTTGAGCACCATTTCACCAATTTCATTCCTTGTCCGATATGACTTAACGTTGGAGGATGTAAATTACAAAAAGAGAAAACGGGAGACATCCCAATTAATTGATAAAACTATTTGTAGTCGGTTTTTCACACTGACTGGGGCCTTAGAGGTTCAAAATGGAAGCAACAGCTCTCGAAACTAGTCTCTCAAAGTATAAAGTTGTAAGTGACGAAGTTGAAAAACCAAGTACAAATATTTTCATTACATAATTCTCACAATTTAGAAAAGGTAAAAATGGTCCAGCATTATTTTTAAGTAGCTGTGATTGGAACCTTTCAACAAGTATTGTACTTAAGAGTGGATCCTGCAGTCAAAACAGAGAGTGGAATGGCGACAGTTTTCTGCACCTTCTCTCCTTTATTTGCTTCTTTTAAGAAACATTGGTGTGTTCTCAATTTATCCAGCTTCCAGTAGACTTGTGCAATATGTGCATCTAAACAGTCTTAAGGGGTGGCATTGGTGAAATTTTGCCAAAAATGTCAAAAAATATTTTCTGGGTGACATGGATGAAATTTCGTCAAAAATGTCAAAAAATGATATTTTCCGTTTTTTCCCGTTAAAATTATGTTTAAACATTGTAGTTTCAGAATCTGCCATCAGTTAGGCCCTAGCGCCATTTAAAGAGCCACTACGTCATTATTTAAATGCCCATGTGCAGGGTGGGCATGACCATTTATATTGCCTTTGCTAGTGTGTTGCAAAGCAATTGATGGAATTCTCACATTTAAACTATGCAGTTTGGTTCTGTATCTGTTGTAATGTGCAGAGACATCTTCTGGATGTTTGTGGAAGCTACTGAACCTGCTACCATTTTTATATATATTTCCCACTTATTACTTTTGAAAGTAAACAAACATTTCCACTGACATGTAGTGTTTGTGAAATATGGTTTACATGCAAGTGAAAGCTGTGGATAGCAGCTTATATTAAATTACTATTGTTTAGAATAGAATAAAGCCTGATTTAAAATTGTATTGCTTTCTTGTTGCAACAGTAGGTATATGATACATACCAGGTTAGGTTAGGAGTACAGTGGCTATTTCAAAGCAAAATATAATGAAACTTTAAGGTTTTCTAGCTGTAATAGTAAGTAATGATACTAGAATGCTCTGCTTGAGATAAATGTTACGTGAAAACATATAGCCCAAGAGTTAAGTGATTCTAGTAGGTCACCTTTTGATGTAAATAGAATGGTTTATGCATTTTGGTCATTGGTAAGGGTCATATTTCTATGCAGAAGTTTTGTATGACCATGGATATGAATTGCATGAACCATTTCCATCTCATAGACAAAAATAGATAGATTAGTCAGTACTATTCTACGGGAAAGTTGCATCAAAGGAGAAGCACAGCATGATAATGAATTCCGTTGTTTAAGGACTATGATACAATGTAGCATAAAATTAATACAATTTTGAGTCAAACTAATACTCAATGCTCCATTTATCGCTAGTATTTAGTATTGCTAGTATTAAATGGAGCATTGAGTATTAGTTCGACTCAAAATTGTATTAATGATAATGAATGTTTGCTTGGAGTAAATGTCACAAAGAAGTTTTTGTATTGAGAAAGAAATTGAAAATTGCATTGACTACAGCTGTTCTTGAATATAATATGGGTTAAAAAGATAGACTAAATGTTAAGGCAAAAGTTGTAGCAAGCAAAGTAAGTGCTGTTAGCAAGAAAATTAGCAGTATTAGGGATAGGTGAAAGCTAAAACAAAGTTCTTAAAGTTCATTGAGAAAATATAAATCTGCCTAGAAGCACTTAAAAGTGACTAAACTAAAAGAAGAGGATAATAAACTAGCTGAGTGGTCTCAGAAACTATTTGTAGATGGTTTATTAATACTCGTCACTTGTTCATATTTATGAGAGACTAGTTTCAAAGGCATTCGCCTCCATTTTCAATCTCTTTCCAACTGGCATCTGTTGTTGTCTGCTCTCTCTCTGGTGGTGGAACTATGAACTTCTTTGTCAAATTATTTACTGGTGGGATTTCAAAGTTCATTACGCGATCCTTAGAAAAGCTAAACTAAAGAAAACCATAAAGAAGCAACCACATTTACAAAAGAAAAAGAAAGCAACAGCATATTCAGTTCATTCACATATCACCCAAAAACATTTAATAAATTTAAAAAGATCTTCAAGGAACAAAATAAAACCTTGGCACCTACTAATAGACACTCAATTTTAAAATTGCTAAATTCAAAAACAAAAGATGAAATCCCATCAGTTAACAGATCTGGAATATACCAGATAAGTTGTAAGAATTGTGAAAAATGCTACATAGGTCAAACTAAAAGAAGTCTAAAAACAAGAGTCAAAGAGCACTTTAGAAACATCAGATTGAAGCAAGAAGATAAGTCAGCAGTAGCATTTCACTTTTGGAATGAAAACCATGACATTGATCCAAATCCAAAATTATTAAAAGGAGTGATAAACCAAAATAAATTGACAACATGGGAGAACATATTCATCTGGAAAAATAAGGATCGCGTAATGAACTTTGAAATCCCACCAGTAGATAATTTGACAAAGAAGTTCATACTTCCACCACCAGAGAGAGCAGATAACAGATGCCAGTTGGAAAGAGATTGAAAATGGAGGCGAATGCCTTTGGAACTAGTCTCTCATAATAGTTTCTGAGATTAATTTTGACGTCACTGTTACTAAATTTCTCCAAACACATATAGCTGAGTGGTCTTCATATAGTGCAGGACGGTTTTGAAACATAGAAAAAAAAATGTTTATATTTAGAGCTTCTAACTAGATTTTTCTTCATGTCCAACTTTCAGCATTTTTAATACTCCATACAGTCCAGACACTAAAGTTTTCCATGAATTTCTTTAATTTTTGCATATATGTATATTCCTAGATAAGTTTTCAATAAAAATTGGTATCATTATGGCTGTATGCCAAAAAGTTAATATTGATTGGTTTTGAAAACAGAAAATTAAGAAAAATTCAAGAAAATTCTATCATATTCCTTAAATTTTCTCCTTCAGAAACATTAGACTTGGGCAAATGAGTATATACATATATAGTTTTGTAACTCTAAAGGAACCAGAATCCGAAGTTCCAATCATTTACAACAAAAATTGTAGAGAATGTAATGTTTCCCAATGTCAAGAAATTTAAGCAGAAAATAACTTTTTTTTTTTTTTTTTTTTTTTTTTGGGAAAAACTATTGTAGATAGTAAAATTATAAAAAAAGAGCCAAAGATAACCAAATTAGAGAGAAAGAATGTAATTAGATAGCTGTACGGCCTGCATATGATGCATGGAGTTTTCAAAGTAAAGAAAGTAGTGTAATTTCTATCTGAATCTTTGAATTCAATTTTTGAACATTTTTGTATCTTCAAAATGCTCCAACTTCTGCAATGCTCAACGAATTTGTATTAAACTTTGCATATTCCTAAATAAATGTTTAATAAAAGTTGGTATTTTTGTTGATTTAAATTAAATAGTTTATTATTGAATTATAAATATCAAAATTGGAAAAAAAAAAAAAAAAAAAAAAAAAAAAAATTATATTCACACAAAAAATTTTTTTCTCCAAAAATGCTTGACACACACTTTAAAAGTATAGCAACTTTTGTAACTGATGCACAGAGAAACCTGAATCTAAAATTTAAAGTTTCTAAAAGAAAAACTGTATGACCTGGGACTTTTTATATAACATACAAAAATCATACTATAAAAAGCACTAAATATTAAAAAAAAAAAAAAAAAAAGCTATCTAAGATTGATGAATTCTGAAAGCTTAACTAGATTCCCTATAATCCACCTAATGACAAAACTTCAAGCAATTCTTTTGTAAACTCTGGATTTTAGCATTTTTCACAGATGCCTCCCCGTAAGAGAATGTAGAAAGTACAGCAGATGATATCAAATTCTGTATGGTTGATATAACAAATATTTTGAAATTCAGGAATATTAAGTGACTCTCCCCAAATTGTCAGCTCATTACAGGATAGTAACCATATTTGCTTGTTAACCTCTTTCGTGTCATGTTTCATTTATGCTTTTTCTAAAGTTTTCAAGAAGTAAATGAACAGAGCAATGGCTGGATTTGTTTTTCAAAGGAACATTGAAATTGTGAGTGTAGTTTCATCACAACAGAGCACTATCTTGGAAGAAAAATGAGTAATCCAGGTTTAGCAGTACAAGGTAGAAGAGCCTGATAGAAATCTCTTGAGCAAAATCTTTCAAGCTCAATATAGAATAGGAGCTCACAACCACAGCAGCAAAGAGTGTTCATTTAAGGGTGGAAGGACATTGGGTTTAAAAGTTATTTGGCAATAGCATAAAAGAATATGGAAGGTTCGTTAGATAAAATTAGTAGCAGAGAAATAGTCCAAATAATGAAGTTATGGTTAAAGTGGTGGCAGTGGTTGAAACATGATTAATTTGGTACGTATTATTGCTCCGATCTTAGATCGAAACCTGTAAACATAACTTAAACTAAGGAAGGTTATAACCTTCTGTATGTCATTCACCCATCTTCTGCATTGATAGGATGACCAGCAGTCATTAGGTCAATAAGCATGGTTGCTTCTATGACTGCTGTTTAGTTTGGTAAAGGAAAATGGAGATTAGATTGTGAGGCATTCCAAAGGGAAAATAAAGCATTGAGAAACAACTTGGGTTTAAATAATGCAGAGGAATCTCACTACTATGAATAATATTCTATCTGAAATTAATTGTTCTTTCACACTGGCCGTGTGTAGGCTCAAGTATGGAAAGGTAGAGTCAGACTGAATGCCATAGTTGGGATTTGAACCACGGATCTTGTGGTCTCCATCCAGCCGCTCTAAACCATTGAGCTACTATGGCCAACGTGCCGACATGACATTAAATTCTCCAACTGACTCGTGTTTTTCCCGATAAACCACTAGGGGTTCTCAAACACATGAGACAACTACCTTAATGGCGACTTACTATGCTGTAAGTACTTTAAGGCCCAGGCTTTATAGTTCAGACCACGTAGGTCAATTAATGGAAATTAACTGTTCTTTCACACTGGCCGTGTGTAGGCTATTTAATGTCATGTCGGCATGTTGGCCATAGTAGCTCAATTGGTTAGAGTGGCTGGACGGAGACCAGAAGTTCCATGGTTCAAATCCTGGCTATGGCATTGCATTTTTCAGTCTGACTCTACCTTTCCATTCTTTAGCCTAAACACAGCCTGTGTGAAAGAACAATTAATTTCCGATAATTGACCTAATGGGCCTTAAAGTACTTACACGTAAGTCGCCTGTCTCATGTGTTTATGTGAACTCCTAAGTGGTTTATCAGGAAAAACACAAGTCAGTTGTAGAATTTAATGTCATGTCGGCACTTTGGCCATAATAGCTCAATGGTTAGATCAGCTGGATGGAGACCAGAAGATCCGTGGTTCAAATCCCAGCTATGGTATTGAATTTTTCAGTCTGACTCTACCTTTTCAGTATTCTATCTGCAAATTATACCATTGTTTTCAGAGGAGTCACATGTAAGGGGTATTGTGTATTGTAAGCACAAGCATTCTGGATAGTCAACATGAAAAATTCAATGACAGGGCCGGGATTTGAACTACAAATCTCCTGGTTTACGTAGTTCAAATCCTGGCCCTGGCATTGAATTTTTCATGTTGAGTCTATCAAAGACCTTAGTCTATATACGGCTAGTGTGAAGAAACGATTTATATCCATCAATTAACTAAAACAAGCATTCTTGTCTGTTCAAATCTAGAAGCAGTAAGTTCGTTGGTCAGTCAGCAATTCCTTATTGATCTTCTCTAGCAGCTTGTCAGATAAATCACATTTGTACTGATGGGAGACAGTATGCAGTTTGAGATATTGATGCTTTAAGAGCTGAGAATAGTTTTCAATATATGTATATGCTGTTTGTAATTTTATGTGTGTGTTAATTTGAATATTTATAATTCAGGTCATGCTTTTAAAAACACAACTTTCTTGGGAAATCCTTAACTTAGCCAAACTCAGGAAATTATTACTAATATATATAATATTGTGATTTCATGAGCTGGTAGAATCAAAAGTCTTGTTAGCAGAAATTTAAAAACTTTCTTTATTGTAGTAAACACAAGCAGCAGCAAAAAGACTGAACATTGACGAACAGCAGTCTTCAAGGTCGTCTCATTGCTCTGCCACATGTAAACAAACAAAAGAATCACTGCGGTACAGTTCAAATGTCCACTATCACACATTTGACCCTTCTCACTCTTTGCCGCTATTTATACCTCTCAGTGATTGTTTCTAGAATGCAGTAGATCATTCAATAACAATCGAAACGACATCAGAAAAGTGGAAAATTCCAGACTTCCCTCTGTCTCTATCTTCAGAAGTTAAATTATTAAAACAAATAAATGGTCCGATATGTTTAATAGTTTGGGAAAAGATATTTATTTTAAAAAAGAAACATCGTGTAATGCACTTTGAAATACCAGCAGTTGATTCTGTTTTTAAGTTTCGTTTTCAGATTTTGGTATACTGAAAAAACATAGTAACCTAGTAATCTTTATCCATTATGACGTGTGTTACTGATACGAGCAAGGGTTTGTGAAATCAATCTCAACTAATAAGACAAATTGACATAATTTTAATATAATTTTGAGTCAAACTAGTACTCAATGCTCCACTTATTGCTAGTATTTACCTAGAATGCGTTTTGTAAGGATTTATTTATTTATTTTCATCCTTTTATAACACAATACATGTTTTTTGGATACGTCAGTTAAATTTATATTACCTATTAAAAAAAAAATACAATATTACACAAATATATAACATTTCACAATAATAATAAATTTCTATGTAGTTACTTTACATATAATAGAGTAACATTTTAGTTTACACACCATTCTACAACAATAATTATTACTTATCATTTAGATATTCCTCAAGCAAATAGAAAGATGTTATGCAGAACTCTTTTAGTTCCCTTTTAAATAGCTTTATTTCTTTTTTATTTTTAATATATTCAGGTAATTTACTGTGAAGCTTGGTTGCCGCTGCTGTAGGTTTCATATTGTATAGCTGTAACACATGTGACTGTATATGATAATTATTTTTTCTTCATGTGTTATGGTCATGAATTTGTTGATTTATTTCTGTGGTGGAATTTTTATTTTTTAGGTATATATTAGGATCTTCCTAACATCATCAGCTGTTGGTTTGGCGAACTCATTGGAAGCGACAGGTGCGTCTCTGTCGGTATCTTGATGAACTTGAAGTTTGGATTTTCTTCAAAGGTAGTGTTGAAATTTGCACACCTTTTCCAAAAAGTCTTCAAAAAGCACAATATTACTTTGGCACCACAGAACAAATTTAGTGTATAACACCTTTTGAAAGCACATAATACAAAGGAGATACAGACAAAATTCAGGTGTGTAGTGGATAAACTGCAAAGGCTGTGACAACTTTTACACTGGAAAAACTAAAAGGAACTTGAACATTAGGCTTAAAGAGCATTTTAGGAACATCAGGAACAAAGAAATAGATAAATCGGCGGTAGCGTACCATTTTTGGAAGGAGAATCATGATATAGAACAAGAAATCCACTTATTAAAAAGTGTCCAAGGTCCAGCTGCTTTAACCACGTTGGAAAAAATCTTCAAAAATAAATATGAAAGAAAATTGTTTAATTGCGACACGACCTTTGAAGAAAACCCAAACTTCAAGTTCATCAAGATACCGACAGGGATGCACCTATCACCTCCAATGAGTTCACCAAACCAAAGTCCATTAGTCCTCAACAGTTGATGATGTTAGGAAGATCCTAATGAAACGCGTTCCTGGTAAATACTAGCAATAAGTGGAGCATTGAGTATTAGTTCAACTCAAAATTATAGTAAGTTTGTGCTTTATTGTATCATAGTCCTTACACATTGGTATAATGACATTTTCTTAAGATAAGTGATGTTTTTTGTTACAAATAGTTATATTTGTGTAATACTTAATTGCTTCACTGTTGCTAGCTTCAGTTTCTACGTAATTATAAGTTTAATATACTTGGCACTATGAGGATTCCACACGAGTGAGTGAAGCATATTCAAGTGTGCATTAAACAAATGAATAATATAATGCAATTAAGTTTTATATCTTTGAAGTAAGATGAATTGCAAATGATAAATCCCAGATTTCTGTGTATTACATCGAGTATTGTATTGATGTGTTACATAAATGTTAAGTCTTTATTAAAAATAACTCCTTAATCAATTTTTGTTTCTACATTTAGTAAATTGATTTTATCTAAATTGAAGAAGCAACATTGCTTTGAGTCTAGAGACATAGGCATTTTGATATATTAAAAGGGAAGTTATCTTTACTCCATTTATTTAAGGCTTTCAGACCATTTTGAATTTGGAAATAACTTCTATAGAACTATGAAATTTTAGATCTGCAAAAAGTAGTATATTAGAACATGTAACTACAAATGATATGTAAGACTTGAAGGTTTCACGGCGATCATTACTAATCAAGGCTTCGTGGGTGATCAGCCGTGTCAAATTAATAAAGGTCGAGCTTTCAGCCATTGCAAACTCTATGGCCTACTTAAGGATCTGATGAAATCTGTCCGTCCAACGTACTGGCTGGCTGTATAAAGTCAGAAGATTTTTGCTGCGTGCCCACCTGTTAAGGGTTTTGAGGATGGAGTTTCTTTTTGAGGATACAATTTTATGTACTTCCAGGTTGTGGGAATGGATGCAATACCTTGCACCCTGGTGTTTTAATTTTAAAGTTTGTTATTTAGTTGGAAAATTTTGATGCCAAACAGCTTAGAAGATTATGTGCAGCTCAGCTTTAGCTTAAATTTATTGGGAGTCGATTAATGACACTAAACAACACTTACTTTTAAATTTTCCCGGAACTAGTTTCAGAGGCCTTCCCTCTATCATCAGCCGGACATCGACTGGTTCTCCTTGGTGTAGCTGGCAATATTTTGTCATCAGTCTCCTCTGGTGGCAGTTCGAGGAACTTGCTGAAGCAAGGGGGACGTCGAAATTGAATACTTTGTTCCTATTTTTTGAAATAAAGATTTGTTCCCATGTGGACAGTTCTTGTTTTCCTGTTGTATGTTTTAGTAATTTTGGTTCCGGATTTATGTTGTGGTTTTTTTCCCAAAAATGTGTGGCAACTGCTGATTTTTCTAATTGTTTGTATTTTATGTTCCTAAAGTGTTCCTTTGCTCTTGTTTCTAAATTTCTTTTGGTTTTTCCAATATAAATTTGACTACAGTCACTGCATTCAATTCGATATATCCCAGATTTTTTGTTAGATGGAATGGCATCTTTGATTGAGCAAATTAGGTTTTTTAAGGAGTAATGGTTCACTGGTGCTAGTTGAATGTTTTGTTTTTTGAAGACTTTTTTGAATTTATCAAAGGCCCATGGATGGTAAGTGAATTTTTTGGATATCATTTTAGTTTCTGTAGCTGAGAGGGTTGTGGTTTCCTTAGTAGTTTCTTCTTTTTTGCTAAGTTCACTTTTTTGTCTACTAGAGATTTGGGAAAGTCATTTTTCTGTGCTTTTTCAATAATTTTGTTGTATTCTATTGTATTCTTCTGCTGTGAGAGGAATGTTGACCAGTCTGTGTGCTAAACTATTAAAGATTGCGTGTTTGTGGGATCTTGGATTGTAGCCATTAGCTTTTATGTAGTTGTCTGTCTGTGTTGGTTTTCTGTAAATGCCAAAGTTTATTCTATTTTTATTTCTGATTATTTTTAGATCTAAAAATGGTAAATACTCACTCGTCTTTTTCAACTTCTACAGTGAACTTGATGCTTTTTTCTTGAATATTTAAAAGTTTTAGTGCATCACTGATGTGTTTTTTTGGCACTATGGCAAATATGTCATCTACATATCTTTGCCAGAGTTTGAACATCCATGGGAAACCTTTAGCGATCCTTATTTCTAGTGCACTCATATACAGATCGGCCAGGAAGGGTGATAAGGGGTTGCCCATTGCTAAACCAGAAGTTTGATGGAAATATTTTGTTTGAAACTGGAAGAAATTCTGTTCTATGCATAATTTGGTAAGTTCGATGTAATCTGAAATTTCAAGTGATGACATTCCAGGTGATTTGAGCCATTTTTCTATCAACGTTGGGAGTTGTTTAACTGGTATGCTGGGAAACAGTGATTTAACGTCAAATGAGACTAGAGTGTCCTCTTCATTTAGTTCAGTATCCTTAATGTGTTCTATAAGTTCATAGGAGTTTTTGATGCTTAGGCTATCAAATTTTGGAAAGCAGTAGAATTTGTTTGTTAACCACTTTGCAAGTTTGTATGTTGGTGAATTTATACTGCTAACTATAGGTCTCATTGTTATGGATGGTTTATGTATTTTGGGTAAGCCATAAAGTCTAGGTAAGGTTGGGTTATCTGGTTTAACTGTATATTTGTTTGATATTATACTTGATTTTGCTATTGTTTTTTCAAATGATTGTATGCAAGTTGTTAATGGATTTTTGTTAATGGTTTTATATTCACTGTTAGCATTTCCATTTTTTCAAGGTAATCAGATTTTTCCATTATGACTATTTTGTTACCTTTGTCTGCCTTGGTGTATATGACGTTTTTTTGTTTCAAAGAATGGATAATATTTTGTTTGCTCTTCTGAACGGATCTGGTTTTTATTTCTTCCAAAATATTTTTACATTGGCTTTTAAGTGAATTTTGTTTTGATACTGGTAGACACTGTGCCGAAATGTTTATATCTGCAATGTAGTCCTCAATTTTGTTTGAAAAACTTAAGCAAGTTTTTAATCCTTTGTTTAGAAGACCTAATTCTTTTGTGGAGAAATTTTGATTAGATAGATTTACAACGTTTTCAAAGATTTGCGTGTTTGTTTTTTCGTTTACGCTACTTATTGCCTTTTTGCATTTAGCGTGTGGACTAATTGCTGTTGGACTGAAGTTTCTATTTCCGGTGTGTCTCTTATTCTTAAACTTTTTTCCGGTATGATTTCGATGTGAAGAAATGTTCATCAGATTGGTCAATTTGTACTTTAGTTTTTCGGTTTTTGCTTTCATTTTCTTGCTTAGCATTGCCAAATAATTTTGTTCGAAGTTATCCCACATCGTGTTTCCCAGCGTTTTCATTAAAACTGAATGAAGTTTTTAAAGTTTCAATTCTGTCTCTTCCAAATGTTTATTTGTGAAAAGGTTTCTCTTCTTTTCATGCAGTTTTAAGAATGCTTTTATTTCTTGCTTATTACCAAAATTTTCATTGAATCCATCATGCATTTTAAATTTTAAATAGGTTACCTTATCTGCCATATTGTCAGCTGTTGTTACGTGCGATCAGTTGGTATAATTTCCACTTCTTGAAGACTTGTTTGCCTATTTTATAAATCCTTTCATGGAAGTGTTGAAAACAGTGTTGTATAAATTAAATTTATTTGGAGCAGCTTTAGCTGCTGTTAGGATTAGCTCCTGGGTTATCTCGGGTGCCTGTAAGCCATGCGGGGTACCCGGAACAGTCTGGAATGGCATCTAGTGGGGTCATAATCTCCCAATGATCTAACAAGGGCGCTTTTATGTCTGGGTAAAGTAGCATATAATTTTGATGCCCAACACCTAATTTCATTATCCATGTATGAGGCTTCGTGAAGCAACCTGGCAGGAAAGTAATGAACCACAGAATATATAGAGCATCACCAGAATTACTAGCGCTCGGAAGAGGTATAACTTCAGGCCCACCTGCATCGAGGTCGACCCCAGCATTGGATACAGGGAAGCAATTGCTCCCTGCACCCTTGCCGCTAAGTCCCTGATGTGCTGGCAAAAAGTTAGGCGTCTATCCAATGTTATTCCAAGGTACTGGACGGAGATAGTCCACTCTATCCCTTGAACTCGGAAGCTGAAGTTCGGGCAGTCTGTGGGAGTGTAGCACTTTCTGAAAAGTATGGCGTGGCTTTTTTCGGATTAATGGACATCTGCCAATGCCAGCACCACTGTTGTGTTAGACGGAGGTGTCTTTGTAAGGGGTTGAAGGCTCTGAGGATGTGTTTGTGCAGAACAGAAGCATGTCGTCAGCGTATTGTGCCATTTTGACTCATGGCTCTGTGGGGAAATCTGCCATAAAGATGTTGAATAGGGTGGGAGATAGTACAGAGCCTTCGGGGACTCCGCCTCTCACTGGTCTTAGTGTTGATCTTCTGGCTTTATACATCCAGCCAGCACCTCGGACGGATGCATTTCATCAGATCCTGAAGAAGGCTATGGAGTTTGCAATGGCCGAAAGCTCAACCTTTATTAACTTGACACGGCTGATCACCCGCCAAGCCTTGATTACAAATGATGTATTATTAATGAATATAATAAATAATAGAGGACCCAAATTAGTATGCTGAGGGCCCGCCTCGGTAGCGTGGTGGCAGCATGTCTGCCTCACGTTGAAGAGGTCCTGAGTTTGAATCTCGGTCAGGGTGAGTTACTTGGATAAGGTTTTTTCCGGGATTTTCCCTTATCCAGAAGGACGAATGTCAGGTAACTCTAAGCTCTATGGACCCTGGGCTCATTTGAGCATCATTTCACCCATTCCATTCATCGTCCGATATGACTTAACGTTGGAGGACTAAATTACAACAACAGTACCCTGAGGCATGTCGAAATAAATTTCAAAACTATAAGAAGTACTATTTTTGTATTTAACAAACCAAAATTTTGACTTAAAATAGCATACATTGCTGTATTTACTCTTTTCCAATGGCATACTATAAAAAAATTTTGTGTGACTGCCTTCCACCGTATTTCCGGTTATGACACTCCTTTAATGCACAACCTGGTTACCAGGCCTAATGTTTATACTAATCCTTGAGCTGAAATGTATTAGAATATTGCAACCACTTCCCTGCTTCAAAGATACTGTATTCACAGTTATTCAAAAAGAAGGAACAGATTTCAAACATTTATTTCTTCCAAATTACAAAAGACAGAACCATAATTCTGACTTACCTGGACAGGCAAAAGTTTAACATTTGAATAGTCCTGATAGAAGTTGCAATCATGGCTGCATTGGTGCTGTTGTTTGTAATGTTGATTATAGTAAAATGGCGACACAAGAGGAAAAAGCATTTTATGTGCATGATTAGCAAAACTAGAGGACATTATTGGAGTTCAATGGGCTTTTAGTTGTTAGTTTAATAAACAGCTGCCTCAGCTTAAGCAGATTTATGAGTGGCATAAAAAATTTGTGGAAGATACTGCATCTGCAAATGGAAAAGCACGGAACATCTGCAGACATTGAATGAAACTGTTGAGCATACTTGTACAGTTTACGAAAGGAGCCCCCAAAAGTCAGAGTACAAGCAAGCAAGGCACATTCCTCAACCAATTGTATGGCATTCTGAAACAATTTCTACACCTGAAACCATACAAACTGCAGTTATGCACTGCATCGTGATGACAGCAAAACGTACAAATGTTGCATTAGCATGCTAGATGATAGAAGGAAGCAGTTTTTCTGAGTGATTAATTTATTCCAATGAATCCACTTTTCATCTTTCTGATCAAGTTAATGGCATAATGTGCAAATTTGGAAAAATGAAAATCGAGTTTTTATCCCCCCTATGCCTGACACTTTTGGAAGTCTGCAACATCGTATTGTTGAAGCTGAAAACAACTGATAACTATAGACCAGCTGATTAGTGCGTGACAAGAAGTGAGTCACCATTATGTGTGTTTGCAGGAATTTGGTAACAGTGACGTCAAAATTAAGCATAAAATCTATTTGTAGTCTGTTGGTCCAAACGTTTCGTCTATATCTGCGGTAGACATCTTCAGTGGCGTGGTCGAAGTTTACTCGGAGACAGTTTCGCTGCATCTGTTACTCGTCACTTACTTTTTTTAAATTGAGGGATTAGTTTCAAAGTCCATTGCCTCCATTTTCAACCTCTCACCAACTAGCATCTGTTGTCGTTTGCTCTCCTCTCTCTGGTGGTGGAACTATGAACTTCTTTGTCAAATTATCTACTGGTCCCTCAATAATTTAAAAAAAGTAAGAGACGAGTGTCAATAAACCGACTACAAATAGATTTTACCACCATTCTGATATTTGTGTATAACACATGGTGCTCATAATGAATGCATAAAAAAAAGCGAAAATCAAACTTTTCTCTTTCCAGGACGGTTGCAATTGTGTTTCTATCTTTGGTGGTTTGGAAGAAATAAATGTTTGAAATCTGTTCCTTCTTTTTGAATAGCTCTGTACTTTAGGCAGAGACATGGCACGTATTTCCTCCATTTCTGTCTTTAAAACATGTTGTATGTGTCTTCCTAAAAGTTCAGTTAATTTATCCATGCAAGACCAGATTATTTTAATTTTAAAGAGCATATGACTATTTTAATTTGGTAAGACCTTAACATAAAAGATCTAAATATATATATATAAAAAACACTTAGGTCATTCCTATTAATGAACTTCCAAAGAGAGTTTTCAGGCGGCAATTCGAAATTTAAAGTATACTATTTGTTTATTTATAATTAGCAATTTTTCCCAAACATCGAGTTCGGCTGCATTACTGGCTGGATTTAATAGTTTTATATTTGGTACAATTTCAACATCCCATTGAAACAGAATGAATACAACAAAGAATATAACCACACGATTAACATAGCTGCAATTAATGGATACAGTAAACAATTAATAGAAAAGAAAATTTGGAAATTCAAGAAACAGAAACACATATTGGAGACCACAAAATTAACAGAATGAAAATCCGAGACACAGGTCAGGAAATTCACATATCATCCCAGAGTGCATCATAAATTCAACAAGATATTCAAGAAGTAATCACCCTAGCCCAAATAAATAAATTCAGTTTAAAAAACTTATTCTGCAACAACCTGAAAGACCCAATATCTGAAAACAAGAAATCAGGTATATACAAAATCAACTGCTCAGACTGCAATAAGTTCTACATAGGAAAAACCAAAAGAAGTTTACAAATTAGATTACAGGAACATAAGACATGTGTGAAATACAAACAAATAGAATAATCAGCAATAGCCCACCATTTCTGGTCTACCAATCATGAAATTGTACCATATATAAAACTATTAAAGCCAGCTGGTAATGCAGCGGAACTCGATGTTCGGGAAAAATTGCTAATTATAAAAAACAAACAGTATACTTTAAATTTTGAATTGCCACCTGAAAACTCTCTTTGGAAGTTCATCTCACAGCCAACAGATGCCACCACAGATAACCAGCTCACTTCAGGAAACCACAGATCCAACCACTCCGATAACTGCTGACAATGGGGACAAACCGTTCTCCAAAACATGTCCAAGTAAGGATAATTTAAGTGATGTTTGTGTTTGAATTACCGACTCATTACTTTCAAATAACCTCTCATTGTTTGACACCATTGTTCTTCAAATTTTTAGAACTAAGTATTACATATGTATAATTGTTTTTGCAAGGTTAAATTTGATTTTGTAACATCAGTGTGAATAAAACTTTCTGAATCACGTTTGGAAATGGCTTTAAGTATTCTCATTTGGGTGTTTATTACCAGGGCCTTAGAGAACCTATGACAATGTATGAATGGAGTATTCGTACATTTAAATAATCAAGATAGCTGTAGACATCAGTAAATATTCACTTGAGATAACATACTTCTATTCTTACAAAAGGAACTGGGTGTATGAATAAGAAGTGTTTAAGATCATGAAGATAAACTTGAGCAAGTATTTGCACTTTAATCCCATAACCCATAATTATGAAGTGCTATATAGTTTCCTTACATATAAGAGAAAAGCTTATGTTTTCAGTTGAAATCATGTTATACAAGGGTGATGATTCGTATATAAACGGTAATTGTTGCATAGCAGTTATGTTGTCTTCAATATCTTGAACTACTTGAACTTCATTTTCTTCAAGTGTTCTTGTTTTGCAGATATATATAGTTGCAATAATAGATCCAGCCATTGATGTGTTTTTGAAGTCTAAGTGAAGTTTCCATCCTAGGAGAGTTCCTGCTTGACCTGCTTCCCAAAGTTTTATGGTGTGGCATCCGTCTGATTGAAGATCATTAAAAACAGGATGAGTTGTTTGAATTGGTTGCCTGCGGCTGTAGAAATGTCTTGATGCAGGCATTGTGCAAGGAATGACAAGGTACTGCTTGCAAAGAATGCAGCAACCGATTGCGATAAGCTGCCTAGGAGCGGAAGCATATCAGCATGTACGCAGTAAGCTTCCTGTACGATGCAGAGAAAGAATGAATGGGGGGGGGGGTCAAAGCTCAGCATGGTAGGAAGGGCAAACTGGCTTGGTTGCTTACTCCGCTATGTTCTGGTGTCAGTACGGCCATCAGTGAGCAGGAGGTTCCTTTGTCTGTTGCGCAATGCATAGGACTTTTCCGGCTGAGTGGCATTTTTTGACTCACTGGGCAGGCTTCATTCTTTCATAGCCACTCTTTACTCGCCAGTACTCTGGAATATAATGATGAACTAATGTCTCATCACATACAATGATGCACCTCAAAAAATCCTCCCCTTCTTGCCAGAATCAATTTAGCACTCTCTCACAGATCTACAACCTGGCCTGTTTTTGCTGCTTGGTTAACAACTTGGGAACCCATCGAGCGGCGATCATCTTCAATAAGCTCTTGAATGGCACAAATGTTACTTGAGAGACTTGACCTTGGGTGTTGAGCATGACTTTCATTTTCCACAGATCTTCGACCGCCATTAAATAGTCTGGTCCAAGTAAACACTCAATTCTGGGACAATGTAGTGTGTCCTAACTGCGCTCTTAAATGAGCTGAAATTTCTGAAGATTTAACCCGTTCATTGGTTAAAAACTTTATTATAATGCATTGAACAACAGACGAAGGAACCTTCTGCTCACTCATGGCTGTAGTGACACCCAAACTTAGCACAGTAGCTAACCAAGCCAGTTTGCCCTTCCTAAAACTGACCTTCGACCCCCCACTGTCACACTCAGAACTGCTTACTCCATGATACGCAACAATTACCATTTATATTTGAATCACCCTCATATATATGTAATGGAGGGGATGCGTAACACTTTGACTCGCAATTTATTTGTGTGTACAACCCAGGGAGGAATGGATGACAAAGGAACTGAAGGAGACATCTGGGCTGTAACAACAAATGGTGTAAGCAACAGAGATGTCCTGAGTTCCATAACAATTATTGGTTTGACCTTCGGCTGAGAGGTGCTTAATAATGAACCACCCAAATCGCCAGAGGGTGGCTCAGAAGTAGAGACTTGAAAGGCTACCATGTGATGGAGTGGAGAAGTTCCAAATCGCAAGCCTCAGTGCCATCTACCAACTGTTGACCGACACACAGCTCCAGAGTTGTCCTGTAATGTGAAAGAGGGAGGCAAAAGGAGAGGAAATGGAAGAGAACCATGATAGAAGATATATACTCCAGTGTTTGCCTTGCAGCTGAGGCAGAGTGGGCTGCCACCAAGGATTAAACTCAGGGTCTTGGATGTTACTGCAGAGCCATCTAGCACGATATTCTGCCTTCACTGAACTGTCACACCCAGGAATGCATACTAGACACATCCATGGTACTGTAACAAAGGTGTACCAAATTAGGAAAAAAAATATTCTATGAAATTATAGAAAAGTATTCTCTCTCTTTATTCACAAAGTATCTACATCAAAAATTATTTACCATCATTTTAGATAAAACTATACAAAGATTTAATCTGAAATACTATAATTCAATATTTGTCAAAATAAATATAAACAAAATATAAATTTCTGAAAACATACAGTAATGAACAGAAATGTTTCTTTCACTTTGTCTGGAAATTATTTTAATGTTAAACCTTCCCAAGGCATTAATGCTTTTTTTCACTTTGCAAAATGCTGTTAATCTTCTGATATTCCTTGAAAACATCTTCTGCAACTTTTTTTCCTGCAGAAAATGCTTGGAATTTTTAACATGGTTCTACTTTGTACCACAGTCTTGCTTGTCTCTCTGGAAATGCAGTACACATTGGCAGATGAACCTAATGCTCAAGACGAAAGGTTTCTTTGGAAACCATACTAAGTCATATGCTGCTTGCTCCTCCCACCAGTCATGACATCAAAACACCACAAACTTAGGCATTATGCACCGTTATATTCAATAATAATTATGGATATTCTTTCCTTTATGTCCTGCAGAAATTTTTGTAAGTCCAACATCACACTAGCTGAAATGAGTGCTGATGGAACCTGCCAATGTTACTCAGGTATGTATGAAAGTACAGGGAATGTCAATAGTTGTACAGCCATTTGCCGCCAACCTTTGCACCAATGCCCCAGACATGTCTTGCATAAGGTATTAAAATTGTACATTCACATGTGCCAACTGCCTTTACAATTTATTGTGAAAATGAATATCTGTTCAGTCCCCACTATTCACTAAATACAGGTAAGTGTTGCAAGTGAAAGTTATGACTGAATTCATTAACATTACAATAAACTATCTGCAAAACTAGTCTCCTTAGTTTTGTGTAGAATTTACCAATTTTCTTAACAAGATAAGAGAGTCAGTCTGACTATCCAAAAAATAAGTGAAGTTCGTAACAAATTGTTATATTAGATGAGCATTCTTAGCTTCCGGTGAAGGCAGCATCATTTTGGTTAGACTTGCCAACAATTTGCTCATCATTTAGCGAGCTTCTTCTGGGCTGTAGTCAGATCTTTGCATTGTTCTTGCATATATAGTGTTGCCAGGTATTGTTGAGCAACGGCCAACACGTGCAAATGAGAAAGATAGTGCCACAGCTGGTGCATAGGCAAGTGTTTGATGCCTGGCAAAAGAGAGAAAGCAAGAGACAGATAGGTGCCTGGAAGTTTCTTCTTTTCTGATGCCATGTTGATTGTTACAGAGAGTTCCACTAATTTCTAGAACAATGAGTGGAGGTATAAAAGTGCCATGGTGAGTCAAGAACAAGGAATCATGCGTGTGCAGCCGTGAAGTGCAGTCCAGTTTTCTTGAGGTGGCACCTCAAGATAACTGGATTATTTGAGAGTGAATTCTTTTGTTTGTGGACGTGTGATAGACAACCTTGAAGGTTGCGTTTGTGTATGTTACGTCATCCTGCTGCAAAGGGTTGTACAAAACGTCTTTTTACTTGCAATAAAGAGTTTTGTAAATGAATTCTGTTGCCTATTTCTTTATTTGTTCCCTTGGATTGTTTGGGTTTTTCTGGTTCGTTTTGGGTCTTTTATGTGGCAGAGACTGTGTCTGTGAGCTGTTGGACTCAAGATGGTCTCGTGGCTCTACCCCTTGTTAGCAAGTTTAACCACGATGATGTGGCCTTCAACAGAAATTAAGGATGCTCATTGAGACACAGGCTGTGGAAGTGTACGCATCCAAATTATTATATTTTATTGTAATATTTGTATTGCTTCATTGTCATTAGCTTCATTTTTTGCATACTATTCATTTACATTTATCTCACACCATTGTGTAATGATGAGGAACAATGTAGTACTTATAAGACAAAAGTTTAGAACATGCTTATTATGTTGGGAGTGTGATGCCAACCTTCATCTTGTTAGGAATGGTATCAAGATACATGCTATTTTCACGTGGACAAAGGCACCAGTACTTAGTGTAGTCCACGGCAAATGGTACTTGGTTCGAGAATTCAAGGTTACCATCTGCCCAAGTACTCCTAGTTACTATCAGCTTTGCCCATGCATTTTTGTTTGAGCAAACTGTTATCCATTGTTGCATTGGACACAAGCATAAAGCACAGAACAATATATCATGATTGGTTCAGCTATTGTTGTGAGGTATGCTTATCTTTAATTGACCATAAATACAAAAACAGGTGTCATCAGCCATGTTCAGCTCAATGAATGTAAAACTGGAAGGAGGAAGTATCATCACAGCTGCATCATGGAAGGTAACTGGATCTTTGAGATGATCGACATGATTACCAACGTAGTACAGATGACATTATGCTCCAATAATCGTAGACAAGATGCCACCCTCTTTAATTTAATTGAGGAGCAAGTGAAGTTTATCAGCATAATTCACACCTACTGCAGGGGAGGATACAATGGTTTAATGGCAGGGGTTTTGCAGCCTACCTAACTAGAAATCACAGCCTGCATTTCATGGACCCAAGAACAGATGTGCATACTAACAACATTTGAGTCACACTGATGATATTTCTGGCATCGCCTATCAAGGAGCAATATCAGACACAATCAAATGGATGTACATTTAGCAGAGTACCTGTGGCACCAAGACTGTAAAAAATAGATAAGCTGATCCCTTTCAAGAGCTGATCAAGGACATCCGGGAGATTTACCCTGTGGTTTAGTTCAAATGTTAGCTTAATTCAGATAATAGTTTAGTTATAGTTTCGATCGGTGAAAACATTTGCCTGGGACTCAAGCACTTACGATAGTAAGTCACAAACAGTATATCTTGAATGAGAGAGCCCGTAGTGGTCTACCAGGAAAATATATGAGTCAAATGGTGAATTTAATGTTGTGACGGCAGGTTGGCCATGGTAGCTCAATGGGTTATAGCGACTGGATGGAAACCAGGAAATCTGTGGTTCAAATCCCAGCCATGGCATTGAATTTTTATGTTGACTCTATCAAAGAGCAGAGTGCTTATGGGAGCAATGTTGACAGCAATGCAACTTGCCTGCCACTGTCATTGGCACATGCACAGTGAGTACATTTGGACTTCACATTTTATTAAACTTATTTCAAATGAACTTATGTATTTTTGAAGGTTTAGAGAGTATTTAAAGTAATTTTGTTATGTAAGACTTGAAGCTTTCACGGCGAGCATTACTAATCAAGGTTTCGCGGGTGATCAGCTGTGTCAAATTAATAAAGGTTGAGCTTTCGGCCATTCAAATACCATGGCCAGATCCTGAAGAAGATCCAGAGATCCTGAAGAAGGCCATGGAGTTTGCGATGGCCGAAAGCTCGACGTTTATTAATTTCACACAACTGATCACCCGCGAAGCCTTCATTAGTAATTTTGTTATGTTTCGATTACATTTGTTACTTCTTGTAGGACACAATATTGCAAATGAGTTTGGAACTTGGAAAAGAGTTTGCAGGGCGTAATGGAAAGAAAAGCCTTAGTTAGTTCGTTCACTGTTTTCTCTTTCTCGTATTTCCCTAATTTTCTGCAAGATAATTTCTGCAACATTGACCTTCCTCCCTCGTTCATCTTTATCTGTAACAAGAGAAAAACAAGTATGAGAGCTACATATAAAATTATATAAATGTGTAACATAATTTTTTGTAAAAACTTGTATGTAAATTGTGGTAGAAATGGTGCACATATTCTAATCATGGCGGACATGTATGGTAGTAGCTCTGCCTAGTTTTGTATTTCTTAGAGGTGTGTGTGTGTGTGCGCGCGCGCGTCTTTACCACATAAACAGCACTGTGGAGAAGTTGTTAATCCAACCTTGAATAAATGTCCATTCAAACAATCGTGGCCTGTGATTAATCTGAACATTGCTACTGAAGATTTTTGAGGTAGATCTGGAACTGTCTTTAGTTTGTTTTGGGGATCTTTTCAATTAAGTTTTTCAGAGGAAACTAGATAGTTGTTATATAGTTTTGTGAAGATGTTTTTGATTAATCTTTTAACTGTTTCATAGGGGATATTTTGTTTCGTTTGAGATATTTTGGAACCCTTCTTGGCCAACATATCTGCTTGCTCGTTGCCAGAAATTCCACAGTGAGATGGTATCCATTGGAAAACTATACGTATATTTAAATTTTGAAGATGTTTAATCATATTATGAATTTCATTTATCTTTTCGGTTTTTGGGCAGTCATTTGAAATAATAGCCTGAATAGCTGCTTTAGAATCTGTTAAGAAAACTATGTTGGAAAGCTTATTTGTCCAGGCAAATAGATTTTGTAAGGAAGTATAAATTGCATCAATTTCTTCATCAAAACTTGTTAAGTAAATTCCAATGTAAATTCTTAGAGGTGTAAGAAGTATATATACTTGTAAGTGAGAAAAGAGAGTTTATAATCATTTACATGTCAGTACAGCTATTGTGCATTAAAGTTTACAATACATTACTTTATTCATCACGTTACACTTACATGGTTAAGCAGATGCTCATAAGTTGGTGACTCATCAAGGTTTTAAGTTTAAGATTAAAGACCAGAAACTATGACTACAGTACGTCAAATGTTTAACTTTTTTGGAACACCACAGTGAAGTGAAACATAATAAAATTCTAGATGAGTTGTATTTTATTACGACTACAATATTTACTAAGCAAAGAAATATTAAATGTGTACAATATATATGTGTCCTAAAATTATTCACTAAGATACACTGAGATCACAGTTCACCATCCATGTAATTCTTGATTGAATAGTAGCCTCAGTGGCAAGATATATTTGATCCTACTCAAACTGGCCTCACTACTCCGTGCACTTCATGTATGAGAGATTGCAAGAAAACCAAATATCAAAATAGAAAAAGATACACCAATTGCATTATTGCAGTAGCGTGGCCGGCACGCACAAAGTGACAGATAGTGCATCTCGGAGATAAAAGGCTTGTCGGAACAGACAAAGTTAGATGACTGGAAGGTTCACGTTTCGTCTAGTGCCATCTTGATTGTTATTCCACAAATTTCTAGAAATATAAGTAGAGGTATATAAAAGAAGCTGCAGATCGCCAGTGAGAACTGATTCATGTGCCTGCAGCTGTGTTTTGAAAGTGAACTCTTTTACGTAAGTGAACTCTTTGTTTACGTGTGCAGAAGTGACAAAGATTGTAATTGTGTGTGTTACGTAATTCTGCTACTGTAAGGGTTGACCAATGTGTGTTTCTACGAAAATAAAGAGTATTTTGAATTTCTGCAAACTGGACTTTTAATCTCACAAACCCACAGTCACAATATGTACAGTGACAAGGTGTGACTTTCAAAGCAAGAGAAGTTCCAAATAATAATTTTTCATTAAAATAAGAGAGAATAATAACTTAAAGGACTAAGGCTACTCTTCAGTGCTCTTTCTATTGTACAATCACATGTGGCCCTTTTTGCATTGCAAGACTGGTCATGCTACAAGGGATAGTTCTGCTTCCCTTCTTCACTCAGATGTTCCATCTTTTCCTGCAGCTGGTCCACACTTAATGAACTGTTAGCCTACAATGGAGAAAGTATGCAATTCACACACTTGCTAATAACTTGAAACTTCTAGAATTTAAGCTAGTTGATGGAAATTAATTGTTCTTTCACACTAGCTGTGTATAGGCTAAGGTTTTGGATAGATAGAATAAAAAAAAAAATAAAAAAAATAAACTCTGCTTTCTTATGTTCCGATGCCTAGATTCTATATCGGAACCTTTTAACTATTTCTTATTTTCATTTATACATTTATTAATTATAAGAATAACTTTTTAATTGTTTGCAGAAACAATAACCTAAGTGACTGCTAAACTTTGCAGTCAACTAACCTAACTAACCTAATTATTTTTTATTTTTTTTTTTCTGTTTCCAAGTTAGTCTCTCTTCAATTATATATATCGCTGTCAAGTCAGTCCGATTTCAGTCTATATCACCTTGTTGGTTTATTAGCTCTTCTCCTCCCAACTCATGGATATGTTCAATTTCAAAATCTCTTTATTCCTCTTCTCCTACTGGTGTTGCTTCCTCAATTGGATCTCTTCCTATGTTCATATTTCCTTCCATCTCTCGTCTTTGGAGTCTAGTTGATCGTCTTATTTGTTGAAGTGTTGCAGGTGTAGCCAATTCCATTGGTGTCGATTTCTTAGAAGTTATATATTGTTCCCAAGCCTTTGTTGAAATGATGTTTGTTATTGTGTCTAACTTATTGAACTCCTCTGCATCTCTTATTATTTCCCATGTTGTCTTTCCTTGCAGCTCTTGTCTCAAATTATCCACTTCTCAAACTGAAAAATTCAATGCCATGGCTGGGATTTGAACCACAGATCTTCTGGTGTCCGTCCAATCGCTCCTACCCATTGAGCTACCATGGCCAACGTGCCGTCATGACATTAAATTCTCCATCTGACGCATATGCTTTCCTGGTAAACTATTAAAGGCTTTCGTATTCGAGATACACAGTTTGTGGCGACTTACATTGTAAGTACATATTGTGGTTACATATCTACACAGATGGATCTAACTTGGACAACAACTCAGGAGCAGGAATTAAGTGTGCACTGTTCTCATTCTATCAACCGGCAGGATACCACACAACAAATTTTGATGCAGAAGTAACGGCTATTCATATTTCACTCCAACACCTTCTATACAGAATAGATAAATTAAAAAATGCTGTCATACTTTCTGATTCTAAAGCAGCATTATGTGCAATAACTTCATATAAAATGAGGTCAATCCAAATTAAAGAATGTCACAAAATGATCCAATAACTTCAAAAACTACAGAAAAGAATTATATTACAGTGGATACCTGCACATTGTGGAATTGCTGGAAATGAATCAGCTGATTTTCTTGCCAAAAAAGGTGCAAATTTAATTCAGAACAAAAGTAAAAACTTACCCTTTACATCCATAAAAAGATTAATCAAAAGCAAACAAAACCAATCAATATCTAACAAAGCCAAAGATAAAAAATGGAACATTTTAATTAAAAATCCAGAAATTATTCCAGAAACCCCACGTAAAGCTGCAGTAGCAAATTTTAGATTACTTACGGAACATGATTATTTGGCCAAACACTTACACAGAATAGGAATTTATATAAGTCTAAATTGTCCTCTGTGCAACAAAGAGGAGGAAATGACTAAAGAACATCTTTTAACCTGTGAAGTCCTACCTGCCGGACCCACTACACAGAAGTATTGGAGAGCAAGAGAGCTAATGGCTTCATTGCCAAAGCCTAGCATTTGTAAACAACAACAACAACTATTGTAAGTACTAGCCTACACATGGCTAGTGTGAAAGAACGATTAATTTCTATCAATTAACTTAATAAGAGTTAAATGATGAAGCCTGGGACTCAAGTACTTACAATAGTAAGTCGCCACAAATGGTGTATCTCGAATATGAGAGCCCCTAGTGGTTTACCGGGAAAACATACAAATCAAATGGAGAATTAATGTCATGACAGCACATTGGTCATGGTAGCTCAATGGGTAAGAGTGACTGGATGGAAACCAGGAGATCCGTGGTTCAAATCCCAGCCATGGCATTGAATTTTTCAGTTTGACTATCTATTCACACGAACTTCCTATTTGTTGCCAATAAATACCAATCTACATAAAATACTATTGCTAATGCTATTGAAATGTATTTACAGTTATATTTAAAAGTGCCACATGAAACAAAAAAATACATTTATCTTTAGATGCTACACAGAGACTTCACGTGAAAAAATCTGTCAGTGCTTCCTAATTATCAAAGAGTTGTGATTGCTTCCGGAAACCTACAAAGCATGATATTCAAGGTTACAAATGCGTAAATAAATATTCAGTATTGAATGAGCTCGTGGAACTGGTCACTTGAATCTAAGCAGTTGTCAAATTGTCCGCAGCACCGTGGAAGTTTGCGAATCAATTTCCAGAGCAAATGAAATATTGTTTGGTATGAATTTTCTTATTTTTCTCCTGAAATTCAAGTGCTTCATTGCATGATTTTCCACTGAATATGTATCACTTCTATTCTATATAAAATAAATACGCATTAACAACATAAATCTGGTACATTAGATAGAAGTTGTTAATGTAAAGAAAACAAATGATGCTCTACTGACAAAATGTCTGAAGTAGATTATGGTCAACAATGTCAAACTTTCCATTGGAAACGTCAGATGGCACATACAACATTCAGGATTGCCAAGGCTCAAAATATAAATAGTGTCCTTCGTATCAAGTTTGTTATAGTAGAAAGGTTACCCTTTAATTCCTTCTATAATCTGAAGGCTTAAAGGAACCAAACTAAACAAAATTATGTGATGAACTAAAGGGAAGGGCTGCTCAGCTTGGTGAGTTATTGACCTGGACTGATATTTCTTCCTTTCCATATATCAGATCCCCTCTTTTACCTTTTCTTTCCAGTCATCCTTGACTCAACTCTTGTTTTCTTTGACCCTGATGATATTAGAGTATCAGTATTAGAGTACTACAGTCTGATTTTTAAAAGAAGATACGTGAAGGTCATCAGGCAAGGCACGTGAAGGGTAAGAAGGGAAGCTCGTTGTTATGGTAATGTAAACAAAGGTTGCCAGATTGGATACACTGGTGAATCACATACTCCTCAGCTCAGTTATCACTAGTTGTATGCAGGAAACAGAGTTTGCCTAGTTGCGCTGTGTATTGTTAGCCTACTTTGTTAAAACACAATTAAAATACATTTTTATGGAAGCAAGACGTAGTGACAGTAGGATTAGAGGTGGACCGAGGAATCATGGCCCAAGGCAAAGGTCAGCTTATGGTCGGGTTGTTACATTGCAGCTAGAGAATTTGTCTGTACTCTTAGAGAATTCTTCCAACAGGAAGACGAGAATTTGCTCCTTATCCATGAACAGCTTATTCCTTTTATCCAAAAGTGGCAGCCCCATGTCAGCAGATATGCTTGCATGTAAAAGAATTCCTCTGGGTCAAAATGCCGGCATATCGGCATCATTGATATGAACATGTCAATTAACAAAGAGGTTAATAATAGTATATTGCGATACTAATGTATATGGAACGACGAAAGGTTTGAAAAATTGAGGCGCTTGCACTGAGTTTTTTCAATTCTCAAGATTCCATTATGTATAATTATAATTTATTATTATTATTATTATTATTATTATTATTATTATTATTATTATTATTATTATTATTATTATTATTATGTATAATTAAATTAAATCCTGATATTATGTATAATATTCATTGCTTCACTGTAGCTAGCTTAATTTTCTATATAATTTTCATTATGTGCTTACCACATAATGTATATGTGTTGCACATTATTTTTTGCACCATGTGTATTTATATCAATCTGAATTTTAGTACTTAAGATATTAGCTGAAGTATTAATAAATATAATTGAAGATAAATAGATTTTAAAACGTGCATCGCGTATATGTGATTCTATGGAGAAATACTTACCGCACTGTACGGGTATGTCAACTTACGGTACATAGCAACAATAACGGTAAGCATGGAATATTAGTTACATAGTGCAAACAATTATTTAAAAGAACTCACATGTGTGGATCCTACAACTCAGTGAATGTGTGAACAACTTATTTCTGTTTTTAAAGTAGGCTAATGCAGATTAACTGTGCATAGTTTTGTTGAGGTGAGATAACTTGAACCCTTGTTTATGTTTCGAGTGTTGAGAGGATAAAGAAAGGGGATCTGGTGGGCAACAATGCACTACCCACGTGGAGAAACAGATGACCATCATATATCTTCTTTTAACCCTTTCACCGATATGGACGTCATATGATGTCCAAGTTAAAATGCCCCAAACCAATATGGACATGTATAGACTCCTGCACATACATGTATCTAATGCTTATTTAATGCCAATTATTTTAATCTTCCTATTTTACGATAAATTTAAATTAGTTCTATAAGGGATGTAAACATACCCTTAGAGATTTCCTTTTAAATTGTACACCTCCAAACCTGGATAAACATCCAAGGGCACACCTGCATATTCACACCAAATAATATTGGTTTCCTTGCGAACTTCTTTTTCGCAACACACTAGACATGGTTGCGACTGTTTTGGTTATGGGTGGTATCCATTGATTGAGTAATATTGATCTTCAAGGTTTGGTATAGATATGTTGACGACATCTTTGCAATTGTACCAAGTAAACATTTAGATGATGCATTAAAATTACTCAATCTGCAAGAAAGGACTATCAAATTCACAATAGAAAAGGAAATCAATGGACAACTACCTTTCTTGGATCTAAATATCATCAGGAATGATACAAAAATAAAATTTGGAATTTACAGGAAGCCAACACATTCAGAAAATTATATAAAAAATAATAGCCACAACCCAATTACACATAAACATGCAATAATAAACAGCCTTACACACAGACTAGTCAACATACCCATGGAAAAAGAAGAATATTTCAAGGAACAAAAAGCAATAATACACATAGCAGAAGAAAACGGATACAACAAAAGTTTGGTGTTGAAGAAAATTAGAAAATCTAAACTAAAGAAAACCATTAAGGAAGCAACCACATTTATTAAAGAAAAAGAAAGCAACAGCATATTCAGTTCATTCACATATCATCCAAAAACATTTAATAAATTTAAAAAGATATTCAAGGAACAAAATATCATCTTGGCACCTACTAATAGATACTCAATTTTAAAATTACTAAATTCAAAAACAAAAGATGAAATTCCTTCAGGTAACAAATCTGGAATATACCAAATAAATTGCAAGAATTGTGAAAAATGCTACATAGGTCAAACAAAAAGAAATTTAAAAACCAGAGTCAAAGAACACTTTAGAAACATCAGATTCAAACAAGAAGACAAGTCAGCAGTAGCATTTCATTTTTGGAATGAAAACCATGACATTGATCCAAATCCAAAATTATTAAAAGGAGTGATAAACCAAAATAGATTGACAACATGGGAGAACATATTCATCTGGAAAAATAAGGATCGCGTAATGAACTTTGAAATCCCGCCAGCAGATAATTTGACAAAAAAGTTCATAGTTCCACCACCAGAGAGAGAGCAGATAACAACAAATGCCAGTTGGGAAGAGATTGAAAATGGAGGCCAGGGCCTTTGAAACTAGTCTCTCATAAATATATGAAAAAGTAAGTGACGAGTGTCAATAAACCAACCACAAATAATTTTTATATTAATTTTCATTAATTGACCTAATAGTGGTTAACTATAAAGCCTGGGCCTTAAAGTACTGATATGATGTAAGTTGCCATTAAGGTAGTTGTCTCATGTGTTTATGAGAACTCCTAAGTGGTTTATCGGGAAAAATACGAGTCAGTTGGAGAATTTAATGTCATGTCGGCACGTTGGCCATATTAGCTCAATGATTAGAGTGGCTGGACGGAGACCAGAAGATCCGTGGTTCAAATCCTGGCTATGGCATTGAATTTTTCAGTCTGATTCTACCTTTCCACAGCAATTCTTATAAAACCATCCGTTTATCACTCCACTTTTATGCATAAGTCCATTACACATCACCAGCATTAGCGAGATATTTGGTATTAAAAGAGTCAAACATAATTTGATTATGTGTGTTTGGAGGAATTTAGTAACAGTGACATCAAAATTAGTTGAAAAAACTATTTGTAGTTGGTTTTTTTGACACTTTGTCACATTTTTATATTATTGAGGGACCAGTTTCGGGAGCTGTTGATTTCCTTTTCAACCTCTATCTCCTCTATAGATTGGAAATGGAAGCAACAGCTCCCAAAAGTAGTCCCTCAATAACAAAAATTTAAGTGATGAAGTGAAAAAAAAGAGATAGAGAGAGAGAGAGAGAGAGAGAGAGAGAGAGAGAGAGAGAGAGAGAGAGAGAGAGAGAGAGAGAGAGAATACAAATAGTTTTTTCAACTAATTTGATTACTTTGACAACTTACCATTGTAGTATATTAGTTCACATAAATCTTCGCAGTCTTCTTCTGCAATAATGCATTGTAGTGTTCTGTAGAAAGACAACACAATGTCATCTCTATACTGTTCGTAAGGACCTGAAAAAAGAATAAATTCTCCTGAAGATAAAATAGTCGATCATGATAGTGATTTAATTCTGAAATATTATAGTTTTTAATTGAGCATAAGTGACGAGCTTCACTCAAACTTTCAAACTTTTCCACAATCTGATTTGAGAGAGACTTTATAGTGATAAAATAAAACAAGTCACCCAAATAGAGAAGGGGAAGTACGGGCAGACACAGATAAAGAAAAACATACTAACAATGGAACCGTTTGCCACAGAAAAGAAAGTCCCAGGGGATTGAGGCACAGAGGGGGTTAGATATGGTTCCGATACTCTACCTGGAAGGTTTTATGACACTCGGATCACTTCAGTTACAGCCCATTCAAAAACATTCTGACGCCTTCTACTTTTGTGAATAAATCTTCACAGTTTCAGTATACTGAGTGAATATGGTGCATTTTTTTTTTTTTTTTTTTTTTAATGGTTCCACTCGTGTGACATGTATCTTCTGTCACACACATTTACTGACCTTTTCGCACTGTGTAAGGGTAGCACATTCCTGTCAGAAACTTTCTTTTTGTTGGCAAACAGTAATAACAACAGTAGTAGTAGTGGTGGTGGTGGTGGTGGTGGTAGTGGGGCTGGGCAACAGCCCGCTTCTTGTACCTTACGCAACATGCAAGAGTAAGAGCAGTGGTTATTTAAGGTGTACAGCTATTGGGTTCATTAGTGCCTCAGGTTTTGGAAAAGACATATGATTGAATTCCACCATCAGACTTTGAAAATCTTTAAAAAGTAGTATATCCATGAACTTAATAAATGCAATTTAAAATTTAAATCAATACACATATTATAGAGCTGCTATACCTATAAAAAATATAAGCAGTAGATTATCATCAGTTTCGCTGTCACTAAACGTCTGCATTACAAATGTTGTTTACCCTCAACATAATTCAAAATTTATATGGAACAAGTGTTCCATAGTGGCCTGGATTCAATCCCAGGCAACCACAAAGTGAGATTTGTGATGGACTACGCAGTGCTGGGGAGGGTTTTCTCCAGGATCTCTGGTTTTTCCCGCCAGCATTTCACCAACTCCTCCATCATCATCTCGCCCTCTTTCTGTCATCTCCCTCACTCTCATACCAGACATTGAGCTGATTACCCATCCTGGATTCTCTATCTCACTAATCCAGAGATTCCTTTCCTCAACCAACCGACTATGGGCATAAGGGTTATAAGGAACAAGAACACCCTGACACCTTGTAGTGGTATAGGAAGGCAGTTAAAGAAAGACAGAAGGAAAGAAGTGTTACATAACTGTAAAAGGAAATGAGTGGTGTGGATGTAATGTTTGGAAATGATACCATACATTCATTACATTTTGCAGATCATCTGATATATTAACAAAAGAACATGATGATTTCAATATATGAACAGGAAATCCATATATAGGCTAAGGTTTTTGATAGAGTCAACATGAAAAATTCAATGCCATGGCCAGGATTTGAACCACGTATCTCCTGGTTTCCGTCCAGTCGCTCTAACCCATTGAGCTACCATGGCCAACATGCCATCCTGACATTAAATTCTCCATTTGACTCGTATATTTCCCCGGTAAACCACTAGGGGCTCTCGCATCCGAGATACAAAGTTTGTGGCGACATACTATCGTAAGTACTTGAGTCACAGTCTTCATCATTTAACTCTTATTATTTTAGTTAATTGATGGAAATTAATCATTTCTTCACACTAGCCAAATGTTGACTCTTATCAAAAACCTTAGCCTATATACGGCTGGTGTGAAGAAATGAATTTCCATCAATTAACTAAAATAAGAGTTATATGATGAAGCCTGGGATTCAAGTACTTACGATAGTAAGTCGCCACAAACGGTGTATCTCGGATGCGAGAGCCTCTAGTGGTTTACCGGGGAAATATACGAGTCAAATGGAGAATTTAATGTCAGGACGGCAGGTTGGCCATGTTAGCTCAATGGGTTAGAGCGAATGGATGGAAACCAGGAGATCCGTGGTTCAAATCCCGGCCATGGCACTGAATTTTTCATGTTGATTCTATCAAAAGGGATTAGTGTTTAATTTTAAAAAATCAAAATGCAAGGTGATTGGAGAATATGAAACTTGAGTCATGAATACTATTATAGGGATGTTAAAATTACAAATGATGGATGAAACGTTACAGCAAATATGGAAAATGAAAAACTGTTATCTGAATGGTAGATATATTATACGACAAATACGAGTGAGTCAATAAAGACTGAGGAATGTTTTTTCTTACACATAAAATACACTAGTTTTGATCCAGATTAGTGTGGTCTTTTTCAAAGTATTCTCCACTGAGTTGAATGCAGTGTGTCCAATGCTTCTGCCAGTCCTGTAACACGTGCTGGAAACCATCACTTTACATCTTATTTATAACCACCTCAGTCTTCTACATGACGGCCTCTACAGTAGCAAAAACGCTTCCTCTTTAAATCCTTTTCCAGACAAGGAAAGACCTGTAATGCTGGAATTTAGGTATGCATCCCCATGCATCTGAACAAGACGTGTACTGAAAGAAATATTTTGTGTGAAATGTCAAGATTGTTACGAGCTCTGAACGGTAGGGATTTTCCCTCCCCTAGGACAGCTGACCGCAACCATAAATAATGCCCCGCAACCCGCGTTTAGTTTCAAACATCGTTTGACAGGAAGGGGGCATCTTAGGTGGTCTAAAGTGAGATTTTTGTAACTGGGACTCCATATGTTTTCTACCGACCAACTAATTAAAAATAATAAGCTGAAGGGGGAAGCGAAGTGTCATATGGCCTAGCCGGGAACAAATACATGTCTAAAATCAGTCGCTAGCTGAGGGTCAACCGAGTTCGTTGTGCTAACGCACGCCGACAGAAATCGCATTGATTAAATCAATCGCTAGCCGAGGATCGACCGAATTCGTCGTGCTAACGCACGCCGACAGAAATCGCATTGATTAAATCAGTCGCTAGCTGGGGGTCGGGCTAGATCGTCGTGCAGCAGCACAAAGTCAGATATCGCGTTCTTTAAGGAACGGACGAGGAAGCTAAAGAAATCGTGTTCGAATAAAGCTAGTTAGTAGCGGGCTGCTAATCCGACGACTCGTGTTATATACACGGGAGTGCTACCATGCAAACGCGAAACCTACCATTCAGAGTTCACCTAATTCACATGTATTTCGAGAGTAATTGAAATACAACCGATCGTCATAAGAGAATTAACCTGTGTTTCTTTCCAAGTACCCTAATTGATCCACCCAGAACGCCCTGTATCAAGAGATCCTTGCCAAAAATCCTATATTTATAAATATTAGGACAACTCCAAGAGCAGCCGAGGACATCGATATTCTTTAAATTTTGTTAGCGATGCTGACAACCCTAGGAGTCAAGCTCCTGCCAAATAATTGAGCTAAACTGCATGGCAATACTCACCCGACACCTCGACCTGCCACAGATAATGGCGCCGAACTGATGGACTACGAGAAGCTGATCAAAGGGACAAGGAGAACCAGGTCACCGAGATTAGGAGGACGACAACGATCATCGCAGTTTGAAGACCGACAGCGAGACTTCATTGTCAATAAAGTTTAGTGTGTGTGTGTGTAGTGCATAAAATTTAAAAGAGAGAGAAGGGCAGAAGACTCTTTTATCTCTCGTTGAAGAGTGAATTTGCAAGTGCGAGTGGGTTAAAAGGCTGTGCATCGAGGGATCCGCTTCAAAGAAGTAAGCAGAACAATCGAAAAACAATTCCAAATCAAGTAAAATTAATAGAGTTTTATATGCTGCATGTTTTAGAAAATAAGAGAAGTAGAAACTAGATGCTATTAAGGAGTGGTAGGAGATTGAGAAAGTGTCTTTTAAGTAGAAACAGGCAGACTTTAACTGACGTAATTGAGATGGAAAACCTCACAGCTGACCGGGAGACCACTGAAGTACGCCCATCCCTCTGTTACAGTAGGAATGACCCTACATGCTCCTGTAATGACAAACCCTCCTGCCTTTTCCTCGGTGGACTTATCTGCTATCCTGACAGCAATTAAAACTGAAATGGACAATATAAAAACTGACATTAGTAATAAATTTGAATCACAAAAAGCAGACATTAGTAATAAATTTGAGTCACAAAAAACTGACATTAGTAATAAATTTGAGTCACAAAAAGCAGACATTAGTAACAAATTTGAGTCACAAAAAGCAGACATTAGTAACAAATTTGAGTCACAAAAAGCAGACATTAGTAATAAATTTGAGTCACAAAAAGCAGACATTCATCGTAAATTTGAAGCCCAAGAAATAAAAATTGAGTTGTTAAGGTCAGATATAAAAGGAGAAATGGTAGACCTAGAAAATAGATTGAAGGAAGAGCTGGAGAGAAAGATTTCTGGTTTGGCCTTCGAAGTAGATGAAAGTGTGAGAGAAATTAAAGATAGTGTGCCAAGATTAGAACATAACAGCAGTGACATGTGTGACAGAATAAGAGAAAATCAGGAGAAAATAACAAAACTCTCCGAAGTATGTGACAGCAGAGAGAGAGAGAGAGATGCAGGGGAAATTTCGGGAAGAGCAACGTCGAGTTGACAATCATATTAGGGAACTTGAGAGTAGAAATACATTAGAATTGAGAGAAATTCAAAGACTAATGACAGATGATAAAGTAAAAAAAAAAAAAAAAAAAAAAAAAAAAAAAAAAAAAAAAAAAAAAAAAAAAAAAAAACAACTCGATGCTACTCTTACTAAAATTGTTAAAAGGGGGGATGTACATGAAAGGTTTATTAACGAGCTTAGGGATAGCTTAAAAAGACTAGAACTAGATTCTAATGCTAATTCACATAGGTTAAGTGATGATGTGTTAAATACGCACGTGTCAGAGTCCTCTCCAGGACGCAATAGCAATGTCGTAGATCAGGTAAATGTCTCTGATAGTAGTGCCGCCTCTAACTGTAACAACAATGTATCACCTATGTTTACACCCATACAATTACAAATTCTAAATGAGGTCAGTCCGCCAAATTTTGACGCAGAGAAAATGAATCCGAAGAGATATTTGCTAGATTTGGATGAATATTTTAAAGTAAAAGGAATTCCGGATGAATTAAAAATGTTTGACGTGAGGTCTACATTAAAAGGGAAAGCTAAAACTTGCTTGCGAGTTGCCCTGCCAGACAGCAACAATTATGCACATTTTTGCAAACTATTTGTGTCGAAATTTTGGAATAGCCAAGCGCAAAGTGTTATTCGTTGGAATTTAGCTACACAAAAATATGCTCCGCGATCACAAGTGACGATGTCGGATTATCTGCTGATCCATGCACAAAACTGTAGAATAATAGATCCACCCGTAGAAGAGGAAGATTTTGTTCAGTTAATTTCGAATCATTTTCCGGAGCGGATTCGACATTACCTCACAATAGCCAAACCTAGGAGCTTGCACGACTTACTTGATCTGATAACTTCTTTTGAGTCGCAAGGACCTCCGAATAACAAATATTCTTCAAATTTTCAATCAAGGAACGAAGCTAGGGGTAACCAAGGCGATAGATGTGCATACCGCCAGCACAATCGACCAAGTATGTCTCAACAACATCACTCCAGAGTCTCGTAGAGATATGGAAAATCGACAGCAATTCTACAGAGAACCGCAATTAAATCATCTAAGATTCTATCAGCAACAAAATCGCCAACGATTCCAGCGACAAAGGCCTTATCATATAAGATCGAACAATGGAAAGGGAAGTCCTTCATACAACTACAGTACGGAGAGATATGACCGAAGTTATGATCCGCCTAATGTTAATGTAAGTCTGCAAGAGCAGAGAGATGATGTCATACAGGCACTACAACGACAAAATTCACTTTCACAGCTGCAAATGTACAATAACGGTAATCAAAATTTCGCGGCAGGAAATGTGCAGAATAATGGCATAGGTTAGCAGAAAACTGATGGTAATTCGCGTGAAGTTAGAGAAATACGCGAAAAAGAAAGCTGACCTCTATTAGATAAGGGTATTCAAGCAATGTATGATTATATTTAAGACTAGATATAAAGATGTTAAATTGTTGTCATTCATGTTTACAGACATTAGTCTACATTTTCGGGTGGGGTGTGTGAAATTACTCAATGTGTTGTGAAAGCTGAAAGAGAAACTGATTTACAGAATTGCAAGAAACTGTGCAGGTAGTAGATGACCTGAACGAACAATGCCACTTGAGTGTAAAGGTTCTTAAAAATGTAAACAACCATTGTCAAATTATGTATGTGTGAATGTATGTATATATGTATGTATTTTAGTATGTGAGAGTATGGTTAATGCAATGTAACTAACTGATTATTGGAGAAGAGGAAAAGTATGTAAAAAAAAAAAAAAACAGAGAAAAGAGAGAATTTTGATTTATAATTTAAAATCAGCATACCGTTTTTAACTTATAAATTGAAAGGGCATTTTGAAACGGTACTCTCTTCCTCGAGTAGATTAATTGAATGTTAAAGGAATATATATATACGTATACTGAAAGAAATATTTTGTGTGAAATGTCAAGATTGTTACGAGCTCTGAACGGTAGGGATTTTCCCTCCCCTAGGATAGCTGACCGCAACCATAAATAATGCCCTGCAACCCGCGTTTAGTTTCAAACATCGTTTGACAGGAAGGGGGCATCTTAGGTGGTCTAAAGTGAGATTTTCGTAACTGGGACTCCATATGTTTTCTACCGACCAACTAATTAAAAATAATGAGCTGAAGGGGGAAGCAAGGTGTCATATGGCCTAGCCGGAAACAAATAGATGTCTAAAATCAGTCGCTAGCTGGGAGTCTCTAGCTGAGGGTCAACCGAGTTCGTTGTGCTAACACACGCCGACAGAAATCGCATTGATTAAATCAGTCGCTAGCCGAGGGTCGACCGAGTTCATCGTGCTAATGCGCGCCTACAGAAATCGCGTTGATTAAATCAGCCGCTAGCTGAGGGTCAACCGAGTTCGTCGTGCTAACGCATGCCGACAGAAATCGCATTGATTAAATCAGTCACTAGCTGGGGGTCGGGCCAGATCGTCGTGCAGCAGCACGAAGTCAGATATCGCGTTCTTTAAGGAACGGATGAGGAAGCTAAAGAAATCGCGTTCGATTAAAGCTAGTTAGTAGCGGGCTGCTAATCCGACGAATCATGTTATATACACGGGAGTGCTACCACGCAAACGCGAAACCTACCATTCAGAGTTCGCCTAATTCACATGTATTTCAAGAGTAATTGAAATACAACCGATCGTCATAAGAGAATTAACCTGTGTTTCTTTCCAAGTACCCTAATTGATCCACCCATAATGCCCTGTATCAAGAGATCCTTGCCAAAAATCCTATATTTATAAATATTAGGACAACTCCGAGAGCAGCAGAGGACATCGATATTCTTTAAATTTTGTTAGTGATGCTGACAACCCTAGGAGTCAAGCTCCTGCCAAATAATTGAGCTAAACTGTGCGGCAATACTCACCCGCACCCCGACTTGCCACAATGGTAAAAAAAAAAAAAAATAACTCTCAGTCTTTACTGTCTCACCCTTGTACATATAACAGAAAGAAACAGAAAAATTTACCACTCTTATTGCTGAAAGCATGCATACTTTATTGATACAGAAAAATAGCAATTGAAAAATATCAACAAAGGTTGTTAGTATTGGAAATAGGTTGTTGACACTCAGCTGAATTACCTATGAGGAAATAAGACAGAAAATGGACATTCAATAAGATTATGTAACATTTCAATGACAAAATATTCTATAATGAAAGGATACCATCAACAACATGAATAAATGGAGCGATGGAAACCATGCAGAAGAGACTATGCCCCCCCCCCCCCAATATGAAAGAAAGTCTAGTTTATTGGGACTTGGCTGTCAAAAGATGTAAAACACATACCTCTAAAATGTCTGTCATATTTAATTGTATCTTCGTAAGTTTTCAATGGTGATGCTCCTTCCACCACAACATAAATTGGCTCAGGCTCAGTCTCAGTTTTTATCTTGTATACAGAGTTTCTGTATATTCGACTTTTCACTCCTGAACGATCAAGTTTTTCATCGTCCAGAGTCTGAAATCCAATTTAACTGAATTAAAATTATTTCTGTATAATATTACTCACATTATTGTTATATTATTTATACGTACTTGACTTAAAAACCAGATAGGTATAGAAGCGGAAGCTATAAAATTTAAGTAATCTATTAATTTTTAGATGAGTCGTATTTATTACACAATTAAGTAATCTAGATAGCAGCTAAGACCTGGTAACAATTACCATGTACTATATTCTCAAATCTGCAGATACACCTTAAACTTAATTACATATACAGTAAAACCTCATTAAACTGAATCTCTTTAACCTGGACCAGTTTGAAAAATTATGTTATTTAGCTTAGTAAATGAAGACTTGTTTTACAGATGATAAATTGCTCTTTTCAGCAGGTACATTACTGTAATAAATACGTAAAATATGAAGCTATTAGCAGTGAAGCAAAAAATATATACAAATATAACAATTTTTAACTTAAAACTTCACTTATCTTATAAGAAATGATACTTTTCTTATAAATTGTCCGGGATCGCGATTTCATGTAAAACTTTTACACATCCTCAGCCTGAAACAACAAAGCTGTCGCCATTGTTACGAACGCTAGATGTTGATATGTTCTTGCTAGTATTACCAAAATCTGAAAATAAAACAAATTTAAAACAGAATCGACTGCTGGTATTTCAAAATTCATTACGCGATGTATGTTTTTTAAAATAAATATCTTTTCCCAAACCATTAAATTTATCAGATCCTTTAATTGTTTTAATAATTTAACTTCTGGATTTATTTCATGGTTAAATGACCAAAAATGATCTGCCATGGCTGATTCATCAGTCTGTTTATACTTAATGTTACAAAAATGTTCTTTCATTCTGGTTTCCAAATTACGTTTTGTCTTTCCAATATAAACTTTATCACAATCAAAACAATTAAACTGATAAATACCAGATTTTTTATTATTAGGAATTTTATCTTTTACACAAATGCAATAAATTTTTAATTCTATATTTATTTTGAGGAACTAAAGTTGGAGTATAATAAAAAATGTGACACGTAAACACTCATCAGAAAATTGCCCAATAACACTCAATGTTGACAATCATGAAATTGCCAAACCTCTTGAAGTTGCAGAATTGTTTAACAAATTCTTTTTGGATGTAACAAAAAAATTAAATATTAATTATGGAAGTAAAGATGCAGCACTAGAATTTCTAAGATCAAGTTTCACAAACTCTGTACCTACATTTAAAGTGAGTTTAACTACACCTTCCGAAATAAATAAAATTATTGACTCTTTAAAAATTAAGAATTCTTCCGGTTATGATGAAGTAACTAAAAAAATCCTAAAATCTTGCTCCTCACAAATTAGCATTCCCCTTAGTTATTTATGTAATGAGTCTCTAAAGACTGGTATTTTCCCTGACAGAATGAAATACTCAGTTGTTAAAGCTCTTTTCAAAACAGGCAAACGCAATAATTTTTCAAATTATAGACCAATATCTCTCTTGCCAATTTTTTCAAAAGTTCTTGAAAAAGTAATGTTCACCAGACTGTATAAACACCTTGAATATAACAACATACTTGTCAGTGATCAGTTTGGATTCAGAAAGGGAATATCGACTAATAATACAACTTACAAACTTACACATGAAATGTTGGCTGCCTTAAATGATAAAAGACATGTAGGTGGAATTTTTTGTGATCTCTAGCAAAGGCTTTTGATTGTATTAATCATGACATTCTTATAGCAAAATTGGAATTCTATGGGCTAAAAAATGAACATTTAAGATGGTTTGTATCATATCTAAATGAAAGAAAACAGTGTTGAAGTAGCTGTCAAAGATAATGGTTATGAAAAAACAAACTTCGAACTGGAAAGTAGTATTAACTTTAAAGAGAGTCGATTAATGACACTGAACAACACTTACTTTTAAATTTTTCCGGAACATGTTTCTGAGGCTTTGCCTCTATCATCAACCACCGGCTGATGATAGAGGCAAAGCCTCAGAAACATGTTCCGGAAAAATTTAAAAGTAAGTGTTGTTTAGTGTCATTAATCGACTCTCTTTAAAGTTAATTTATCATAACAACACTGTTTTCAACACTTCCAAGAAAGGAATTGGAAAGTAGTAACTTATGGAGTACCCCAAGGTTCCGTTTTAGGGCCTTTAATATTTCTGATCTATATAAATGACCTCTCACTTTATATAAAGGACATTGCAAGTACAGTTCTTTCCGCTGATGACACTAGTGTCCTGGTGACCAGTACAAATTTAAACGAGTGTGTAATTAAAATGAATTATGTTTTGAACTGTATGTCATGCTGGTTTAAAGCGAACAAATTATCTGTGAATCTAGACAAAACAAAAGTGGTCAAATTTATAACCTGTCGTACATCACATACTGAAATAGAAATTGGGATTAATGATATGTTATTAGAAGAAATTGACAGCATAAAATTTCTGGGCCTTCAAGTGGACAGATGTTTAGATTGGAAAGCTCACATAAATTATATCTTACCTAAATTCAGCTCTGCCTGTTATGCTATCCGAGAGCTGGTTAATGTCAGTTCTATTGACACACTTAAATTAGTATATTATGCATACTTTAACTCTATTATGGAATACGGAATATTATTTTGGGGCAACTCAGTAGAAAGTAAAAAAATATTTCTTATGCAAAAGAGGGTTATAAGAATCATTACTAACACCCACAACAGATGCTCCTGTAAAGATCTTTTTAGAAGATTGAAGATATTAATGCTTCCTTGCATGTATATATTCTCGATCTTAAAATTCTTTGTATGCAATCGTACCTTATTTGCAACAAATAATGTAATTCACAAAATAAACACTAGACAAAAGTATAATATCCATTATCCCAGTGCTAAACTTTCTTGCTTCCAGAAAGGTGTGCATTATGAAACTATCAAAATATTTGGCACAATTCCTAATGTTCTTAAAGAAAAAGTTGATAATTTCGGTGCTTTTAAAAAAGCTGTTAGAGAGTACCTTTGCTCAAAATCTTTTTATTCTGTACAAGATTATCTGAATGACAAATTATCCTGATAATGCTTCTGTAGCTCTATAGAAGTATCTAACTATTCCAATGACAAATCATTACTAATAAATGTTTGATGCTAGTTAAAGGTTTATTTTTAATGTATATGTATTTAATAAATAACAATGAATGGTATCCATTGCAAAAAGGTTGAGACGTACTGGCATAAGCCAAGTGAAAGCTGGGTTAAAAAGTGTTTCATTTTGTATCATATATAATTATCCCTGCTTTGTTTTCCATATTGTTGTTCATATTGCCTGTATACTATAATATGTGTCTTATGTTAACTTTTGTAGATACATATGCTATTAAACTTTATACCTCTGGACATGTTCAATGTTCACAGCCTTTTGTGGCTACAAGTGAACCTACTGAATGCAAATCAATCTAATCTCATCTAATCTATACCAAATCCTTTAAAAAAATTTTGAAAATGTTTATTAACCCAAGGATTGTAAGTAAATTTTTTAAAATTATAACTGTCTTTTATTTTTTTTAGGACAGAAATATCATTAACAGTTTTTTGATATTTGAATTTTTCAATTTTTTTATTTATAAAGTCTTTATTAAATCCATTAATTAAAGCAGTATTCATATTTTAGTTAATTGATGGAAATTAATCATTTCTTCATACTAGCCGTATATAGGCTAAGGTTTTTGATAGAGTCAACATGAAAAATTCAATGCAATGGCTAGGATTTGAACCACGGATCACCTGGTTTCAGTACAGTTTCAGTCCAGTCGCTCTAACTCATTGAGCTACCATGGCCAACGTGCCGTCCTGACATTAAATTCTCCATTTGACTCATATGTTTCCCTGGTAGACCACTAGGGGCTCTCACATCTGAGATACACCGTTTGTGGCGACTTACTATTGTAAGTACTTAAGTCCCAGGCTTCATCATTTAACTCTTATTATTTTAGTTAATTGATGGAAATTAATCATTTCTTTACCCTAGCCGTATATAGACTAAGGTTTTTGATAGATCGAGTCAACATGAAAAATTCAATGCCATGGCCGGGATTTGAACCACGGATCTCCTGGTCTACTGGGGAAATATACGACTCAAATGGAGAATTTAATGTCATATCGGCACGTTGGCCATGGTAGCTCAATGAATTAGAGCAACTGGACGGAAACCAGGAGATCCATGGATCAAATCCCGGCCATGGCATTGAATTTTTCATGTTGACTCTATCTACCAGTATTAATTTGTTTATGTTCTTTATTAAATTCATCGTTATTCAGGGGTAGATTTATTAATCTATAAATCAAACTATTAAAAACAGTAAATTTATGTGAAAAAGGGCTGAAACTGTTACTTTTTATGTAATTATCAATATGAGTAGACTTCCTATAAATACCAAAGTTTAATTTATTATTATTTCTTATTATCTTTAGACCTAGAAAAGGAATAAATCCATTAATTCCAGTGTCTAATGTCAATTTTATAGCGTTATCTTGCAAATTTAGTTATATTAAAGCATCGTTTATGTTTTTTTCAGGAACAATTGCAAAAATATCATAGATGCAAACGAAGATTTGCGAAACATGTCCTCAAAATAGGTACGAAAGTGAAGCAGATGTGTAAGAAATACGACTCATCTAAAATTTAATAATTAAAAATTCAGTAAGTTTAACAAAATCAAGTATTAAGTCCTCATGTAAATTTATTGAATTCAACCAATTATTTTAAATAAATTAAAAGTATTTCTCCAGGAATACTAGGAAATAAGGCAGATAAGTGAAGTTTTAAGTTACAAATTGTTATATTTATATACATTACTCAAATTCTCTTGCCAGTGGGTGAAGCTTATTATGAGGAAGAACCATTGTGAGAGCACTCCATTAGACTAGTCTTCTTTGGCTTATTGTGAACTGAAGAATTCCTTCAAGTAACACATAAAACATCTCTTGTATGTACTTACTTTTGCAGCCTCCATGTTATCTGAAATATCTGTCAAAGTTGGAGGCAAAGACAAATTCTTTGGTATTAAAATGAAGAGCTTCTTTACCGGAAAACTCTTGTCTCGCAGATTATTATTGTTCATATACGTTTTTATTTTTTTCTTTATACCTGTAGACAAAAGAGCATACATTAGAAAAGACAAAAGTTACCAGTAATTTATCAGAATCTTGTGAAATTGTTTAAGTGTTCTATACATTACCATATATAATGTTGCGAGGTATTTGTTATTTGGCGAGAGAGAGAGAAGTGGGGAGTGAAAGAGACAGATAGCGCCAAAGCCATGCCCATGGAGCCGATGAGCGCTTAGGCACTTGCAGAGAGAGAGCAACAGAAGGAGAAAGAGACAGAGATGTCTCGATAATTCTCCCCATGTCTCGCTACGCCACGAAAGATCGTGTGGTTTCGGCATCTTTTGAGAAGCAATAGTTCAGTTATAAAAGACGAGAGACAGCAAGTCGCGAGAGTTAGTTGCTAGTGAGCCCTCAAGAACTGTTAATTGTGCAGTGTGCAGCATGTATGTTACATCATTTTTAGGGCCTGTAAGGGGTGTCAGTTGGAGAATTTAATTGAATTTTTCATTCTGACTCTACATTTTCCACAATTTAGCCTACACACGGCCAGTGTGAAAGAACAATCAATTTCCAATAATTGACCTAATAGTGGTTAACTATAAAGCCCGGGCCTTAAAGTACTTACATGTAGTAAGTCGCCATTAAGGTAGTTGTCTCATGTGTTTATGAGAACTGCTAAGTGGTTTACTGGGAAAATACGAGTCAGTTGGAGAATTTAATGTCATATCGGCACGTTGGCCATAGTAGCACAATGGTAGTGCGGCTGGACGGAAACCAGAAGATCCATGGTTCAAATCCCGGCTATGGCATTGAATTTTTCATTCTGACTCTACATTTTCCACAATTTAGCCTACACACGGAAGTGTGAAAGAACAATTAATTTCCAATTATCTGTGTGTGTTGCTTTTCTATGAATACATAAGGAGGACAAAAAGAAACATAGGAACTAGAAAGAAAGAACATTTTAGGCACTTAGATACAAAAATATTGATAAGTCCGCAATAGCAGCTCATTTCTGGTCTGAAAATCATGAAATTGAAGATAGCACCAAATTACTAAAATACGTACAAAAACATAGCAAACTTGTCACATGGTAGAGAATATACATAGAAAAACATAAAAGCCAACTAATGAACTTTGAAATCCCGCCAGAAGACAACCCCACATTTAAATTCATCACAAAATCAACAGATGGCAGCAGCAATGCCAGAACTACCCACACCACTGGATCAAGCTTTAGTTGCATAAGAGCCGACGATGCGAATGATGGTTCATGAAATATGTTCTCAATATAGTACGTAAGTGAAGCTGATGTGTAATAAATATGACTCATTTATAATTTAATAATTATTTCGCTTCACCATGGTATTCCAATACAGTTAAATTTCGATATATTTGTAGTTGGTTTTTAACTTCGTCACATTTTTATATTATTGATGGACTAGTTTTGGAAGCTGTTGCATCCATTTTCAACCTCAAAGGTCTGACTCAGAAAAACAAATAATGCAGAAAAAGAAATAATTTAGAAAAGCCAAACAAGAAAACCAAAATTAACCTAAAATATCAATCAAATAAAGTAGTTAACTTATCCAACCAAACCTTCATGTGGACATTAAAATTTGATTTATTCTACACTACTCTCAAATGTAACCGTTAGATGACTAAAGTAATTACTATGTGTGCATGTTTTCTTGGCTGCTCGGCTCCCAAGTCCTCATTCGGTAGGTTTCACCTAATTCTGTAAACATTGATGATAACTTTGAAATATGAAATGTGCTATACACTCTGACATCATGTGGCTAAAATGCTAAGCTTTCACATGCACTCTTTCTCTGTGTGCCATTTCATTTTGAGCAATTTCGAGGTTAATTAGCTATCCAGTTTACGACAAACCTAAGAGCAAGACATATGTTGTGGATGTTATGGCTCTCGAAAGGGGACACACTATTATTCGTCTACCTCTGTATAACTATGATAATTAATTTTAATTTAAAGTTAAAACAAATACAATCTGTACATAACAGTATTAAAATAATAAAATATAATAAAATATGCAGAGGGTACCTTTACTATTTAAGCTTTAATTTAACCTTTTATACTCATCTATAGAGTAGACTGGGTTTTCTACAAGGTACTTTTTAATTGCTTTAAGTTTAAATTTTTCTTCTGTTATCTGTTTTATTTGATTCGGTAAATGATTGTACAATTCTTTAGATTTATTTTCTATATTTTTGTTACTTAATGTGAAATGGCAAGTGAATGCAAGTGAAATGGCATGGGCAAAAATAAAGAAAATGTTCTGAGGATGCAATGTTACTGGAGATGTCAGCCAAAAAACTGTGGAAATGCTATAGAAACATTCTCTTTTGTAACCGCCACAGATTGGGAAGGACATTGTAAGAAGGTCTAAGAGCTGGAAATGCAATATTGGAGTTGCGATGGTGTAATCGAATAATTGATGAAATTATCAACAACATATCAGAGGATACCAGTGATGAAAGTGATGCAACAGACTCGGAAATCGAAGAATCACAAAGCGAATGAGTATTTATTGCGGTCATAAATATTTGTTTTCTACTTTCATGTGTTTCATAATATAGTATACAAACATACAGCTTATTGGATCGAGTTCAATTTACTGTTTATCTACATATCTCACATTTGTGGTGCATATCTTAGCTTATCTTGCATGCAATTTTGCTAAATTAGGTTTGACCACACTGCAGAAACCTGGGTGTGTTAACTCTCTCTTCTTGCCCCTTGCCTGCACTACACCGTAAACCCAGTGCCCAAGAAAACGTGTGTGCATAGTACATATTGGCATAACAGCCATTTTTCTCCTGATGACTTGATGCTTCTTCATTCTACTTAGGAAGGTAATCTAGTAACACATAGTAACTTTCTCTAACCTAAATGATAACAAATTTAAAATATGTCAACTTCAAACATTTTCTGAAAACAATTCGTGTTTTTTTAAATAGATATTTTGAATATAAAATTATATCAATGTTCCATTAACAATTCTTGATAATAAATTAAATTTAAAAGGAATCTTGATAATAATTAAGCGAAAAGCTGTATAAGAAGCTCTTACCTTTATTAGGTTCACCAGTGTCTGGAAGCACTAATCGTAAATAACCATAGTAAAAGCTCAAAGCCATTCCACGTCCAAAATTTAAATCAAAATTTTCAATTAAAAGAGAGCTGTCTAATGGACTTTCATCCTGCAAAGAATAAGATGCATATTTAATAGTTATAATCAATTCTTATGATTTGATTTTACTGCTTAAATCATTTATGTAAATGCAAATTAACGTATTAATTTCTTTATTCAGCAGAAATATTACTTCTAAGATAAAGGAAACAGCAGAAACTAATAGAGTCAACATGAAAAATTTAATGCCATGGCCGGGATTTGAACTATGCATCTCCTGGTTTCCGTCCAGTTACTCTAACCCATTGAGCTACCATGGCCAATGCGCTGTCATGACATTAAATTCTCCATTTGACTCGTATATTTCTCTGGTAAACCACTAGGGGCTCTCGCATCCGAGATACACTGTTTGTGGTGACTTACTATCGTAAGTACTTGAGTCCCAGGCTTCATCATTTAACTCTTATTATTTTAGTTAATTGATGGAAACTAATCATTTCTTCACACTAGCCGTATATAGGCTAAGGTTTTTGATAGATATAGTCAACATGAAAAATTCAATGCCATGGCCATGATATGAACCACAGATCTCCTAGTTTCCATCCAGTCGCTCTAACCCATTGAGCTACCATGGCCAACGTGCCGTCCTTACATTAAATTCTCCATTTTTCATGTTGACTCTATCTATCAAAAACCTTAGCCTATATACGGCTAGTGTGAAGAAATGATTAATTTCCATCAATTAACTAAAATAATAAGAGTTAAATGATGAAGCCTGGGACTCAAGTACTTACGATAGTAAGTCGCCACAAACGGTATCTTGGATGCGAGAGCCCCTAGTTGTTTTTACCGGGGAAATATACGAGTCAAATGGAGAATTTTATGTCAGGACGGCACGTTGGCCATGGTAGCTCAATGGGTTAGAGCGACTGGATGGAAACCAGGTGATCCGTGGTTCGAATCCCAGCCATGGCTTTGAATTTTTCATGTTGACTCTATCTCTCGAAAACCTTAGCCTATATACGGCTAGTGTGAAGAAATGATTAATTTCCATCAATTAACTAAAAAAAAGCAGAAACTAAGCATCTGGATGATTCTCACAGGTGTACTGTGTGCTGTTTATAGCAGTTCTCATGTCATTAAGCACAGTGGGCTCTTATGTGCCATGCTTTTTTTATGGAAGAATAAGTATGCTGTTGTCAAATGTGTGTTTTCAAAGGTGACTAAGATGAAATAGGAATGTGCTTTTTGGTATGTAATGGGCTGTAGAATATGATGGTATGCAAAACAGATCTTCTATACATTTGTACATACAGCAGAACCTTGTTTACCTGGATCAGCTGGAACCAGGTTCGATATGAGTTAACGAAAATCTGTGTTATCCGAAGAATGACGGAAAAACAATAAAAGAACATGTGCATATCTGAAATATTTTTGATGGAGTTTAGGAATTACTATCGCCACAGTTTCACCTAAAAATAACACATACATTGTATTTGCACTGTACAGTGGCCGCAATGGAAATCTTTACATGGTAATAAAAACAACAAACAGTTACTTTATGTGGTTTTATTTTGAACTTCTTCGTACATAAAGTACTTGGTCATATTTCGCTTAACTTGTATAACTGTCATGAGTCTCCTGGGCATAGAATCTTCTAGATTTTCAAAATATTTTTTGTCCATTTCCACCCATAAGTTCAACACCTCCTGCAGCTCCTTAATATTTGATGGTTGCAGCTCTTCAATTTTATTTTTCATTTGATGCCAAGCATCTTCTATTGGATTTAGGTCAGGAGAATTACCAGACCAGTTATTGTCTTTTAGGAACTTCTGAACCGTCTTTGTTCTATGAGCAGGGGCACCATCATGCATAAAGAACTGACACTGATGAATTGGCCAAAATGTGACCATATGCTGTTGCAACACTTCTAAATAGTTACTTCCCTTCATTGTTGCATTTTTAGGGAGAATGTACAAGCTACTCTACCACAATTACCACTAAAGGCACCCCATACCATCACACTTTCTGGATGATTAACAGTTTTGACCGTAAATTTTGGATCATACCGTGACACATTTTTTGGCCTTCTCACCTTTTTGGACTTTCCTCTAACCAATTTGAAAGTGCTTTCATCACAAAATGTTGCTTTGCGCCAGTCCTCTGATGTCCAATGTTGATATGTTCTGCAGAAATGTACTCTTTACTTCATTTTAGCTTCAGTTAGAAGAGGCTTCTTGGCAGCACACCGAATTGGTAAACCTATGTCTTTTTGAAGCCAATGCTGAATAGTCCAGATCGCAACACTTTTGAGCAGTTCTGGATAAATCTTTTTTAAAGCGGCTGCTGTAATCCATGGATTAGCTATCACTTCACGTTTTAGAAGGTCCTCAGTCCTTGTAGAAGTCTTTCTTTAACCACCTGAGCCTGTTTTTCGAGTTGGTGTGGTGCAACATGACAAAGATGCTGCTGCGCTTTTTAGGTCGTAAATGGCTTTTCTTGAAACCTTTAGATCAACAGCCATACAAATTACAGAGGTACCTACCTCTAACAGAGTTAAAGCACAAGTATTCTCCCCACAAGTTAGCTTCTTGTGTTAGCATTTTGTGTATTGGATGCAGAAATACACACCTTCAGAAACAGCACTGAGATCAAAAATCAGTGACAACAACACAATAAACAGCTTGCTGTGCGCAAATACCAGGGGCAGACTGAGACCTGGGCTGCTAATGAAAGGAAGTTGCTGCTGTGCACTCGAGAATCACGTGATTTGCAGCTCTGCCCGGCTATATTTCACCAACAAGTGTTAGCCTAACACTCGTCTTAAATGTCTTGTTAAACTAACAAGCCAAATTTCTGATGTTAAGTCCTTAACAATTGTAAATAGTCAGATGGCGAGCATGAACTCAGCTGTTGATGTCGATTTGCTATATTTAAGACCATCTAAATGGCATTCGCAATAAAGTATGGCCTATGAGGAGAAATGATTTTGATGAGCTCTCCGAAGAAAAGTTTTTACGGAGGTATACACTGTCAAAACAAGTTGCTATGAAGGTTACTGCGGAAGTTCAAGAGAGGTTAGAACATGCATTGAAAGAAATATGGCGATCTTGCCTTTGCTTCAAGTATTAATTAATAACCTTGCGATTTTATAATTCACTGAATTATGTGGATAATACATTGTCCACCTCCCGCCTCGAAATGTTCAAGTCACTTGCCCTTCTTCGCTCCTCGTTTTAAATTTACGTAATACTGAGTCAGAACATGCATCGAAAGGAATATGCTGATATCGCCTTTGCTTCAAGTATTAACAACTCTCCGATTTTATAATTCACTGAATTATGTGGATAATAAACTGTCCACCTCCCGTCTTGAAACGTTTAAGTCACTTGTCCTTCGCACCTCGTTTTAAATTTAAGTAATAATGACAAGTTGTTTGGTGCTTCTAGTAGTGACACATTCATTTGAATTAAATTTGTTTCCAATATTTTCCCTGTGACATCTTTCTCTTTTACATTCACCGCATCTGTCCTCTTATTTTCCACGATATCCTTACACTTTGTCTCCAATTCAATTAACAATTCTTTCTCCATCGATGAGAAATTTGTCTCATGGCTTTATTTATGATTTTGTTCATCCGCCGGTTTTCAGCTTGTGCAGATGAAAATGAAATCAAAAGCGCATCACAGTACGTTCAGAAAATAATACGACTCATCCATAGCCTTGTTTCTTGGCATTAACACAGATTTGTTAACATTTTCAGAAAACAGGTTGGTGAAATGCAAGAAATTTAACAGCTTTGTTAGTGCTGTGACAATTGTTACGTTACATTTGTTAATGTCGATTTTAACATCTGTTGGTGAAATCGGGCATTAAAGTTTTATTTGTGGATTCAATGCAGTACAGATGTATTTTTGTATCTTGAAAGAAATCCTGTGTGGTAGGGAAGAGCAACAACTGTGGTGGGGATAGTGCACATATCGCCACAATGCGTCACACGTGTAAGATTAAGAGAGAGGAGTACGCTGCACAAGCTGACTAAAAACAAATCTCATTCTCGAAGCCAGTATTGCAGATCTTATAAATTAAGTTGTAATTCTTACTATCATAGTAATCTCTAAGTTTTGTTGGATCTTAAATCGTACATACGTGTTTGGAACAAAATCCTGTTTTCCAGCACACACGAGTAGAACTGTCGGCCTTTCCACATTGGTACAAACAGTCCCTGGAGTGAGTTACATTCCAAGCATATAGCCTTGTATGTGCTGCATTGATATAAGTTTCATCCATATAAACTATATAAACTTCACTGGTGTATCTCTGAATATTTAGTAAATACTGTGACTTTGTGGGTTCGTGAAATGAAAAGTCCAATTTCACCACACAAAAAATGTTCTTTATTTCCACCGACTTACAGTTAAACTCTTGCCAATTACACAGAATTACTTGCTGCACACAATTACAATTCACCAGTTCGTCCGTTACAATTTCACTTGTACTCGCGATTACATAAACTCCGATGCACATACCAGTTACGTACAGTCTTCCGTTGCACAATCTACTCGTTCATTAACACGTCACTGACTAACTCTTACACCAAGAACTGCGACTGTCTCCTCACTCACACTCACTAACCAACTGACTGACTCACTGACTGTCTGCAACCCCCCTTTATATAGGAATATCGCCGCCTTCCAGTGTCCGCGAGAATGTTCCAGTAAAAGAATGATCCAGAACCAGGTGTAAGAGAAACAGACGGCACAGTCATGTTTTTCCTCCGTCACCACCGCCTGTCACCACTATAAGACAAACGAGGGGAGGGCGTAGCTAACACGGACCTCCCTCGTCTCCCGCTCTCAGCTGCTTTCATAGGGTGTTCCAGCGCTCGCGTTACACTGCTCCCTCCTCAAAGCTGTTCGCCCCGAACAGCCCCATCGTAGCGTGCGAGGCGGTCCAGGTGTACCACCAGCATCTGCTCGGAGTCTCAGCCAGAAGTAGCGCTGCCGTAGTTTGTGAATCATTCGGTTCGCTCCCAGGTGTCCTCCTGAAGTACCGGCGTGCACTTCCTCCAAGACTTCCGGGACCTTGCTCCGGGGAAGTACCAACTGTTCTCTCTGCGCCTTCCCATCGGGTGACTCCCATACCCGGAACAGCACGCCCTCTCTGGTCTTCAACGAGTCCCATTGGGCCCAGTACGACTTGTAGGTGGCGCTCCTCGGTGCGATGTCCTCCCAGGTTGGTCTCGTCCCTGCGTCCACTTCCCTCAAGAGTGGCCCCAAGTCTGCGTCCGCCAGCTGCTCCCTCCTCAGGCCTGCGCTATCCCAGCCTTCAGCAGGCACTGCCACAACTACTCGGACTGCTGCGGCACGCTCCTTCTCTTCCACTCTTGTGCGCTCATGGCCGTCCTGGATCTGCGATAGGACACCTCCAATGCAATGGTCGCTAGTGTCGGTGTCCACAATGAAGGCGCCACCCGGTTGTGGGAAACCCAAAATTGGAGCACTGCACAGGGTCTCCTTCGGGTGCTGGAAAGCGTCTTCGGCGTCCTCCGTCCACACATAAGGCCGGTTTTCCTCCGTCAGTCGGGTGAGGGGTTTTGCGATGTTGTCGGCCTTTTCCTCTAAATCATTAAGGCGGTCGTCTACTTGACCCTTCCGCTTGCCCAGGTTCGTGACGTCATCCCTCACGCCGGCCAACCGTTCCTCAAACTTTGCGGCGAGAGCCTCGTTCGCCGCCTTCATTTCCGTGGCCAGACTGCCGTTCGCTGCTCTCGTTTCTGTGGTTAACTCGGCCTTCATTTCTTCCATCTTCTCGGTGATGTTGTCGTTGGCCGTCTTCATTCGTTTCAGTTCCGCGGTGATGTTGTAGTTGGCCGTCTTCATTTGTTTCAGTTCCGCGGTGATGTTGTCGTTGCCCGTCTTCATTTCTTTCAGTTCCGCTAAAATCTTTTCTAATGCTGCCTCCATTGTGTTATGTCGCACTTCTGACACCAATTGTGACTTTGTGGGTTCGTGAAATGAAAAGTCCAATTTCACCACTCAAAAAATGTTCTTTATTTCCACCGACTTACAGTTAAACTCTTGCCAATTACACAGAATTACTTGCTGCACACAATTACAATTCACCAGTTCGTCCGTTACAATTTCACTTGTACTCGCGATTACATAAACTCCGATGCACATACCAGTTACTTACAGTCTTCCGTTGCACAATCTACTCGTTCATTAACACGTCACTGACTAACTCTTACACCAAGAACTGCGACTGTCTCCTCACTCACACTCACTAACCAACTGACTGACTCACTGACTGTCTGCAACCCCCCTTTATATAGGAATATCGCCGCCTTCCAGTGTCCGCGAGAATGTTCCAGTAAAAGAATGATCGAGAACCAGGTGTAAGAGAAACAGACGGCACAGTCATGTTTTTCCTCCGTCACCACCGCCTGTCACCACTATAAGACAAACGAGGGGAGGGCGTAGCTAACACGGACCTCCCTCGTCTCCCGCTCTCAGCTGCTTTCATAGGGTGTTCCAGCGCTCACGTTACAATACTTGGGCCTTTTTGCCAGTATGTGATAATGTTCCATTAAAATTTGTCTGTTGAGCTTGGTTCTTCCATCTAACTCCTAGCTTCAAAAGAACTCCTCTAAAAGTTGAGACACTGCCTTGAAAGTCAATAGAAGTTTGAAGCTTCATAAGCACTTTCTTCTGTGTTGTAAAAGTTATTCACAGTTCGCCTAACTACTTCTGAATTAAAACCATCCAAATTAGATGTTGTGCGTGTTCTTGATTTTGTTTACCTCGTATAGAGGAGAATGTTGTTGCACCAGCATCAGTGGTATTTCTTTCCTTAATAATTCTCCTAACACTGCTTTCAGACATACGTGTTGCCTCGGATACCTTTCCCAGTTTTTCATAGCAGACGCAGACCTTGTTTCTTTTTCATAATCTACAGACAGTGCTTATTTATTACTTCTTGTGTTTGTAAATGTAGGACCTTATTTCTTAATTTGCTGCTAGGAAGCGTCATTTCTAAATGCTCTCTTGGAACCAGGAGACATGCACAGTTTGAAACAAGCTGTACCATTACCGAGTAGCTCTGCACTTGTTTACTTGCTCACAACTGACCTATCCTCCCCTCCAGTTGCAACTATTCTTAACTGGACTCGTCCAGATACCACTGCACATCACTCTCCATCTGTCAAGATACAGTAATACATCTATACTTCAATGGCTTGGTTTCCACTTTTTGGAACATAACCATGCATTTCTTGTATGTACCTATATTCCAGAAAATGTTGAAAGTATCTCTACATATTTTTGTTACGGTTGCATTGTTGTTTCTCTGGTATTAGTTTAAGTTTTATAATGTTATTGCTTTACTACGACTTTTCATTCATTCTTTAAAAGGCAGTTTAAGCACCATAAATTTTACTACATAAGATATAATTTATAATTATTTGTCACAAACTTCACTTATCTTTTAAGAAAATTGATGAAATTTGCACAGAATTCAGCAGACTAGCTCTGCAAAAATCTTTTCTGCATCTTCAGTCAATGTTTTTTCCGTTGTCATTGCTACTATCCTTAAAAAAATAAAAGATGATTATAATTTTTAAAAAATTTACTTAGCATCCTTGAGCAAATGGACATTTTAAAATTTTTTTAAAGAATTTGGTATAGCTTTGGTTCCTCAAAATAAACGTTACATACAAAATTTGCTACATTTTTCTAAAAAGGATAAAATTTCCGATAATAAAAGATCTGGCATTTATAAATTTAATTGTTTAGATTATGACCAGGTTTACATTGGAAGGACCAAATGTAATTTAGAAACCAGACTGAAAAAACATTTTTGAAATATTAGGTATAAACAGATTGATAAATCGGCCGTGGCAGATCATTTTTAGTTATTTAGCCATGAAGTAAATCCAAAAGTTAAATTACTAAAGCAATTACATAAATGGTCCTATAGATTTAATGGTTTGGGAGAAAATATTTATTTAAAAAAAAATAGAAATTTTGAAATACTGCTAATTGACTCTTGTCTTTAAGTTTGTTTTATTTTCAGATTTTGGTAATAAATAGAAAAATAATACAACTAGCGGCAGTAACAATGACAAAAGAAAAACATTTTAAGGTTTCGCGGCGAGCATTACTAATCAAGGCTTCGCGGGTGATCAGCCGTGTCAAATTAATAAATGCCGAGCTTTCGGCCATTGCAAACTCCATGGCCTTCTTCAGGATCCTGAATCACCCGCGAAGCCTTGATTAGAAAAAACATTGACTGAAGAGGCAGAAAATATTTTTGCGGAACTAGTCTCTTGAATTCTGTGGAAGTTCCATCAATTTTTGTAAAAGTTTAGTAAAGTTTGTGACAAATAATCAATCAGGTATGTCAGCCGCACCTTATTCATTTGAAAGGTAGGCTACCCATCAAATGGTATGTGAGCCTTAGTACAGTTTTGCGCTTACTAAACTGTATTGCTTGACGTTCTTAGAAAGAGGACTATGTAAAATTCAGAGAAATAGCAGCTTAAGGAACAAAATGCAATGCTTGCAAAAGTACACCTCAAAAACATACGACTCCTTTACTGAGAGCAAATTCCAGTTACCAGGTGACTTTACAAACTTTTTATTAGAGTATACATGGCAAAATAATTCAGTAAACACCTTGGAAACAATGGACCTATCATATGAGTATACTAACATGTCAGCTAAAAAGAAAATGGCGGATTCTTGTACTTAGAGCAGGGGTTGACTGCCAAAAATTAGGAAATAATTAAGAGACACGCCTCAACCATCATAGATGAGTACAGTCAAAACGGACATATTATTGAACAACTGTTTATTTACATGTTTGCTTAACCTATGCCTCATGTATCTCAATTAACATGCATAAGAGCTTTTGCCATTTATGTAATAATCTTAAAATACCCAGCGAATGATTTAAAATGTCTTAAAAGGCTAAATCAAGCACGAGAACTTGCGAGGTGGGAAAGCTATAACGCCAGGCGTACAAGTCGTACTACTGAATCCAGAACGTGCTTTTAGGCAAGTCACGAAATAGCTCACTGGCATTACGTCACATCTGCCCTAACACCCAATGACACAGATTCAAGTCTCAGTATTGTGATTATTGTTTTTTATGATAATCAAAAATTGGAAACCGAATTCATAATAATTTAATTATAAAGTTCCTGAGAGCATGCATTACCCAAGGTCATCAGTTTGAGCATTTGCTTCGCTGGAGGAGCCGTGTTCCAGGAATAGAAAAAGGATCATTCCAGCCATAAAACATAGCAATTTGAAACGACAATTTTAATAGCACAATAATCCTATGTCTGCAAAATTTGTTTAACTTCCACGTTAAACTCTGATACTGTAATTTCCTTGTTTTCTGTGTTCAAATGTGTATAAATGACCTTATTTCAATTGTACTTATCTATAATTGTGTTTAAACAACTACCTACTTGTAGTTCAATAAAGAAACATCAATACCATAAAATATAAATAAAACAATTAAAAATAAAAATAATAACAATTTTAAGAATACTTGTAAATTATGAGTATTATGTAGTAAAAAAAATTAGTATACCTATGCAGGGGATTTGAACCTCCTTCACAACAGACAGATGACAGCAGTTTTGTGCTAATTCTAAATGAGCTATTTATTAACGTGTGAGATAAACATTCCGTTGAACATATAGTATTGTCACCCGAACGTCGGAACTCCCTATAGAACTAGCCAGCAGGAGGGTCAGACGTGAAATATTCAGGGCCACACCCACCCATTAGTCTCAGTCACTAACTGAGGGGATGATTAGGGAAGAGTCACTTGTCGCTGGCCGCCTCTTCCCCTGCCGTCTGGAACCTTCGCGGTGATTCACTGAAGCCAGAGATTTCTAGAAAACAGTGATTTTCCTATAAAAAGGGCTGCAATGAGTGAGGACAGTTAGTTCTTGGCGAGCAGCGAAGCAGCGCCGTGCTAGTGTATGGATGAGAAGACTGTGTACGTGCATCGGAAGAGTGTGTGTAACTGTGAGCGGCAGTGGAACTGTAACAGACGAACTGGTGAAACGTAATTGTGTGCATTACGTAATTCTGTGTAATTGGCAAGTGTTCAACTGTAAGTCGGTGGAAATAAAGAACATTTGTGAGTGGTGCAATTGGACTTTTCATTTCACGAACCCACAAAGTCACAGTATTCACTGATTCCAGTGAACATTTGCAGATGTACAAACGTCAGCTGTCTAATTACGAATATACTACAGGCGATGCGATAACATCTATGTTAGTACTAACTTCATCGAGTGTTTAACATCCATGTTAAGTAAGCGGGTAGAACCTAGTGATGGGTTCGATGTTTTCATGTTGGAGTATAAAATACGGATTGCATAAAACTTGAGAATAAGGGGCAGCTGACTCACGTGGTATTTTATGAGTATTTGTTGCTTCACATTTGCTAGCTTCTGTTTTTTACATACCATAGATTTTATTGATTTCATTCTGACTTATTCTTGAGCTGCATAAACCACAAACTTTAAATGTCCCCAGAAGAAAAAATGTAATGAAATCAAATAATGAGATTGAGCAGTTCATACTATGATTCCCCCTTGATTAATTCATGTATGTGAAAATTTATCATTCAAGAAATTACACACTATCCAGACAAAAATGTAAGCCATTTAATTATTATTGATATTAACGTAGGAGAAAAACTTATTCACTCTAATGATTTTAGATGCACGTTCATATGACTTGATTTTTACTGTTTTGATGTAATATGTAATATTTCGCATGGAATATCCAGAGTATTGTGACTTTGTGGGTTCGTGGAATAAAAAGTCCAATTACACCACTCAACAATGTTCTTTATTTCCACCGTCTTACAGTTTAACACTTGCCAATTACACAAAATTACGTAATACACCAATTACGATTTACCAGTTCGTCCGTTACAACTTCACTTGTACTCGCGATTACACAAACTCCGATGCTCATACACAGTTCGTACAGTCTTCCGTTGCACAATCTTTTCGTTCATTAACACGTCACTGACTAACTCTTACACCAAGAACTGCGACTGTCTTCTCGCTCACACTTGACCAACTCTGACTGACTAAACCAAAACCAACTCAACTCAGCACAACAACTGACTCACACTGTCTGTCTGTCTGTCCCTCTTTATATAGGAATATCCCGACTTCTGGTGTTTACAAGATTGTTCTGGTAACAGAAAGATCGAGAACCAGGTGGAAGGAAAACAGACGCACAATTATGTTTCTTTCCGACCACTGGCTGTCACCACTATAAGACAAACGAGGGAGAGGTGTGGCTAACGCGGTCCTCCCCTACCTTCCGTTCGCAGCTGGTACAGGGTGCTCCAGCGGTCCCGTTACAGTATACATCCTGTATAGCTGGAAACACAACTGTCACAGAATTCTGTTGTTTTTATTGCCAAAATTTTTCTTTAGAACTTCCCATTAATTAAATCATCTGTTAATGTTATGTAGAAAAGCATGCTTTACAAACCATATATTACCACATAGTAAGTTGGTGATTGACATTTGCTCAGCCACATGGTAATAAGGTGCGAAAACAAGGAGAAGGGATGAACATATCTTGACATGTCATTGCGGTCGCCTAGAAATCAGCAATGCACCAATCAAAAGCAAATTGTTGCCGTAGCAACCTGGTATGCTTACCCTGTGTTGCGAGCTCTATCATGTTGCACCACGTGCTTTATGCATAACGCTCTTCTATCGCCATGTTGACATTTGCAGTAAACAGACACTGCTATAAATCCTTTCATGGAAGTGTTGAAAACAGTGTTGTTGTATAAATTAAATTAATTGGGAGTCAATTAATGACACTAAACAACACTTTTAAATTTTCCCGGAACTAGTTTCAGAGGCCTTCCCTCTATCTTCAGCCGGACATCGACTGGTTCTCATTGGTGTAGCTGGCAATATTTTGTCATCGGTCTCCTCTGGTGGCGGTTCGAGGAACTTGCTGAACAAATCTTTCTGGGGGATGTCGAAATTGAATACTTTATTCCTATTTTTTAAATTAAAGATTTGTTCCCATGTGGACAGTTTTTCTTTTCCTGCTACAGAAACTAAAATGATCTTCAAAAAATTCACTTACCATCCATGGGCCTTTGATAAATTCAAAAAAGTCTTCAAAAAACAAAACATTCAACTAGCACCAGTCAACCATTTCTCCTTAAAAAACCTAATTTGCTCAGATGCCATTCCATCTAACAAAAAATCTGGTATATATCAAATTGAATGCTGTGACTGTAGTCAAATTTATATTGGAAAAACCAAAAGAAGTTTAGAAACAAGAGCAAAGGAACACTTTAGGAACATAAAATACAAACAATTAGAAAAATCAGCAGTTGCCACGCATTTTTGGGAAAAAAACCACAACATAAATCCAGAACCAAAATTACTAAAATATACAACAGGAAAAGAAGAACTGTCCACATGGGAACAAATCTTTATTTCAAAAAATAGGAACAAAGTATTCAATTTCGACATCCCCCAGAAAGATTTGTTCAGCAAGTTCCTCGAACCGCCACCAGAGGAGACCGATGACAAAATATTGCCAGCTACACCAATGAGAACCAGTCGATGTCCGGCTGAAGATAGAGGGAAGGCCTCTGAAACTAGTTCCGGGAAAATTTAAAAGTAAGTGTTGTTTAGTGTCATTAATCGACTCCCAATTAATTTAAGACACTGCTATTATTATAATTAGTTATTTCTGGGCTGTTTTGCCGTGGTCTGTAGGCATAAGAACATCCAAACGTTTCGTTCACATCTGCAGTAGACATCTTCAGTGGTGCGATCAAAGTTTCCTTGGAGACAGTTTCGCTGCGTCTGAAGCGTTGAGTGCCTGAGTCGTGCTATTTATGCTGGCTGATGCGGGGGGGGGGGGGGGGGGCGGAGCCTGGGTTGTCTGACAAAGATACACTCTGATTGGCCCGCATCATTTTTGGTTGCTTTCGATGACAGGATGCCAGTTCCTGTTGAGTTTTAAGGCTTCTTCCTTTCTGTTAAAGTTTTCAGGATGCTTATAAATTTCTTACGCCAACAGACCACGGCAAAACAGCCCGGAAATAACTAATTATAATATTGACCCCAGCCATGAAAGCTTACGTTCTCTCACTGCTATTATTGATGCTTCACTTTCATATCAGCATATACTGCAAGCATTTTGTTTGTTGCTCTCTAATAGTGAATGCTAAACAATATGTAAGCAGCTTTATACTATCACAACATAATTTGTGTGTTTCAGTGATCATTGGACGTATGCAATTGTGGTGTGTAACTTTAATATTTAGCTAACACCGTTAGCTCATAGCTGCCGAACACAGTTGTGCTACAGAACCAAAGAGAAACTGTGAAGACCACAAAAAATGTTTTTGGACACGGAATCCCAATTAAAGGACAAGCAAGGGAAATTATATGTTCTGTAAGAAAATATTTTGAAGAAGGAGACAATGGAGGTCCAATAATTCCTGTTTCAAAAGTACTGGAAAGAACCTCAGCTGCTGTTGGTATAATTAAGAACAGCATCACTTGAGTAGGGAAAGAGAAATATGCTGCAGACAGCAGTGGCCCTGAGATAAGCAACATAACCCCATTCGAATAGAATGCATCATTCTGTGCAGGTATGGCTCTTTTGTTTCTTTAAATCAGAACTGTAGCTAAGCATTTATTTGTTGGTCATTCCGAGGATTTCATATGCTGTAAGTAGGTAAATGTGCACTTAAGGAACATGTAGGAGTCTTACGATTAATGAAATACTGCAGTATGAAAATTTCTAGGAATATGTGCATGTGTATTGTCACCTAATTATCGGAAGGCCCGACCAGCTATCAGCCGGGTAGGCGACAGGAGGCATTCAGACCACGCCTACCCATTTATCTTGTAGCACTACTGAGGGGGATGGTTGGAAAAACATCACTAGCCATCTCTTTCCCCCTCCGTGACGTCTGGAACAGTCGGGAAGATTTCACTGAACCGCGATACTTCCAGAAACGGCGATTTCCATATATAAGGCCTGCAGTTGGCGAGTGAGTTCAGTTATTGGAGAGCAGCCGTGAAGAGTGCCGAGTGAGTGAACGGACCGGAAGACTGTGTACGTGTATCAGAGGAGTTGTACGTAATTGTGTGTGCTACGTAATTCTGTGTAATCGGCAAGCGTTTCAACTGTAATTCGGTGGAAATAAAGAACATTTTGAGTTTGTGCAATTGGGCTTTAAATTTCACGAACCCCCAAAGTCACAACTGATGTCAGAAGTGGAATAACGACCATGGAATCCGGACTGGAAAAGATTTTGGAGAAGATGAACGAATTAACAGCGAAGACGGAGGCGGCAAATAGTGACCTGGCCACAAAGTTGGAGACGGCAAATCACAATCTGACTACAATGAAGGCTGAATTAACCACAGAAATGAGAGCAGCAAATGACAGCCTGGCCAAGGAAATGAAGGTGGCGAACGAGGTTCTCGCTGCCAAATTTGAGGAACAGTTGCCCGGCGTGAGGAATGACATCACGAAGCTGGGCAAGCGGATGGGTCAAGTAAACGAGCGCCTTAATGATTTAGAGGAAAAGGCCGACAATAACGCCAAGTCCCTGAACGCCATGGTGAAAGACGTCGCAGACCTTGCAAACCGTGTACACAACCTGGAAGGAAAAGCCGACAGCAGCGTCAAGCCCCTGAACGCCATGGTGGAGGACGTTGTCGGCAGGAGGTTAAAGGGTTTAAAGGTCCACGCGCTGGGATGCGACACATGTGCGCGCGTCAAACCTCCTAAATAACACGGCGCGACAACTTTCGAAGTCTTTCGCCGCCAATTCGATGCAGTGGCCCAGCACAACAAATGGTCACCAGAGGAAGAGGCCACACATTAAATAGCCAGCCTCCAGGGATGGGCCACGGAAGTCATGAACGCGGTACAGACAACGGCGGCACCCAAGAACATCTGGGAGGCCCTGGAGCATTGTTTTGGAAACCACCGCTTAGCCGCAGCGTACCGCAGCCAGCTAAAGGCAAGGTCACAGCAGCCAGGGGAGACGCTGCAGGAGTTCGCCCTGGCAGTTGAACAAGTGGCTAGCAAGGCCCTAGTCGACCTCCTACCACAGTTCGTATCCCGGGAAGCTGCCTACACATTCGTTGACGGGGTACGAGACACGGAGATTGGTCAGCGCCTAATGCTCGGCGATTATAAAACCATGATTGGAGGCGGCCAAGGTAACAGCTATCCCAATGTCGAGAACGAGGAGTGTCTGCTACACCGGAGACAGAAGACCAGCCGAAAGACGCCGGCGAAGACCTAGTGGCCTGTGTTGGTGGTATGAACAGCCCGGACACCTGGAGAGAGACTGCCTACACCAGGAAGAGCAGCCGGAAAACGAGTAAGGGCCGTCGTGGAGAGGGGCACGTCGGCGCCATCACCACCATCCCCTCGAGTGACACTGCGCCGTCAGCCGGCGTATGAATGACAGCCTCATCGCGGACGGTTGGGTGAGAGGGAAGCCGTGCCGCGAACTGGTGAACACCGGAGCAGCCGTGACTATCATCAGACCTGAAGTGGCTACGGGTTTGCCGACAAGGACGCCGAGCCGATCATACCAGCTTTTCACGGCATCGGGCGACAGCTTGCCTGTGGAGAAGGAGGCCCTGCTGGAGCTGACCTTGGGACGGAATGCCGTGGGTCGGTGGGTGTTCGTCGCGAAGGTGGCTGAAGATTGATTCTGGGACTGGATGTCCTCAGGAGCCACGAGGCGACGATCGAAGTTGGCAGGAAGATCCTGCGGCTCAATGGAGAAGAGGTTATACACCGTCAACCCGAAGAGCGCCTTGGAATCTGCAGGTTCATCTTGAAAGAAGACGTGGTTGTCCCCGCGAGGAGCGAGGTGGTGGTGACTGTGTGACTGGAAGGCCAGAGAACCAGGAACATGATGCTGGACCAGAAGACGCCTGTACACGGACCATGTGTAGCCGATGGAGTTGGGAACGTGCGAGCCCGTGGTAAGCGTAACAGCAATCGACAAGACACAGCAGCCGGTGCTGACGCAACACCTGGGGCCCCAGCTAGAAGGCTTATTGGATAGGGCGGCCGACCACCTGACCGCAGAACAACTGGAGAAAGTTCGACAACTGCTGAGGCGATACCAGCACGTCTTCAGCCACGGCGACAGTGACTACGGCCGCACGGAGTAAGTGCTTCATCGCATCAACACCGGGGACGCCCGGCCTATTCGGCAACCACCTTGACGCATTCCGCTGGGGAAGCAAGGGGCGGTACGAGACATGCTGGAGGACCTGAGATCCAGGGGAGTTAATGAAGAGTCGGACAGCCCTTGGTGTTCCCCTGTAGTCTTGGTGATGAACGGTGAGCTACGCTTCTGCGTGGACTACAGGAAGCTGAACGCTGTCACCCGGAAGGACTGTTTCCGCTTACCCCGGATTGACGACATCCTGGACACGCTAGCACAGTGGTTCTCGACCCTGGACCTGAAGTCGGGCTACTGGCAGTTCACAGTTATGCCCTTTGGCCTCTGCAACGCATCAGCTACCTTCCAACGCCTCATGGAGTCAGTGATGAGAGGACTGACTTACGATGCCTGCCTGTTATACCTGGACGACATCATCATCGTCGGGAAGACTTTTGAAGACCATCTCGAGAATCTGTGTAAGGTGCTAAAGAGACTGCAGGTGACAAACTTGAAGCTGAATGCGAAGAAGTGCCAACTCTTCCGCAAGGAAGTCAACTACTTGGGTCACATAGTCTCAGCAACCAGAGTGGCCATACACCCGGAGAAGACACAGGCCTCGAGATTGGCCTCGCCCAAAAGATAAGAAATAGTTGCGTAGTTTTCTGGGGCTGTGCAGTTATTACCGACGCTTCATAAAGGGGTTCTCCAACATCGCCAAGCCCCTTACCCGCCTGACAGAACATCGACCGTATGTGTGGACGGAGGACGCCGAAGACGCTTTCCAGCACCTGAAGAAGACCCTGTGCAGTGCTCCAGGTGGCGCCTTCATTGTGGACACTGACGCCAGCGACCATTGCATTGGAGACGTGCTATCGCAGATCCAGGACGGCCATGAACGGGTGATAGCCTACTACAGCAAGACGCTATCCAAGGCAGAGAACTACTGCGTCACCCGGCGAGAATTATTGGCGGTAGTAAAGACCTTGAAGCACTTCCACAAGTAGCTGTACAGTCAACAATTCCACCTGAGGACTGACCATTCCGCCCTAACCTGGCTATTGGACTTTAAGAACCTGGAAGGCCAGACAGCATGGTAGGTCCAGAGGCTCCATGAGTAAGAATTCACCTCAGAACATCGTAGAGGGTAGAGCCACAGTAACGCAGAAGCTATGGAAGAGAAAGAGCGTGCTGCAGCAGTCCGAGTAGTCATGGCAGTGCCTGTGGATGGCTGGGATAGCGCAGGCCTGAGGAGGGAGCAGCTGGCGGACACAGACTTGGGGCCACTCTTGAGGGAATTGGAGGCAGGTACAAGACCGACCTGCGAGGACATCGCACCGAGAAGTGCTACATACAAGTCGTACTGGGCCCAATGGGACTCACTGAAGACCAGAGAGGGCGTGCTGTTCCGGGTATGGGAATCACCCGATGGGAAGACGCAGAGAGAACAGTTGGTACTACCCCGGAGTAAGGTCTCGGAAGTCTTGGAGGAAGTGCACGCTGGTACTTCAGGAGGACACCTGGGAGCAAACCGGATGATTGACAAATTACGACAGCGCTACTACTGGCTGAGGCTCTGAGCAAATGCTGAGAGATGGTGCCGTCAATGTCACGTGTGCGCAGCAAGTCGCGGCCCCCAGACTAGGAGCCGGGGTCCCATGCAGCAGTATAACATCAGAGCGTCATTCGAACGGATCGCCGTCGACATAGCTGGACCGTTTCAGAGTCCGACCGCAGCAACAAGTACGTAATGGTGGTCGTGGACTACTTCACCAAGTGGCCGGAGGTGTATGCCATCCCAAACCAAGAGGCAAGGACAATCACAGACTGCCTCGTGGAGCAAGTGTTCTGCCGATTTGGGATACCATTAGAACTGTACAGTGACCAGGGCACCAATTTTGAGTCCAACTTGATGAAGATGGCACTAGAAAGACTTGGGGTTAACAAGACCCGCACAACACCTCTACATTCCCAGTCGGATGGCATGGTCGAAAGGTACATCAAGACCTTAGAGGAACACTTGAGGAAGGTCGTGGCCAGCCATCGGCAAGACTGGGACGTCAAGGTGCCACTGTTCTTGCTGGCCTAGCGCTCGTCTACACACAACACCACGAGGATGACACCAGCCTAATGTTCAGCTGAGAGTTACGCCTCGCTTGTTACCTGGCTTTTGGAAGCCCTCCGGAAGGGAAACAACCAGTGTCCGAGTATGTGGAGAACCTGGTGGACCACCTCCAGGACATGCACGAGATCGCTCGCCAGAACATCCAGAAGGCGAGCGACCGTATGAAGACTCGATATGACAGGCAAGCCAACAGCCAAGGGTTCCAGCAAGGTGACCTGGTCTGGTTGTACCGCCTTACCCGGACCAAGGGACGCTGCCCGAAGCTCCAGCAGCCATGGCAAGGACTGTACCGGGTGGTAAAGAGGATTAACGACGTGGTCTACCGCATCCAGAAGGTGCCAAGATGTTGGTGGTACACTTGGATCGCCTGGCCCGCTACAATGGTGCTGTTCGGGACGACCAGCTTTGAGGAGGGAGCAGTGTCACCTAATTTTCGGTAGGCCCGACCAGCTAGCAGCCGGGTAGGCGACAGGAGGCATTCAGGCCATGCCTACCCATTTATCTTGTAGCGCTACCGAGGGAGATGGTTGGAAAAACATCACTAACCATCTCTTTCCCCCTCCAGTCGGGAAGATTTCACTGAACTGCAATACTTCCAGAAATGGTGATCTTCCCTGTATAAGGCCTGCAGTTGGCGAGTGAGTTCAGTTCTTGGCGAGCAGCCGTGAGGAGCGCTGAGTGAGTGAACGGACCGGAAGACTGTGTACGTGTATCAGAGGAGTTGTAATTGTGGGTGTAGAGTGGACCTGTGACTGACGAACTGGCGAATTGTAATTGTGTGCGCTACGTAATTCTGTGTACTCGGCAGGTGATTCAACTGCAATTCGGTGGAAATAAAGAACATTTTGAGTTTGTGCAATTGGACTTTAAATTTCACGAACCCACAAAGTCACAGCATTAACACAACCTAATATCCTCCTCCCCCTACCCGTCATCTTTGTTGCCTAGCATGTGGAGAGGGGTGGTAAAGGGTTGCAACATTGATATCCGACAAATAAAAATGGGCCTATCACAAGGTGCAGTATTGAGTAGAACCTTGTTCAACATCTACATCAATGATTTTCCTGCGGCTGTATCAAACACAGAAATAAAGACAGCACTTTTTGCAGATGACATGATCATGTGGACATCTTCCCCACAAATAGAGAAATCCAAAACTTCAATGGAAAAGGCTCTGATACTATTGGAAAAGTGGACTGACACCAATTTGATGAAAATAAATGCTGATAAAACAACATTTCAAATATTTAGCTTAAAAAAGAAAATCCCTGAACTAAATCTGCAGTTCAAGAAAACAAACCTGAAACAAAATATTTAGAACAATTTTTGATTCAAAATTATCTTGGACACATATTGAAGCAGTAGTAAACAAATCAACAACAAAAATTTTAATTTTGAAAAGATTAGCTAGAGTCAAGTGGGGCAGTAATTGGGAGACACTGAACACCACATACAAAACATTCATCAAGCCAATACTTCTTTATAATGCAGAGGTAATACCTGTGAAGCCCTACCTGCCAGACCCACTACACAGAAATACTGGAGAGCAAGAGAGCTAATATCTTCATTGTCAAAGCCTAGCATTTCAAAACAACAACAAGATTGATATCCCCTCTCCTTCAACTGTCAATCACCAACTTATAATGCACCCATAATACATACATAAGAAATGGAAAAGCAAGATACCTTAATTTACTATAGACATACAAATACTCACCATTTTAATGATGTTTGCCCACATAAATCCCACACCGAACATAATTAAATTCGGGATTGATCCAAAGCTGTGCAGATACTCTACAGGGTTTTCATTCATAATCCAAAATCCCTGCAATAACCATGTGATTTCATATTCTTAGTTTTACAGTGTATCTCTTAATATAATAAAAGTCATTCTGAAACAAAATTAAATATATGAAGTACAGAGAACCTTAAATTCCTTTGTTGAGAACTGAAAATATTAGCTCTATATAAAATTATATCACAAATGCCATGAATTCCCTTAAAGAATCTACAAAAATTTCAGCAAGTCATCAATATGTTATGTAAGATCTTTATGTATATATACACAGTATTAAAATACATACTTCAAATTATTTCAGTAAAACTGTATGTTACCTATTTATCAATTTCGATTGTACAGTTTAGATTCATTCTGACTGCTACTATCGGCTCTTGTTTCTAATATGCGACGTGGCAATTTTTTTCTAATTCCTTCACACTTTTTGATGTTTTTATATAAAACCATGATTTTTAATATAATTTCTTTACTTTTAGTACAATTTTGTGTTGGAGGGCATTCTTTTAACGTTATTAATTGTTCGTTTATTTACTTACTGTGTAACGTAGCCATACTGAAGAATTCAGTGCAGCCAAACTATGCTTGTTTCTCCACTGAAAGCAATGCTGCCAACAGTCTTACTTGTCCCAAAATTACACTATCTAGCAGAATAAATGTATGAGTTCGCGGAGTGTATCGAACTGGTTTGGCTACTACCGAGAATTGTGCATGATGTCAAATGAACCAAGTATACTGCAGGGGAGAAAATTGGCGATCCTGGCCATGTCGTTCAAATCGATGTATGCAAAATAGGACAATGCAAGTTTCATCGTGGGCGCTGCAATTAGACTGTAGAGCGTAGTTGCATCCCTCCTGATGTTGGGGCATATCATCATCCGCACCTCATTTGTTTCCACGTTGATCATTCCCAAGATCTAGTTGCCCTTTACGACGTGCCCATGATGAAACTTACGTTGTCCTATTTTGCATTTGTCGATTGGAATGACGTGGCCGGGACCGCCAATTTCCCCCCTTGCAGTATACTTGGTGTCATTTGACATCATGCACACTTTGCGGCAGTAGCCGAACCAGTCCGATACAAATCCGTGAGCTCATATATGTATTTCCTACGGAGCACTCCATTATCATTGTGTCGTAGGATTGTTTATGTGCAAAGCAGTGCATGAGTAACAAAATTTGACCGGACACTAACTTAGCCTGCTCAAAACATGCTCCTTTGAACATGGACTGCGTTACCTATGTCTGGGGCATTTTTGCAGAGGTTGGCTACAAGTTTTATACATCTTTCTCATGTTAGCTGCAATGCAAGAACCGGCTGTTCATCTGCTGGCACATGCGTATACGTGCACCTTTGGACTTAGAAAATATTCTCGCGTCGCATAAAAGAAAGTTTCTCCCTATCATCTTTATATTACTATCAATAATATGATGTATACTTTGTCAGAGCATTGACTTAAAGGAGAAAGCTCATAAAATTAGCCTAAAGTACAGTAAAACCTTGTTAACGTGGATGTCTGGATAACCTGGACCAGTTTTGAAAAAAACAAATTATGTTGTTTAGCATAGTAAATGAAGACTTGTTTTACAGACAATACATTATGTGTGTTTGGAGGAATATAGTAACAGTGACATCAAAATTAATTGTAAAAACTATTTGTAGTCGGTTTATTGACACTCGTCACTTACTTTTCTTATATTATTGAGGGATTAGTTTCAAAGGCTATTGCCTCCATTTTCAACCTCACTCCAACTAGCATCTGTTGTTGTCTGCTCTCCTCTCTCTGGTGGTGGAACTATGAACTTTTTTGTCAAATTATCTACTGGTGGGATTTCAAAGTTCATCACGCAGTCCTTATTTTTCCATATGAATATGTTCTCCCATGTTGTTAGTTTATTTTGACAACGTTGAGGTTGGGAAGAATTGGAGCACCCACTGTACTCTCCCGACTTTTTGCCCTGTCACTTTGATCTATACAAAATATTAAGGAACCACTATATGTAGGTGGTTGGCAACATGAGAGGACATTGGTAATGCTGTGCGTGAACAGTTGAGCCGATTCACACAAAGTGCAGCAAATGCTGAGGAAGATGGTATTCAGCACCTTCCACATCATTGGCAGTGTGTGGTAACAGTAGCAGGGGACTACTTTGAGGGTCTTTAGGCCCAGGTTTGTCGTGTCAACTGTATGTGTACTGTGTTGTCATTCTTTTGCACCGTGAAGGCCATATTTCCCTAGTTACTACCATAATAAATTAGTGTGTTACGACATTTCTGGGCTATTCATTGTCCATACATGCAGTTAACACCTTGTCCTTTTGTCTGTATATGCCAACTGTATTTTCCAACTGGACTTGTATCTTCAAGAAAAAAAATAGTTACCATGACTTTTGCCCCAACCCTCGTATGTTAGGGGGGCATTTAACCTAGTACAAATAGTTTTTTCAATTAATTTGAACACCACTGTTAATACGTTCCTCCAAACATGCATAGCTAAATAACTTACTGCAATATTAGCTATAATATATTCAGTTACAGCTAACTGCAATAGGCAATTTACTAGAAACATTTTTCTCCATTTGTTTTGTTGTTAAAAATATATTACAGAACATGGTGCTTTACTACCCACAGAAACAAAACTTTTTAAGAATAACGTTTCTTATTAGATCAATTAATGGAAATTAATTGTTCTTTCACACTAGCCATGTGTAGGATAAAGTATGGAAAGGTGTCAGACTGAAAAATTCAATGACATAGCCAGGATTTGAACCACGGATCTTCTAGTCTCTGTCCAGCTGCTCTTAACCACTGAGCTACCTTAAACTGTGTAAAAGCTAGAACAGTATAGTAAGTCGTTAAATTCTCCAACTGACTCATGTTTCTATCGGTAAACCACTAGGAGTTCTCATAAACACATGAGACAACTACCTTAATGGCGGCTTACTATGCTGTAAGTACTTTAAGGCCCGGGCTTTATAGTTCGGACCACTATTAAGTACAACTGACTCGTGTTTTTCCCGGTAAACCACTAGGAGTTCTCATAAACACATGAGACAACTACCTTAATGACGACTTACTATGCTGTAAGTACTTTAAGGCCTGGGCTTTATAGTTCGGACCACTATTAAGTACAACTGACTCGTGTTTTTCCCGGTAAACCACTAGGAGTTCTCATAAACACATGAGACAACTACCTTAATGGCGGCTTACTATGCTGTAAGTACTTTAAGGCCCGGGCTTTATAGTTCGGACCACTATTAGGTACAACTGACTCGTGTTTTTCCCGGTAAACCACTAGGAGTTCTCATAAACACATGAGACAACTACCTTAATGGCGGCTTACTATGCTGTAAGTACTTTAAGGCCCGGGCTTTATAGTTCGGACCACTATTAGGTACAACTGACTCGTGTTTTTCCCGGTAAACCACTAGGAGTTCTCATAAACACATGAGACAACTACCTTAATGACGACTTACTATGCTGTAAGTACTTTAAGGCCCGGGCTTTATAGTTCGGACCACTATTAGGTACAACTGACTCGTGTTTTTCCCGGTAAACCACTAGGAGTTCTCATAAACACATGAGACAACTACCTTAATGGCGACTTACTATGCTGTAAGTACTTTAAGGCCCGGGCTTTATAGTTCGGACCACTATTAAGTACAATTAATGGAAATTAATTGTTCTTTCACACTAGCCGTGTGTAGGACGCACTATGAAAGGATAGAACCAGTGTTTACCGGTAAAAACACGAAGTTGGAGAATTTATTAATGTCATGTTGGCAAAGTTGGCCATGGTAGCTCAATGGTGAAAGGAAGATCTGTGGTTCAAATCCCGGCTATGGCATTCAGTTTTTCAATCTGACTCTACCATTCCATAGAACATTTATAATTTTTAAGTTATTTAAATAATTCTACTTACTAGTGTGCCCAATGTAGAAGCTAGGTAAGAGAGACATGTGGATGTGTTGCACTTGAACACTGCTTTTACTACATCTTCATAACCATGATATCTTCCTGGTATATGTTGCAGTTCCTCTGCCAGATAGCAAATTCTTCTTAAATTGTACAACAGACTCATTACAAAGACACTTACAAATGGTCCAAGAGCTGAAAAATTAAAATGAACACACTACTTCACTACTTGGTACAGACAAATCTATAATATGTATTTACTTAAGATGAGTTGGTACTAGTAACACTGACATCACTTTTTTTATTCTCCATTAACATGTTCTGGGAACATGTGTTTTTATCTTCAGAACGTGTTCAACTGATCCATGTTGTTGTTTCTGTTACGGTGGTTGTCTATGTACTATTTTGTGGTGGTAAATAAAAAACCCACTTCGGTAGCATAGATGGTAGAATGTCTGCCTCATGTTCACGAAGTCCCGAGTTCAATTCTTGGTCAGGGTGAGTTACCTGGATAAAGTTTTTCCAGAGTTTTCCCTTATCTTAAAAGACGGATGTCGGATAACTCTAAGCTCCTTGGAACCTGGGCCCATTTGAGCATCATTTCACCCATTCCATACATTGTCCGATATGACTTAAAAAGTTAAAGGACGTAAATTACACAGAGAGAGAGAGACAGAGAGAGAGAGAGAGAGAGAGAGAGAGAGAGAGAGAGAGAGAGAGAGAGAGAGAGAGAGAGAGAGAGAGAGAGTAAATCAAAATTCATTAACTGTCTAAAGACTAAAACTTTTAAAGACTAAAACCTTTTCAAACTTGTAACTTCACTCACGTCCTTTTAAGAAATCAGGAACATTTTCGAGACTGTTGCAGTCTCATCATCAGCTGACTAGCTGATCAGCTGGAGTCGCTAATGTTCCTGATTTCTTAAAAGCACATGAGTGAAGTTACAAGTTTTAAAAGGCATGACTCAATTTTAGTTTATACATGAAATAACCTTCACTGTTAACAACACTTTTATTTATAACTATTCAAATCAATAACTCTCGTTTGTGTTTCAAAATGAAGATCTTTTCCCATGTCACAATGTCAAATTTCACAATGGAAGTGAAAGAAGGCATGTTACCCTTCTTAGTTCTAAAAATAATTAGAGAATAAGAAAATATAACCTTCGCTACAGGAAACCTGAACATTCACATAATTACATAAAGAACAACAGTTTCAATATCTTAACACACAAACATGCAAACAACTTAGCACACAAGAATATCATCTAGAATATGAACATATAGTACACCCAGCCAAAACAATGATTTCAAGTTTCATACAATCAACAACAAAATTACAAAATTTAAACAACACAAACATATCAAAGATACCACAAATCTCATCCAAGAAGAATAACAATTTAAATGCAAGGAATTCATGTATCTCTAGAAACATGTTACAAATTCAAGATTTTCAAGCAATACAACATTGGCCTGGCTCCACAGAACAAATTTAGCATGGAGAAATTAATTTGTAATAGATTAAAAGACCCTATACCACAAGCAAAAAAGGCTGGAACTTACAAAATCAATTGCTCGCATTGTAATAATGCATTTATAGGGAAAACAAAAAGAAATCTACAAACCAGACTAAAGGAACTTATGGGATGCTTAAAATACAAACAAATGGACAATCAACCATAACATCAAACCAAAATTTATACTAATTAAGCTGACCAGTCATGCAGCAGAATTGGACACAGAGGACAGTCAAATACAAATGACAGTTAATGATTATTAATTTTTAGATGAGTCGTATTTATTACACATCTGCTTCACTTTCGTACCTATTTTGAGGACATGTTTCGCAAATCATCGTTTGCATCTTCGGCTCTTATGCGACTAAAGCTTGATCCAGTGGTGTGGGTAATTCTGGGGTTGCTGCTGCCATCTGTTGATTTAGTGATGAACTTAAATGTGGGATTCTCTTCTGGTGGGATTTCAAAGTTCATTAGTTAGTTTTTATGTCTTTCTATGTATATCCTCTCCCATATGACGAGTTCGCTATGTTTTTGTACGTATTTTAGTAATTCTGTGCTATCTTCAATTTCATGATTTTCAGACCAGAAATGAGCTGCTATTGCGGACTTATCAATATTTTTGTATCTTAAGTGCCTGAAGTGTTCTTTCTTTCTAGTGCCTATGTTTCTTTTTGTCCTCCCTATGTGAATTTTTTCACAGTCTTTACACTTAATCTTGTAAATGCCTGACTTTTCCTCTAGTTTTATCTTATCAGTATTATTACTGTGAAGTAGGTTTTTAATGTTGTAATTGTTTTTTGGTGCCAATGTTATATTGTATTTCTTGAATATTTTTTGGAACTTACTTGCATAACAAATAGCTTCCTGTAGTGTCTTGCAGCATCCAACAATTAGGAATCCGCCTGTAAAATAAAACATTCCCACATAAGTGTGGATTGCATATTAAATAGAAGTCTGAAGGATAGCTACAGAAATAGACATATGAAAATATTACTGCATTGCAGCAGCACTTTCCCTAATCCACCCACTTCCATAACGTAGATGGTAGTGTGTCCGCCTCACATTCAGTCAGGGTGAGTTATCTGGATAAGGATTTTCCTGAGGTTTTTCCCTTATCCTAGAAGATGAATGTTAGGTAACTCTAAGCTCTATGGACCCTGGCCTCATTTGAGCACCATTTCACCCATTTCACTCAATGTTCGATATGACTTAAGATTGGAGGATACAAATAAAAACAAAAGAATTCACTAATATAGATATTAAATGTGGTCATCCTTCAGCCTGTCACTCCCAATCTGTTAGGCATGGTGGTAATCCACCTAAAGATAGCATAGCGATAAAGACTACACAAATATACTTATTTGTAACAGAAACTTCACTTATCTTTACAGAAACTGATGTAAATGTTCTTATTTTCTTATTAATTGAGATTGCGACAACTTGAGTTGACAACGAAATTGTTTTCGACTGAAGATGTGCATGAATATTTGCAAAATCGCAATCTCAATCAATAAGAAAAGTGTTCCATTGTGTAAGGACTGTGATACAATGAAGCACAAAATTAATATAATTTTGAGTTCGACTCAAAATTATATTAAGAAAATTGTTTTCAAATGCTAGACTTTGGCAATAAAGCCATTAGCTCTCTTGCTCTCCAATATTTCTGTGTAGTGGATCCAGCAGGTGGGGCTTCACAGGTTAGAAGATGTTCTTCAGTCATTTCCTCTTCTTTGTTGTCAAATGCTAGGCTTTGGCAATAAAGCCATTAGCTCTCTTGCTCTCCAATATTTCTGTGTAGTGGATCCAGCAGGTGGGGCTTCACAGGTTAGAAGATGTTCTTCAGTCATTTCCTCTTCTTTGTTGTCAAATGCTAGGCTTTGGCAATAAAGCCATTAGCTCTCTTGCTCTCCAATATTTCTGTGTAGTGGATCCAGCAGGTGAGGCTTCACAGGTTAGAAGATGTTCTTCAGTCATTTCCTCTTCTTTGTTGTCAAATGCTAGGCTTTGGTAATGAAGCCATTAGCTCTCTTACTCTCCAATATTTCTATGTAGTAGATCTGGCAGGTAGGACTTCATAGGTTAGAAGATGTTCTTCAGTCATTTCCTCTTCTTTGTTGTCAAATGCTAGGCTTTGGCAATGAAGCCATTAGCTCTCTTGCTCTCCAATATTTCTGTGTAGTGGATCCAGCAGGTAGGACATCACAGTTTAGAAGATGTTCTTCAGTCATTTCCTCTTCTTTGTTGTCAAATGCTAGGCTTTGGCAATGAAGCCATTAGCTCTCTTGCTCTCCAATATTTCTGTGTAGTGGATCCAGCAGGTAGGACATCACAGTTTAGAAGATGTTCTTCAGTCATTTCCTCTTCTTTGTTGTCAAATGCTAGGCTTTGGCAATACAGCCATTAGCTCTCTTGCTCTCCAATATTTCTGTGTAGTAGATCCGGCAGGTATGGCTTCACAGGTTACAAGATGTTCTTCAGTCATTTCCTTTTCTTTGTTGTCAAATGCTAGGCTTTGGCAATACAGCCATTAGCTCTCTTGCTCTCCAATATTCCTGTGTAGTGGGTCCGGCGGTAGGACTTCACAGGTTAGAAGATGTTCTTCAGTCATTTCCTCTTCTTTGTTGTCAAATGCTAGGCTTTGGCAATGAAGCCATTAGCTCTCTTGCTCTCCAATATTTCTGTGTAGTGGATCCAGCAGGTGGGGCTTCACAGGTTAGAAGATGTTCTTCAGTCATTTCCTCTTCTTTGTTGTCAAATGCTAGGCTTTGGCAATAAAGCCATTAGCTCTCTTGCTCTCCAATATTTCTGTGTAGTGGATCCAGCAGGTGGGGCTTCACAGGTTAGAAGATGTTCTTCAGTCATTTCCTCTTCTTTGTTGTCAAATGCTAGGCTTTGGCAATAAAGCCATTAGCTCTCTTGCTCTCCAATATTTCTGTGTAGTGGATCCAGCAGGTGAGGCTTCACAGGTTAGAAGATGTTCTTCAGTCATTTCCTCTTCTTTGTTGTCAAATGCTAGGCTTTGGTAATGAAGCCATTAGCTCTCTTACTCTCCAATATTTCTATGTAGTAGATCTGGCAGGTAGGACTTCATAGGTTAGAAGATGTTCTTCAGTCATTTCCTCTTCTTTGTTGTCAAATGCTAGGCTTTGGCAATGAAGCCATTAGCTCTCTTGCTCTCCAATATTTCTGTGTAGTGGATCCAGCAGGTAGGACATCACAGTTTAGAAGATGTTCTTCAGTCATTTCCTCTTCTTTGTTGTCAAATGCTAGGCTTTGGCAATACAGCCATTAGCTCTCTTGCTCTCCAATATTTCTGTGTAGTAGATCCGGCAGGTATGGCTTCACAGGTTACAAGATGTTCTTCAGTCATTTCCTTTTCTTTGTTGTCAAATGCTAGGCTTTGGCAATACAGCCATTAGCTCTCTTGCTCTCCAATATTCCTGTGTAGTGGGTCCGGCGGTAGGACTTCACAGGTTAGAAGATGTTCTTCAGTCATTTCCTCTTCTTTGTTGTCAAATGCTAGGCTTTGGCAATGAAGCCATTAGCTCTCTTGCTCTCCAATATTTCTGTGTAGTGGGTCCGGCAGGTAGGACTTCACAGGTTACAAGATGTTCTTCAGTCATTTCCTCTTCTTTGTTGTCAAATGCTAGGCTTTGGCAATACAGCCATTAGCTCTCTTGCTCTCCAATATTTCTGTGTAGTGGGTCCGGCAGGTAGGACTTCACAGGTTAGAAGATGTTCTTCAGTCATTTCCTCTTCTTTGTTGCACAGAGGACAATTTGGACTTGTATAAATTCCTATTCTGTGTAAGTGTTTGGCCAAATAATCATGTTCCGTAAGTAATCTAAAATTTGCTACTGCAGCTTTACGTGGGATTTCTGGAATAATTTCTGGATTTTTAATTAAAATGTTCCATTTTTTATCTTTGGCTTTGTTAGATATTGATTGGTTTTGTTTGCTTTTGATTAATCTTTTTATGGATGTAAAGGGTAAGTTTTTACTTTTGTTCTGAATTAAATTTGCACCTTTTTTGAGAAGAAAATCAGCTGATTCATTTCCAGCAATTCCACAATGTGTAGGTATCCACTGTAATATAATTCTTTTCTGTAGTTTTTGAAGTTGTTGGATCATTTTGTGACATTCTTTAATTTGGATTGACCTCATTTTATACTATGACCTTATAATGCTGCTTTAGAATCAGAAAGTATGACAGCATTTTTTAATTTATCTATTCTGTATAGAAGGTGTTGGAGTGAAATATGAATAGCCATTACTTCTGCATCAAAATTTGTTGTGTGGTATCCTGCTGGTTGATAGAATGAGAACAGTGCACACTTAATTCCTGCTCCTGAGTTGTTGTCCAAGTTAGATCCATCTGTGTAGATATGTAACCATTCTTCAGGTGGGTATCTATTGTTCACAGTTTCTAATGCTAGTGCTTTTAAAATGAAATGTGTAGTGTTTAACGTCCACTTTTACTACATCCGGCACCGCAGGTGGTGACACTGTTGATACATGAGATGAAGATGGAGCACCGGTGGAATGAGATGGCGGGGGAAACCGGAGGTCCCGGAGGAAATCTGCCCCAGCGCCGTGTTGTCCACCACAAATCTCACTTTGCGGTCGCCTGGGATCGAACCCGGGCCGCCTTGGTGAGAGCCAAGCGGTCTAACCACTGAGCCACGGCGTGGCCTGCCTAGTGCTTTTAGTACAGGTTTATTTTTAATAAGAAAATTTACCCCATTTCCTTTAAAGATAAGTGAAGTTTCTGTTACAAATAATTATATTTGCATAGTATTTGTTACTTCACTGTTACTAGCTTCATTTTTTACGTAATTATATTGATAAAGAGTGTAAATTTAATCATTTTGTTTATTGCTTAGGGAGTTAAAAGTTTGTGAAATATAAGACACGTTGACTAAAACTATTAAAGAGATAACTGAAACAATATTAATGATGAAATATATGCACAGAAGTATCCATAGAAGAGAAGTTGTGTTCATCCCTGGATGATCTGGTGATAAGCGCAAGCAACATTCTTGAGCTAGAGTTAAGTATCCTATCAAAATATTACATAGGTACTTTTTACTGTCATGCTGTACATACATTGAGAAAATAGTTATCTGTAAGTTAAGTAGACGGTATTGAGCATATAAAGTAAGAAATTAGAGAATTACATGTAAATCCTATGTGTATACCTGCTTTGGAATATGATAGGAAATGCTCAATTTGAAACAAATTCGCAGATACATACACATAATACAAGAAGTAAATCAGATCTACGCATTATAAGCCACAATACAACTTTATTCACACATAGCTTCGAACATAAAGTAGTATTATTATATAACAAACTACCCGATGGCATCAATAGTATAACATCGGAAAAAAGGTTTAAACTGACTGTAAAATCATTTTTAAGAGAAGGTTGCTATTATTCAGTGGAAGAATAGTTAAAACATGATCAACATATCAATGCTTCCTAAAATGATGTTTGTGAATAAATACCTGTGCAACTTCGGAGGTGATACTTGTAATATACAGAAAAGCTGTAAAAAATACCCTACTAAAAGTAATGTCACAGACAACAGATGAGTTTCTAAGAAGTAAAATTAAATAATAAAGTAAATATTGATTTTTTTTGGTAAAAATTATGTCTCTTACAGCCTACTTCTTAAAAATGTAATACATTAAACTATTATGTGACCTAAGTTGCATTATTCTTAATTACTATTTGTATTATTATTCTGTTAATTACTACTGCATTACTTTAATCACTATTGTATTATTTAACTACTATTGTATTATTTAATTATGATTGTATTATTCATAATTGTATTACTCATAAGAAAAGTATTATTCTTATGGGTACAAATTTGACGAAGCCATGAATATTGTATATTCCTAAGGTGAATAAAACTATCTATCTATCTATCTAGTTATTTCTTGGAGACAAATCAGTTTACTTCTGAAAGCACTGTTTACTAATTTTATTTACGTGTATATTTATAACACTGCATATTTAATTATTTTCTCCAAGAGGCCAGATCTCTAATCTTTATACAAAGTAGGAATTGATAAATATGTAAAATAATAAGCTATTAACAGTTAAGTAAACAAACATATACAAATATAATAATTTGTAACTTAAAACTTCACTTATCTTATAAGAAATGACACTTCTTATAAATTGTCTGAGATTGTGATTTCATGGAAATTCTTTCACATCATCAGCTGGAACCAACAAAACTGTCGTCATTGTTACGAATGCTAGATGTTAATATGTTCTTGTTAGTACTTTCAAATCTGAAAACAAAACAAATTTAAAAACAGAATCAGCTGCCGGTATTTTAAAATTCATTATGCGATGTTTGTTTTTTAAAGTAAATATATTTTCCCAAACCATTAAATCTATCGGACCATTTAATTGTTTTAATAATTTAACTTCAGGATTTATTTCATGGTTAAATGACCAAAAATGATCTGCTACGGCCGATTTATCAGTTTGTTTATACTTAATGTTACGAAAATGTTCTTTCGTTCCGGTTTCTAAATTATGTTTTGCCTTTCCAATATAAACGATATCACAATCGAAACAATTAAACTGATAAATACCAGATTTTTTATTGTTAGGAATTTTACCTTTTTTAGAGAAATGCAATAAATTTTTAATACTATATTTATTTTGAGGAACTAAAGTTACACAAAAATACCTCAAATTAGTTCCTCAAAATAAATATAGTATTAAAAATTTATTACATTTCTCTAAAAAAGATAAAATTCCTAATAATAAAAAATCTGATATTTATCAGTTTAATTGTTTTGATTGTGATAACGTTTATATTGGAAAGACAAAATATAATTTAGAAACCAGAACAAAAGAACATTTTTATAACATTAAGTACAAACACTGATAAATCGGCCGTAACAGATCATTTTTGGTCATTTAAGCATGAAATAAATCCAGAAGTTAAATTATGAAAACAATTAAATGGTCCGAATGATTTAATGGTTTGGGAAAATATATTTATTTTAAAAAACAAACATTGCATAATGAATTTTGAAATATCGGCAGCCAATTCTGTTTTTAAATTTGTTTTGTTTTCAGATTTTGGTAGTACTAACAAGAACATATTAACATCTAGCGTTTGTAGTGATGACAACAGTTTTGTTGGTTCCGGCTGACAATGTGGAAGAATTTCCATGAAATCGCGATCCCGAACAATTTATAAGAAAAGTATCATCATTTCTTATAAGATAAGTGAAGTTTTAAGTTACAAATTGTTATATTTGTATATAGAAATTGATGCTTCTTATAACTTACTATTATATTTAGTAAACAGATGTGCGGTAGATTTGCTACTGTAGAATAGTGGTAATAGGAGCTAAATGACGTGGTATGGGATGATCATCCCATAGATCTTTCCATATGGGACAAAAATCTTCATTAACAAAAACTGTCATACAATTATGAACTTCGAAACTCCACCACCAGACATCTTTGACAAATACATCAGGCCATCTATCGACGACATGGAGAAAGAGGAAACCACTACAACCTGCACTAGTCTAGAATCAGTTGACATTTTTTGGTTCTCTTATAGACATCATTTTCTTAAGATAAGTGAAGTTTTTGTTACAAACAGTTATATTTGTGTAATAATTCATTGCTTCACTGTAGCTAGCTTCATTTTCTATGTAAGAAGTGTGTGGACTGAAGACGCAAATGAGTTGTTTGTGAAATTGATCTCTATCAATTAATAAGAAAAATACACATTATTTTCTTAAGATAAGTGAAGTTTTTGTTATAAATAGTTATATTTGTGTAATAAAACATTTAATATTTGATGTTTGTCTGATGAGATCACACAGCGATAAGGCTTAGTAAAGATTTAGATGTACATTAATTTCAAAAATAATATAATAGTGCGCACATAATTGCATTTATTGCCTCAAACCAATGTGTAACCTTAAAATTAAATATCTATTTGGTTCTCTTACCCATTAAGAGCATGGCCAAAGTTCCCAAGGAAAACTGCTGAGACATAGTTCCTCTAGGTTTTAGTAATCCAAGAGAAGTAGTGTCACTCCTATCTGGCATTCCTAACTGTTAAAACAGCAAAAATTAATAAACTTGCATGTTATGCACATTTCAGCTGTCTAGCAAAACAGAAAAATAACTAAAACTACTTCTAATTTTAAGGATACAAATATTTTATTTAATAAACTTCAAAGCATTCAAGCCATTAGAGAGTAACTACATGGACTGAAATATATATGGTTTTATACAAAATACTGTTACTTTGTGGGTTCGTAGAATTAAAAAGTCCAAGTTGCAGATATTCCAAATGTTCTTTATTTCCGTAGAAATACACTGTTCAATTCTCACGTAACAACATTACATCACATACACATCAGAAGCTATCAAGGTTGATGACCACAAGAGCGTTCTGATTACACCTGTTTACATCAGCTCTCGTTACATCTGTTCACGACTGACTCTTGGCGAGTCGTCACTTCCTTAAATACCTCGTTCATAATTCGAGATTGTTCTGTACAATCATATAATCACTAGATGTTTCTGGAATAAACAAGACATCTAATGACGAAATCCGAACCTTTCAGAAGCGTAACTTAATCTATGCCGGCAATTCCTTTATCTCAGTTATCTTTATTTGCAGGCTCTTTGTGTACACAAGCCACGCTATTGTAGATAATGGGTTCGCGACAATACATAGAATTAATTGAAAAGTTTAATTAATCAAATCAAATTAATCAAATCCTTTATTCATCCACATGTTGCATTACATTATTAATATTACATATTACGGTTTTCTTTGTTTCCAAATTAATTGTTTATATTAACAGATTCATTGTGTTCATATAATCACTAAAGTTTTAGAATTAACATTTCTGTTTTAGTTATTCTGCACTTTCTAGATTGATTGTGTTGACATATTCACTGAAGTCCTTTAGTTACTTTCCCACAAGTGCTGGTTTATCTACTAGCCACTTCCATCCTTTTTTTTTTCCTTTGGTCCTTTCATTTCATACGTCATATAGGATGTAATCTGTCCTTTCGTCTCCTCTGCTGAAGGTGCATGTAGCATCATCGATTATGTGGAATCTCAGTCTTCCATATCCTGTTAAGATAGCAGTGTATGTGAGTATTTTTTATTTATTTTATTATACAGCATATTCCATTACACTGTGAGTAATACTATATGCTTAGGTGCAGAATTAGATTAGGTTTTGTTTTCACTAATTATAATATAAATATGTATTGCGTGTCGCAAATCCATTATTATTATAGTGCGGCTTGACACAAAGGGGCAGATAGTGTATGTAGCATGGAGATAAAGAACAGATAATGGAACGCAGAGATAAAAGGGCTTGCTGAAACAGATAAAGTTAGATAACTGGAAACTTCTAGTGACATCTTGATTGATAAAGAACATTCCACAGTCGTCTGGAATCATGAATGGTCGTATAAAAGAAGCCGTGGCTAGTTTATTGGACAGTCGTAATGAGAGTTTAAACAGAGTCGAATTGGTAGTTGAGAATCGTCCGCATACAACTGTGTTTTGGAAAGTGAACTCTTTGTATGTGGGTGTGGTAGACAAACTTGAAGGCTGTATTTGTGTATGTTACATAATTCTGCTACTGTAAGGGTTGACCAAACTGTGTTTCTACGGAAATAAAGAGCATTTTGAATTTCTGCAACTTGGACTTTTAATTCTACGAACGCACAAAGTCACAATACATTGGATGGCAAACCATTAGTAGCTTGACTAATTATAATATTTAGCACAGATTCATGACAGTATTGGTGATTCTTTTATTTTCCCAGAGGCCAGCTTATATACTTCACTCCAGGGGTTTGTTGATGCCATCACACTACAGTACTGCTTCCATGAGTTTATCTTCTCTTTTTTATTTTTTATTCATATTCTCTTTTTCCATTTATATACTCTATTTTGCATTGTTCTCTCAGATCCTCACTTGTTTTGGTTTCCTGGAAATGTCTTCTCAGGGCGTTGACCTATTTTCTCATTATTTTTAATTCATCTGTCCACCATGGAGTTTGTCTTATTCATTTCATTGTGTTTGCTGATCTATACTCCAAATGTTTTCTTGCTAGCTTCCGTTAATGAGTCCTGTAGTATATCTACTATTCTTTTGATATCGGCTTTATGCCTCATCTTATTTTCCAGTTTTATATCAAGTTTTCCATTTTGTTCTTCACTAGGATTAGTGTTCATTGTCTCTCTTATCTGTTGGAGGAATAACTTCTCAAATACTTCTTTTATCTTCACGTATTCTGTAACGTATAGAGTGGAGGTGCGTTGGGATGTGGATATGTGGGTTGCCCTGTCCTATATTGTATATTATGTATTTAAGGTCAGAATAGCTTTCTTCGATACTGATGGTCCAGTCCTTAACACTCCTGAGTAGTTCGGTGTTAGTAATGCTAACAAATGTTCCTTGTTCCTCTTCTGTTGTTGAAGGTGGTGGCTTCATTTTCTTCATTCATAATATATAGCTGTTTACTTAATATTGTCACCCAATTATTGGAAGGCATGACCAACTGGAGCTGGGTAGGGGACAGGAGGCATTCAGCCCATGCCCACCCATTTATCTTGTAGCACTAACATAGGGGATGGTTAGGAAAGTGTCACTAGGCACTAGCCATCTCTTTCCCCTCCCCCTGACATCTGGAACAATCAGGATATTTCATCTAACCCGGAACCTTCTAGATTGGTCAGTTGGTCTTATATAAGTGACGTGCCGGGCTGGAGGAGAATTCAGTTCAGTTCAGTTCTTGGCGAGCAGCCGTGAAGAGCGCCGTACTAGCAAACGGACTGGAAGACTGCGTACGTGTATCAGAGGAGTTGTACGTAATTGTGAGTGTGGAGTGGACCTGTGACAGACGAACTGGTGGATTGTACTTGTGTGAGCTACGTAATTCTATGTAATCGGCAAGTGTTCCAACTGTAATATGGTGGAAATAAAAACATTTTGAGTTTGTGCAATTGGACTTTTAATTTCATGAACTCACAAAGTCACAACTGGTGTCAGATGTGGGACGACATGGAGGCTGCATTGGAAAAGATTTTGGAGAAGATGACGGAAATGAAAGCAGCAAATGACAACTTCGCTGCGAAAACAGAAGCGGCAAATAACAATCTGACCGCGGAACTAAAGGAAATGAAGACGGCAAATAACAACCTGGCCGCGGAACTGAAGGAAATGAAGACCGAACTGACCACGGAAATTAAAGCGGCAAACGAGGTCCTCGCTGCAAAATTTGAAGAGCAGTTGGCCGACGTAAACGAGGACGTCACGGAGCTTGGTGAGCGCGACAAAGACCTGGCGAGCAGCGTCTAGTCACTGAACGCCATGCTAGAACACATAATCGGCAGGAGGTTGAAGGACTTGAGGGCCGACGCGCCGGGACGCGACACCACATCGGCGCGCGTCAAACCTCCGAAATACGACGGCGCCTCAACGTTCGAGGTCTTCCGCCGCCAGTTCGACACGGTGGCCAGGCATAACAAGTGGTCACCAGAGGAAGAGGCCGCAGAGCTAATAGCCAGTCTCCAGGGACGGGCCGCGGAAGTCCTAAACACGGTCCAGACAGCGGCGGTTCCCAAGGATCAGATAGGAGGCCCTGGAGAACCGTTTCGGGAACCACCGCCTAGCCGCAACCTACCGCAGTCAGCTAAAGACAAGGTCGCAACAGTCAGGGGAGACGCTGCAGGAGTTCCCCTGGCAATTGAGCAGCTGGCTGGCAAGGCCTTGGTTGACCTTCCGCCGGAGTTCGTGCCCCAGGAAGCCGCCTACGCCTTTGTCGACGGGGTACGAGACTCCGAGATACGTCAGCGCCTAATGCTCTGCGACTACACAACCATCCACGAGGCGCTGACGGCAGCATTGAGGATAGAGGCGGCCAAGGTGACGGCTACCCCGACGTCGAGAACGAGGAGTGTCCGCTACACCGGAGACAGAAAGACAGCCGAGGGACGCCGGCGAAGACCTAGTGACCTGTGTTGGGGGAGTGGACAGCCGGGACACCTGGAGAGAGACTGCCCACACGAGGGAGAGCAGCCGGGAAACGATTAAGGGCCGTCGTGGCGAGGGGCACGTCGGCGCCATCACCACCATCCCCTACAGTGACACTGCGCGCCGTCAGCCGGCGGATGGATGACAGCCCCATCGCGGATGGTTGTGAGTGGGAAGCCGTGCCGCGTGCTGGTGGACACCGGGGCAGCCGTGACCGTCATCAGACCCGACATAGCCAAGGGTTTGCCATCCAGGAAGCCGAGCCGATTATACCAGCTGATGAACGCATCGGGCGACACCTTGCCTGTGGAGGAGGTCCTGCTGAAGCTGACCTTGGGACGGAGTGCCGTGCGTCTGTGGGTGTTCGTCGCGAAGGTGGCTGAGGAGGTGATTCTGGGACTGGATGCCCTCAGGAGCCACGAGGCGACGGACGACGTCGGCAGGAAGGTCCTGCGGCTCAACGGAGACGTTATACTCCGTCACCCCGAAGAGCGCTTTGGAATCTGCTGGGTCGTCTTGAACGAAGACGTGGTTATCCCCGCGAGGAGCGAGGTGGTGGTAACGGCGCGACTGGAAGGCCAGAGAAACAGGAACATGATCCTGGACCAGGAGACGCCTGTGCACGGACTATGTGTAGCCAGGGCATTGCTGCCGAGCCGAGAGGAGGTGCCAGTGAGACTGCTAAATCCAGCGAACAAAGATCACGTCGTCCAGGCCGGGGCGGATTTGGGAACGTGCGAGCCCGTGATAAGCGTAACAGCAATCGACAAGACACAGGAGCCGGTGCCGACACAACACCTGGGGCCCCGGCTAGAAGGCCTACTGGAAAGGGCGGCTGACCACCTGACCGCAGAGCAGATGGAGAAAGTTCGACAACTGCTGAGACGATACCAGCGCGTCTTCAGCCAAGGTCACAGTGACTACGGCCGCACGGACAAAGTGCCTCACCGCATCGACACTGGGGACGCCCGGCCTATTCGGCAACCACCTAGACGCGTTCCACTGGCGAAGCAAGGGGCGCTACGAGACATGCTGGAGGATATGAGATCCAGGGGAGTGATTGAAGAGTCTGACAGCCCTTGGTGTTCCCCTGTAGTCTTGATGACAAAGAACGGCGAGCTACGCTTCTGCGCGGACTACAGGAAGCTGAACGCTGTCACCCGGAAGGACTGTTTCCCCTTACCCCGGTTTGACGACACCCTGGACACGCTAGCTGGTGCACAGTGGTTCTAGACCCTGGACCTGAAGTCGGGCTACTGGCAGGTAGCTCTGGACACGAGAGACAAGGAGAAGACCGCATTCTCGACAGGCCAAGGGCTCTGGCAGTTCACAGTTATACCCTTTGGCCTCTGCAATGCATCAGCTACCTTCCAAACGCCTAATGGAGCCAGTGCTGAGAGGGCTGACTTACGACGCCTGCCTGCTATACCTGGACGACGTCATCATCGTCGGTAAGACTTTTGAAGACCATCTCGAGAATCTGAGTAAGGTGCTAAAGAGACTGCAGGCGACCAACTTGAAGCTGAACGCGAAGAAGTGCCAACTCTTCCGCAAGGAAGTCAACTACTTGGGTCACATAGTCTCAGCAACCAGAGTGGCCATACACCCGGAGAAGACACAGGCCTCGAGATTGGCCTCGCCCAAAAGATAAGAAAGAGTTGCGTAGTTTTCTGGGGCTGTGCAGTTATTACCGACGCTTCATAAAGGGGTTCTCCAACATCGCCAAGCCCCTCACCCGCCTGACAGAACATCGACCTTATGTGTGGACGGAGGACGCCGAAGACGCTTTCCAGCGCCTGAAGAAGACACTGTGCAGTGCTCCAATTTTGGGATTTCCACAACCAGGCGGCGCCTTCATTGTGGACAACGACGCCAGCGACCATTGCATTGGAGGCGTCCTATCGCAAATCCAGGACGGCTATGAGCGGGTGATAGTCTACTACAGTAAGACGCTATCCAAGGCAGAGAAGAACTACTGCGTCACCCGGCGAGAATTATGGGCGGTAGTAAAGACTTTGGAGAATTTCCACAAGTACCTGTACGGTCAGCCATTCCACCTGAGGACTGACCATTCCGCCCTAACCTGGCTATTGAGCTTTAAGAACCTAGAAGGCCAGACAGCACGGTAGGTTTAGAGGCTGCAGGAGTACGACTTCATCTCGAAACATCGCAGAGGGAAGAGCCACGGTAACGCAGGCGCTATGTCCCGAAGACCCTGTCCAGAAGAGTGCGGCCAGTGCACAAGAGTGGAAGAGAAGGAACGTGCCGCAGCAGTCCGAGTAGTCACGGCAGTGCCTGCGGACGGCTGGGATAGCGCAGGCCTGAGGAGGGAGCAGCTGGCGGACGCAGACTTGGGGCCACTCTTGAGGGAAGTGGAGGTATGGACAACTGGGAGGACATCGCACCAAGGAGAGCCACATACAAGTCGTACTGGGCCCAATGCGACTCGCTGAAGATCAGAGAGGGAGTGCTGTTCCGGGTATGGGAATCACCCGAGGGGAAGACGCACAGGGAGCAGTTGGTGCTTCCCCGGAGTAAAGTCCCGGAAGTCTTAGATGCAGTGCACGCCGGTACTTCAGGACACCTGGGAGCGAACCGAACGATTGACAAGCTACGGCAGCGCTACTACTGGCTGAGGCTCCGAGCAGACGCTGAGAGATGGTGCCGTCAATGTCATGTGTGCGCGGCGAGTCGCGGCCCCCAGACTAGGAGCCGGGATCGCATGCCGCAGTACAACGTCGGAGCGCCATTCGAACGGATCGCTGTTGACATAGTTGTCCATTCACGGTGTCCGACCGAGGCAACAAGTACGTAATGGTGGTCGTGGACTACTTCAAGTGGGCGGAGGTGTATGCTATCCCGAACCAATAGGCAAAGACAATCACAGACTGCCTCATGGAGCAGGTGTTCTACCGATTTGGGGTGCCGTTAGAGCTGCACAGTGACCAGGGCACCAATTTTGAGTCGAGCCTGATGAAGGAGGCACTAGACTCGCACGACGCCTCTACATCCCCAGTCGGATGGCATGTTTGAAAGATACATCAAGACCTTAGAGGAACACCTGAGGAAGGTCGTGGCCAGCCATCAGCGAGACTGGGACGTCAAGGTGCCACTGTTCTTGCTGGCTTACCGCTCGTCAACACACGACACCACGGGGATGACGCCAGCCAGCTTAATGTTTGGCTGAGGGTTACGCCTCCCTTGTGACCTGGCTTTTAGAAGTCCTCCGGAACTGAAACAGCCAGCGACCGAGTATGTAGAGAACCTGGTGGACCACCTCCAGGACATGCACGAGATGGCTCGCCAGAACATCCAGAAGGCGAGCGACCACATGAAGACCTTGTATGACAGGCAAGCCAACAGCCAAGGGTTCCAGCAAGGTGACCTGGTCTGGTTGTACTGCCCTACCCAGACCAAGGGACGCTGCCCGAAGCTCCAGCAGCCATGGCAAGGACCGTACCGGGTGGTGAAGAGGATAAATGACGTGATCTACCGCATCCAGAAGGTGCCCCAGGAAAGATGTTGGTGGTACACCTGGACCGCCTGGCCCGCTACGATGGTGCTGTTCGGGACGACCAGCTTTGAGGAGGGAGCAGTGTCACCCAATTATCGGAAGGCACAACCAACTGGAGCTGGGTAGGGGACAAGAGGCATTCAGGCCACGCCCACACATTTAACTTGTAGCGCTAACATAGGGGATGGTTAGGAAAGTGTCACTAGGCACTAGCGATCTCTTTCCCCTCACCCTGACGTCTGGAACAATCAGGATATTTCATCTAAGCGGGAACCTTCTAGATTGGTCAGTTGGTCTTATATAAGCGACGTGCCGGGTTGGAAGAGGGTTCAGTCCAGTTCTTGGCGAGCAGCCGTGAAAGCAAACGGACTGGAAGACTGCGTACGTGTATCAGAGGAGTTGTACATAATTGTGAGTGTGGACAAGACCTGTGACAGACGAACTGGTGGATTGTCATTGTGTGTGCCACGTAATTCTATGTAAGTGGCAAGTGTTCCAACTGTAATTCGGTGGAAACAAAGAACATTTTTGAGTTTGTGCAATTGGACTTTTAATTTCAGGAACCCACAAAGTCACATTATGAATTCCTCCAGTGTTCTTTCTCGTGCTTTCGTCAGTCGATCATGCCATGTTGTGCACCTAGCATTACTGTCCATAGCTATCAGTAGTCCTGTTACGTATTCTCTTATAAAGCCTATTTCTTCTACTTTTGCAGATCATTATTTATATTTCCATCGATATCTAAATACATACTGGATATATATTTTTTTATATCTAATCTCTAGCACTACTGTGTCTTCATTTGATAGCTGTTTTATTAATAGGGCATCAATTTGTTTGTTATTTATAATTGCTACTCTACTTCTTTTTCTTCCTGTGATAAATATTATATATCTATTGTCACTTAAATTTTCATTTTCTGGGGAGCTAGTTTTGGAAACATCCAAAACTAGTCCCTACGAAAATAAAAATGTAAATCACAGAGAATTAAAACCAACAACAAATAGTGTTTCAAGCGTAATATGCTTGATGCTAGAAATTTAAACGAAGCACACAGCCAATCAACAATAAACACAAATGTGAAAATAATGGGAATAGACATGAACCAAAACCACATGCTGTAGTCCAGAGTAACATGACACTGCAATACCTCTGAAAGTTCAGTAAAGTTCAGCTTAAAATTGTTACTTAAAGGATGTTACTATAATCTGTTTCATCCTAGTTTAATCCTGCTCGAAACATCTAGGTGGGAAGAGAGACGGAGACAGAGATATTGGGACAGAAAGCGTTTAAGCTGTTGATTGGCTTAGTGAAGCTAATGGGTGTTTCCTTTTACTTGCATGTGTACGATAAACCCGTCCTTTAAGTACAGTACTGTAAGTAGTTTTCTGATCACTGCTCTGTGTGAGCTAATTTTGGAGAGAAAATTATGCAAATGTTTCGATTCTTATAAACATAATAGCCCCACATTTTATCTTTCTGCTTCAGATACCACATTGATGTGTTCTGGGCTCACGAATCCTGAAAGGAACATTTACAACAGATATATACATAATAGTATGCTATATACAGATTAGACAGAAGAAAGGTGAAATTATACACACCTTTAACTTATTATGTTAAATTAAGCTGCATTTATTTAACAATTACCAAAGGACATTGCGATTATATATTTTTGCATTCCTATACCAGGCAGCTCTCTCGCAAGGAGGTCTGTATCGAGTTGAATGCTGATTAAGATGTTATTGTTTATAGTGTGGAGTTGCTTCTGATATTTAACACTATTTCCTGTACATCTCACAAGCTCAAGAACACTTTATGTATATGCAATTTAAAATCAGTAAGCTTTCATCATGTAGCAGGCTGGTGCTTTAGCCGAAATGAAACACAATCGAGGCAAACCTTTAAAAAGTGGATAGAAGTGAATGATCGCGCATTGTTTCATAGTGCTTAAAGAAAGAAACCCAGAATCGTCTATAAAAAACATTGAGAAAGAAACTGATGATGTCCTTGTTGTTTCTGCAAGTAGTGCATACAGGTTAGAATGGAACAGCAAGTATCTGGAACTCTAAGAACACCAGGAAATCGCGTAAATACAAACAGCACGTCTAGAAATGAACCAATTTTAAATAAGGTTTTGAATGTGGTAAATTCTGACACAGACTTTCCAAATTTTTCATGATGTACTCTTCATCGGTTGTTGATAGATACTGGATTGAAATTTCAAAAGCGAGAGCGGAAATCTGTCATAGTGGACAGAGAAGATATTGTGATGTGGAGACGTAAATATCTGCACCAAATCAAAAGTTTTCGTAGGAATCCAATTAAAGGTAACCATTATGTTACTGCATGATTCTATTAATATTCCAACTCATAGATTTAATAAATTAATGTGTAATCCAATTCTGTTTATTGTCTAGAAGTTAGCGCTGCTATATATACTTCTAGTGTTGCAAAACATATGTGCGTGCATGTAGCGTCTAACATGTGGCGAGTTGAGTCAGTTCCCCCTTGTTGTTTACAGCAGGATTAAACTAGCGTGAGACAGAGTATACTCTGCAATACTAATTGGCAAATCTGCATCTCTCGGCTGTGATTAGTCACATAGTCATTGTAGATGGTGCTAATGGCAGCAATAATGTTGCCAACATCTGCATGAAAAAGTTGACATACTTGATGTTTAGCTTCACACATCATACAGCTATGCCCTGTCATTTTGCAGATGCAGTCCAAATAAAAAAACATCCTTTGTCTAAGCTCTGTGGCTTACGAACAAAATCATTGACGTGTTTCAATGGATTTCAATTCCTGCGCCTGAGTTTGCATTTAACTATGTACATGCAATGATGATGATGATGATGATGATGATGATGATGATGATGATAATAATAAATTTATCTATCACAAACATTTACAAAGTGAACAAAAGCTCTGTAAGCAGTTGACATATCAATGAAGTACACAATAAAAAATATTATTTATTTTTATACAGGTTACTAAAATTAGGCAAATGAGTCAATCTTGTATATACTTTTCTCCACTTACAAGTTTTTTAATGAAGACTATTTTCTGGGAACTTCCCTACCCTCAGTTCTGTGGTTGACTGATGATGCATCCGGTGTCTGCATCTGGCTTGGTGTCGTGCTGCCACCTAATGTTCTGGTATGATAAAATAAAGGAATACATAAAATTAACCATCTTATGTATTGAACAAAACAGCTTCACGTTCTCCAGCAAGATCTTCCAACAAACAGCGGGCTTGGCCATAGGTAACCCTCTTTCACAATTACTAGCTAATCAGTTCATGAGCAATTTGAAAACACACATTACTGAAACCTTTCCACATATTTTCAAATGTTGGCATAGATATGCTGACAATGTGTTTGCTATAGTTCCTAGAAGACTAACCGAGGACACTATAAAGTTGCTAAACCTACAAGAAAAATGCATAGTTTTCACCACTGAAGTAGAGCAGGATAAATGGCTACCTTTTCTAGATTGACAATTACATTAAATGCACCCCATTTAACTCAGTACAACATCAATATGCAGTATTCCATAGTTTAGTTCACAGATTAATCAACATTCCGCTAACAAAAAAAGAATATGAACAGGAGTACACTCACATACACCAGGTTGCCGATTTGAACAACTGTAACACAAATTTCATCAAAAAGTTGGTTTACAGACACAAAAGAAACAAAAACTTATACTACGTTAAAAAAAACTAGAAAACCCAAACACCAGATATGGCAAATTTACATTTCATCCAAAATACTTCAAAAAATTTGAAAAGATATTTAGGAGCTTCAACATAAAATTAGCCCCTCAGAACAAACACATCTGCAACTTAATAAACCACCCTCTAAAAAATAGCACACCGACAACTCAATTATCAGGCATTTACCAAATGAGCTCCCAGGATTGTGACAAGATATACATTGGTAAGACCAAAAGGAATCTAGGAACAAGAATGAAAGAACACTTCATAAATATTAAATTCAAACATATGGACAAGTCAGCCGTAGCACATCACTTTTGGTCTGAGAATCACAACATAAAACAAGAAATAGAACTGATAAAACAGGCAAAGAAACCTCTAGAACTACAGATTTGGGAAAACATATTTATTACGAAGAAACAGGACCTCTTGATGAATTTTGAAATTCCTGCCCTATGGCAGGACGTCATGACGTCATCAAACTTACCAGAACATTAGATGGCAGCACGACACCAAGCCAGATGCAGACACCGGATGCATGATCAGTCAACCACAGATCTGAGGATAGGAAAAAAGTTCCCAGAAACTACTCTTCATCAAAAAACTTGTAAGTGGAGAAAAGTATATACAAGGTTGAATCATTTGCCTAATTTTAGTAACAATGGCACTCCACTTTCTGAAATACTTCTTTTTATTCTCTATTTTATACAATTGATAATGCATGATATTTAGGCAAAAATGCCTTTACAAAATGAAAAGAAAAAACAATGTTTATAGACTAACCCAACCCATGGCGCAACAGCCCTTAGAGGGCCAAGGCCTACCAACCCGACTGCCGGCCTCACGCCCACTTACGCACGGCAGAGGTTGACAATCATCCAACCGATATGGGGAGGAGATGTGGTCATATTCTCGGCATCCCCAGCCGGAATGTTGGTTTTCTTGACCAGGGCCGCTTACCTAGCGCAAGCTCCTCACTTTCCTCACGATGCTGAGTGGGCACCGGTCCTATAACTGGGACCTAAAATCCCCAACCCGTGCCGCTTTCCGTGGCCAGGGACCAAGGCATGCTGCCTTAGCCCACTACGCCACGGCACAGGACGTTTATAGACTAACTTCTAGATATTCTGTTACTGAGTAATATGACTTTTTTACCAACATATCTTTGATGGCTTTATTAAATGAGTTCATATCTTCTGTTTGTCTTATTTTGGTGGGTAATTTATTATACATTTTTATTCCTGCATATAGTGGGCTTGTTTCAAATAATGTTAATCTATGTTCTAGTGGCTTTAAGTTGCCTTTGGTTCTGGTCTGATAGCCTTGTTGTTTTTGTGTACTATATAGGTTGTCAAAATTTAAATGTATGTATTTGCAAAGCTCCAGTATATATGATGATGATGATGATGATGATGATGATGATGATGATGATGATGATGATGATGATGATGATGATGATGATGTCCATGTAGGCCCTCTGCCTGCCTATATATTGTGATGGGAAAGTTAATACTTCCTGGTTTTTGAAGTGGTCTACAAGATTCTTTCAGACCTGTGTGTGTTATTATGTTATTATGTGGATAATTTTTTTTATTTGGGAGGGGGTGAGTTGAATATTGATTCCCAGCCTGTTGCACGACCCCAGAAGATTATTCCACACGTCATGATAGACTGAAAGTCACTATAATATACTACTTTTCTAGTCTCCAAGTTTGTAATTTGGGATAGGCAGGACATGTTAAAACAGGCAGAATTTAATCTTTTAGCTATGTATTGCATATGTTCTTGCCATTTTAACCGATTATTTATATATATTCCAAGCATTTTTGCTGAGGTTGCACTACTGATATTGGTGGGGTGTAACATGTTATTGAATAATAACATGCTGTAATAACACTGTGCTTTGTTGACATTGCAACATGATTTTTATATGATGAGAACTGTGATTACAAAGATTACAAGAGTGTTGCCTCCTTCAGAATGCTCAACATACTTCAAGGTTATTGTTATCACTAGAGTTAGGACTTTTAGGAACCCCGCGAGAGAACACAGTTAACTGCTATGTGACCTAATACAACCTACGTCATACGTCAAAACTTTCAGGGCTGTACAAACACTGCACGTGCTGCCATTAGTGGCAGTTACGGTGTTTGCAGACAGTGATTTGTTCACTAACAGTGAAGAACATAAATGTCAGAAGCACGTAAACACACGATGGACGAAGAGAATCAAGAGGTGATATTTTCACACAGAAGGGACAAAATATTCAATGCAACGAAAACTATGTAGAATTTAAGGGCAATAAACCCAAATGGCTGAGACAGCAATGCAACACTAAGAAACATCAAGCAAGGATTTCAGCAAGAACAGAGGTCGAGGAACAATCAGGGCTAAGTGTAACTTCACCGTCTCAATCCGAATTTTTCAGGACTTGTGTAAGATGAGGTGTGCAAATATATCGATGCACACAGTAGGAAATACACATTTTAAGCACTTCATGCAGAAGTATACTAAACGAGATTCTCCTTCTCAAATAACTTAACTTAAACAAGAATTACCACAATTTTGTTGTTGTTGTTATAATTTACGTCCTCCAACGTTAAGTTATATCGGACGGTGAATGAATTGGGTGAAATGATGCTCAAATGAGTCCAGGGTCCATGGAGCTTAGATTTACGCGAAATTCGTCTTGAAGGATAAGGGAAAACCCTGGAAAAACCATATCCAGGTAACTCAGCCTGACCGACATTCGAACTCGGGATCTCTTGAACGTGAGGCAGACATGCTACCATCTACTCTACCAAGGCAGGCATTACCACAATGTCATATCGAAAAAGAATGGGCGAAAATAAAATGTGCATTTCTATTGCTGAAACCGAAGATGCTGTCAGCAGGTGTGTTACAAATGTCGTCATAGGAACGCTATTGCCAGACAAACCGGGAGAAACATTTTCATTAAAATCAGAAATTAGTGCAAAGGTGAACCATGTGACAATTGCAGACATATTTAAAACAAGCATGACACTATTTTATCCAGAAGGAATAAATAAATGTAGATAATGAACTCCTTTTCATCACCAATGCTGCAAGTTATATGATACAAACAGGCAAGGAGCTTCAGAACATGTATCCTAACATGCTGCATTTGACCTATCTCGTGCATGGACTCCATCGTGTAGCCCAGGAAATTCGCAGAAGTTACAGTGAAGTAGACAGTTTCATTGCCAATGTAAAAAAGATATTTTTGAAAGCTCCAAGCAGAAAACGTAATTTTAAAGAAAGGGCATGTAGCATCCGTTTACCTCCTCAGCCTGTTATAAGTCGCTGGGGTAGCTGGTTAAATGCCGCTATGTATTATGCGGATCATTATGACATAGTTACTGAAATTCTTAGTGTGTTAGATAACGAACATAGTTCTGCAGTATGAGCCGTTCAGTCACTCATTTCAAGTAAGTTAAACGAAGATTTGCTCTTCATCAGAAACAGTTTTTCAGACCTGTCGAAAATCATTGTTCAGCTAAAAAAGAGAGGTAAGAAAATGCCTCATGCCATAGGCCTCATGGTAGAACTAGCTCAACAGATAGACTCAGCAGCTGGGGACCTGTCATGGATAAAAGAAAAAACAAAATGAAAACTGTACTTGAGAAAAGCCCAGGCTATTTTACAATGGTAAACATTAAAAATAATTTGCAAACGCATAAGAAAACAGTGCTTACAAGGCAATGTGATCAGCAGTATTTTATGTCAGCGCCTGTTACTTCACATGATGAGAGAACTTTTTCAAACTACAAATATTGCTTGAGTGACAGAAGGAGGAGATTCACCTTCGAAAAGTATAAAATGTATTATTAAATTTTAGATGAGTCGCATTTTTTAACACATCTGCTTCACTTTCGTACCTTCAAAATAGGTACGAAAGTGAAGCAGATGTGTTAAAAAATGCGACTCATCTAAAATTTAATAATTTTTCGCTTCACTGTGGTGTTCCAATACAGTTGAATCTCGATATATAAAATGTATGTTGTTATACACTGTAATAAGTTGAACATTTGAGAGTAGGCATTTATTTTATATTGCAACTGCAATTTATTTTATTTTACTATTCAAAATATGTTTTTTTATACATCTACTTGTACTGAATGATTCTGAAAACAGTGGCATAATTGACATTGTTTTATTAAAACAGTTTGTTAGCACATTAGTATAACCCTAAGGCACCGACCTTATTTACTACTGGAGTTAAACCACGCTCCTCTTCCTAAACTGACAGCACGCACGCACGCACGCACATGTGCACACGCACACAGGCTGTCCTAGAAGTCCTAAGTCTAATTATCACTTATACGTATAATTACTTTTGAGTTTTGCGTGAAATATGGGAGCTGGTTGTTAACAATATATAACCTTAGGAATTTAGTCAAGACATTAAATTTAAAGGGAGTCGATTAATGACACTAAACAACACTTACTTTTAGTCAAGATAATTAGACAATTCCACTCAATAATATAGTTTCAAGAAAGATTTGATGTTATTCTTATACATTCACTCCCCATATTGTCGTGAGGCACTTGTTATTTGGCGAGAGAGAGATAGAAGCGGAGAGTGAAAGAGACAGAGAGCGCACAAGCCATGCCCATGGACCAATGAGTGCTGGGCACTTGCAGAGAGAGAGTGAAAGAGCAACAGAGGAAGAAAGAGAAAAAGAGAGTCTGGACGTTCTTGCTCCACCATGAAAGTCCGTGAAGCTTCAGGAGTTTTCAAGACACTTTGGCAACTTTCGAGAAATGATGGTTCGGTTATAAAAGCGACTGGACTGGACAATCAGTGTGCAGCTAGTGCTTCTAGAGAGGGTCAATGGTCAGGTGTGTGTGGACATTTAAACTGTATCAAGTTACGAGTTGAAAACTGATAAACGTGTAGGGATTTGAAAGTGAATTCTTTTCCGTTGTTTAAGGACTATGATACAATGAAGCACAAAATTGTATGAATTCTTTTATTTGTTTACGTGTGGCGAAGCCACGAGAGAGTGTGTTGGTGTATGTTACGTCATCTTGCTGCAAAGGAGTGTAGAAATTGTCTTTCTACAGAAATAATGAGCATTTTTAATTTTTGCAAACTGCACTTTTAATTTTGTGGACCCACAAAGTCACAATATACTATGGAGAAATTCTTTAATATGTCATGTAACAGGTAAATATTCAAAGCACAAGGTAGATTACATGTAATATGACTTATATTTATTAGTGGTTAAAGGCTTTAACAATCGGCACTACGTTGCAGCCCTCTTTCTTGACATTTCCCGAGCCTTTGACTCTGTCTGGCATGAAGGCCTACTACATCGTCTCATTCATTCAATATCCCATCATACACATAATACATAATAATAATAATACATAATACATAATACATCATTACCTACAAAACTGATCCTTTGTTGTCATCAAGGACGACATCCTGTCCCAGCCCTATGCCATAAATGCAGGAGTACCACAAGGTAGTGTCCTTGGGCCCCTTCTTTTCCTAGCATATATAAATATCCTTCCAACCCTAAGAGGCTGCAACCTGTACCTATTTGCTGATGATACCGCCATAACTGCATCAAAACGGCATGATATAGCTGTGCAAAGAGCACAGATATTTGCATATATACTATATGCATGGTTTGCGACCTGGCGGTTCAAGTTAAATGCCACAAAATTCCAAGCAATCACTTTCACCTGACGAGATCTGCATGACGTACCCCACCTAAGTATAGGTGGTACAGTAATTCCATGGTCAACGCAGGCAACATACCTAGGTGTACTTCTAGACATGTGCCTTACATGGAAGGACCACTTAACAGCGGTGGCTAACAAAGTTAGCAAAAGGATGGCAATGTTGTATCCGTTATGTAATCGAAAGTCACCAATGGCTCTCTGCAACAAGCTCCTGCTCTGGTATTAAGCCTGGCAATGACCTACGCCTGCCAAGTCTGGGGTGCAGCACTACCTTCGGACTGCAGTTGCAGCCGAATGGTATATCCCAAACCACAATATCCATCTAGATCTATCCTTTCCAAAAATTTTTGACTACATCCAACAATTGTCCCATTGTTTCTACTCAAAATTACCAAACAGTTTCAACAACCTCATCCGAGGAATATGAATATGGGGAATATGACCTGGACCCAGGAGTGACATATAAGAGGCCAAGACTTGTCCTAGGACCTCCTTAAGCAACCAAAATACATCTACAGTATCTATACCATCCTTGACCAATTATCTTCTACACCTAAATTAAACCACCATCCATACTTAAAACCCCTCACGATGCCAGTAAGGGACATAGTCCCGGTATGGCAAGAGTCGAAGGACCCTCCTTTGCGGAGGAGGACTACCTTCAACGACACCTCTGTGCTGTGTGTGTGCGTAAATTTATTCATTTTGATGTAAAACTGCAGATGAGTGACCGTCATCTCCTAGGGGAATAGCGAGCATGGCCTCAATGGCTGGAGCATTGCCAACAGTGAGAACATGCATTTGCTGAAGTTAACCAACACTACATAATCAAATTAGTGATACTTTAATGAATAAGGAAACTGGCCATCTAGAGTGGGCAAGTAATGAAACACTAAGTAACAAAGTTTCAATAATAATGAAGATGATGTTAACTGTGGACTACTTTTATCCTCATGAGGTGGTCCTCAAAACCTGATAAGAGACAGCACCCCACAGGACTTCAAATGGGATGAGGGGAGAGAATAAAATTTTAAATGGTGCATGGTATAAATCTGAGATATTCTGATGGTCCTTAATACATTATGTGTTGTTAAAACAATATTTTAATGATGATAAGAATTACTACGGAGGGGATTCGGCACCGAAACCTATGGTTTATTGTACTTAAGTCCCAAGTGAAGCATCCCTGGGAGGAAGGAGGAAGGATGAGGCGAGAGGGAGGACGAACCAAGGAGTCACGACGGCAAAGAGGGCAGGTCCCTAGTATTTACCAGTTTTTTTGCTGTAATTTACGTCCTCCAACGTTAAGTCATATTGGACGATGAATGAATTGGGTGAAATGATGCTCAAATGAGTCCAGGGTCCATGGAGCTTAGATTTACGCGAAATTCGTCTTGAAGGATAAGGGAAAACCCTGGAAAAACCATATCCAGGTAACTCAGCCTGACCGACATTCGAACTCGGGACCTTTTGAATGTGAGGCAGACATGCTATTACCACACTAGCGAAGTGGGCTATTTGACAGTTGGAAATTCCCACCAGCACAACCGGCATCCCACCTGTCATGGTCCGAAAATGGCCCACCAGGTCGGCACGGAGACCGGAAACCGTCCCACTAAAGAAGGAAGTGTTTACCAAGAGCATATCATCCTGCCATGCAGCACCGAGACTCCCACTGACACTTCTATCATGAAAGAGACCACCAGATGAGTGATGTGATTTCATAATGGAGATGAAATGGAGGGATGTTACCCAGGCTGGCGACCTGGGAAAATCCCCGAAAAAACTGAAGGGTCAGGTGGGTCGGCCATGGGAATTGAAACCATGCCTCCCGAATATGGGCCACAGACGAAACGGCCTGAGCCATCCCGCTCGGTTTAATTATCACAAAACTGCAGATGAGCGGCCTTCTCTGCTAGGAGTGACATAACAATAGCAAGTTGTGCAATATGCAGACACTGCAAAATGTTTTTTTTTTTCCTTGTTCCATTTATACCCCGCCTATAACTGCAGTGGTCATATCCGGCAGCCACTTTCTTTTGGAACATATCGAAGGTGTTAACTCATAATCGTGGGTTGTATCATTAGATCACACACACATTCACACTCTCATTCATACTTCCAGACTCTGGGGAAGATGGGGAACATTCTAGTTTGAAGGAAAATCTCCACCCCTAGCCGGGAATCAAATCCGGGACCCCTAGCATGGCAGACAGGTGCTCTACCGACTGAGCTACAGGGTCAGCCGGGGAAAATGTTGTCAACCCATATTCTTTTCACTGTTATTCTTGTTCCAGTCGTCATACTCCATGATGAAGAAAGCGTATGGAATTTAAACTAGAACTTTTAAATGGATCAAAATGGTCAAGTGCCAATTTTTTGATTAGATATGCTAAGAAATTGCATTCTCTTATAAATTGTCAAGTTTTAATTTGAGAAAAATCGTTTCAACAAATAATATGACAGTCGGAATGTTTCAAATTTATTATTATTATTACTATTATTATCATCAAAATCATTATCCCTTAAGCTTTGTTATTTATCCACCCTAGTCTGGCCAGTTTCCTTATACATTACAGTATCGCTGGTTTTATTACGCAGTGTTGGTAGCTTCACTGAATGCACATTTTCAGTGTTGGGAACACTCCAGCCACCAAGGCCACTACAACTACCACTCTCCTAGCAGACTGCTTCTCATCTGCAGCTCTACAACAATAACAGTAACAATAAATGGAACAAGAATAACAAGAAAAAGAATATGGGTGGGCAACATTTCGGTCTCAGCATAATTCCGAATAAAGCAGTTGGCAACAGCTACCCAACTGCAGGATCACCCATTTTGGTCCTACAGTAAAGCATGTGTAGAAGTTTACCTTTGAAATAGTGTTGGTTTTCAAAATTTCAAAAATTCTGTAACATAATGCGGTCTCCTAATGCACTACAGGATGTACATTGGTCCACACTGCTGCTTTTTTTTTTAAAAAAAAAAAAAAAGGTTCATGGTGGCTATTTTATTAGCTATGCCGCATATTTCATAACAGTATGACATGTTCAATTCCTTGAGCGTTGCTCATCGTGGGACCATAGAAACAAACTTCAGGTATATCCATGAGAGGCACAAATTTCGGTATTAGATTTGAAAGGCATTTTAGTAATAGAAAATTCCTTTTCCTTATACAAGTCTATTAAGCTGGCAACTCGAATTGGTAATTTGGCATACAAGGACACCAAAAATATTTCGCAACAAGTTTTCCTTGATGCGTGCTCGTTTAGACAGCTTCATTCTAACCTCTCGAGGCTAGGTTAACCTATAAATCAATGACTAGCTACGTATTACAGTCCAGTTATCGTCTTTTTGTCTTCTATTCACTTAACATGTAAGACGTTACCAGTGTTATAAACCCTCACCTTTCTACATGACAAGAGTTAGGACCTTTCTCCGATTTTGCTCATATTTCTTGTTTCTAGTTGTCTAAAACAACCACACAGAACACCAACACAAGTTTATCTCTTGTCTTTCCAGCTTCCCAAATTAACCACAGAATACCATATGTAAAGTTTACCAATTCAAATGGTTGGAACCATGGAACTTTGAAAGCACAGTTGGAAAGCTGTGCTTGAAATTTATCCTATAAGAATTTAGAGGGCAGTGATCACAACGGATGACAACAAAAGGATTTGATATTGAAGCAAACGTTCGAGAATTGGATAATTTGACATTAGTGTGATACGCTTTAATTAAGGTTGTGAGAGTTACAGAGAATATGAAGAGAAGAAATGCCGATTGTGGCAAGCTGAGGAGGCCGTTAAAACGAAACAAAATTACCGAAGGAATATACGGAAGGTAAGAATAGTCGCCATATGTTTATGAAAATGGCTGCCTGCAAACAGGTTAATACAAAGAGTACATGTGTTTATGCAGATATTATGACACTATCTTATCTAATTATACAAAACTTGTTTTCATAGAGACCCGTAACATGACTATGCCAAAGTTGAAGTTAATCAAAAGATGTTAACCAACCATAGATCAGCGGTAGACCAACAATGTAAATCGATGTTTTCAATGTTGAGAGAATTTACATAGTTACCTTATTAACTATTATGCCTTTTATACTTATTTGACGAGGGTGTATTATAAGTTTGAAACCTCTTCATAGGATATTATTTTTTTGAATAAAGATAAATTGTATTTGAGGAGGCAGTTCTTGATTTCCGCATCCAAGAGCAAAGCCTGACGCATTAAGACAAGCTCTTGAACTGTAGATGCTAATAACGATCATTCTTCTGTTGTACTATGTTTATCTGAAATTTGACTTCATATAGCTATAACTTGACTCGTACTGTACACATGTTATGCTTGGAAGTCCTGAAACTTCATACAATGCAGGTATGCATGCTGTTTTTATGGTACACCATGCACATTAAATACTTGCAAATGAAGCATTTGAATCTGGCATTTTACATATTTTAGTAGAATAGAATTCGTGCCAATTATTATTTTGCAATCTCCCAAGATTTTTAATAATAGCAAATTCTCACCCAAAACTAAACAATTTTTGTGTTATGTTGTACTACGAATATGGTGTATTAAATATACATTTTAAATCATTTCTGTTCAGTTACATCAAGTTCCAAAATATTATCTTTTTGCTCTTTTTTAAAAAGCTTATATTAAAAGTGTGCATGCTGTCAAAGCCAGTACCTTTAACATGTACACAGTAATTCCTGGCTATTACTGGAACTGGATAAACTACGTTTCTATTAAATCAAGAAGTCCATTCTGACAGCTATTGCCTGGCTCCAATGCATGTGCAGTGTTGTCAACTCCTTGCTCAGCTGAGTTTTGTGCTGCACAGCTACAGAGTGCTTTATAAAATATATATTTTAAATGCTGTAGAACTTTAAATCGTGTTGTTTCCTAATAGATAAATGACAACCATACATTATCTCATAATTGAACTGCTGCATTAAGTTCATGAATCACAAATGACAAAAATACTATAGTAAACTATATTCATATGTATTGCAACATAATACAGTGTTTGAACACAATTAAGCCATGTAATACATACTCTCTCTTAAAAGTAAACGATTAGAAATGTCAAAAAAAAAAAGTCATTCATCTTCTCTTTCACACACACACACACACACACACACACACACACACACACACACACACACACACACACACAAAACATAATTATTCAAAATCATCGAAGTTGTCATCAAAATATTCATCTATACTGTAATAGGCTCTGCTTAGCAAGAATTTAGTCCATTTAGTCCATTTGCATCTTCTGCTCTTATGCGAGCTCTTGGAGTCGCATAAGAGCACAAGATGCAAACAATGATTTGCGAAAAATGTCCTCAAAATAGGTACGAAACTGAAGCAGATGTGTAATAAATACGACTCATCTAAAAATTAATAAGGATTATTGATGTCGGGAGTAGATGTTGCTTCTCTTACTCGCCCGCTTACTCTTTTAAGGTGTATTTCTTTTACAGGAAAATTGTCACTATAGGGCGGGAGAAAGAAAAAAATACATAATGGTGGTGTTAAATGACGAGGGTGACTGCTCTCAATCCATCATTAGCTACCCTGACATTTCAGCTATGCGTTCCTGTCACTTTGAATTGAGCTGAGCACCCATAACTGTTCTACTCCTTTGCTTATTAAAAACAAGCGTCCCTCATCTAGCTTATGAAGCTAAGGTTGTCCGCCTTGATAGCATAAATGATACCATTCATGTCTCATATTCAAGATGTCCCAAGTTCAAATCTCGGTCAGGGTTCGTTATCTGGATAAGGTTTTTCTGGGATTTTTCCCTTATCTTCAAAGATGAATATTGGTTAACTAAGCTCCATGCACTCTGGGCTCATTTAAGCATCATTTCACCCATTTCATTCATTATCCTATATGACAATATAGGAGAATGTAAATTAAAACACAGATAGAGAGAAAGAGGGGGCAGGCTAAGGGTACTCCAGTATCTTGGTTAAGCTTTGAGACTGAGGGCCTACAAACCCTGGGTAGTGTATTTTACTCACATGTTGGCATGAGTTATGGAGAGCATACTCTGGTGCTATTTTTTTAGGGAGAATTACAAACTTAACTGTAGAGTGGGAATAGATTAGGATATAAAGAGTTTGCTGCTCGGGTAATAGCTTGTCAATGATTAAATTCAAAGCCTCTATAATTTGAGTTAACTTCACAGACCTTATGTGGATGCTTTATCTTCTAAAGAAATTACAGAATATTGTACATCTAAATACCATCCTTCATACGCATTGTGTCTTTCATTTCCTCAGCTATGCTTTGCAACTTTGATCCTTTACTTCTGGGTTGTGCTTTGAAAACTCTGCAGTGCGTGGATCCCAGGTTTTGAAAGTAACTCCTGAGTTTATCAAGGAAGTTTTACCCATATACTAGTTCATCCAGTTTAAGATTACAATATAAGATTTTGATTACTTCCTCCTTCCTTGGACCACCACCACCACCGCCAAATAAATATGTTTGAAACTATGTGTCTTACATATGAAGGTTCCTGACTTATATCAACTTTTTCCTTTGATTTTTGATGTTTTGTTTGTGTTAAGCTTCAATGTCTAGTATAACTTGTATAGGGGGGTTCAGATTATTAAAATGTTGATCCATGAAGAAAGGTCCATGGTTCAGATTGGTTCAGGACCATCTTTCTCAGCTGAGGTTTTCTTTGGATTTTCCTTGCTTATCGTCATAACAACTTTATCAAAACTGCTTTGGCACAGTGAAATGCTTACCACACTCTCATTACTCCACTTGGGACATGATGAAGACAAGGATGCAACATCCATCCAGCCAACATTGGCTCAAATAGGTTCATCATGAAAAAAGAGTGACTGGAAATAATTTGAAATTTGTTTTGCCAAAAGTAGGTAACTGGATGTCTTCCTAGATGGAGGGTAACTCCAGATCAAAGCCTAACCAGACAGATTGTTTTGAACATTGGCATAATAGTTATAAGGCAGGTTTACCACCTGATTGATGCATTGCACAGTGTTCTGTTTGCGGCTGGCAGAAAAAATTGCACATAGATAATTGCCGAAATTCAATAGGTAGGGGTAAGCATTGCCACACAAAACTGAATTGAAGCTACACTCTTCTTTTGTTTGCTATTTATCTCGGCCATGGCATTTAATGTTTCATGTTAACTCTATCAAAAACCTTAGCCTATATATGGCTAGTGTGAAGAAATGATTAATTTTCATCAATTAACTAAAAAAATAATAAGAGTTAAATGATGAAGCCTAGGACTGAAGTACTTACAATTGTAAGTCACCACAGACGGTGTATCTCGGATGCGAGAGCCCCTAGTGGTTTACCGGGGAAATACACGGGTCAAATGGAGAATTTAATGTCAGAGTGGCACGTTGGCCATGGTAGCTCAATGGGTTAGAGTGACTGGACGGAAACCAGGAGATCCGTAGTTCAAATTCCGGCCATGGTATTGAATTTTTCATGTCGACTCTATCAAAAACCTTAGCCTATAACACGGCTAGTGTGAAGAAATGATTAATTTCCATCAATTAACTAAAAGATTCCTTGCTAAAAGGCCATTGTCCACTGGGCTTTCTCATCTCTCTCCCAGACATTTCACTTGCAACTGCAGCAAGCATCATCAGTGGCATAGAAAAGTTCTTGAAGCTATGAAAAGAACAAGGAGAACTTTTCTATGCCACTGATGATGTAGAGAAAGGTATGAACAGGAAAGAAAATGAAATCATACCCTAGGTCTTGAATACTCTAATACCATCAGCGTCGAAGAAAACAAAAGTTGTGTCAAGAATGACTGTATAGGAAAGGTAAAAGAGGGGATCTCTTGTATGGAAATTAAATATCAGTCCAGGTCAATAACTCACCAAGCTGACCAGTGCTTATTGGTGAGCAGCCCTTCCCTTTAGTTCATCACGTAATTTTGTTTAGACTGGTTCCTTTAACACTTCAGTTAAACATTAAAGGAATTTAAGGGTCTGCTCTCTGTTTGTAACAAGTCTTTCCACATAATATTTACACTGACGGTTGCAAAGCTTACCAAACTATGTCTTTTAAATTTATGTCCTCCAACGTTAAGTCATATCAGACAAATGAAATGGGTGAAATGCTCAAATGTGTCCAGAGTTCGTGGATAGAGCTACCTGACATTCATCTTTCAGGATAGTGGAAAACCCTGGGAAAACCTTATCCAGGTAACTTGCCCTAACCAAGATTCAAACTTGGGACCTCTTGAACGTGAGGCAGACACGCTACAAAATAATGATGGTATTGGTGTTGGTGCAATATGCCCACTTTTCTCTTTCTACAAAAGATTAAGTTTAAATGCTACAAATTTTGATGGAGACATTTCAGTAATCCTTCAGTTTACAGAATCTTTTATATCATATAAATACATTTGAAAAAATTGTATTATTATCTGTCTCTAAAGCAGCTGTAATATTGTAACTGCTTTCACGACCAAAGATTACCAATTTAGATGCACCTTATTTTCACGTACATTTTGAGGCACTGTGTCCTATTCTCAGGGTAGAGCAAAGAGTTCCATGTTGGTGCGACAGTTTGTTGCTTGGTGGGTAAAGCAAAGAGTTGCATCAAAGGGTATGCGTGGATATGTATGGGAGTAAGGATGGCTCTAATGACACTGGAATGCATGTTTCAAACTGGTTTAATGACTGCTTCATTTTATCATCACATCTAACTCGAAGTTACCGACCAAGGGTTACCAATATATCACTGTTTAGAGTTACCGTATGTAGAATGCTTATTACTCGATAACACTTAATTCGTTATTTACGTAGGAACCGACATATCTTTTCTCTCTGGTTCTGGTCTGCCTTCACCGAAGACCCAACCAGATGTCTCTTACTCGACTGCCCCCCCTCGTTGTGTCTTCCTCACTACAGCTGCATCTGACTTTCACTTCTTGAAGCCTCTTTATTCACACCAAAACTCCTTTTGTGACTATTTTGTCCATTGTGGTTATTAGTCTCGGTCATGCCATTATTAGGGGTCCGAACAATGCCTTTTTAAACAGTCAAGTGTTACCTACTGAGAATTCCTGCTAAGAACCTAGTTTCTTCCATTTCTTTTGTTAACTATTCAACCCAGTGAACCTGCACGTGTTGTAACAAAGATGCAATATTCCTTTGAAATCCATTATGATTCTTTACTCATTGCATCCCTTAATTTCGGTATCAATATCCATAACATCTGATTAACGCCGTAAAATCATAAAACAGTTAATTAGTTTAAATAAAGGATTAATACTTCAATGGATACCAGCAAACTGCAGAATTCTTGGTAAAGAAACAGCTGTCTTTCTAGCCAAAAAAAGGCAGTAAAATTAGGTCAAATTCATTTGAGCCACTAAGTTATCACTGTCAAAAGAATAATGATATCAACATATAATAAAAAAAATTAAAGAAGATAACATATTACAAACAAAAGAAAAACTTTGGGAAAATTTGTGTAACAGCATGACTAGAATCAATACACTACCAAGAAAATCCTCTGCAGCAACTTTTAGACTTCTAACAGGCCATGACTGTCTCAAACATTTATTTAGGATTGGTGTAGTGAGATCTCCTCTGTGTCCTTTCTATACACTTAAAGAAGACATGGATGGAAACCACCTACTCCGCTACTCAACCTTTAGTCAACATACCAGCATAATATATACAAATATAACAATTTGTAACTTAATACTTCACTTTTCTTATAAATTGTCCGGGATTGTGATTTCATGTAAAATTCTTCCACATCTTCAGCCGGAACCAACAAAGCTGTCGTCATCACTACAAACGCTAGATGTTAATATGTTCTTGTTAGTACTACCAAAATCTGAAAATAAAACAAATTTAAAAACAGAATCACCTGCCAGTATTTCAAAATTCATTATGCGATGTTTGGTTTTTAAAATAAATATCTTTTCCCAAACTATTAAATCTATCGGACCATTTAATTGTTTTAATAATTTAACTTCTGGATTTATTTCATGGTTAAATGATCAAAAATGATCTACTACGGCTGATTTATTAATATAAATTTATAATATTTATTTATTAATAAACATTTTCAAAAATTTTTTGAAGAGTTTGATATAACTTTAATTCCTCAAAATAAATATAGTATTAAAAATTTATTGCATTTCTCTAAAAAAGGTAAAATTCCTAATAATAAAAAATCTGGCATTTATCAATTTAATTGTTTCGATTGTGATAACGTTTATATTGGAAAGACAAAGCATAATTTAGAAACCAGAACGAAAGAACATTTTCATAACATTAAGTACAAACACACTGATAAATCGGCCGTAGCAGATCATTTTTGGTCATTTAACCATGAAATAAATCCAGAAGTTAAATTATTAAAACAATTAAATGGTCCGATAGATTTAATGGTTTGGGAAAAGATATTTATTTTAAAAAACAAACATCGCGTAATGAATTTTGAAATACCAGCAGTCGATTCTGTTCTTAAGTTTGTTTTGTTTTCAGATGTTGGTAGTACTAACAAGAACATATTAACATCTAGCATTCGTAATGGTGACGACAGCTTTGTTATTTCCAGCTGAGGATGTGTAAAAGTTTTACATGAAATCACAATCACGGACAATTTTTTAGTAAAGTATCATTTCTTATAAGTTAAGTTTTAAGTTACAAATTGTTATATTTGTATATATTTGTTTGCTTCACTGTTAATAGCTTCATATTTTATGTATTTATATACCAACATAACATCAAAATACTGGAGTGCAAGAAAGTGAACGGCTACATTGCCAACTACTTAGCATTAGATACCAACGTTTATTTCTATTAACTTTAAAGAGAGTCGATTAATGACACTAAACAACACTTACTTTTAAATTTTTCCGGAACATGTTTCAGAGGCTTCGCCTTTATCTTCAGCCGGCCATCGACTGGTTCTCACTGGTGTAGTTGACGATATTTTGTCATAGGTCTCCTCTGGTGGCGGTTCAAGGAACTTGCTGATGTCGAAATTGAATACTTTGTTCCTATTTTTTGAAATGAAGATTTGTTCCCATGTGGATAGTTCTTGTTTTCCTGATGTATGTTTTAGTGGTTTTGGTTCTGGATTTATGTTGTGGTTTTTTTCCCAAAAATGTGTGGCAACTGTTGATTTTTCTAATTGTTTATATTTTATGTTTCTACTAAAACATATATCAGGAAAACAAGAACTATCCACATGGGAACAAATCTTCATTTCAAAAAATAGGAACAAAGTATTCAATTTCGACATCCCCCAGAAAGATTTGTTCAGCAAGTTCCTTGAACCGCCACCAGAGGAGACCTGTGACAAAATATCGTCAACTACACCAGTGAGAACCAGTCGATGGCTGGCTGAAGATAGAGGCGAAGCCTCTGAAACATGTTCCGGAAAAATTTAAAAGTAAGTGTTGTTTAGTGTCATTAATCGACTCTCTTTAAAGTTAATTTATCATAACAACACTGTTTTCAACACTTCCAAGAAAGGAATTGTTTATTTCTATGTTACAATTAAAGCTTTTTATTTGTTATGTCACTTATAAACAACTTAATGCTTCCATCAGGACAGTAATCAAACACCTGTGACAAGAACTTTAAGAGGTGAACACACTCAGTAGTGAACTATTTAGCAAGAATCTGCTGATGTAGTCATTTATTATAAAATCATAAAAATTGCAGAAAACAAAACTTTCTTGCTTTTTGAAAGTGTGCGCATGTCATCTAATTTAGACATTTTAGTAAGCTAATGTTAATAAAAGAAGGTTTGGAGAAACTTTCTTTTGTGCGACGCGAGAATATTTTCTAAGTCCAAAGGTGCACGTATACACATGCACAAGCAGACGACCAGCCGGTTGTCGCGTTGCAGCCAACATGAGAAAGATATGTAAAACTTGTAACCAACCTCTGCAAAAATGCCCCAGACATAGGTGACGCAGTCCATGTGCAGAGGAACATGGTTTGAGCAGGCTAAGTTATCGCCCAGTCAAATTTTGTTACTCATGCACTGCTTTGAACATAAACAATCCTACAGCACGATGATAATGGAGTGCTCCGTGGGAAATACATGTATGAGCTCACAGACTGTATCGGACTGGTTCGGCTACTACCACAAAGTGTGCATGATGCAAAATGACACCAAGTATACTGCAAGGGGGAAAATTGGTGGTCTTGGTCACGTCGTTCAAATTGATGAATGCAAAATAGGATGATGCAAGTTTCATCATGGGCGTGTCGTAGGGGGCAACTGGATCTTGGGAGTGATCGACGTGGAAACGAATGAGGTGCGGATGACAATATGCCCCAACAACAGGAGGGATGCAAATATTCTGTACAGACTAATTGCAGCACCCACGATGAAACTTACGTTGTCCTATTTTGCATTTATCGATTTGAATGATGTGACCGGGACCGCCAATTTCCCCCTTGCGGTATACGGGGTGTCATTGGACATCATGCACACTTTGCGGCAGTAGCCAAACCAGTCCAATACATATATGTATTTCCTACGGAGCACTCCATTATCGTCGTGTCGTAGGATTGTTTATATGCAAAGCAATGCTTGAGTAACAAGATTTGACTGGGCGATAACTTAGCCTGCTCAATCCATGTTAGTGTTTAGTTAGCTATGTGGTGCAATTTAGGTACTACTTTGTGTTAGTCTGGTAGATAGTGTAATTTCGAGACAAGTAAGACTGTTGGTAGCATCGCGTTCAGTGGAGAAACAAGCATAGTTTGGCTGCACTGAATTCTTCAATATGGCTACATTACCCAGTAAGTAAATAAACAAACAGTTAATAACGTTAAAAGAATGCCCTCCGACACGAAATTGTAGTAAAAAGTAAAGAAATTATATTAAAAATCATGGTTGTATATAAAAACATGAAAAAGTGTGAAGGAATTAGAAAAAATTGCCGCGTCGCATATTAGAAGAAGAGCCGAAGGTTTATATGGTGGTTATGGATTTGAGGGAAGGCATAAAGATTTTCTTCCTTTATTAGAAACCATGTATTCATTAGTTAATTCTGTTTTTCTTTCAGCACTTTACTGTATTTGAAATTCCTCATATTATGGGCATTGGTGCTGCTCGCTGACTTTATCCTGGAATTTCGTTTTGAATTCTTGTGGCCATTTTGGTTACTTCTTCGAAGCGTGTACGATTCTTTCAAATATCAAGGCTTGGTAAGACTATTGTAAATATTTTAAAATATCATTGCACATATTATATGTATTCTGCAATTAGTATCTTAAATGTTTTAAATTTTTATTTTTGCAGGCCTTCTCCGTATTTTTCATTTGCATCGCTCTCACATCAGACATGATCTGCTTCTTTTTCATACCAGTACACTGGCTTTTCTTTGCAGCCAGCACATATGTCTGGGTACAATATGTATGGCATACTGGTAGGTATAGCACTCTTATAGAATATGGCCTCGATTGTAATATACCTTTTAGGTGTAATCCTGACTGCTAGGTTATTCCATACCATATTTAAAATGTTTGCCAGCATAGTAAACAGTTTCTTTTGAATTTTTCATAATTGTGCAGATTTCTATAATATAGGTGTTTATAAGAAGAATAAAGCAGGAAATATTACAGCAAATAAATGGAGAAAGTATTTCACAATTTTGGTTGGAGAGGGAAATGTCATAAGTTGTAATGCGCCTGTAAATAATACATTAACAAGGATTGAATGTCTAGATGGATAAATTGCAAGTAGATAGATTAAATTAAAATTAAAATGCTAAAAATTTAAGACGCTGGTATTAATGGAATTTTGGGGAAATTCTTGAAACTGAAATTCTTATTAAGTTAAGTGTTTTTTTGGAGGACTACATTATATTCATCTTCTGGGCTTGTAGGCCGTGGTCCAGTTGTTATAACATCCGACATTTCGCTGAAAACTGCGTCCGGAATCATCAGGGTCACGAACTTGAGAGCTTTCCAAGAGTCAGTCAGTGTTGCACTCAGGAGCTCTCAAGTTCGTGACCCTGAGTATGCCAGACGCAGTTTTCGGCAAAACGTCGGATGTTATAACTTCTGGACCACGGCCTACAAGCCTGGAAGATGCATATAATGTAGTTGACGACATCGGCCGTGAAAGCCTCAGCACTTATGTTTTTTGGAGGATATTGTTAACCTTATTTAATAAGGTTAAAAGAGCAAAACAGTACTCAAACTTTGGAAAATGAACATGGTTGTGCCAATATACAGGATGTTCCAAAATTAGAGCAACAAACTTTGGGAGCTGATGGATAACATTATTTTAAACACTTTTCACTAAGGGAAGCTTTTTTACTGCAATGCTTCATTTAAGTGCTAGACGAGTTAATGTCATTACTGGCTTCCACCCAGTTTATGGCAAAATCAACAATGTAAATTAGTATTGCATTTATCTTAATAAGGCACATAATCTTAATTCAAGAAGCAAACACAGAACACACAAAAAAAACAGCTATCTCATAGCCCGGATTTGAACCACAGATCCGTGGTTCAAATCTGGGCTATGGCATTGAATTTTTCAGTCTGGCTTTATCTTTTCATACTTTAGCCTACACACGGCCAGTGTGAAAGAACAATTAATTTCCACAGCTGTCTCATTATTTACATTTAATCACAGCTTTACTATTCAAAGCAAATGTTGGAATGCATGCCCATTGCGATTAACACAAGAAGTGTATCGATGTGCTATATTCTGCCATTCTCTTGCAAAGACACCAGCTATTTCTCTGATTTTGCCAGCTTTGCAGGTTCTTCATGCCACAAGGTCCCTTTTAGATTCTGTCGGTGTTTCATACACTACAGCAGTGGTATCATTGAGGGGAAACAGGGTGGTTACCTTTCCCCCTCCTAGTTAACCTTCACAGGTAATGTAATAGATACTGGGGTGAAGAAGAACGTGCGGAAAATTCGGTGGCGGGTTGTTAAACTATTTATTCATATTTTTATGTGCATAATGTGTATTTGAATGCCATTGTGAATTATACTTTTGTAGCTATATGTTAATACTTATTAGTTCATAATTTAAGTGAAGTTCTTATTCTTCTTAGCTATTAATTTGTGGATGTCGGACTGTGTAATGGGACATGTTGACTGTCCGCCGCTTACTTGCATTTGTTTTAAATCACAAAGGGGTGTAGACATAACGCAATAGACAATGCCAGTCAGCTGTTCCCCTGCACCCCACTCTACTAAGCGAAGAGCCGGAGAAGGGGAAAAGGAGAGGAGTGACCCTCAAGTACACTCGATGACACCTCTGCACTACAATCTTCATGTGCCGCCACAAAAAGAAGTTAAGTGGAGTAAGGTCAGGGAAGTGTGCCAGCCAGGCAATGACTCCACCTTTGCCTATTCAGTGATAGCCGTAAGATGACGTAGTTCAGCACCACAGTAAGCTGGTGCTCCATCATGTTAAAACCACATGTCCTGTCTGATGGGAAGGGGAATTGTTTCCGTTTGTTCAGGCGAAATCTGTTGCAGAAAATTGTAAGTATTGAGTTGGTCCAGCAAAATGTATGATCCTAATAGGAAGTTATCCACAATACTGTCCCACACATTTAACACCAAATCTCAGTAGATGTGACCTCTGAAATGTAGCATGGGGATTATCAAAGGCCCAAACTGTAAATTTCGACAATTAAATAACTGCTCACGTATTACACATACCTAAACGTGGGAGGCAGTAATGACAACTCATCTAGCACTTAAACGAAGCACCGAAGCAAAAAACTTTTCTTAACAAATGGTGTCTAAAATAATGTATCTGTCAGCTCCCATAGTTTGTTGGTCTAATTTTGGGACCTTGTATAAGGAAAAAGAGCATTTAATAATCCAGGTAAGTATAGAGGGATTAATTAGTCTATTGTCAACCTTAGGCAAAATTTATACTTGTATACTAGCTTCTAGCTACAGGAATAATTTTAAAAGAAAAGAAAACTGAGTGATTATTTGGCAGGATTTGGGAAAGACAGAAGAATTGTTGACAGTATAATTGAAACTATAGTAACCAAGTATTTAAGAATCAAAAGAGGATGTGTGTGTGTGTTTTTTTTTGTGCTGGCATTAAAGTTATTTGATACAATTTGAATATAAGCATTTGTGTATAAAGTGGAATCTTGTAATACATTTATTGCAATTTCAGTAAATATGTTATTTTGTTTTATTCATAAATCAAATAAGGAAGTAACCTGTAATTGGCTAACACAAATTGGTTAAGCAAACCTTAATTAGTGGATGGGGAATGGGTTAAATGGAAGTTAGATCATTAGAAAAGGAAGGTGAAGCTACTTGTTTCAATGGAATTGGGCAAAGGTAGTGAATTATGCTCTGTGTAGTAAGGATTTATTGTCTTTAATAGCTATTTTTAAGGCATCAAGTACTTCTGGGAACACTGCATTTTCTTTTGAAAGTAATGAGTCGGTAATACAGACACAAACGTTAATTTAATTGATGTTTGTGTTTGAATTACCGACTCATTACTTTCAAATGTTAAGTACGTCACTGTTTCTAACCTTTTGCTTCTAATAATACTGCATTTTCTATTGAGTATTTCACTGTTAACTAATGTAATAGATGAAGTACTCAGCTCAGGAAGGAATAATTGTGTGTTATATGAGGAAGAATAGCCAGAAAATTAACATGGTTAGTGATTGCTTTGAAGATGATTTTAGACATATGAAATTTATGAGAAAGGTAGTGGTTTTATGGGAGAGAATAGTGAAGTGAGAAGAAAAAAATTATGATTCAATTAAAATCAGTAAAGTAGGAGAGAGAAGGAGTACATGAAATTTCAGTTAAAATAATCATCAGGAGGGCTTCACAAATTCACTTAGAAAATGTACACATGCACAAGGCTTAGAGCCTCTACTTAACGAGTAGAGTGGTTTTGATATTGTCACATGTATGGTCGAGGAATGCTTGGAAACATATTAGATTTTAGAACTTATTATTTAAGGCTTCCTATGTCTTGACTTGTCTGTACATTTTAAAGTCGTCACTTTTACTTACCCATGAGAACAGTGCAATACAAGATTTCAGTGACTTCAGCTTATGAGATCAATTTACCATATACTCATGTTGAGCATCTATAGGTGGCCAGATGCTCATTTGAATGCTGAAACAGTATTCTATATCAGCCAAAATGACCTAACAATCATGGGAATGCTGAAGTTTGCTTAGGATATACTTAAGTAGCTTTCTTTATTGTGGGATTGCCAATTTGGCACTAGGACGCCTTGTTGGAAAGGTCCATGTGTAAGAGCTGCTTATGCTAGTATGTGAGAGAGTTTGTCAGTCAGTCAGTCAGTCAGTGTAGTTTTGGGGACAGGCATGTTAATGCACGTCACATCCTCGACCAACATGACCACGCATCTCCAAGGTAAGTCCAGATGGGTCTTTGAAATAATTATGTAATTGTCATTATGCCCCGTAGTCTTTTCAAGACTTCGAGAGTACCCTGTACTTGAACTTAAAGAGTCCAGTAAATTGACATATAATGGAACTTAGTGTTGTCACCATTTTGCTATACTACTTCACTCTACCATCTGATTCCCTTATCCTTTAGCTGCACTCCTAGTTATGTAGTAGATTGTAACCATAAGTTACACAGCAGTCATCGTTATAATACAGTGGAGCCGCTTAGGCCCCCATTGTTGCAACATAACAATACGGTGGAGGTGCTGGGTACAATGAAATCTAAGCAGGGAAAGCATTCAGGAATGTGCACCACGTGGCCTAATTTAAGTCCACATGAACAAAGAAGTACAATTTGTAGTGCACCAGGAGAATTTTCGGACAGATTTGGAATAATGTGAGTTGTATTTTTACAAATAAATTCAATTTGATCCATATGATGAGTAATTATGCCTGCCTCGGTAGCATAGATGATAGCATGTCTGCCTCACGTGCAAGAGGTCCCGAGTTCAAATCTCGGTCAAGGTGAGTTACTTGGATAAGTTTTTTTCCGGGGTTTTCCATTATCCTTGCAGACAAATGTCGGGTAGCTCTAAGCTCCATAGACCCTGGACACATTTGAGCATCATTTCATTCACCGTCCGATATCACTTAACGTTGGAGGACGTAAAATGACAAAAAAAAAGTAATTACATATTCCTCTTTGGCAATTTCTGCAATCAACATTTGCTTGGCCATGTGGCATTGGAATGGACAGAAATCACTCATTTCAAATGCCGTCATTCCATTGCAAGAATTCTAAAATCTGATGTGTTTCCAAGCATTCCTCGACCATACACGTGACAATATTTGGAGCACATGTTCAGAATGTAGAAGGTTTTGCATGGTCTGTGAAACAAAGCTGTTCATTGTGGGTGCTAACAGGCCACTGTAAACCAGGGTAGAAGCATTACATCACACTGTACTTTCAGTAAAGATTAGTTATAACAAATTTCTGACTTACTAGATTTATGTCCATTATCCTGTTAGTTACAAGAGATAGTGTGTATTTTAAAGCCTGTGCATTAAATTCTTGAATATTAGCAGCGTTGTTCTTTCTCAAACATATTTACCTCGTATGTTAATGCACTTTCTTTTTAATTACAGAAAAAGGCGTGTGCCTTCCTACCATAATACTGTGGCTGCTGTTTGTATACATAGAAGCTGCTGTACGGTTACGTGATTTACGACATCTTCCTTTCCATTTGGACTTATGTAGACCATTTGCAGCACATTGGTATGTTGATATATGTAATAGCTAGGGCTAGGATATTTATGACCTAAAAATCATCATAATATGCACCAAAAATATGCTGTTATGACCAAACATTACTAATTGTAAAATAAATTAGTAAGTCAGTTTTGATAATGAACTATTTATTTAAGAATAAAATGCAAATGAGAAGCAAGCTAAACTATGCAATTTGACATTCCAGTATGATTTTTATTATTATTAACATTATAGGAACTTAGTTAACCTATTTGCTTTTTTCAACCTCATTCTACTTAACATACGCTCTGAGTTGCAACAGGGTAAAGGGAGGTATTTTCGTGACAGGCAATTTCGTGATACTTTTTCGAAGTGATGTCACAGAGAAACCAGTTGGTGTTAACGTGCCTGACGATAGCTCCTCAGCTTTAGGAACAAATATGTCAACTACCAACAGTGAAAGACGAGTTAATACCAACTGCTTTCTCTGTGACATCCCTTTGAAGAAGTATCACAAAATTGCCTATGTCACGAAAATACCTCCATTTACCCTACAAAATGAATAATTTGTGCAAATTTTCAAATAAAACACATTTCCTATTGTCAGCCAACAAGGCCTTGTATTTCGAAAAGCTCCGTTCTACTTCAGTTGACACAAAAGGAGCATATTTAAAAGTAACAACATTATTTAAATCTAAATCTGAATAAATATTATAAGCAGAAACATTATTAACAGTGAAGTATTCTTCATTTTTGAGTTTGATTTATGAGTGACTATGTTTACACTCAACTTCACTTAGTACAAAATTGAATCGAGAATATATTGACACATTGCTTCACTCACACTGTTTATTCACAGGACATGTTTCAAGAGCTCTTGCTCCTATCCTCAGCTGATACTCGACTAGTGCAAGTTGTAGTGGTACCTCAAAATAGGTTTAATATCAGAAATTTGTTAAAAGGCCCTCCCAAAAATTCAATCACTACCAAAGAAAAACCAGGAATCTATGAGATCAAATGTGAAACTTGCCCTAAAATTTATATAGGAAAAACAAAAAGAAATATTAACATCAGAACTAAAGAACATATGAGAAACATTAAAAATGGTGAAACAGAAAAATCAGCAGTGGCTTTTCATTTTTTGAATACTAGACATGACATCAATTTGGAAACATCTCGAATAAAATACGTTAATCACCCCATAGACCTTTCGGTATGGGAAAAAATCTTCATTAACAAAAATCGTCATAGAGTCATGAATTTTGAAACTCCACCACCGGACATCTTTGACAAGTACATCACGCCATCTATTGACAATACGGAGAAAGAAGAAACCACTACAACTTCCACTAGTCGAGTATCAGCTGAGGATAGGAGCAAGAGCTCTTGAAACATGTCCTGTGAATGAACAGTGTGAGTGAAGCAATGTGTCAATATATTCTCGATTCAATTTTGTACTTAAATGATGAAGTCTGGGATTCAAGTACTTACGATAGTAAGTCGTCATAAGCGGTGTATCTTGAATATGAGAGCCCTTAGTGGTCTACCGGGGAAATATATGAGTCAATTGGAGAATTTAATGTCAGGATGGCACGTTGGCCATGGTAGCTCAATGAATAACAGCGACTGGACGGAAACCAGGAGATCCATGGTTCAAATCCCGGGCATGTCATTGAATTTTTCAGGTTGACTATCTACCTTCTAATTTTTTCACTACTTTTTTCACTGTTCTATCTGCTTCACTAGTGGCACTTCTGATTCCTCCAAAGCAGTTATGAAAGCAGGAATAAATCCAAAATTTGATTTAAAGTATGAAAGTTTGCCTGAAATTTCACCATTAGATGTTAATTTTTGGGCTAGACCAATTGAAATAGCTTCACTGCTGTCGAATTAATCAATGATGCTTTTCACAATGTTGAAGTTCTGGCAGTAATAGTTGCAGGCGTCAATTGAAGACCCCCATCTTGTCAAAATGGGTGATGGTGGCAAGGGAATCTCTGGAGCTAAAAACTTAAATGCTGCAACACTTGTAGGGGCTTTCAAAAATACCTTTTTGACACACTCAATAAATTTGTTAACGTCACTGAATTTACTACAAATCTTCTCTGCAACTCAGTGCAAGGTGTGAGCTAAATAAGTCACATGCACCATTTTACTGTACAATGGTTTTAGAGAATCGATAGCTTTCACCATATAAGGTGCAACATCTGTTAAGAAGAGAAGTACAGTGTCATGCTTAACACCTTTAGGCCATATGGCACCCATAGATCTCTGTCAAACAACTTAGAAATGGTGGAGAAATTGTACTTTTTCTAAATGTTCACAGTTTATTAGAAACTTTTTGCCTGGACCATCTTCTTTCGAAGTTCCCACAATGACATTTGCAAGATATCTTCCCATAAAGTCTGTGGTTTCATCAATTTATACCCTTTTTTTTATAATTTTTTTTTATTTACAAGATGTTGCCTGATGTGTTGTATTGATTTTCGTATCTTCAGCTGACATAGTTCTTTCTTAATGTGGAAGAATCAGGAAGAGATTTGCCTGTGTCTTTTTCTAAGAATTCACAAAATTTTGGATGGTTTAGTTTACAGATGTATTATTTTATCTTGACAGAAATCGTGCGCAGTAGGGATGAGTAGCAACTGTGGTGGGGATAGTGCACCTATTGCCACAATGTGTCACGCGTAAGATTACAAGAGGGGAGTGTGGTGCACAAGCTGTCTAAAAACATATCTCACTCTCGAATCCAGTATTGCAGCTCTTATAAACTACGTTGTGATTCTTACTATGGTAGTAATCTCCACGCTTTTGTTGGATTCTTAAATAGTTCATAGGTGTTTGGAACAAAACCCTGTTCTCCTCCAGCAGGCATGATAACCAACTGTCTGCCTTTCGACATCGCTGTAGAGTCCAGGCATATGGTCTAGTATGTGCTTTTTTTTTTACATCCTCCAATGTTAAGTCATATCGGACGGTGAATGAATTGGGTGAAATTATGCTCAAATGGGCTCAGGGTACATGGAGCTTAGAGCTACCCGACATTCGTCTTTTAGGATAAGGGAAAACCCCGGAAAAAACCTTATCCAGGTAACTCACCCTGACCGAGATTCGAACTTGGGACCTCTTGAACGTGAGGCAGACATGCTACCATCTACGCTACCAAGGCGGGCTAGTATGTGCTGCATTGATATCAGTTTCAACTAAATAAACTGTATAAACTTCACTGCGATATCACTGAATATTTCGTAAATACTTAGGCTTTTTGCTCGAATGGTATGATGTTCGATTAAAATTTCTCTGTCACGCTTTTCATCAGACTCCTACAACCTGAAAAGTCAGCAGTAGCCCAACGTTGCATAGAGCAGGTCCATAAAATCGACTTCAACAACATTACTGTCCTGGTACAAACCAACAAATACTTTGACAGGATCATTAAGGAGGCCATTCAGATAAAAGCACATCCGTTCAATTTCAATAGGGATTCCGGTATTCAACTGAGCCCAGCCTGGACACCGGTCATCAAAAACATTTTGACTGCAGACTCTAAGTGCATGGTTCAAGTGACGGACCTCGCAGAAAACAACAGTAACTCCAACCACACATGTTCAGTGACCAACCTCACAGAAAACGCCAAAGCCGATGGTAGCTATTTCCATCGCCAGCCGAGCCAATCCGACATTGTCACTCGGACATTGGTCAGGGCAGGGCGTGCTCCGCCCACCGATTAAGATATGAATAGGGTCACGTTTCGCAGCAATTACTCAGTTCCTGATGAAGGCCATAGAGTGTAAAATGGCCGAAAGCTCGATCTTCATAAATTTGACTGATCTCCCATGAAGCCTTAATCGAATTAGACACTTGTTTGCAATCGAGGGTCTGCTGCCATTATATAGATTAACAAAAGCTTACACAAACTCAGTGATGCGTAAGGGTGAAGTCCATATTGTGAATTCAAAGGAAACAGGAAAGGAAAGTTCTTTTCTTTTTAAAAGAGTGAAAATATGATGAATACTAAAATATGCTCTATCAGAGAGAAGTGGACATATATGCAAAAATATGACTTAAGAAATTAAGTTAATTCATTTCGCTGTTTCCTGACACATTGCTTCACTAACATTGTTTTTCACAGGATATGTTTCAAGAGCTGTTGCTCTCATCTTCAGCTGAGTCTCGAATTATGCAAATTGTAGTGGTTTCCTCTTTCTCTGTATTGTTGATGGATGACATGATGTATTTGTCAAAGATGTCTGGCGGTAGAGTTTCAAAATTCGTGATTCTATGACGATTTTTAATGATGAAGATTTTTTTCCCATATGGAAAGATCTATGGGATTATTAATATTGTGACTTTGTGGGTTCGTGAAATGAAAAGTCCAATTGCACCACTCAAAAATGTTCTTTATTTCCACCGAATTACAATCAGAACACTTGCCGAATACACAGAATTACGTAATGCTCACAATTACAATTCACCAGTTCGTCTGTCACAGTCCGTTCCCTCACTGGGCGCTCCTCACGCTGCTCGCCAAGAACTGAACTGAACTCTTGGTCGCATTGTCCCTCTGTTTATAGGTGGCTAAATGTTTCTAGAGAATTCTTTACCATGGAGGGGAGAAATATTCTGGAGGTTTCGTGTTCTTTCAGGCGGCAGGAGGAGGGGGAAACGAAGATTCAGCCACCCCTGTGGTTTCCCCTCCCTCCACTCTGTCACGCCTCCGCAGACGGTACCGATGCCACACACCCCCCTCCACCAGCCTTCCCCTCGCGTAACCAACCGCAAGTTTGCCGATTGGGTAACACTGCTCCCTCCTCAAGGCTGGACGTCCCGAACAGCACCATCGTAGCGGGCCAGGCGATCCAGGTGTACCACCAACATCTTTCCTCGGGGCACCTTCTGGATGCAGTAGACCACGTCGTTAATCCTCTTCACCACACGGCACGGTCCTTGTCATGGCTGCTGAAGCTTCGGGCAGCATCCCTGGGTTCGGTTAGGGCAGTACAACCAGACCAGGTCACCTTGCTGGAACCCTTGGCTGTTGGCTTGCCTGTCATACCGGGTTTTCATGCGGTCGCTCGCCTTCTGGATGTTCTGACGAGCCATGTCGTGGAGGTGGTCCACCAGGTTCTCCACCCCCCCAGGGGCCTACTTCGGTAGGTACGGGTTTGGCGCAACCGGGGTCCCGAGCCAACAGTCTCCCTCGTGTGGGCTTCTCTTCGTAGTTGAGGGCGACGGTCAACAGGCCCACCCACGTGTAGGATGTGTGTGAAGATCCGTGTCGATGGAAAGGTTTGTCCTGGTAGTTGAGGGATGCGTATCTGAGCTCCTAACAGTGTTTTTCTGAATTTGGGAAGGGTGCGCATTTCTGATACACTAGTTTGGCTTCTGCTTCACCTAAATGGGCGGTTAGGGACTAACCCACCCCTAATCAATCGGCCAGGATTAGGTATTGTACCGAACTCCAGGGTGAGTGGGACGGCGAGCTCGTTATATCTCCTGTGTAGCCCTGTCATCCCAGTGGGATGACCCCTTGTTGGGCTCCGTGGTGTGTGGGGAGCACTGGGGGATGAAACCTAGCCCATTTATTATGGTGAAATTTAACAATCATTCTAAACTATTTAACAAAGATGGAAAAGAAGTAGTCGACTCTTGTGGTCCTCGCTACTTAGTTATAACCAGAAATGAGGAAGGCAAGAACTTTCTGACATTGAACCCTTTCATTATCCAAAAGGGATTGGATAAAATTGCTGGTCCAGTAAAGTCCTGTACTCGCTCCAGAAACGGCACTCTCCTTGTGGAAGCGAACTCTCTTTCGCAGGTAGCAACGATCTTAAAAGCTTCGTTATTGGTCAGCTACCCCGTTACAGTTGCAGTGCACAAGACACTGAACTCTTCCCGCGGGGTTATCACCACTCGTGCGTTGGACGGGATGTCGAATGAGGAAATACTGGAGAACCTACAAGACCAGGGTGTCACTGCTGTATACCGAGTGCAACGTAGAGAGCGAGGGGAATTGGTGCCTACCCGTACCCTGTTCGTGACCTTTGATCGAGTAGACCTCCCTCAAAGGCTTAGGGCAGGGTATGAGATCATAGAGGTTAGGCCATATATACCAAACCCACTCAGGTGCTTTAAATGTCAACGCTTCGGTCATACGAGTGATTTTGGTAGCGGTGTGCCAACATGCGTTCAGTGTGGTCTGTCTAAACACGAGGATGCCTGCACATCCCCAGTAAAATGTGTCAACTGTGCCGGTGAACATCCATCCAGCCACAGAGATTGCCCACGTTTCTTAGAGGAAAAGGAGATACAGGAGATCTGAGTAAGGGAGAAGTTATCCTTCTCGGATGCCCGTAAACTCCTGCATACTCATCAACCCTCGGTCCCAAGATCTGATACATACAGCTCCGTAGCTGCTAAGGTGGCACCGAGGAAAGAAATCGCAACTCAGACCAGCAATTGTGAGGCTACTATAACAGATAAAGTACTTACTGCCACACCTGCTCGAAAGCCTACCAAGACATCCAAGACGGCTCCTCTCTCCCCTCAATTACCAAGGGAGAAGTCTGCACCGTCATCACCTAAGCCGTCAACCTCATTGACCGTCAAGCCCGTTATAGTCTACGATGCACCGCCCAAAAAGTTTAAGACCAATTACACAAAATCAGACTTCCTCAAGGTTACAAACAAAGGTACCGGTAAGAAAGAAAGCTCTAGGGTATCTAGAAGTTCCTCTTCTGAGGGGTCTTCTGGTGAAGACTCAGATCGACAACTGTCATCGTCGATCTCTGTGTCCAACTGGTTTGGGGTCCTCGAACCTAAGTTTACTATAGGAAAAGGTGCCTCATTCGTCGAAGAAATGGACCAGGAAGACACAGACCACACAGCAAGAACGGCAACGAAAAAGCGCCAGGATAAACCGGACGGAAAAGAAAAAGGTGTTAGCCCTACACGGAAGAAAAAGGGTAAACTGATTCGGCCACCGTTGAAGTTGTCTTAATGTGGAGCAACTTTTACATCCTATATCCATCGTTCCAATGGCTATCCTACAATGGAACATACGGGGTTTAACACATCGACCAGAACTGGAACTTTTGCTTAGTAAGCATAACCCCATGTTGGTATGCTTACAAGAGACCAAGCTACGACCGCAAGACAAGTTTAAAATCAGACGCTACACACCACTTAGGTGTGATATTGAAACAGAAGAGGGCATGTATGGGATAGGTTAAGGCGTGTTGCCGAAAAATCAACCCACTTGCCAATCGCTGGTCTGAAAACAACTGCAGGAGTTGTTGATCCGTTTGTCGTGGCTAACACCTTCGGCTGTGCTTTTGCTCAGGTGTCTAGCTCAAGTAATTATGTTCCTGAGTTTATCTCAATTAAGACTCAGGTAGAATCTCAAGGTTTCGTGTTTAGTTCCAGAAACCTTGAAGATTATAACCGCCTCTTTACCTTAGCTGAGTTAGAACACACTCTTTCATCATCGCGACTGACAGCACCAGGACCGGACAGAATCCACGTTCAAATGTTACATCTCTCACCTGCCAGTAAGGCATCTGCTCGAGGTCTATAACCGTGTTTGGGTTGATGCCATGTTTCCTGACAAGTGGCGAGAAGCCACCATTCTACCTATCTTGAAAGCTGGCAAGGACCGTCACCTCCCTTGTAGCTAACGTCCTATTTCCCTCACCAGTTGCATATGCAAGGTGATGGAACGCATGGTAAATGGGCGGTTGGTATGGTGGCTGGAGCGACAACCTTCTTACCAACGTCCAATGCGGTTTTCATCGACGACATTCCACGGTGGACCATCTTGTGTCCATGTCGATGCATATAATGAGCGGATTCGCTAGGAACTCCCAAACCGTTGGGACCTTCTTTGATCTAGAGAAAGCTTACGACACGTGTTGGCGGGCAGGAGTGCTCTGCACTCTGCATACCTGGAACTTTCGTGGGCATCTGCCACTGTTCCTCCAGGAGTTCCTGAGAGACTGCTGTTTCCGAGTTCGTGTCGGCTCGGTTCTGTCTAATCTCTTTCCTCAAGAGAACGGAGTACCTCAGGGATCGGTACTCAGTGGCACACTGTTTGCAATTGCTATCAACTCTAGTTGGCAAGTTATCCCAATCATCCTTGTTTTAAACCAGTTCTGTGTCCAGATTTAGTCCACCGTTATATGCGCCCTGGTTCTCGGACACGCCCCATGGGAATAAGATTTCGGGATCTCCTACATTCCCATGGCCTCCGAATGCCTCGCGTGGAGAGGTCGTCCATCTGCCCTTATCCTGCATGGCAGCTCGATCGTGCGGTGTTCGATCTCGCTCTTTCAAGCAACTCTAGACTCGCTACTGCACATTCGGTGTTCCAACAACTTTTTGCCGAACTATTGGGCCGTTACCCTAACTATGTTCCAGTCTTTACAGACGGTTCTCAGTTAGGTAGCGCTATGGGTTGCGCATTCTTCATTAACGGTGAGGCCCATAAATTTCGCCTTCTGGACTCCACTTCCGTTTTTTCCGCAGAACTTTATGCCATCTTCTATTTGCTCCTTTTTATTTGCAAGTTAGCTCCTGGCTCTTTTATTGTCTGCACTGATTCTCTGAGTGCTCTTCAGGCCTTGCAACAGCACACTGCCGCTCACACCCTCGTTTTAAAAATACAGGCCCAGATCTCGCAAATGCTGAGGCGCGGGTACAATTTTGTTTTTACTTGGACCCCAAGCCATGTGGGGATTTCCGGAAACGAGGAGGCGGACGCGGCTGCAAAGTCCGCTTGCCGTTTGCCCGGAGTTTAACAACTACTGTGCCATACAAGGATGTGCAACGTTTTTTTCGTCGCCAACTCCTCTCTGCTTGGCAGCACTCCTGGACAGCTTTGGAAGGCACACAACTCCGGGCAATAAAGGAGAACGTACAACCCTGGCTAACTTCCTGCAGGGATAACTGGCGAGCCGAGGTGATACTCACCCGGCTGAGAATTGGGCACACACGAGCTACTCATGGTCATTTGTTGAGAGGGGAACCGGCCCCAGTGTGTGCTCCGTGTGCCGTACGCCTCACTGTGCGGCATATTTTACTCGATTGCCCGCAGTACGCCCGCGTTCGCCAGTCTTTGGGCTTGGGAGCTAACTTGCTCAGTATTTTAGGTGACGACCCAGTGGCCGTGGATAAGGCACTGCGGTTTGTTTTTAAAATCGGTTTTAATACACAAGTATGACTTGTATTTTATATTTGTTAATTTTAGAGCTTTTTATTAGGACAGGATGAGTTTTTATGTACTTTTAATAGTTGAGTGATTTTATTTTAGCTTTTTAGCTTAATGGTGTATCTTTTAGGTTTTTTAATTTTGACTTCGGGCCCAAATGACCTTGTTGTCGACGGGCTCTTAAACACCACACACTCACTCACTCGCTATCAACTCTATCTCGCAGTGTGTTCCTCCAGGGGTCTCCTCATGCTTATTCGTAGACGACTTTGCCATCTACTGTACATCCCCGCATACATCGTTTCTGCAGCGCCGTCTACAACACTGCTTAAATGATCTTCATGATTGGAGCTTACGACACGGGTTTCGCTTCTCAGCTGAGAAAACAATGTGCGTGAACTTTTGCCACCATCGGAGTTGATTACCACCCACACTCCGACTGCCCGGATCAACTCCCTTTTGCAGTTGAGACGAAATTCCTTGGTGTCATCTTTGATAGGAAACTGAGGTGGTCTTCGCATATCACACAATTGAAAGCACGCTGCGACCGCTCTTTAAATCTCTTACGGGTGCTCAGTCGCAAATCGTGGGGAGCGGATTGGACTGTGTTGCTGCGACTGTATCGCGCCCTGATCCAATCCAAATTAGACTATAGATGTATCATGTTTGCCTCAGCAGGACTATCTGTGCTGCAGAAGCTAGACACAGTCCACAACTCTGGCCTATGCTTAGCTATTGGCGCTTTCCCAACCAGCCCTGTTATCAGCCTTTACGCAGAATCTGGAGAACCTCCTCTGCGGTATCGGCGTGATAGTTTATTAGCGACCTATGGCTGTGGACTTCACTGCATGCCTGCCCACCCAACGTTTGCGCCTTTTTTTACCACCATTTTAGACGCGCGTTAGAGGGACACCTCACGCTATCCCAGGCCACCCAGGTTTCGCTTTCGGGAGCTTCTTGATAGGCTTGACTTCACCCTGTCAAAGATGTTTCCCAAGAGCGAGAAAGTGTACCCTCCTTGGGTACATGGCATATCATGATGCGGTACGAGAAGTCTAGGCTGGCTCCCTCAACCATCTGCAGTTGCTTTTTAGAGTTTTTATCTAGTTATCCGGACCACTTTTTAATATATATCGATGGCTCCAAAACCATAGATAGTGTTGGATGTGCTTATGTTCATGGTTCCGAACCCTCTACATTTGGCTTCCATGGCAGCACCTCCATTTTTAGCGCAGAGCTTTATGCTATATACCGAGCCATTTTATTTGTTCGTCACTGCTTAATTTTAAGCGATTCCCTGAGTGCCCTTCAAAGCCTTTGGCAGTTGTTCAGCTACCATCCGATAGTACAGCGTATCCAGGATGCTCTCCACGTTCTATACATCTTTGGTGTGAACGTGGTGTGTGCCTGAATTCCTGCGCACGTTGGCTTACCAGGGAATGAAAGTGCGGATATGGCAGCTAAGTCGGCAACGACACAGTCCGGGGTGTACATACAGCTGGTTACCCCGGAAGATTTTAAACCGACATTGCGGAGAGCTGTGGAGTCCTGCTGGCGGGCAGAGTGGTCTGCTCTCTGCAGGAATAAACTCCGCTGCGTAAAGAACCTTCCGCTTCCGTGGGTAACCTCCTGTCGTTCCTCTCGTAAGGAGGAAGTTAGTTTGGCTTGGTTACGCCTTGGCCACTGTTATTTTACACATAGTTTTTTACTAAATAAGACACCTGCTCCAGTTTGCCCGCTGTGCGGTGCCGCTCTATCGGCTCGCCACGTGCTTGTGGAGTATTTTAGCTTAGCACGTCTCTGCAGTTCTCTCCAGCTGCCGGTCAGCTTGGCGGAGATACTGGCGGATGACGAGGCTACTGTGGTCAAAGTTTTTAAATTGTTTTTACAGGTTAATTTTAGAATTTAGTGGTCCAATTGTGTGTGCTTTTTATCTGTATTCTTAATCTTTTAGGCTTTTGCCATTTTGTGTGTGCATTTTATTGATTTTATTCAGTAGGTAGAGAGCTTTTAATTCTTTTTAGTTCCTTTTATCTGGTTTTTTTTGTGTGTTTTCGTTTTTAAAGGGCGCTAATGACCGCGCAGTTGTGCGCCCTTAATCACACATCATCATCATCAGGTTCTCCACATACTCGGTCGCTGGCTGTTTCACCCCTGGAGGGCTTCCAAAAGCCAGGTCACAAGGGAGGCGTAACTCTCGGCCGAACATTAAGCTGGCTGGCGTCATCCCCATGGTGTCGTGTGTTGACGAGCGGTAGGCCAGCAAGAACAGTGGCACCTTGACATCCCAGTCTCACTGATGGCTGGCCACGACCTTCCTCAAGGGTTCCTCTAAGGTCTTGATGTACCTTTCGACCATGCCATCCGACTGGGGATGTAGAGGTGTTGTGCGGGTCTTGTTAACCCCAAGTCTCTCTAGTGCCTCCTTCATCAGGTTGGACTCAAAATTGGTGCCTTGGTCACTGTGCAGCTCTAACGGTACCCCAAATCGGCAGAACACTTGCTCCACGAGGCAGTCTGTTATTGTCCTTGCCTCTTGGTTCGGGATGGAATACCCCTCCGGCCACTTAGTGAAGTAGTCCACGACCACCATCAGGTACTTGTTGCCTTGGTCGGATATTGGGAACGGTCCAGCAATGTCAACGGCGATCCGTTCGAATGGCGCTCTGACGTTGTACTGCTGCATGCAACCCCGGCTCCTAGTCTGGGGGCCGCAACTCGCCGCGCACACGTGACACTGACGGCACCATCTCTCAGCATCTGCTCAGAGCCTCAGCCAGTAGTAGCGCTGCCGTAGTTTGTCAATTGTCCGGTTCGCTCCCAGGTGTCCTCCTGAAGTACCGGCGTGCACTTCCTCCAAGATTTCCGGGACCTTACTCTGGGGAAGTACCAACTGTTCTCTCTGCGTCTTCCCATCAGGTGATTCCCATACCCAGAACAGCACGCCCTCTCTGATCTTCGAGTCCCATTGGGCCCAGTACGACTTGTAGGTGGCGCTCCTTTGTGCGATATCCTCCCAGGTTGGTCTTGTCCCTGTCTCACTTCCCTCAAGAGTGGGCCCTAGTCTGCGTCCGCCAGCTGCTCCCTCCTCAGGCCTGCGCTATCCCAGCCGTCTGCAGACTTGGACTGCTGCGGCACGCTCCTTCTCTTCTACTCTTCCGCAATGGCCGTTCTCTTCTGGACAGGGTCTTCGGGACATAGCGTCTGCATTACCGAGGTGAAGTGGTACTCCTGCAGCCTCTGGGCCCAACATGCTGTCTGGCCTTCCAGGTTCCTAAAGCTGAATAGCCAGGTTAGGGCGGAATGGTCAGTCCTCAGGTGGAATGGCTGACCGTACAGGTACTTGTGGATGATGATGATGATGATGATGAGTATAAGGGTGCTCAACTGCAGAGGTCATCAGCGCCCTTTTGAAACAAAATGGTCATGGCAAAAGCCAAGGGGTGGTATGCATAAAAACTAAGCAATTTCTTTTCCTTCAAATCTGCAGCAAAATCTAACTAATGCTTCGATATATATGCATAATAATATCTAGCAATTGCTTTTGCTGTAGCAAAAGTTAGGTCTCGTAGGCCAATTTAAGCAAAAGCTATGACGAGTAGCAATTGCTAGAAATTGTATGCATAACACCTAGGAATTGCTATTGCTTCATAGCAATTGCTATGAAAAACTGAAGTGTGCCTCAATGCTGACTTCGCTAGCTTAGCAAAAGGTTTATTGGAAGCAGAAATGGCTGCATTTATGAATATTCGGGAAAGAAAGGTCTACAGACAAAGGAGGAACCCCGAAGAACGGAATTTCAAAAAGTTATATAGATTTAGCAGTGAAAATGTTACGTGGTTATTTTGTGGGAGAAAATCACGAAACTCGCAGCGGAGCTTTGAGTGGTCAGCAGAAAATGAGGACTTTTTTAAGATATATTGGAGACCCGGGTTTCCAGGTTGGAGTTGGAGAAGACATGGTTATACACCAGAGTACAGTGTCAAGAACTGTCACATACGTAGCAAGCAAAATAGTTGAAAAAACTCATTTTTGGATGTCGTTTTCTTCGGATCAACAGAGTATGCACGATGCTAAACTTCAGTGGCAGAGGAAGTACCATTTCCCATCTGCAGTTGGTGTTCTCGACTGTACACATGTGAAAATTCCAAAACCAAATCATCATGGAGATGAATACATTAACCGCAAAGGTTATGCTTCCATAAATGTGCAAGCTACAAGTAATGCCGAGGAATGTTTCACCAGCGTTGATATTCAGTGGCCTGGGTCAGTGCATGACACACGCATATGGCGTAACAGTGCACCATGTGCAGTAATGAAGACAAGCATAAACTCCTTGTTGATAGCAGATGAGGGTTATGCAGTGGCACCTTGGTTAATGGTTCCATATCGCAATCCTGTTACACCACAAGAAATTGCATTTAATAAACTCTTAAAGGTAGAATGCGGTATAATCGAGCGCTGTTTTGGACAGTTAAAGAAAAGATTTCCAATTCTTCATTACGGGGTAAGACTCAATTTAGTACACACACCAACACTTATACAAAGTTGTTTCATCCTACATAACGTGGCTAAGTACTTGCTTGATGATTATGATTTCGACGACCTTGATGGTGATTCAGGTGATTTTGAAAATTTAAATGGCGTTGAAAATGTTGGTGACGATGCTGCAATACATACAGAAGGGTTGAGAAAACGAAATGAAATTGCTGAAATTATATATGATTTGTAAATCAATTATTCAGTTAAAACAGAAAGACTTTAATTCCAATATCTGAAAATGTTGTACATGTATATATTTAAATAAAGTGTAACAATATGGCACCTTTAATGGCTAGTTATTCTTGTTTTTCAGAAGTTCTAGTTTTTTTGAAAAATAGTCAATTTGTAATCTTGTTAACTTTAGCTGTTCACTGATCAGTAGCCTCTGGTACTCAGGGGTGGACAGACCTCTACTTTCCTCAATTTAAAAATCACACATGCGCTGACGTTTTGTAGGTCTCTCGGGCCTGCTTTGTGATACTACTGGTGTTAAAGAAGGACCCTCTTTCCCTGGCACACCTCCCTCACATGCAGCTGTGCCACAAAAAAGAATGAAATACTGCAAAATGTCCTTCCTTACCTTCGAAATTTTATAGAGTACGCAACATTATAATGAAATAGAATTGCATTTATTATATGAGGAAAATTATTTATTTCAAAATATCACCCGGAATCTTGTTTAAGGTTGGATTATTATCTGATGACATCAGCGAAAATAGTTGTTGCTGGCAATGATTCAGTTTAATCTTTTTGTTTCCTGTTGCCTTCGCGTCCGTGTTTTTTTTTTTTTTTTTTTTTTTTTTTTTTTTTTTTTTTTTTTTTTTTTTTCCTACAGCTTTCATATTACTGATTTTCTTTGTAATTTGTTTTGACTCAGTTGCTCAATTTCCGTAATTGCCTGTCCAGTCGCTATCTCCTTTTCTTGTTTTATTTTGGGAACTTGAGATTTGTTTAATAACACTGTCTTGTTTTTAATTACGCTAACAAACACGTCATTAAACTCTTTGTCTGCTTCCGTATCAGAACTATCTGAGGACATATTGCAGATTTTAACAAAACAAGTAACTGATTCAAAAGCACACACCAATAGGCACAATACGTGTATACAAACTGATAAAAACTATGTACAGTTCGTCTGCTTTCATGGCGTAACGAAACATGCGCATGTGCGCTAACAGATTTATCACTTGCGGTGGTCTGGTAGGCAGGAAGCAATTGCTAGGTATGGGTAGTAAATGCTTTCAAGCAAAAGCACGTGCTTTATGCATTCAATTTATAGCAATTGCTTTTGCTTCGATCATTTGCTGGAGTGCAAGCAAAAGCAATTGCTGAGTTTTATGCATATCACCCAAGGTACTTGTGGAAGTGCTCCAAGGTCTTTACTACCGCCAGTAACTCTCGTCGGGTGGCGCAGTAGTCCTTCTCTGCCTTGGATAGCGTCTTGCTGTAGTAGGCTATCACCCGCTCATAGCTGTTCTGGATCTGCGATAGGATACCTCCAATGCAATGGTCGCTGGCATTGGTGTCCACAATGAAGGTGCCCCAAAATTGGAGCACATAAGGCCGGTGTTCCTCTGTCAGTCGGGTGAGGGGTTTGGCGATGTTAGAGAACCCCTTTATGAAGCATCGGTAATAACTGCACAGCCCCAGCAAATGCGCAACTCTTTCTTATCCTTTGGGCGAGGCCAATCTTTCACAGCCTGTGTCTTCTCCGGGTCTGTGGTCACTCCGGTTGCTGAGACTATGTGGCCCAAGTAATTCACTGCCTTGCGGAAGAGCTGGCACTTCTTCCGTTCAGCTTCACGTTGGTCGCCTGCAATCCCTGTAGCACCTTACTCAGATTCTCGAGATGGTCTTCAAAAGTCTTACTGATGATGATGTCGTCCAGGTATAGCAGGCAGGCGTCGTAAGTCAGTCCTCTCATCACTGACTCCATGAGGTGCTGGAAGGTAGCTGGTGCGTTGCAAAGGCCAAAGGGCATAACTGTGAACTGCCGGAGCCCTTGGCCTGTCAAGAATGCGGTCTTCTCCTTGTCTCTCGGATCTAGAGCTACCTGCCAGTAGCCCGACTTCAGGTCCAGGGTCGAGAACCACTACGCACCAGCTAGCGTGTCCAGGGTGTCGTCAATCCGGGATAAGGGGAAGCAGTCCTTCCGGGTGACAGTGTTCAGCTTCCTGTAGGTCACGCAGAAGGGTAGCTCGCCATTCTTCTTCCTCACCAAGACTACAGGGGAACACCAAGGGCTGTCCGACTCTTCAGTCACCCCCCTGGATCTCATGTCCTCCAGCATGTCTCGTACCGCCCCTTGCTTCGCCAGCGGAACGCGTCTATGTGGTTGCCAAATAGGCCGGGCGTCCCCGGTGTCGATGCGGTGAAGCACTTTGTCCGTGCGGCCGTAGTCACTATCGCCTTGGCTGAAGACGCGCTGGTATCGTCTCAGCAGTTGTCGAACTTTCTCCAGCTGTTCTGCGGTCAGGTGGTCGGCCGCCCTCTCCAGTAAGCCTTCTAGCTGGGGCCCCAGGTGTTGCGTCGGCACCGGCTCCTGTGTCTTGTCGATTGCTGTTACGCTCACCACGGGCTCGCACGTTCCCAAATCCGTCCCGGCCTGGACATCGTCATCGGTGTCCGTTGGATTTAGCAGTCTCACTGGCACCTCCTCTCGGCACGGCAGTAATGCCCTGGCTACACACAGTCTGTGTACAGGCGTCTTCTGGTCCAGCATCATGTTCCTGGTTCTCTGGCCTTCCAGTCGCGCCGTCACCACCTCGCTCCTCGCGGTGACAACCACGTCTTCGTTCAAGATGACCCTGCAAATTCCAAGGCGCTGTTCTGGTTGACGGAGTATAACCTCTTCTCCGTTGTGCCGCAGGACCTTCTTGCCGACGTCGACCGTCGCCTCGTGGCTCCTGAGGGCATCCAATCCCAGTATCACCTCCTCAGCCACTTTTGCGACGAACACCCACAGATGTACGGTGCTCCTTCCCAAGGTCAGCTTCAGCAGGGCCTCCTCCACAGGCAAGGTGTCGTCCGATGCCGTGACAAGCTGGTATGGTCGGCTTGGCTTCATCTTTGGCAAACCCTTCGCCACGTCAGGTCTGATGATGGTCACGGCCGCCCCGGTGTCCACCAGCACGCGGCACGGCTTTCCTCTTACCCAGCCGTCCGCGATGAGGCTGTCATCCATCCGCCGGCTGACGGCGCGCAGTGTCACTCGAGGTGATGGTGTGGACGGTGCCGACGTGCTCCTCGCCACCCCGGGCCTTACTCGTTCTTCCGGCTGCTCTTCCTGGTGTGGGCAGTCTCTCTCTCTAGGTGTCCCGGCTGTCCACACCCCTAACACAGTCTACTAGGTCTTCGCCGGCGTCCCTCAGCTGGTATTCTGTCTCCGGTGTAGCGGACAGTCCTCGTTCTTGACGTCAGGGTAGCCGTCACCTTGGCCGCCTCCATCCTCATTACTGCCGTTAGCGCCTCGTGGACAGTTTTGTAATCACCGAGCATTAGGCGCTGACGAATCTCCGAGTCTCGTACCCCGTCGACAAAGTTGTAGGCGGCTTCCCGGGATACGTACTCCGGTGGAAGGTCAACCAAGGCCTTGCTAGCCATCTGCTCAACTGCCAGGGCGAACTCCTGCAGCGTCTCCCCTGGCTGCTGTGACCTTACCTTTAGCTGGCTGCGGTACGCTGCAGCTAAGCGGTGGTTTCCAAAACGATTCTCCAGGGCTTCCCAGATGTCCTTGGGCGCCGCCGTTGTCTGTGCCGCCGTTGTCTGCACCGCGTTCAGGACTTCTGCGGCCCGTCCCTGGAGGCTGGCTATTAACTGTGTGGCCTCCTCCTCTGGTGACCATTTGTTGGGCTTGGCCACTGCGTCGAATTGGCGGCGGAAGACTTCGAAAGGTGTTCGCGCCGTCGTATTTAGGAGGTTTGACGCGCGCAGATGTTGTGTCGCCTCCCGGCGCGTCGACCTTTAAATCCTTCAGCCTCCTGCCGACGACGTCCTCCACCATGGCGTTCAGGGACTTGACGCTGCTGTCGGCCTTTCCCTCCAGGTTGTTTACGCCTTTCGCAAGGTCTTCGACGTCTTCCACCACGGCGTTCAGAGACTTGGCGTTATTGTCGGCCTTTTACTCTAAATCATTAAGACGGTCGTCTACTTGACCCATCCGCTTCCCCAGCTTCGCGACGTCATCCCTCACGCCGGCCAACTGTTCCTGAAATTTGGCGGCGAGGACCTCGTTCGCCACTTTCATTTCCGTGGCCAGACTGTCGTTCGCTGCCCTCATTTCTGTGGTCAATTCGGTCTTTATTTCTTCCATCTTCTCGGCGATGTCGTTGGCCGTCTTCATTTGTTTGCACTCTGCGGCCAGGTTGTTATTTGCCGTTTCTGTTTTTGCAGCGATGTTTTCATTTGGCGTCTTCATTTCCTTCAACTCGGCGGTAGTGTTGTCGTTGGCCGCCTTCATTTCTTCCATTTTGTGTAAAATCTTTTCCAGTGCCGATTCCATGGTCCGTTATCCCACTTCTGACACTAGTTGTGACTTTGTGGGTTCGTGAAATTAAAAGTCCAATTGCACCACTCAAAAATGTTCTTTATTTCCACCGAATTACAATCGGAACACTTGCCGAATACACAGAATTACGTAATGCACACAATTACAATTCACCAGTTCGTCTGTCACAGTCCGTTCCCTCACTGGGCGCTCCTGACGCTGCTCGCCAAGAACTGAACTGAACTTTCGGTCGCATCGTCCCTCTATTTATTGGTGGTTAAGTGTTTCTAGAGAATTCTTTATCATGGAGGGGAGAAATATTCTCGAGGTTTCGCATTCTTTCAGGCGGCAGGAGGAGGGGGAAACGAAGATTCAGCCACCCCTGTGGTTTCCCCTCCACTCTGTCACGCCTCCGCAGGCGGTACCGATGCCACACACCCCCCTCCAACAGCCTTCCCCTCGCGTAACCGACCACAAGTTAGCCGATTGGGTAACACTATGTTTTATTAAAGTTGTCTCCAAGTTAATGTCATGTCTGGTGTTCAACAAATGAAAAGCAACTGCTGATTTTTCTATTTCACCGTTTTTAATGTTTCTTATATGTTCTTTCGTTCTGATGTCTATATTTCTTTTCCATATGGGAAATGATATGATGATTGAATCACGGCTGCCATACTGAGAAAATGTAAACCACATGATCATCTTTAGATTATCAGGCTACAGAACTAACTGCTTTGCAGTAATCATATCTGTACTTAACCCATAGGAGTGTTTTTAAATCCTTTAGAATATGTACATTATGGAGATTTAAATATTTAGGACCTAGGATTATTGCAGCATGTATGGCCAAATAAGTTTTCTAAATTAAACATACTTCAATAAATCACTTTTATACTATATGCGCGAGATCAGTAGAGCGCTGGATTTACGGTGTGGTGCAGGCAGAGGGGAAGAAGAGAGAGCTAACACGCTTTTGTTTTTGCAGTGTGGTCAACCTAGAGAAACACAATTCAGCCAAATTGCCATAAGATAAGCGAAGATATGCGCTGATGGTATGAGATGTGGCAACAAACAATTGAATTCCAGCCGATATGCTGAATGCTTATATATTTACTGTTATGAAACACATAAAAGTAGAAAACAAATGTTATGTCAGCTATAAGCACTGTCTCGCTTTGTAATTCTTCGATTTCCAAGTCTACTGCGTCACTTTCATCACTGGTATCCTGTAATGTGTTAATAATTTCATTAATTGCATTTTCTATTACACCATCATTTCCCCAATATTGCATTTCCAGCTCTTGGACCTTCTTATCATATCCTTCCCAATCCGTCGCTTATATAGCAAGTTTCCGCAGATTTGTGGCTCTGGTTAACATTGCGTACTTTGTAAACATTCTATATTTTTGCCCACGCCAGCTCAATTGCATTCAGATCACAGTTATACGGAGGTAGACGAATAATAATGTGTCCCCTTTCGAGAACCATAGCATTGACAACATAGTGTTTTTTTTTTTTTAGATTTGTTGTAAACTGGTTAGCTAATAATTAACCTCAAAATTGCTCAAAATGAAATGGCATACGTGTGAAAGTTTAGCATATTAGCCACTAGATGTCACAGTGTATAGCGCATTTCCTGTTTCAAAGTTGTCATCTGTGTTTATGGGAATAGGCAAAAGCTACCAAATGAGGACTTGGGATCCAAACGCTCAAGAATTCTTGCGCATATAGTATTTTTATCTGTTTCCCCTATGCAAGAGTGGTAATAATTATTATAGAATTTAAATCATATTTTTATAAACCGCCATAGCTGCTTTTAGAAAATGTTTTTCATTTTGTTTCTATTTTGTTTGCTACTTTCAGCATTGGTTATCCAGTGGTCACATTGGGATTTGGCTTTAAAAGCTACGTGGGCTACAGAATGCGACAGGTATGTATTTAAAAAGAAAAGATAAATAGAGTTAATTAATTTTTTATATACATATGTCTAACAATAGTATAACTTTTAAAAGTGAAAATGACACTGCTAAATATTGTTAATTTTCTATATTGGTTAAGGAATTATGGCTGTGTTGTAGGTTTGAAGATACCATACATAATGCTTCCCACACTTTATTTTCATAACCTTTTAGATTCATTTATATTGAATTTTATAAAAGATGTATGATATGTTTGCCAAAGTTATGCATGTCCTCACCCACACCCAGGATAAACTTTACTGAATAATGTAATACACTAAACTCACTAATCTGGCCATTCCTTGTGGATATGTGTGCTGGATTATTGATTTGATAACGTTTGGCTGTACATAGTACTTTATTAGGCCAAAGATATATTAATTTTTATACAAAACTTATACATTCGATGTGCACATACAGTATCGCTCAGTATGAAACATCTCCCAAATTTGTAGTTGTTCTAATGATGATACCGATGGCAACATGCTTTATCACCCAAGCATTGTACATTTTATCCAAAATTTCAAGTTTCTGTTTGAGGTGTAGCACATTGTGTTCCCTTTTGGAAGCCATAGTATTGTAACGGGAGCGCTGAAACACCCTGTGAAAGCAGCTGGCAGCGGAAGGTAGGGGAGGTTCGGTTAGCCACACCTCCTCCTCGTTTGTCTTGTGGTGGTGACAGACTGTGGTCAGGGAAAAAAACATGACTGTGTCGCCTGTTTTCTCTTGCACTCGTTTCTCGATCTTTCTGTTACTAGAACAATCCTGTAAACACGAGAAACCGGCGATATTCCTATATAAAGAGAGTTACAGACAGACAGAGGGAGTTAGTGAGTTGAGTTGGTTTTGGTTTAGTCAGTCAGTGAGTTGGTTTTGTCAGTGAGTGAGGAGACAGTCGCAGTTCTTGGTGTAAGAGTTAGTCAGTGACGTGTTAATGAACGAAAGGATTGTGCAACGGAGGACTGTACGTAACTTTGAATGTGTACCGGAGCTTACGTAACCGCGAGTACAGTGAAATTGTAACGGACGGACTGGTGAATTGTAACTGTGTGCAGCAAGTAATTCTGTGTAATTGGCAAGTGTTAAACTGTAAGTCGGTGGAAATAAAGAACATTTCTGAGTGGTGAAATTGGACTTTTCATTTCACGAACCCACAAAGTCACACTGGTGTCAGGAAGCGGGAAGATAACATCACCGAACATTACAGCCATGGAATCCGTATTGGAAATGCTTTTGGCGAAGATGAACGAGTTAACAGAGAAGACGGAAGCGGCAAGTAACAGCCTGGCCGCGAAGCTGGAGACTACAAATAACAACCTCACCGCCGAGTTGAAACAAATGAAGACGGCCAACGACAACATCACCGCAGAGTTGAAACAAATGAAGACGGCCAACGACAACATCACCGGGAAGATGGAAGAAATGAAGGCCGAATTAACAGCGAAGATGGAAACGGCAAGCAACAACTTGGCCACGACAATGACCGCAAAGATGGCCGAACTGACAACGGAGATGAGGGAGGCGAACGAGGTCCTCGCCGCCAAGTTTGAGGAACGGTTGGCCGGCGTGAGGGATGACGTGACGGAGCTGGGCAAGCGGATGGGCCAAGTAGACGACCGCCTTAATGATTTAGAGGAAAAGGCCGACAACATCGCAAAACCCCTCACCCGCCTGACGGAGGAAAACCGGCCTTATGTGTGGACGGAGGACGCCGGAGACGCTTTCCAGCACCCGAAGGGGACCCTGTGCAGTGCTCCAATTTTGGGTTTCCCACAACCGGGTGGCGCCTTCGTTGTGGACACTGACGCTAGCGACCATTACATTGGAGGTGTCCTATCGCAGATCCAGGACGGCCATGAGCGCACAAGAGTGGAAGAGAAGGAGCGTGCCGCAGCAGTCCGAGTAGTTGTGGCAGTGCCTGCTGAAGGCTGGGATAGCGCAGGCCTGAGGAGGGAGCAGCTGGCGGACGCAGACTTGGGGCCACTCTTGAGGGAAGTGGACGCAGGGACGAGACCAACCTGGGAGGACATCGCACCGAGGAGCGCCACCTACAAGTCGCACTGGGCAAAATGGGACTCGTTGAAGACCAGAGTGGGCGTGCTGTTCCGGGTATGGGAGTCACCCGATGGGAAGGCGCAGAGAGAACAGTTGGTACTTCCCCGGAGCAAGGTCCCGGAAGTCTTGGAGGAAGTGCACGCCGGTACTTCAGGAGGACACCTGGGAGCGAACCGAATGATTCACAAACTACGGCAGCGCTACTTCTGACTGAGACTCCGAGCAGATGCTGGGGGTACACCTGGACCGCCTCGCACGCTGCGATGGGGCTGTTCGGGGCGAACAGCTTTGAGAAGGGAGCAGTGTAACGGGAGCGCTGAAACACCCTGTGAAAGCAGCTGGCAGCGGAAGGTAGGGGAGGTTCGGTTAGCCACACCTCCTCCTCGTTTGTCTTGTGGTGGTGACAGACTGTGGTCAGGGAAAAAAACATGACTGTGTCGCCTGTTTTCTCTTGCACTCGTTTCTCGATCTTTCTGTTACTAGAACAATCCTGTAAACACGAGAAACCGGCGATATTCCTATATAAAGAGAGTTACAGACAGACAGAGAGAGTTAGTTAGTGAGTTGAGTTGGTTTTGGTTTAGTCAGTCAGTGAGTTGGTTTTGTCAGTGAGTGAGGAGACAGTCGCAGTTCTTAGTGTAAGAGTTAGTCAGTGACGTGTTAATGAACGAAAGGATTGTGCAACGGAGGACTGTACGTAACTTTGAATGTATACCGGAGCTTACGTAACCGCGAGTACAGTGAAATTGTAACGGACGGACTGGTGAATTGTAACTGTGTGCAGCAAGTAATTCTGTGTAATTGGCAAGTGTTAAACTGTAAGTCGGTGGAAATAAAGAACATTTCTGAGTGGTGAAATTGGACTTTTCATTTCACGAACCCACAAAGTCACAGTATGTACTGAACTCAAGAAAGTCACAAAGCAACAGTAGTGTAGTATACAATAACAATAAAATCATTGACACATTGTTGCTTATCATTTCCACTTTTAACATTACATGAGCTACAGGAGCTGGATGTGGGCCGGATTACTGAGAGGCCAGACCACTGAGGGCCGAATTAGCGAGAGTTTAGTGTATTTAGGAAGAAATGTTTTTTTATTAACTTCATTCCGGCTCTTATGCTAATGTAATATTTATGAAAAAATGTTTTTCTTTAAATACATTCTGTTCTGGCCACATTTTGAAAGTTCTACCCTCCTGACTGGTTGTAATTTTTTTTTTTTTTTAAGTTGTAACTCCTGAACTGTTTAACATAATTCACTATCGTTTTTTGCATTTTTGTTAATGAAGCTTAAACTAAATAATGAATCTAAACACAATATTTTTAGATGTTACATAACAATTTGTAAAAATAAAGTTTAAATAGTATTTTTATAAAAGTAAAACATTCATAAAAACAAACTTATAAGGGAAAGAACAAAAAAGATTTATACTCTTCGTATCTCTAGGAAGAAAATAATCATATTTTAAACTATAGGAAACTATAATTAAGGACTGAAGTAATGAATCAGAACAGAAATGAATGATAAATCACTATGTTGTAAACAGAAAAAAAAAGTAAGACCTGAAGCTTCCCTGGCGACGAATATGCTCAATTTCTTCTCAGGCAGCAAGCCAGGTGAAAAGACGATTAGAATTGACGTTTTGTGAGTGTGCATCTCTCCCATCATCAGGATATTTATTATATGTTATAACCACATTCCCTGTGAATGTGGGACACCATATATAGGACAAATCGGAAGGACCATCGCTACCAGAATAAACGAACATGAACAGAGCATTTGTTTAATGCCTGCCTCGGTAGCGTAGATGGTAGCATGTCTGCCTCACGTTCAAGAGGTCCCGAGTTCGAATCTCGGTCAGGGTGAGTTACCTGGATAAGGTTTTTCCGGGGTTTTCCCTTATCCTTCAAGATGAATGTCGGGTAACTCTAAGTTCCATGGACCGTGGACTCATTTGAGCATCATTTCACCCAATTCATCCACCGTCTGATATGACTTAACGTTGGAAGACGTAAATTACAAACAAAAAAAAAAAAGTTTAATGCTACCTGAAAAATCTGGGTTGGCAGAGCATTGTTTTGATAACGACCATAGAGCCAATTTTCGGTAGACGACCATCTTGGCAATATGCAACAGTTACTGGGAGCGGAGAATTAAGGAGGCTTTGGCCATTTCCTCCGAAAGGAGCACGCTTAATTGTGATGCTGGATTTCAGTTCAGCTCCTCTTGGAAACCGGCCTTAAAAATGGAAATCCGTCGACTTGAGAAGCACAGATCAATACAGCATGATAATCAAGTTAAGAAGTTAAGTTTCTTTGACCTAATTAATTTTCTATACTCATGCCATCTCCTGACCTGACATTCAATTTACTGAAAACAGTCTTTTGTTCAGTGATGTGAATTATGATAGTGTTTTGTCTTTATTTATATTTATGTTATATCCAGTGTTTCATTTGCGGTTATAACCTTTATAAATATCCTGATGATTTGAGAGATGCACACTCCCGAAATGTCGATTTCTAATCGTCTTTTCACCTGGCTTGCTGCCCGAGAAGAAATTGAGCAGAAAAAGAAAAGCTTTTGTTGATCATTCCTCTTCATATTGAGGTAGATTCTCATTAGCATGATTTTCACTTCTCACTACGTTTTCTCCTTTAGTTTGATGTTCTTCTGTAAATGGAAATATTGAAATGCATATTTTCATGAACAGAAAATAATCCCATAAGAAAATGTGCAAAAACATTGCAAGGATCTGTAGACGTGCAGGCTTTCAAACAAACTATATTTTCATTTTATTGAAATTTAACTGTATTGGAACACCACAGTGAAGCAAAATAATTATTAAATTATAGATGAATCGTATTTATTACACATCAACTTCACTTACGTACCTATATTGAGGACATGTTTCGCGAACTATCATTTGCATCATCGCATTAGAGCCGACAATGTGAATGATAGTTTGCGAAACATGTCCTCAATATAGGTACGTAAGTGAAGCTGATGTGTAATAAATATGACTCATCTATAATTTAATATTTTCATTTGTTTTCCTGGTCTCATCAATCATCTAGTGGATTTCTTTGTTAATTAAAACATCCAGCTACATAGTACATCAAACGAAATATGAGCATAGGCTATCGTAAATTTTCTGTGTATATTTATGCTTTATTGTGAGCATTATACAAGGAACTGCAAGCATAACTCGCAGTTAGACAGGGAAGTGTTAACTTTGTTAGTACTCTTATGGTAATGTAATAGCTATGAAAAAAAATGTTTTTCATTATTTGCTTTGTTCCTAATCTTATATGTATCAGATACAATTTTTCTTTACTTAAATGTTTAACCCTTTCACTGCTACTCTTCTTTCAGTCTGCTAGTCCCTCCATGCTAAGTTATTTTTGCAATATTAAATTCTATTTAAATATACATTACTGTACTGAAAATTAAAGAAAATGTTATAAAACACCAAAGTCCGTGTAGGTATCATAGATGACCCAGAAGTTAACTTAGGTAATGTGTAAAAAGTAGGAGTAATACCGCCCACAATGCACCTGACTAGGGGTTGTCCAGTGGCCGCTTATGTACCTTGTGTTATTTTTGAAAAGGTTAGCACTTTTACTACTTATTTTAATTTAAATAAATATACTTAATAAAATACATTTAAATTTGTTCTATTTCAAGTCAGGGTGACCAAAACAATTTATAAGAAATCTTTTTTTTTTTAACTACTATAACTTCACTATGCATAATACATATAATGCATGAATAAGACTACATCCTCCCAAAATGAATATCAGTATTTCTTTTTGTGTGGTATGTTTCGAAACAGGGGTGAACACATAAGCCCACATTGCATTTGGCACACATAATCCTGGTATCCTGCCATTTTTTTGGGTCCGAAGCTGTGTTATATCATACATGACACATCCTAGCTGCTTTTTTTGGAGTTGGTGGGACAGGTGAAGGAAAGTACCTTCCAATCCTTTGGCTGTTTTGAGGGTATGATACTGTTCAAATATTTCCTGAATAAGACAGAGTTGAAGATCTGCTAGAGAAATGTTACTACCTGTTTTAGTTTTGTATATTGCTTGGGAATTCAGCAAAATTATGTCTAAGAGATGAAAGAAAAAATTTCTGTACCACTTCAAAAGCCTTTTTGACACATTCAAGATAGCTGATCATCATATCAGACGGCCTGTCTACGGCACCCATATTTTTATTATAGTCTGACACACTTGAGTTTCATAAGCTGTATTTGTGTTTTGCGATCAACTATTCCTGAAGGTTTTATAGCATCTGTATGTAGTGTTGTCAACATGCAAACGTCTCGTCTGTCCACCATGTTGTGTGTGTGCCGAGATTGTGTTTGCCCCTTTTGCATTCAGTTTTAGCATTTCTTTTCTTTCTTACTGTACCACAAGCATTGGTTTCATTTTGATGTAGCCAGTTGTACAGTAGAGTACTGGAGTACGAATTATCTAGCCATAAAGTGTGACGTTTGTGTATGTACCCTTCCATTAATCTTTGTACTACTGCTCCTGAAATACCAAATTCATGCCCTGGAAGAATATCTGTTTGCATCTGTATACACAATGAAATCTAGAATGTACCCTGTTTGACAATCACATAATAAAAACAACCTGATGCCAAACCTGTGCCTCTTAGATGGAATGTATTGTCGAAATTGCAATTGGCCCTTGAAAAGCATAAGGCTTTCATCCATGCACAGTTATGGAAAGCATAAAATACCTCTCTGAAGGCTTTTCTAAGCTGATGAATTACCAGCTTCAATTTATGGAGACTTTCCCCTGTGCATGGGTTTCATTATCATTAAAACATAAAAGGTATCTATCCCTGGAAATATAGTCAGAAAACTGATATGTGGCAGTAGGGGGATCTTTGGACCAGTACTCATTTATTGCATTCTTTTTTACTCTGGTAATTAGCATAGTGATTCAAAAAAAAACACATACAGTTCCTCTGGCGTTGTATTACTCCAGGCTTGTAAACGAGACTTTAGGATGGTTGTAGCTTCTGACATAAAAATATGTAATATTTATTAGTTTCATGTACTATATGCTGAATGTGAAGCGGAAAAAATAATTGAAAAACTTCGAGTATGGTGCAATCATCATTTATGTTCGCCAATATACCTGAATTTGTGCAATTGTGGGCTGAAGTCTCCACTGTGACACTGGAACAAAGGGTCAGTGCACTGTCTCTACTATTACTGCTACGGCTACGGCTGCTAGTATAATCTTGATCATTTTCGGGATCATCTGAGTCCGAAAGGTCAGATGTCAATGCGTTAAAAACATCTAATAATTCTTCACTGAAAGTGCATCTGTCACAACTTGAAGAAGCCATTTTACTTCTTTAACTGCCCTCTTATACCACTACATGGTGTCAGGGTGTTCTTGCTCCTCTCAACCCTTACGCCTGTTTGCAGAGGGTTGAGGAATGTAATCTCTGGATTAGTAAGAGGGAATCCAGAATGGGTGATCAACCTGATGCCTGGTATGAAAGTGAGAGAAGTGGATGACAGAATGAGGACAAGATGATGATGATGATGATGATGATGATGATGATGATGATGATGATGATGATGATGATGATGGAGCAATTGGTGGTGTGCTGGCGTGGGAAATTGGAAGACCCGGAGTAAACCTGCCCCAGCGCTGTGTTGTCCACCACAAATCTCACTTTGCGGTTGCCTGGGATCGAACCCGGGCTACCTTGGTGAGAGCCAAGCAGTCTAACTGCTCAGTCCGCCTCGGTAGCGTAGAGGTAGCATGTCTGCCTCACGTTCAAGAGGTCCCGAGTTCGAATCTCGGTCAGGGTGAATTACCTGGATAAGGTTTTTTCCAGGGTTTTCCCTTATCCTGATAGACGAATGTCGGGTAACTCTAAGCTCCATGGACCCCGGACTCATTTGAGCATCATTTTGCCCATTTCATTCATCGTCCGATATGACTTAACGTTGGAGGATACAAATTGCAAAAAAAAAATGCACCCTGAAGCCATTTTACACAGCCTTTAAATATATAGAACACCCTGCATCACGTGATACAATTGTGCAGCTCTTGTAGTACAGTACCAAATTGCTGGTGAAGACCTTCAAATATTTAGCCCTAGAGATCCGCACCGCATTAGATGGCAAGAGCATGCTATGTGTGACAAAATCGCCTTCAGAAATGCTTGACTGGGACATACACATTCATTTCTTAGCGCTATGCGTATACGTGTTATTAACACTCAGGGACTAAAAGTCTCTAACAGATATACACATTATTTGCACTGAAAGGGTTAAGCAACGAGTGCCAGTGCAGCATTTGTTATTTCACCTTATTGCATCATAAATGTGGGTACTAAGAAATTTTACTTGTCTATAATATAATGGTGAGATCAATACATTACATTCACTGCATGAAGGTTTGTGTACTTTGTATGCTGTTATACAAGGGTAAATTAAATTTAAACATTAATTTAGGCAATTTATGGAGCAGATAATTCCTAATGGGATGGTGGAGTAGGGGCTTGTAAGATTGTTAGGAAGGGAGAACCATGCTTGACTGGGATGGCTCCCAAAACTAGTCCCTCAATAATATAAAAATGCAAGTGACGAAGTGCCCCCCCCCCCAAAAAAAAAAGACTACAAAAAGTTTTCAATTTAAGGGAGAACCAGATTGGTTAACTACGTCATTCTTTTATGGCCTCAGTGGAGCCAGGATGAACATCAGATTCCTTAAAAATCTTTTTAAACCTCTTGTCAAACTGTAAAAACACTTAAGCTCCACGTACATTTAAAAATTAGGACATGTTTCAAGGACTCTGCATCCCCATCGTCAGGTGATGTTCAACTAGTTCTTCAGGTGACCGCCTCCCTCTCCTGGCGCTGTTCAATGAGTTGAATGACGTCATCTACTATTGGTATTTCAAAGTTCATGGCTCTTTTTATTCTTCAAAATATGTATATTTTCCCAAACTGTTAATTCCCAATACTTTTTGCCGGTACCAAAAGTTTTATGTCTTTGGAAATATGATTTTTTGACCAGAAATGATGGGCTATGGCTGATTTATCTGTCTGTTTGTATTTTATGCATCTCATGTGTTCTTTCATCCTTGCCTCTAGGTTTCTTTTTGTTTTTCCAATATATAATTCGTGGCAATCTTCACATCTTACACTATAAATTCCGGATAGTTTGTTGGTTGGACTCGTGTTTTTGAGCGGGTGATTTAATGTTTCTCATGTTGTATTTGTTATGTGGTACTAGTTGTATATGAAATTGATGGAAAATGTTTTTAAATTTATTAAAAGCGTTAGGATGATATGTGAATTTGCAATATACTTTCTTCGGGTCATCAGCTTTTAAAGTGCTAATGTCCTTGATGGTTTTCTGTCTTTTATATGTGTTTATCATTTTTTTTTAATAAATTTTGGATCAAAGCCGTTCACAATGCAACATATTTAATGTGATCTACTTCCTCGTTATATTCTTCCATAGTCAATGGAATGTTCACTAACCTATGGATTAAACTGTGAAATACTGCATATTGGTGTTCTTTTGGGTTGAAGTTATTGTTTTAATGTAGTTATCCACATGTGTTGATATTCTATATATGTTAAATTCTAATTTGTCTCCTTTTCTCATAATTTTTAAATCCAAAAACGGTAACCATCCTTCTTGTTTCAATTTCAATTTATTCATCCCCTATATTTCATACAGAGGATTCGTCATTTTACATTATAAGAAAACATAAAAATACACCCAAAAGTCTACTATATGCACTGTTTAGAAACTAAAATGTACATTTACTTTCTTGGAAGTGTTGAAAACAGTGTTGTTATGATAAATTAACTTTAAAGAGAGTCGATTAAAGAAGCCGGCCGATGATAGAGGCAAAGCCTCTGAAACTAGTTCCGGAAAAATTTAAAAAGTAAGTGTTGTCTAGTGTCTTTAATCGACTCTCTTTAAAGTTAATTTAAAATGTACATTGTTTATTTTCCATGTTTTGCTTTGTACTCTTCCACACTATAAAAAAAGCTTGTTCTGACAAATACCTTTTTATATTCTTAATATTACATAGTTTAGTATTCTTTATTTTACCTGGCAATCTATTATACATGTCTTTTCCGATACTTTCTAATGATCTGTTGTTTAGTGTTCCCCTTAGTGTGGTCCTAAAATAGTCAGCTTTATTTCTTACATTATATGAGTGTACATTACAGTTCTTTTTACATGTATTCCTTTCTATTACATATTTAATGCTTTCATATATGTATATGCATGGAACAGTTAAAATATTATGCTTCTTAAATATCTGCCTACAGCTAGATCTTCTCTCAACATTTTCAATTATTCGGATAGCTTTCTTTTACAATCTGAAAATGTTTAACACCTCTTTTGCATTTATATTACCCCATAAAGATATCCCATATTTTATATGTGAATAGATAAATGCATAATAAACTTGTTTTAAGGTTTTATTATCCATAGTTCGTCTAACTTGTTTCATTATGTATGTACCTTTATTTAGTTTTTATGTTATATGTTCTGCTTCCACCCTAGGTGTTTATCAATTACTACCCCCAAAAATTCTGTTTGGCATGTTTCTGGAATACTTTCACCATCAACAGTAATTTTTATAATGTTGAACACTTCTTGAGATCGAACTTTATCCAGCATGTCTTATTTAAATTTATCATTAGGTCAAGTTTAAGAAATACTGTTTTACTATTTTTAGGATTTCCTTTGCTTTATCTTCCGTTCTTTTTCTGTAGATTCATTTATTATTATGGTTATATCATCTGCATATCCTATTACACTACCACCATGCTTCCTTATCAACTCAAAAAGGTCATTTATATAAAGTAAAAATAAAAATGGTCCCAATTTTGAACCTTGAGGTATACCTGATGTTACATATCCCCAGTCTGACTTAATATTTTCAATTTCTCTTTTTGTGTTCTTAAAATTTACTTCCACCCATTGCATTCGCTTTTTTAGATAAGATTCAACCCAATCTTGTGCAATTCCTCGTACCCCATATCTGTTTAGTAGTTCTAAGTTAACGCAATCAAAAGTTTTACTTAGATCTATGAACACTGCAATATCTATTTCTCTTTTATTTAAGGCATTTATTATTGTGCTATTCACTTTATCGCTTGTATTGTGGATTTGTGTTTTTGAAATCCATATTGTTCCTCCGCTATAATGTTCAGTTTTTTAATGTAAGACTGTAATTGTTCTAAAAATACCCCTTCTATGATCTTCGAGTAACTACCACATAGTGTAATCGGTCTATAATTTTCCTTTTCTAACTTTCCACCTTTGTTTGTATATTGGTCTTACAATAACTTTTTTTAGTGTATCTGGAAAAATTCCCTGTGTCAGAGAGGCATTTATAATATGGCTCAATACCTCTGCCGTTTCCAACTTTATAGACTTGACAATTTCGTTTGAGATTTCATCCAAACCGCTAGATTTTTTAAATTTTAACTTCTTTATTTCTTTTATTACATCGTCTTTAGTTATCTCAAAAATTGCCATTGACTTAAGCTGTGTTTTCTGTGTGATTAAGTTTTTGTCCTGTGAAGAAGTATTTATGGTTTTGACTTTTTTAACTATGTTTAAATAGTGGTTATTAAATATTTTACAAATCTCTTTTGGACTTTCAATTACTCTATCATTATGCTTTATATATATGTTTTCAATTTGTTTACTGTTATTATTCTTATGGATTCTGTTTACAATATTCCATATTGCTTTTGTTTTGTTTTCTGATCTTTCAACTATTTCTCTATTGTAATTTGTTTTTGCATTTTCTATAACTCGCTTGGTTATTACATTTATAGTCATTTATACATTTTAATGATCTTTCATTCATATGTGGTGTTTTTATTGAGTTTAGAAAGTGCATTCGTTTGAGGGATATTTTTATACCTGTTGTCATCCAGGGTTCCGGTTTTTTATTTTTTTCCGCCTGCGCTAATTTTAATCCTTGTCAATGGGATTTCAGTGTCTAAACCACACTTTATTATTTTATTGAATATATCATATTTTTCGCTTACATTTTGACTTTCGTATACCCTATTCCAATTTGTTTCAAATAATCTTTTAATTTTTTTATGCTTTCATTATCTACTTGTCTTTTATATATAAAAATATTTTGTATTTTTTCTTTGTGTGTGTTAATTTTTAATATTTGCCCATAGTGATCTCCTATCCCTGTTTTTATTACCGATGCTTCCCATTTCAATTTTGGAAAATTTGTGAAAACATTGTCAATGCAGGATTGCGAAGTCTTAGTTACTGTAGTGGGTTTATCTATTCCCGTTGATAAATTCTGTCTAGTAGTTCAGTCATTGTTCGTTTTTCTTTGTTATTTTTAACCATGTCGATATTTAGATCTCCCATTATTATCAACTTATTATTTTTTTGTAACAGATTTAATAAATTTTCTAAATTATTGAAAAATATTTCTCTATCTCCTGATGGGGATCTATGTGCCCCAATAACTATTATATTACTTTCTCTTTTAATTATCTCAATTGCAGCCACCTCGTAATGTTTATCAACAACAAAATTACTGCAATTTATCTCCTTAAACTTTATATTGTTTTCAACATAAATAGTTACACCCCCACTTAGATACCCTTGCCTGCAGTAATGAGCCCCTAGTACATAACCTTGATAATTATTTGCTAGCACCTCTTCCATTTTTAGGCCATGTTCTGTTAAGACCATGATATCTGGTCTGATCTCATTTACATTTATTTCTTATTGCTAATGTATTGTACATTTTGGTGAAATAATATTAATTTCCCCCCACTTTTGTTGATTTGTTTTCTTATGCTTTTTCCAGTATCATATCCTACTTTCTCCCTGTGTCTGTTTGTCATGCTATTTTGTATTTCCTCTGAATTTGCCCTACTATGATTTTTTGTTTCTTTAACATCATCTGCTATCTTTATTAGTTCCCCTGTCCCATGCAAATGCTTACAATTTTTCAATTGCCTCGCCCAAGACAAAAGCTCCCTTTCTATTTAGATGTAACCCATCTTTTCCTATACAACTATTATCCAAAAAACAATTTATATCAACAAAAATTGCCTTCAATGCTTCACAAGCCCATTGAATACCTGTATTTATACCCTTTATGTGTTCAAAATTCACGTCTCTTCTTCTTGCAATACTGTTTACTACAATTCTTGCCACTGTTCTGTTTCAATAGTGAACTTTATAGATCGGTCTTGTAAATTCAATAATTTTAACGTATCCTGTGCTAACTTTTCTGGTATTATGGCAAATATGTCATCCACATAAGGAAACCATACTTTAAAAATATGCGGAAATGCTTCTGTCACCCGTGTTTCCAAATAACTCATATCCTTGCAACTCATATCAGATTCCTTCTTATGAGTAGGACAATGCATCACAAAATTAATATAATTTTGAGCCAAACTAGTACTTGATGCTCCATATATTGCTAATGTTTACCCAAAACATGTTTCCTAAGGACCTTCCTAACATCCTGAGCTAATATTGACTGTTGAATTTTGCTTTGGTGAACTTCTTGGAGGTGATGTTCATAGCAGCTAAATTCATACAGTTAATGTTTGTTGTTCTAGAGAAAGCAAAGGGATGTCTCGAAAGAAAATGAGTTTTATATGCAGCTTCTTCAACAAGCATTGCCATTAGAGCAGCAAACACAACAGACATTAGCACATCATCAACAGCAACATCAATCCTGTCACAATCCAAGTCCAGAAAAAAGCAAAGGTAAGTATGTTTTGGCATTAGAAATGGAGAAAGTGTACCTTACCTATTACTACACTTTTACTATCAATGGTAAGAGCAAACCAGTAACATGTTGTACCCCATTTATTCCTTTTCCCAAAATAATAAGTTACTTTACTTTTACATATGGCTTTGTAAATGAGCCTAAATCTTAAGCACTGCTGTCAATCGTAATTACTGGCAGTGAGCCTATAGTAGTATTACCTAGACTTGCCACTGGTGTTAGTGTGTCTCTCATGCATGTGGATTTACAGGTTAAGAATGCGCTTGCTGAGTTACTAACATATCTTTTATCATTTACGCATGTCAGACATTAACTATTAAATACATTTTGGAGATCACACTGAGTATTCTTGTAATGTATATATCCATACTGACAGCTGGAAGAATGATTGTGGGATCTCTTTTCATCACAAAGTAATAGTAAATGTTAACACTAGAGTTACTAAAATTAGGCAAATGAGTCAATCTTGTATATACTTTTCTCCACTTACAAGTTTTTTGATGAAGACTAGTTTCTGGGAACTTCTTCCCTATCGTCAGTTCTGTGGTTGACTGATCATGCATCCGGTGTCTGCATCTGGCTTGGTGTCATGCTGCCATCTAATGTTCTGGTAAGTTTGATGACGTCATCTACAGCGGGAATTTCAAAATTCATCAAGAGGTCGTGTTTCTTCGTAATAAATAGGTTTTCCCAAATCTGTAGTTCTAGAGGTTTCTTTGCCTGTTTGATCAGTTCTATTTCTTGTTTTATGTTGTGATTCTCAGACCAAAAGTGATGTGCTATGGCTGACTTGTCCATGTGTTTGAATTTAATATTTCTGAAGTGTTCTTTCATTCTTGTTCCTAGATTCCTTTTGGTCTTACCAATGTATATCTTGTCACAATCCTGGCAGCTGATTTGGTAAATGCCTGATAACTGAGTTTTTAGTGTGCTGTTTTTTAGAGGGTGGTTTAGTAAGTTGCGGATGTTGTGTTTGTTCTGAGGGGCTAATTTTATGTTGAAGCTCTTAAATATATTTTTAAATTTTTTGAAGTATTTTGGATGAAATGTAAATTTGCAATATCTGGTGTTTGGGTTTTCTAGTTTTTTTAATGTAGTAATTTCCTTTAAGTTTTTCTTTATTTTGTGTCTGTAGATCAACATTTTGATGAAATTTGTGTTATAGTTGTTCAATTTGGCAACCTGGTGTATGTGAGTGTACTCCTGTTCATATTCTGTTTTTGTTAGTGGAATGTTGATTAATCTGTGGACATTACTACATTAAAAAAACTAGAAAACCCAAACACCAGATATGGCAAATTTACATTTCATCCAAAATACTTCAAAAAATTTGAAAAGATATTGAAGAGCTTCAACATAAAATTAGCTCCTCAGAACAAACACAACTTCTGCAACTTACTAAACCACTCTCTAAAAAATAGCACACCAAAAACTCAATTATCAGGCATTTACCAAATGACCTGCCAGGATTGTGACAAGATATACATTGGTAAGACCAAAAGGAATCTAGGAACAAGAATGAAAGAACACTTCAGAAATATTAAATTCAAACACATGGACAAGTCGGCCATAGCACATCACTTTTGGTCTGAGAATCATAACATAAAACAAGAAATAGAACTGATCAAACAGGCAAAGAAACCTCTAGAACTACAGATTTGGGAAAACATATTTATTACGAAGAAACACGACCTCTTGATGAATTTTGAAATTCCCGCCGTAGATGACATCATCAAACTTACCAGAACATTAGATGGCAGCACGACACCAAGCCAGATGCAGACACCAGATGCATGATCAGTCAACCACAGAACTGAGGATAGGGAAGAAGTTCTCAGAAACTAGTAATCATTAAAAAACTTGTAAGTGGAGAAAAGTATAAACAAGATTGACTCATTTGCCTAATTTTAGTAACAATGGCGCTCCACTTTCTGAAATACTTCTTTTTATTCTATTTATTAACACTAGAGATTTGTATTTGAGAGACCACAGGTTTAAATCTCTTGGAAAAGGCTAAATGGATCAAAGGTTTACTTTCACTGCTATGCTTGCAAATGTTGAGTTATATTATTTACTTCTGCAGATTTTCTAATTAGACATTTTCCTTTCCTTTTCCACAATCATGCCTTGTTTTGGACTGTTAATTGACGCATGGCATTTTGTGATTCACTGGTTGCTTGTTCTTTGACAGATCTGGTCCAAGAAATTTTTGTTTTCAAGTTCTTTGAGATTGAAAGTCCCAAGAAAGAAGGAAGGCAGAAAGCAGGTAACATTAAATATTCAGGAGTATTTTACTGTGTTCAATGTTATCAGAAGAAAATAATTGTTGTCGTTGTTTTTTTGTTTACTTGATTTTTGAGAGTGAAATTAAAACTTCTTGGAAACTGCTGAATTCTTTATCATCAATCCAAATATAAAATTGTCTTATTGGCTTTTGTGGCGAGGAAACTGCACAGCAATAATGGGTTATGTTAGAGACATTGGAATAGAAGAAAAGCTGATATAACCTAAACATACCAATGGTTTTTAAAGCTCTCATACCTAATTGCAGTGTGATTGCTGCTTTCCTAATACAGTAGAGTCTCGCTCATTCAGGTAGGGGCTGAGGGTGCCTCAAATTTGGGATAACTTGGACTGTATGAAAAGTAACAAACATCATAAGCAGACGAAGCAGTTTTGTTCGCGAATGGGTTTGGAAGCTTATCGGTTAGTACTGCCTGAAAGGTGGGATCAAACTCTGATGCTGATTGCATGTTTTGCTAAGATATGGAAAGCATATTTCATTAATGGCACATGACAGACGTAAACATAATTGCTACTAAATTCAAATAATCTGTTCATAAATGTTTAAACATATAAATACGCTACGTAGAAAATGAAGCTAGTTACAGTGAAGCAATAAGTATTATACAAATATAACTATTTGTAACAAAAAACTTCACTTATCTTAAGAAAAATAATGTCAATTTTTCTTATTAGTTGAATTAGTTGAAATCGATTTCATGAGCCCTTGAAAATTTACTACATTTCTCTAAAAAAGATGAAATACCTAATAATAAAAAATCTGGTATTTATCAATTTAATTGTTTAGATTGTGATCAGGTTTACATTGGTAAGACGAAACATAATTTGGAAACCAGAACGAAAGAACATTTTCGTAACATTAAGATTAAACAAACTGATAAATCGGCCGTAGCAGATCATTTTTGGTCATTTAGCCATGAAATAAATCCAGAAGTTAAATTATTAAAACAATTAAATGTTCCGATAGATTTAATGGTTTGAAAAAAGAATTAAAACTTAAAATTGTAGAATTAAAAGTCCAATTTGCAGAAATTCAAAATGTTCTTTATTTCTATAGAAATACATTCTAGTCAATCCTCACAGTAGCAGAATTACGTCACATACACAAGCACAATCTACCAAGGTCGTTGACCACAACCAAGAGCTCACTTTCAAAACAAACCAGTTTCAATTACAACTCTCGTTACGACTCTGTTTATGACTACTCGCTGGCCTGTTGCGATCTCTTATATATACCTGCATTGATAATTCTAGACTGTTCTAAAACAAACAAGAAACCGAATGTTCTCTATCAATCAAGATGTCACTAGAATTTTCCATCTATCTCCTTTATTTGTTTCGGCAGGCCTTTTTCTCCATGCTATCTTTATCAATTCCTTTGTGTGCACAAGCTGCGCTATCTCGACAACAGGTTCGGGACAATATTTGTTTTAAAAAATAAACATTGCGTAATGAATTTTGAAATACCAGCAGTTGATTCTATTCTTAAGTTTGTTTCGTTTTCAGATTTTGGTAGTACTGAAAAAACATATAGTAACTTCCTTAATGACGAATGTGTTTTTGACTGATGACGCAAACAAGGATTAATGAAATCGATTTCAACTTCAACTAATAAGAAAAATTGACATCATTTTTCTTAAGATAAGTGAAGTTTTTTGTTACAAATAGTTATATTTGTATAATATAAATGCACTAATTAAAATACTAGCATATTTTACTTCAAAATATATTAGAATCACAAATAACGTGTAAATGTTATTTACACATGTAGGAATGCAAACAGAGCATATTTTGTACATATTTATCTATAATATGACTGTGTATTGAATAACTGACATAGTAGTATACAAGTCACAATGATATCAACTATTTCCAACTTATCGAAATTTAACTGTATTGGAACACCACAGTGAAGTGAGACAATTATTAAATTATAGATGAGTCGTATTTATTACACATCAACTTCACTTACATACTTATATTGAGGACATGTTTTGCGAACCATCATTTACATCATCAGTTCTAATGCGACTGAAGCTTGATCCAGTGGTGTGGGTAGTTCTAGAGTTGCTGCTGCCATCTGTTGATTTTGTGATGAATTTAAATGTGGGTTTGTCTTCTGGTGGGATTTCAAAGTTCATTAGTTGGTTTTTATGTCTTTCTATGTATATTCTATCCCATATGACGAGTTCACTATGTTTTTGTACGTATTTTAGTAATTTGGTGCTATCTTCAATTTCATGATATGCCCGCCTCAGAAGCGTAGATGGTAGCATGTCTGCCTCACGTTCAAGAGGTCCCGAGTTCGAATCTCGGTCAGGGTGAGTTACCTGGATAAGAGTTTTTCCAGGGTTTCCCCTTATCCTAAAAGAGGAATGTTGGGAAAGTTAAGCTCCATGGACCCTGGACTCATTTGAGCATCATTTCACCCATTCCATTCATCGTCCAATATGACTTAATGTTGGAAGACGTAAATTGCAACAACAACAAAAAATCATGATTTTCAGACCAGAAATGAGCTGCTATTGCAGACTAATCAATATTTTTCTATCTTAGGTGTCTAAAATGTTATTTCTTTCTAGTACCTATATTTCTTTCTGTCCTCCCAATGTAAATGTTTTCACAGTCTTTACACTTAATCTTGTAAATGCCTGACTTTTCTTCTGGTTTTATCTTATCAGTATTATTACTGTTAAGTAGGTTTTTAATGTTGTAATTGCTTTTTGGTACCAATGTTATATTATATATCTTGAATAGTTTCTGGAACTTTTTTTTGGCCCATGGATGGTAGGTAAATTTAGCAAATCTAATTTCTTGTTTCGTTGATGAAAGAGCTGTGATCTGTTTTAATCTTTTTTGAAGATTAGCAAGAATATGAACCAGCAAGAATATCATAAAGAATACCATCAAATCTTAAAAACTGTAATTAAAAATGGATATAGAAAAAGCATTATAGATTAAAAAACTAAGATAATTCAAATTTCAAAACCGATTAAAACAGATCACAGCTATATGTGTTTGGAGGAATTTAGTAACAGTGACGTCAAAATTAATCTCAGAAACTATTTGTAGTTGGTTTATTAATACTCGTCACTTACTTGTTTATATTAATGAGAGACTAGTTTCGAAGGCATTCGTCTGCATTTTCAATCTCTTTCCAACTGGCATCTGTTATTGTCTGCATTCTTTCTCTGGTGGTGGAACTATGAACTTCTTTGTCAAATTACATACTGGTGGGATTTCAAAGTTCATTACACGATCTTTATTTTTCCATATGAGTATGGAACATTTTCATATTGTCACCCAGTTATCGGAAGGCACGACCAACTGACGGCTGAGCGAGGGCCAGGAAGCTTTCGGCCACGCCTACCCACTTATCTTGTAGCGCTAACGAGAGGTGGTTGGAAAAACATCACTAGCCATCTCTTTCCCCTTCCCCGGCGTCTGGAACCTTCGGGATGATTCACTGAACCGCGAGACTTCTAGAAACAGCAGTCTTCCTATAAAAAGGGACTGCAGTTGGCGAGAGAGTTCAGTTCTTGGCAAGCAGCCGGAGGAGCGCCGTGCTAGTGAACGGTTTGGAAGACTGTGTATGTGTATTGGAGGAGTTGTACATAATTGTGAGTGCAGAGTGGACCTTTGACAGACGAACTGGTGAATTGTAATTGTGTGCGCTACGTAATTCTATGTAATCGGCAAGTGTTCTAACTGTAACTCGGTGGAAATAAAAAACATTTTGAGTTTGTGCAATTGGACCCCCAGAGTTACAATGTGGAAAAATAAAGGTCGCGTAATGAACTTTGAAATCCCACCAGTAGATAATTTGACAAAGAAGTTCATAGTTCCACCACCAGAGAGAGAGCAGACAACAACAGATGCTAGTTGGAAAGAGATTGAAAATGGAGACGAATGCCTTTGAAACTAGTCTCTCATTAATATAAACAAGTAAGTGACGAGTATTAATAAACTAACTACAAATATTATTAAATTTTAGATGAGTCGCGTTTTTTACACATCTGCTTCACTTTCGTACCTATTTTGAGGACATGTTTCGCAAATCATCGCTTGCATCTACGGCTCTTGTGCGACAGTTGAATCTCAATATAACTACAAATAGTTTCTGAGATCACAGCTCTTTCACCAATGAAACAAGAAACTAGATTTGCTAAATTTACTTACCACCCCTGGGCCACAAAAAAGTTCCAAAAAAACATTCAAGAAATACAATATAACATTGGCACCAAAAAACAATTACAACATTAAAAACCTACTTAACAGTTATATTACTGATAAGATAAAACCAGAAGAAAAGTCAGGCATTTACAAGATTAAGTGTAAAGACTGTGAAAAAATTTACGTAGTGAGGACAAAAAGAAACATATGCACTAGAAAGAAAGAACATTTTAGGCACTTAAGATACAAAAATATTGATAAGTCCGCAATAGCAGCTCATTTCTGGTCTGAAAATCATGAAATTGAAGATAGCACCAAATTACTAAAATACATACAAAAACAGTGAACTTGTCATATGGGATAGAATATACATAGAAAGACAAAAACCAACTAATGAACTTTGAAATCCCACCAGAAGACAACCCCGCATTTAAATTCATCACAAAGTCAACAGATGGCAGCAGCAACTCCAGAACTACCAACACCACTGGATAAAGCTTTAGTCGCATAAGAGCTGAAGATGCAAACAATGGTTCGCGAAATATGTCCTCAATTATAGGTACATAAGTGAAGCTGATGTGTAATAAATACGACTCGTCTATAATTTAATAAATATTTCCAACTTGCTGTTGTAAATGCAAAACTTCCGCAGCGGGAGCAACTTGTTAACCTGCAGGACAACCATCTCGTCTCGATTGCATCACTGCTATGCCACAAAAAACTACTCAATGGGCTACATGTTCGGTAATAAAAATGCTCACTCTAATCATAAGAGAGTAACTGAAACAGTTGTGCATCACTAACATTGAAGGTTAGTTATTGCTAAACTACAGATTACCAAAGTCATTGCTGATTAAAAGTGGGTAGTTGTCAAAGAATTTATAAAAAGGATTCAGCATGGTAAAATTGTCCTCTATTCACTTTCCACATTTGTTTTTCCACAGTGGTGGAGATTTCTTAATGATGGCTGTATTGAAAGTAATATTTTCTCAATATTGGGAGTAGAAATTACATTGTAGGAGTTATTTTTTTAAAAAATGAAAAAAAGGAAAAAAAGAGAACAATAAGAGCTTATTTAGAAACAAACCACAGTGCCTGCACATGACATTCATTATCAGTCCTCTGCTATAATGATTCCATTGGCTACAGATATAGTTAAAAGACAATTTGTTTCATAATTTTATTGAACTGTTACAATAGTAGATTTTTTAAATTTCTTTACACAAGAATAACAGCACAGTGTTCTGATCAGAACTGAATTGTTGAATTTAGAGGAATATACGACATGGTAAATGGGAAATGTAGTTATTACACAAATAAAAATATTTGTTACTAAGGCTTCACTTGTCTTAAGAAGTTGGTGTTAATACTTGTGTCTAATGGAGATCGATTTCACAAACAAATTGCTTGCATCCTCAGTCCACAAAACAAAGAAACAGTTTGTTTTGTGGATACTTCTTTCTAATGGAGATCGATTTCACAAACAAATTGCTTGCATCCTCAATCCACAAAACAAAGAAACAGTTTGTTTTGTGGATACTTCTTTCTAATGGAGATGGATTTCACAAACAAATCGCTTGCATCCTCAGTCCACAAAACAAACAAACTGAGTTTGTATAAAAATTATTTGTGGTTGGTTTATTGACACTCGTCACTTACTTTTTCATATATTTATGAGAGACTAGTTTCAAAGGCCCTGGCCTCCATTTTCAATCTCTTTCAACTGAGTTTGTTTTGTGGACACTTCTTTCTATTTGTTTGTGAAATAAATCTCTGTTAGAAAGAAGTATTAGCACCAATTTCTTAAGATAAGTGAAGCCTTAGTAAAAAATATTTATATTTCTGTAATATTTATTGCTTCACTGTAGCTAGCTTCATTTTCTACGTAATGTTGTAGTTGCTCAACTTTTATGAGGCACTCGCTTGTCACATGGATTTATTTACAGCTGTTTTGAACTTAAACTGAAATCAGTTCTGTGAATATACCTTTCTCTCTCTAAAAATCCTCTTGCATTAAAAACACTGCCTGGGATTTAATGGAATGAGCCCAGGGTCCATAGAGCTTAGCATTACCCAACATGTCTTTTTCAGAAAAGGGGAAAACCCCATAAGAAACCTTATCCAGGTAACTCACCCTGACCGAGATTCATACTCAGGACCTCTTGAACATCAGGCAGACATGCTAACATCTACACTACCGAGGCAGGCAAATAATGGAGCCTTGAATTTGTGAGACTCTACTCTATTGTTTATACTAAAGTCATTTTTGTTTAATATCAATTTATAGATCAAGTGCATTTTGAACCAATTATACTAAAAATGTTGTCATGAGCATTAAGACAACATAGCAAAAAATCATATTTAGTTATGTTTTAATAAACAATTCCAATAAGTAGGAATGCAGATTTCCACAGCCATTGTCTATTGCAGAATTTTCTTGGGCTTCAGGTCTAGACTTCATCATAATGGGTGATATGAATAATGCGAGATGCATCTTCCATTGTGCATTGAGTTGAATAAGAATGCCTCATCTTAGCACTGAGCTCAATGCGCTATCTGCTAAGGAGATACATTTTGTATTTGATAGAGTCAACATGAAAAATTCAATGCCACGGCTGGGATTTGAGCCATGGATCTCCTGGTTTCCGTCCAGTCGCTCTTACCCATTGAGCTACCATGGCCAACTTGCTGCCATGAGACTAAATTCTCCATTTGACTCCTATATTTCCCTGGTAAACCACTAGGGGCTCTTGCATTTGAGATACACAGTTTGTGGCAATTTACTGTCGTAAGTACTTGAGTCCCAGGCTTTATCATTTAACTCTTATTATTTTAGTTAATAGATGTAAAATAATCATTTCTTCACACTAGCTGTATATAGGCTAAGGTGTTTGATAGATAGAGTCAACATAAAAAATTCAATGCCATGGCCGGGATTTGAACCACGGATCTCCTGGGTAAGAGCGACTGGACGGAAACCAGGAGATCCATGGTTCAAATCCTGGACATGACATTCAATTTTTCATGTTGACTCTATCTATCTAAAACCTTAGCCTATGTACGGCTAGTGTGAAGAAATGATTAATTTCCATCTATTAACTAAAGTAGTAAAGTTAAATGATGAAGCCTGGGTCTCAAGTACTTACGATAGTAAATTGGCACAAACGGTGTATCTCGAATGCGAGAGCCCCTAGTGGTTTACCAGGGAAATATACGAGTCAAGTGGAGAATTTAGTGTCATGGCAGCAAGTTGGCCATGGTAGCTCAATGGGTAAGAGCGACTGGATGCAAACCAGGAGATCCGTGGTTCAAATCCCGGCTGTGGCATTAAATTTTTCAAGTTGACTATCAACAACCTTAGCCTATATACGGCTAGTGTGAAGAAATGATTAATTTCCATCAACTAACTAAAACATCTTGTATTATTTGTGATTAAACCACATCTCACTAACCTGCACTAACCTTTGTATTTCTTGAGGTTGCTTAGTAGGGGATTCAAGGTAATAGAGAGTAGATAGAAAGTGTGATGTGTTGAGTTTATGATGGTCCACAAATATAGAAGAAACATTTATAAAGTATGAGTAGATTGTCATGATTAGGGAAAGGAAATGAACAGTTATCATAATTTTTTTTTTAAATATTTTCTGTAATTTATAACTGCACACTTAAATTATATGAAATGTGTGCACACCTGTTACTTGAACTTCATTATTTTCTATTACTTTTTAAAAATACTGTTGTAGATTCTAAAGATTTTACAGAAAAGCATTGCAGTTACTCTTCATTCATTGACATTTTAGCTAGTATGGTGGGGTGCCCTTTCAAGTAGGTAGGAGTTAAGCTATTGCGGGAAGCGAGTGTTTACTCAGTCTGAAGCAAGTGAGAGATACGCAGCAGATCTAAGGAAGCACTGTTGCTGTTAACATTTGTGAGTTCATTGTTGACAGTTTTAGAATTATTTACTGTTCATTAAATTCAATTAACAGTTGCAACAAGTGTAACAATGTAGCGTCTTTGGGAAACTGAACACTGATTATGATAATGAAAATGAATGTGTGTTATCAATTGGATATGGGAGGGTCGAACATGTGGAGGCAGCTAATGAAGAATGTGTGTACATATTTTAAAAGAGGGAATGCCAAGTGTCGTAATCCATTTGCTAAATCCTGTGACGCAACAAAAGTACCATGCGCAACAGTAAGGAACATTGGTATAGAGTATGAGTTTCCCTACAAAAGAACAGTTCTAATGAAAATATTGCATTCAATGGGTTTCAAATACAAAACACACAGATACCATAAAGCACTCGTGGAGTCCACCAGAATTCAGATTTGGCGCTCATCTTATTTAACGTAAGTGCAGTCTTATCGCAACCTGGGGTACGAGGATGTTTATACAGACAAAGTGTGTTATGATACTCATGATAGGGTACTATGATGCTGGTTAGAGCGGCTGGACGGCAACCAGAAGATCCGTGGTTCAAATCCTGGCTATGGCATTGAATTTTTCAGTCTGACTCTACGTTTCCATCATCAGCTGTTGTCGACTAATGGACGTTAGTTTGGTGAACTCATTGGAGGTGATAGACGAGTCTCCGTCGGTATCTTTTTGAACTTGAAGTTTGGGCTTTCATCAAAGGTAGTGTCGAAATTAAACAATTTTCTTTCATATTTCTTTATGAAGATTTTTTCCCATGTGGTTAATGCAGCTGGACCTTGGGCACTTTTTAATAAGTGGATTTCTCATTCTATATCATGATTCTCCTTCCAAAAATGGTACGCTACCGCCGATTTATCTATTTCTTTGTTCTTGATGTTGTTAAAATGCTCTTTAAGCCTAATGTTCAAGTTCCTTTTTGTTTTTCCAATGTAAAAGTTGTCACAGCCTTTGCAGTTTATCCGGTACACACCTGATTTTTTTGTCTGTGGGTGTCTCCTTTGTATTATGTGATTTCAAAAGGTGTACACTAAATTCGTTCTGTGGGGCCAAAGTAATATTGTGCTCTTTGAAGATTTTTGGAAAAGGTGTGTAACTCTGGAATGATACGTAAATTTTCTGTATGAAGTTTCATTTTATTTTCTTCAGTCCACCTGCATTAACCATGTGGGAAAAAATCTTCATAAAGAAATATGAAACAAAATTGTTTAATTTTGACACTACCTTTGAAGAAAACCAGAACTACAAGTTCATCAAGATACCGACAGAGACACACCTGTCGCCTCCAATGAGTTCACCAAACCAACGTCCATTAGTCGACAACAGCTGATAATGTTAGGAAGATCCTAACGAAACGCGTTCTAGGTAAATACTAGCAATAAGTGGAGCATTGAGTATTAGTTCGACTCAAAATTATATTAACCCTGTATATTACTCATAAAGATCTGGTTGATGCTCCAGCTGATTATCATGGGGCAATGAACGCTGCTTTGTTTGAGAAATGGTTTAAACGTAATACTGCTGAAATGTTTAGAGACACTTTCTGTTGTCATACTTGATTAATGCCCCATATCGCAACAAACAAATACAACAAATACAAACAAATACAAACAAATAGATGATGCTTTGAAACTACTCAACCTGCAAGAACCCAGCATACAATTCACAGTAGAAACTGAAGTAGACTGTACTCTACCTTTTTTGGAACTTAAAATCACAAAAAGCAATGAAAAACTAGAATTTGGTATCCATAGAAAAGCAACACTCACAGATAATTACATCAAAGCAAATAGTTTCAACCCAATTCCACACAAACATGCCACCATCAACAGTCTCACACACAGATTAGTAAATCTACCCCTCAGCCAGCAAGAATATCAAAAGAAATACCATCAAATCTTAAAAACTGCTATTAAAAATGGATATGAAAAAAACCTTGTAGATAAAAAACTAAAATCATTCAAACTTCAAAAGAGATTAAAACAGATTACAGCTCTCACACCAATAAAACAAGAAATTAGATTTGCTAAATTTACTTACCACCCCTGGGCCACAAAAAAGTTCCAAAAAATATTCAAGAAATGCAATATAACATTGGCCCCAAAAAACAATTACAACATTAAAAACCTACTTAACAGTAATGATACTGATAAGATAAAACCAGAGGAAAAGTCAGGCATTTACAAGATTAAGTGTAAAGACTGTGAAAAAATGTACATAGGGAGGACAAAAAGAAACATAGGCACTAGAAAGAAAGAACACTTCAGGCACTTAAGATACAAAAATATTGATAAGTCCGCAATAGCAGCTCATTTCTGGTCTGAAAATCATGAAATTGAAGATAGCACAGAATTGCTAAAATACGTACAAAAACATAGTGAACTCGTCATATGGGAGAGAATATACATAGGAAAACATAAAACCAACTAATGAACTTTGAAATCCCGCCAGAAGAGAATCCCACATTTAAGTTCATCACTAAATCAACAGATGGCAGCAGCAACTCCAGAATTACCCACACCCACCACACCACTGGATCAAGCTTTAGTCGCATAAGAGCCGAAGATGCAAACGATTTGCGAAACATGTCCTCAAAATAGGTACATAAGTGAAGCAGATGTATAATAAATACGACTCATCTATAAATTAATAAGTAATATATTGTGAATTTTTGGGTTCGTAGAGTTAAAAGTTTGAGTTGCAGAAATTACAAAATGTTCTTTATTTTCGTAGAAGTACACTTACAGTAGCAGGATTATGTCACATACACAATTATAATCTTCCAAGGTCGCCATCCACAAACAAAAGCATTCACTTCTGATTACACTCTCTCATTACAACACTGTTTACTGCTGTTTACTACTGTTTTCACTACTACTGCTCTGTTTACTACTGGCGAGTTGCGGCTTATATATACTACTACTGATATCACTAGATATCTCTGGAATATTCTGTAACAAACAAGAAATCGAATGTTCTTTAAGACAATCAAGAGGTCACTAGAATTTTCTAAATTTATCTGTTTTGGCATGCCTTTTATCCCCGCGCTATGTTTATCTGCCTATGCAAGCTCTTTATCTCCGTGATACACTATCCGTCTGTTATCTCTCTGCGCCGAGCCTTTTATGCATGTTGCCGTGACAATATTTTGCTGACTGGTTGAGTGCCGCATTGGTCCATTTACTAGCATCTAATTGTGCTAATTAATTCAGTTGAATTGTTTCATATTTTCTTAATAAATTTAATCTGTTTAGATGGTTTACTTACAGTCTTTTTGAGTATCAATTTTTTCTAAAATTCCTGGTATAGTTGATAGGTTACATTCACTGACTTTCCCACTCATTGTTTAATTATTATTGTTACAAAGGCTTGTTTTATTTACTTAATGTTAATGTGTATAAGCATCTGCAGAAATAGTGTTATTATATATTTTCTTATTAAATTATAGATGAGTTGTATTTATTACACATCAGCTCACTTACGTACCTATATTGAGGACATGTTTCGCAAACCATTGTTCGCATCATCGGCTCTAATACGACTAAAGCTTGATCCAGTGGTGTGGGTAGTTCTGGAGTTGCTGCTGCCATCTGTTGATTTTGTGATGAATTTAAATGTGGGTTTGTCTTCTGGCGGAATTTCGAAGTTCATTAGTTGGTTTTTATGTTTTTCTATGTATATTCTCTCCCATATGACAAGTTCACTATATTTTTGTATGTATTTTAGTAATTGGTGCTATCTTCAATTTCATGATTTTGAGACCAGAAATAAGCTGCTATTGCGGACTTATCAATATTTTTGTATCTTAGGTGCCTAAAATGTTCCTTCTTTCAAGTGCCTATGTTTCTTTTTGTCCTCCCTATGTACATTTTTTCCACAGTCTTTACACTTAATTTTGTAAATGCCTGACTTTTCTTCTGGTTTTATCTTATCAGTATTATTACTGTTAAGTAGGTTTTTAATGTTGTAATTGCTTTTTGGTGCCAATGTTATATTGTATTTCTTGAATATTTTTTGAAACTTTTTTGTGGCCCAGGGGTGGTAAGTAAATTTAGCAAATCTAATTTCTTGTTTCATTGGTGAAAGAGCTGTGATCTGTTTTAATCATTTTTGAAGTTTGAATGATTTTATTTTTTTAGCTGTAAGGCTTTTTCCATATCCATTTTTAATTGCAGTTTTTAAGATTTGGTGTTTTTTTTTTATCTATTTATTTTTTATTTTTTTAAGTTAACCTACCCCTCACCCAGCAAGTCAAGATTAAGTGTAAAGACTGTGAAAAAAAATTTACATAGGGAGGACAAAAAGAAACATAGGCACTAGGAAGAAAGAACATTTCAGGCACCTAAGATACAAAAATATTGATAAGTCTGCAATAGCATCTCATTTCTGGTCTGAAAATCATGAAATTGAAAATAGCACCAAATTACTAAAATACATATAAAAACATAGTGAACTCGTCATATGGGAGAGAATATACATAGAAAAACATAAAACTTAGGAATCCCGCCAGAAGACAATGCCACATTTAAATTCATCCTAAAATCAACAGATGGCAGCAACAACTCCAGAACTACCCACACCACTGGATCAAGCTTTAGTCACATTAGAGCCGATGATGTGAATGATGATTTGCAAAACATGTCCTCAATATAGGTACGTAAGTGAAACTAATGTGTAATAAATACAACTCATCTATAATTTAATAGATAAATGTTCTTTCTGTGGGAGGGAAAATAAAGAATTACATTACATATTGAAATGTGTGGAAACAAGGTTGTGGACGGAGGAGCATACAGCGAAAAAATGGGAGAATAAAAATAAGGCAATTATAAAAATAAAGATAAAACTAAAGAAAGGAGACATAACTTTATTAGGGAAATTTATGGGAAAAGCAAGAGAAACATGGCATAGAAAAATAAAAAGGATTATGATTTAAGTTAAGATCTACCATACATTGATAACCACAGAGTTAAAATGTATGGTGGATTAAGAGATAAAATAGCAACACAAAAGAAATGTATAAGCAAATATACATTGAAGTATAGGGTGTGCACTACATTGGCCTGAAATAAATGTTATTCATCTACATCATAAGATTCATCTCATATTTTATTCGTATCACCCAAGTTTGATGATCTGCCAATGTTTTGCTGTACTTGTGTTGAGCTGCTTCTATTGCCCAGGCCACTCTTCTCTCAATGGTAATAAATAAGTAGTGGCAAGTCTTCCATGTTGCATGTTGTGCCCTGCCACTGTAATGACAACCTAACTGGTACCAGTGGCCCGTAGAAGTGGAGTAAAAAGTTGGCAGATCATGAGGTAGCCTACGCTGGAAACCCAGGAAGTTTTTACAACAATTTAAATTGTTTATAGATGTGTTAATGTCATACTTTTGCATGTTTGTGTCTATTTTGGGAGACAATTTTATTTTTATTATTGTTAAAGAGTAATCACCTGTATTTAAATGTTTAAAATATTTAATTTGTTTTCGGAAGTCAATTAAGTACTTTTTGAGTTAAAATACATGTTTTTAAGAGAATTATAGGCTAGATGGGTACTCTTTTGTTGCTCTTAGGGATGAACAGCTGCATGACCTTGCTTTCGAGTCATTCCGACTATCTCACACTTAGGCTGCAGGACCATTATTCATCTCATTTGAATGGTTAACTGGCAAGATCAAATTCCAAAGTGTTTTAACAATTAAGGTAATATTTTGGAATGAAGGTTAAAAGCAAAACAATAGTAAACTGTCAGAGATTTGAAATGTTAGTTGATAGTAAAGTGGAGGTATGAATTGAAGAAGAAGAAGAAGAAGAAGAAGAAGAAGAAGAAGAAGAAGAAGAAGAAGAAGAAGAAGAAGAAGAAGAAGAAGAAGAAGAAGAAGAAGAAGAAGAAGAAGAAGAAGAAGAAGAAGAAGAAGAAGAAAGTGTGGAGGTGGAAGATTTTCATTAATATAGCAAGAAGAGGTGGCAGAAGAAGTTAAAAGAGGAGAGCTTCGTTAGGCTGTGCTTGTGTATTAAAAAGAGTAGCAAAATGTGTGAGAGTGAGGAAACAGTAGGTTTAGGAAAGCAAGTTTCATGGTTAACAATTAGCAAAATAGAGTTGTGCAATAACTCTAAAGGTATATGACTTCTATTACTTCTTTTCTTGGCTTCCGGTGTGGTATGTGTCCTGTTGGCTTAAAGTCTTGCCAATGTTTTGCCATGTTTGTCTTCTTCAGTTGCCGACTGCAAATGTTTCAAATGGTTACTGCTTTTATACTCTGGTTTGCCTCTCTGTCCCCGCTCACCTGTAATCCTATTGGTTCCTTCTCCTCCATTAGGTCATTGTGCTACAAGGGTCTACCATATCCTGTTAAGTAGTTTGCCTGTGTCATGGTTCATGTTGCTCCTTTCCGTAAATATTTCTGTTTTCTTAATATTAAATTTATATTGAGGAATTAATCCTTACATAATTAATCCTTTTAAATACAACTGTATATATATATTTTTTTTTAATTAATTAGGGTCAAACTGAAAAATTCAATTCCACGGCCAGGATTTGAACCACGGATCTCCTGGTTTCGGTCCAGTCACTCTAACCCCTTGAGCTACCATGGCCAATGACATTAAACTTTCCAATTGACTCATTATATTTTCCCAGTATTTGATATTTATTTATTATTTATTTAATAAGATGAGAGACAGTAGGAAATTAACTGACTGCTGGAAAACAAGTGTGATTGTACCAATATTGAAAGGTAAGGGGAGTGTAAATAGACCTGAGAACTACAGGGGGATAAGCTTACTATCTATAAATTAGAACTAGGCAGGCATTCTACTAAAATTAAAATCTTGTCAAGGGCAATGCAATATTTATACAGAATCACTAACTTGGAAGATGGCAATATAATTAAAGAATGTTTTCATATTCAAAAGAGAAGTAACTGGGGTGGGTCTTGGGCACATAAAATGTATGACTTGTTGAAGCAAATAGGTATGGGTCATTCTTGGATAAATGCAGAGTATGGGTATAGAGGCTTCTGGAAAGAAGTTAAGCTAAGATTAGAAGATATTGACAGACAAGACATTTTTGCCAATACAAGTGAAAAAAGCTCACTGAGATTATATAGAGAAATAAAAGCAACCTGGGGGAGGGAAGGTTATATAGATATATGTAGTAAGTTAGGGCGAGAAGGTTTTGCTTTGGCGAGAACAGGAGTGAGAAACTTGACAGGTATAGGTCAAGAGAGGGAGCTAGATAAATGTCCATTGTGTGAAGAGAATGCAGATTTCCATTGTATATTAAATTGTAGTCAAACAAAGATATAGAGAGAGCAGGCTTGGCTACGTAAATGGGACAATTTGGGGGGTGAAGTAGTAATTAGAAAAATGTTGTCAGTAAAAGGAGAAAAGAACAGGAGAAATATAGGGAATTATTTAGGGAAAGTTAAAGAGAGATGGCTAAGATCAATTAAGAGAAAACTGTAGAGTGGGATAGGTGAAATGGCAAAAAGTGTAAAAAGGAGCAGAGGGCCTCCAATACACAAAAACCTAGGGTTAGGTGTATGGGGACTGAATTACTATTCAATGGTAGGCAACATGATAACATGATAGGATTTTCAGGATTTAGGAATATATGGCATATTTCAGTATTGTGACTTTGTAGGTTCGTGAAGTGAAAAGTCCAATTACACAAACTCAACAATGTTCTTTATTTCCACCGACTTACAGTTGAACACTTGCCGATAACACAGAATTACGTAATGCACACAATTACAATTCAGCAGTTCGTCCGTTGCAGTTCCACTGTACGCTCACAATTACGTAAATACTTCCGTTGCACGCACACAGTCTTCTCGTCCGTTCGCTAACACGGCGCCACTTCGCTGCTTGCCGAGCACTGACTGACTGACTCCAGCCCGACGCGTTGCTTATATAAGACCAGCTGGCCAATCTAGAATGTTCCAGATTAGATGAAATATTCCGTAAGTTCAAGAAATCAAGGGGAGTGGAAAGAGACGGCACAGGAATGTTTTTCCAGCCACCCCTCGTTACCGCTACAAGACAAACGAGTGGGCGTGTCCAAACGCCTCCGTCTCCTGCTGCTGCTGCTGCTGCTGGCCGGTTCTATAGGGAGTTCCAACGTTCGGGTGACACTGCTCCCTCCTCAAAGCTGGTCGTCCCGAACAGCACCATCGTAGCGTGCCAGGCGATCCAGGTGTACGACCAACATCTTCCCTCGGGGAACCTTCTGGATGCGGTAGGCCACGTCGTTAATCCTCTTCACCACCTGTTACGGTCCTTGCCATTGCTGCTGGAGCTTCGGGCAGCGTCCCTTGGTCCGGGTAGGACGGTACAACCAGACCAGGTCACCTTGCTGGAACCCTTGGCTGTTGGCTTGCCTGTCATATCGAGTCTTCATGCGGTCGCTCGCCTTCTGGATGTTCTGGCGAGCCATCTCGTGCATGTCGTGGAGGTGGTCCACCAGGTTCTCCACATACTCGGTCACAGGCTGCTTCGCCTCCGGTGGGCTTCCAAAAGCCAGGTCACAAGGGAGGCGTAACTCTCGGCCAAACATTAAGCTGGCTGGCATCATTCCAGTTGTGTTGTGTGTAGACGAGCGGTAGGCCAGCAAGAACAGTGGCACCTTGACGTCCCAGTCCTGCTGATGGCTGGCCACGACCTTCCTCAGGTGTTGCTCTAAGGTCTTGATGTATCTTTCGACCATGCCATCCGACTGGGGATGTAGAGGCGTTGTGCGGGTCTTGTTCAACTCAAGCCTTTGTAGTGCCTCCTTCATTAGGTTGGACTCAAAGTTGGTACCCTGGTCACTGTGTAACTCTAACGGTACCCCAAATCGACAGAACACTTGCTCCACGAGGCAGTCTGTAATTGTCTTTGCCTCTTGATTTGGGATGGCATACACCTCCGGCCACTTGGTGAAGTAGTCCACGACCACCATTAGGTACTTTGTCGACGGGCCCTAAAACACCACACACTCACTCACCCCTATTAGGTACTTGTTGCCTCGGTCGGAAACTGGGAACGGTCCAGCAATGTCAACGGCGATCCGTTCGAATGGCGCTCCGATGTTGTACTGCTGCATGCGACCCCGGCTCCTAGTCTGGGGGCCACGACTCGCCGCGCACACGTGACACTGACGGCACCATCTCTCAGGATCTGCTCGGAGTTTCAGCCAGTAGTAACGCTGCCATAGTTTGTCAACCGTTCGGTTCGCTCCCAGGTGTCCTCCCGAAGTACCGGCGTGCACTTCCTCCAATACTTCCGGGACCTTACTCCGGGGAAGTACCAACTGTTCTCTCTGGGTCTTCCCATCGGGTGATTCCCATACCCAGAACAGCACGCACTCTCTGGTCTTCAACGAGTCCCATTGGGCCCAGTACGACTTGTAGGTGGCGCTCCTCGGTGCGATGTCCTCCCAGGTTGGTCTTGTGCCTGCCTCCACTTCCCTCAAGAGTGGCCCCAAGTCTGCGTCCGCCAGCTGCTCCCTCCTCAGGCCTGCGCTAACCCAGCCGTCCGCAGGCACTGCCACAACTACTCAGACTGCAGCGGCACGCTCCTTCTCTTCCACTCTTGTGCACTGGCCGCACTCTTCTGGACAGGGTCTTCGGGACATGGCGTCTGCGTTACCGTGGCTCTTCCCTCTACGATGTTCCGAGGTGAAGTCGTACTCCTGCAGCCTCTGGACCCAACGTGCTGTCTGGCCTTCCAGGTTCTTAAAGCTCAATAGCCAGATCAGGGCGGAATGGTCAGTCCTCAGGTGGAATGGCTGACCATACAGGTACTTGTAGAAGTGCTCCAAGGTCTTTACTGCCGCCAATAATTCTCGTCGGGTGACGCAGTAGTTCTTCTCTGCCTTGGATAGCGTCTTGCTTTAGTAGGCTATCACCCGCTCATGGCCGTCCTGGATCTGCGATAGGATACCTCCAATGCAATGGTCGCTGGCGTCGGTGTCCACAATGAAGGTGCCACCCGGTTGTGGGAAACTCAAAATTGGAGCACTGCACAGGGTCTCCTTTAGGTGCTGGAAAGTGTTTTCGGCGTCCTCTGTCCATGCATAAGGCCGGTGTTCCTCTGTCAGGAGGATGAGGGGTTTTGCGATGTTGGAGAACCCCTTTATGAAGCGGTGGTAATAACTGCACAGCCCCAGGAAACTGCGCAACTCTTTCTTATCCTTCGGGCGAGGCCAATCTCTCACAGCCTGTGTCTTCTCCAGGTCTGTGGCCATTCCGGTTGCTGAGACTATGTGGCCTAAGTAGTTCACTTCCTTGCGGAAGAGCTGGCACTTCTTCGCATTCAGCTTCAAGTTGGTCGCCTGCAGTCTCTGTAGCACCTTACTCAGATTCTCGAGGTGATCTTAAAAAGTCTTCCGGACGATGATGAAGTCCAGGTATATCAGGCAAGCATTGTAAGTCAGCCCTCTCATCACTGACTCCATGAGGCGTTGGAGGTAGCTGGTGCGTTGCAGAGGCCAAAGGGCATAACCGTGAACTGCCAGAGCCCTTGGCCTGTCGAGAATGTGGTCTTCTCCTTGTCTCTTGGGTCTAGAGCTACCTGCCAGTAGCCCGACTTCAGGTCCAGGGTCGAGAACCACTGTGCACCAGCTAGCGTGTCCAGGATGTCGTCAATCCGGAGTAAGGGAAAACAGTCCTTCCGGGTGACAGCGTTCAGCTTTCTGTAGTCTACGCAGAAGCGCAGCTCGCCGTTCTTCTTCGTCACCAAGACTACAGGGGAACACCAAGGGGTGTCCGACTCTTCAATCACTCCCCTGGATCTCATGTCCTCCAGCATGTCTCGTACCGCCCCTTGCTTCGCCAGCGGAATGTGTCTAGGTGGTTGCCGAATAGGCCGGGCGTCCCCGGTGTCGATGCGGTGAAGCACTTTGTCCGTGCGGCCGTAGTCACTATCACCTTGGCTGAAGACGCGCTGGTATCGTCTTAGCAGTTGTCGTCGAACTTTCTCCAGCTGCTCTGCGGTCAGGTGTTCGGCCGCCCTCTCCAGTAAGCCTTCTAGCCGGGGCCCCAAGTGTTGCGTCGGCACCGGCTCCTACGTCTTGTCGATTGCTGTTACGCTTACCACAGGCTCGCACGTTCCCAACTCCGTCCCGGCCTGGACGTCGTGATCGGTGTCCGTTGGATTTAGCAGTCTCACTGGCACCCCCTCTCGGCACGGTAGCAGTGCCCTGGCTACACATAGTCCGTGCATAGGCGTCTTCTGGTCCAGCATCATGTTCCTGGTTCTCTGGCCTTCCAGTCGCGCCGTCACCACCACCTCGCTCCTCGCGGGGACAACCACTTCTTCGTCCAAGACGACCTTGCACATTCCAAGGCGCTCTTCTGGTTGACGGAGTATAACCTCTTCTCCGTTGAGCCGCAGGACCTTCTTGCCGACGTTGAACGCCGCCTCATGGCTCCTGAGGGCATCCAGTCCCAGAATCACCTCCTCAGCCACGTTCGCGTCGAACACCCAACGACGCACGGCACTCCGTCCCAAGGTCAGCTCCAGCAGGGCCTCCTCCTCCACAGGCAAGGTGTCGCCCGATGCCGTGACAAGCTGGTATGGTCGGCTCGGCTTCCTTGTTGGCAAGCCCTTCGCCACGTCAGGTCTGATGATGGTCACGGCCGCTCCGGTGTCCAGCACGCGGCACGGCTTTCCTCTTATCAACCGTCCGCGATGAGGCTGTCATCCATACGCCGACTGACGGCGCGCAGTGCCACTCGAGGGGATGGTGGTTATGGCGCCGACGTGCCCCTCCCCACGACGGCCCTTACTCGTTTGCCGGCTGCTCTTCCTGGTGTGGGCAGTCTCTTTGCAGGTGTCCGGACCGTCCACACCCCCAACACAGGCCTCTAGGTGTTCGCCGGCGTCCCTCGGTTGGTCTTCTGTCTCCGGTGTAGCGGACACTCCTCGTTCTCGACGTTGGGATAGCTGTTACCTTGGCCGCCTCCATCCTTAATGCTGCCGTTAGCGCCTCGTGGATATTTTTATGATCGCCAAGCATTAGGCGCTGACGAATCTCCGTGTCTCGTAGCCCGTCCACGAATGTGTAGGCAGCTTCCCGGGATACGAACTCTGGTGGGAGGTCGATTAGGGCCTTGCTTGCCAGTTGTTCAACTGCCAGAGCGAACTCCTGCAGCGTCTCCCCTGGCTGCTGTGACCTTGCCTTCAGCTGGCTGCGGTACGCTGTGGCTAAGCGGTGGTTCCCACACCGATTCTGCAGGGCTCTCAGACGTCCTTGGGTGCCGCCGTTGTCTTTACCGCGTTTAGGACTTCCGCGGCCCGTCCCTGGAGGCTGGCTATTAACTGTGTGGCCTCCTCCTCTGGCGACCATTTGTTGTGCCTGGCCACTGTGTCGATCTGCCGCGGAAGTCTTCAAACGTTGACGCGCCGTCATACTTGGGAGGTTTGACGCGCGCAGATGTTGTGTCGCGTCCCGGCGCGTCGGTTTTCAAATCCTTCTGTCTCTTGCCGACGACGTCCTCCACCATGGCGTTCTGGGATTTGACGCTGCTGTCGGCCTTTCCTCCAGGTTGTTTACGCGGTTCGCGAGGTTTCGACGTCTTCAATCATGGCGTTCAGGGACTTGGCGTTATTGTCGGCCTTTTCCTCTAGATCATTGAAGCGGTTCGCCAGGTCCTCGACGCGCTCGTCCACTTGGCCCATCCGCTTGCCCAGCTCGTCACGTTATCCCTCACGCCGGCCAACTGTTCCTCAAATTTGGCGGCGAGGACCTCGTTCGCCTCCTTCATTTGCGTGGTCAGTTCGGCCATCTTTGCGGTCATTGTGGCCAAGTTGTTGTTTGCCGCTTCTGTTTTTGTTGTTAACTTGTTCATCTTCGCGTCCATTTTCTCGGTGATGTCATTCGCCATCTTCATTTCCGATGTCAATTCGGCCTTCATTTCCATCATCTTCTCCAAAATCTTTTCCAATGCCGCGTCCATGGTTGTAATGTTCGGTGATGTTGTCCCGCTTCCTGACACCAGTGTGACTTTGTGGGTTCGTGAAATGAAAAGTCCAATTACACAAACTTAACAATGTTCTTTATTTCCACCGACTTGCTGATTACACAGAATTACGTAATGCACACGACTACAATTCACCAGTTCGTCCGTTGCAGTTCCACTGTATGCTCACAATTACGTAAATTCTTCCGTTGCACGCACACAGTCTTCTCGTCCGTTCGCTAACATGGCGCCACTTCGCTGCTTGCTGAGCACTGACTGACTGACTGACTCCAGCCCGACGCGTTGCTTATATAATACCAGCCAATCTAGAATGTTCCGGATTAGATGAAATATCCCGTAAGTTCGAGAAATCAAGGGGAGTGGAAAGAGACGGCACAGTAATGTTTTTCCAGCCACCCCTCGTTACCGCTATAAGACAAACGAGTGGGCGTGCCAAACGCCTGCGTCTCCTGCTGCTGCCACTGTCCGGTTCTATAGGGAGTTCCAACGTTCGGGTGACAGTATGGATTTTATAATTGTAATCTTGAATTTGTATTTCCATTTGTTGATGTAAAAGGAAATAAATTACTATTACTACTACATTACTACTAGCTGACAGACTAATGGATTGGGCGGAAAGAGAAAATAAAATATCAGAATTTCAAGCTGGATTTAGGGAAAAAAGGCAAACTATAGGCAATCTGTTTATAATCAAGACGTTAATTGATAAATACCTGAGCAGGAAAAGGGGGAGAATATATATGTTTTTTGTGGACTTTGAGGAAGTTTTCAATACGATAAACAGGGGGCCTTTAAAATGGAAATTGAGAAGAAAAAGGGTGAGCGAGAATTTTATCAATGAAATTGATGAAATTTATAATGGGGTGAAATTCAGAATAAGATGTGGACTGAATGTACTATCGGAAAAGGCCAAACAGAAGTTAGGCTTGAGACAGGGTTGCAAATTAAGTCCTATTCTATTCTATTTATTTATAGATGACATAATAGGGAGGGTTAAGGAAAGCATTGCCCACTGTCCAATAATAATGAACAAAATGATTCCTGGATCACTGTATGCAGATGATTTAAAGGCCATGGCATGGGATTTTTCAGTTTGACTCTAATTAATTTCCGTTTTCTTTCACCATTCTGTGAGAGAAATTGTCACAGATAGCTAAAATCTCTAAATTGTCAAAGTCAGTGTGGTGGCCAGTGTTTTCTGCATGTTCTGCAATGGCTGTTCTTTTGATTGGGGAAGTTTCATGTATCTCATATGTTCGTTCTTTCTCGTGTTGATGGATCTGCCAGTTTGAGCTAGCTACATATGATTCACCACAATCATAGCTAATTTTATAAACACCAGGATTGTTTTCTTTGACTGCTCTTATGAAAGAGTGCAGCTTTTTAACTAATGTGTATCTTAAATTTTACACAAATAAAAATATTTGTTACTTATAATCCACTTATCTTAAGAAGTTGATGTTAAAACTTCTTTCTTCTTTTTCAAATCGATTTCGAAGGCATTTCATATTCATCTTCAGTGAAAACAAACTCCGTTGTTAAGGAAATCTCGGTTACTATGTTTTCTTTTTGCTATGTCACGTTCCCAGCACCACCAACATCCAAAGACGAAACAAACCTAAAAACAGAATCAATTGCCGATATGTCAAAATTCATTGCGCGATGCTTATTTTTTAAAATAAATAATTTTTCCCACACTATCAAATATATGGGAACATTTAATTGTTTTAATAATTTAACTTCAGGATTTATTTCATGGTTAAATGACCAAAAATTATCTGCTACGGCCGATTTATCTGTTTATATTTAATGTTATGAAAATATTCCTTCTTTCTGGTTTCTAAACTACGTTTCGTCTTTCCAATATAAACCTGATCACAATCCAAACAATTAAATTGATAAATACCAGATTTTTTATTATTAGGAATAATATGTTTTTTAGAAGAATGTAATAAATTTTTAATACTCTATTTATTTTGAGGAACTAAAGTTATACCAAATTCTTTAAAAAAAAAATTTGAAAATGTTTATTAACCCAAGGATGATAAGTAAATTTTTTAAATTTTAATCATCTTTTATTTTTTTAAGAGTAGAAATATCATTAACAGTTAAATTTTTCAATCTTCTTTTGTATAAAATCTTTATTAAAACCATTAATTAAAGCAGTATTAATAATATGTTTATAGTCTTTATTAAATTCTTCTTTATTCGGGGGTATATTTAGTAATCTATAAATCAAACTATTAAAAACAGCAAATTTATGTGAAAAAGGGTTAAAACTTTTATATTTTATGTAATTATCAATATGTGTAGATTTCCTTTAAATACCAAAATCTAATTTATTATTATTTATTATTATTTTCAAATCTAGAAAAGGAAGAAATCCATTAATTTCAGTTTCTAATGTGAATTTTATAGCTCTTTCTTGTAAATTTAGTAATTTTAAAGCATAATTAATTTGTTTTTCAGGAACAATAGCAAAAATATCAACATATCTATACCATGTTTTAAAAATCAAAGGAAAAGCTTTAGTGACTTGAATTTCGAAAAAATTTTGAAATCGATTTGAAAAAGAAAAACAAAGTGTTAACATCAACTTCTTAAGATAAGTGGATTATAAGTAACAAATATTTTTATTTGTGTAATATTTATTACTCCACTGTAACTAGCTTCAATTTTTCTGTGTAATCAGTGTAACTTAAATGTTTGCAAAGGCTTCCATGGCCGATGTCCATTAGGTCTTATGGTGTAGGCCGTGTCATATAATTGTTGGCTGCTGATGTTTCGCAGGTCATGAGGCATGCTTCTTCTCGGACTGTTTCTGAAGAAGCCAGTCTTAATTTATTCTCTTTTCGCTCCACCCACTATTTCTGTTGGTGGTGGGAGGGCCAATGATAACATTGGTTTAAATGAGTTGCCAGATAGAACTCAGGGCTCTTCCATTGTCATGGTTCAAACTATCTTTATGCTTTAAAATTTCCACACACTCACATATAATTCTGTGGGAGTAGTTGTCTCAAATAGCTAAAAGTTTTACTCCGTTGAAATTGATGTGATGACAAGTGTTCGTCCCTGTTCGTCCAATGTAGGATTTGCGACAATCACAGCTTATTTTATACACTCCGGGATTAAGGAGTACATCACTCTTGTCCTTTACATTTGGCAGGATTTTTTTTTTTTTTTTTTTTTTTTTTTTTATGGCACTGTATCTGCTGACAAGATTTGTTTTCATAGAACTTTTGCAATTTTGTCTGTAACACCTCGAATATATGGGAGACATGCCTGCTCTTTGTCCTCCTTGTTCACACATTTCTTTTGTTTCTTCTCGCAATTGTCCTTGGTTGAATGACCATTTGCTCTCAGCACATCACAGATCCGAGATTTTTCTTGTATTAAAAGATCTGAATGTTTTTCTTTTTCTGCTAACCATGTCCCTGTTACTGCTTTAATGTCCATATTTCTCAGTGCACTTTGCATTTCACCGTTGAATATCTTACTTGTTAACCCTGCTACATTCCAGAATATTCATTTCTAATCATTTCTCCCCACGTTTTTTTTTTTTTTTTTTTTTTTTTTTTTTTCTCCCCTGGGAATTTAAGTTTCTGTATCACTTTTCATAAGTCTTGAACTTTTAAATACTATTTCACTTTCTGCATTTTCCTCTCCATTTCAATATACTGAACTCCTTCAACATAATTTCCAATCCCCTCCTTTCTTCTATCTCTTCCACCTGCCTTAAACTTTCCAAACATACAACTTTCTTTTTGCTGCACCCACAGTCAATGTTTGGGTATTCAGCAGTTTTCCTTCTGTCCCCACTCTTGCTGTTGCCGCTCACTGGGTTATCAAGTTCATCGACCTGCTCTCTTTTCGCCTCTCATTTCTTCTCTTTGTTGCTCTTGAATTTTCCCTGTTCTTCTCCCTTGGTCCTGGTATCTCCTTTTCAGTTCCTCTGTCTTCTTGCGTAAGCTGCAGTTGCTTCACCTTGCCTAGCTCATTGGTCTGCTGCTTCTGTTTTAAAACTTTCATTCAAGCCTTTTAGGAATAGCTGCAGTCTTTTTATGAATGCCTTCTTTCTGTCTGTCTTTGCTTTTTTCATTTTTCCGTACTTTTTTTAATACTGTCTTCCTTTAGAGCAATCCTGATCAATAACAATTTTTGCATCTTTCGATTGTCTTTGTTATCCATTTTTCTGACTAGTTCTGTTCAAATCTGCTAGTTTCAGGTTTGCTCCATTCTCGGTCTATTATATTAACCATACTTCTCTTCAACTCAAGGTTTTTCTCTCCATTCTTTGTTATTGTGACTTTCTGGGTTCTTAGACTTAAGATTCCAATTTGCAGAAATTCAAAATGTTCTTAATTCCTGTAGAAATACACTTGTACAGCTCTGCCAATAGCAAAATGACGTAACACACATATGCAATCTTCCAGGATGTCTTCACACTGCTCACTTACGGCTTCCTGCAGGAACTCTAGCAGCTTCCTGCCAATACTGCTACTCTTAAATTAAATTTAAAGGGAGTTGATTAATGACACTAAACAACACTTACTTTTAAATTTTTCCGGAACATGTTTCAGAGACTTTGCCTCTATCCGTCGATAGCCGGTTGGGGATAGAGGCAACGTCTCTGAAACATGTTCTGGAAAAATTTAAAAGTAAGTGTTGTTTAGTGTCATTAATCGACTCCCTTTAAATTTAATTTATCATAACAACACTGTTTTCAACACTTCCAAGAAAGGAACTACTACTCTTGTCCAGTGCACCCGCTTATGTACACCAATCGCAGTATCTGGAAGTTTCCCAAAACCTGTCGACGTCACACAAAGCCAAATGAAGCCTCATGGACCCTCGCAGTGGGGCCAGAATAATCCAGACCATCACCGTCTTTCTCCCTCTGTTGCTCTCTCTGCCACTCCTTCAGCAAGTGCCAGCCAATCACACGAGTGGTCATGGCTTGAACACTATATGTCTCTTTCTTTTCCTGCCAGCTCACTTCGGCAAAATGATCCCTCGCGACATTATTTTCCTTCTTTTGAAGCTGCCTATTCTAGCTCTATAAGTTTATGATTTAACATTCCTTGTCTCCATCTTCATCTGCTTTTGTTGCACAGCCTTCCCCTTCTGCTGCTAGCACTGGACTTTGTCAGGATTTGCAACATTTTAATTTTAATCAAAATAAATAATTATTTATTATTATTTTTTTTAAAGATATCATTGAACATGTATAACTTCACATCAAAAGTTTGACTGTTGGCTTCTAGTCAGAATGTTAAATGAACACTCAAAATTACAAGAAAAATTATAGGTGCATTCTGTATACCAAAGCAAGTTTGGTCAATCATTGGCATGGTGCAACTTGGGTAAAAAGTTGTCCAATGGACAATTGACAAAACTTCTCAGAATTGAAGGAAGAGATGGATTTGAAATCAACCACTAACAAATATTTTAAATAAAAGGATAGGGAAGGGAGATGATAGAGTTTACCACCAAAAGGACAACCTGGTTTTTACAAAATTCCCTGAAATGTACCACAGGTTGGGTGGAAATTAACTCCCTGTTGGAAATAATTTTTTCTCCTAAACGAATGTAGCTATGAAGGCAATTTTTGGTACATATTTAGTTTATTCTGTGACATGATAACTACAAAAGTTACAATTCAGTGTGTCCCCAGTATTTTCTGTACACTGTTTTAAACGAACAGTTGTGTTTGCTGTGCCTTCCGCAAGAACTCGTCAAGGACACTGCTTATGACCTCACGGAGTTTGTTCTGAAGGTCGTCACAGTAACTTCATACGGCCATTTTTAATTGTCCTTGCATCCAAACCAGCATGTTTCCCATGTTCATTCCTTCACCACCGTTGAACCTGTGTTGCAGATTGCCACACCTCATACCGTGCTGCAATTTTCGCTCTGTCCTGAATACTTAATTGTTGTGCCATCTCTCATTCAGAGATATTCAATATAGGGAGTTACTTTCTGCCCATCCTGTAGATGTTTAAAATTGACAATGAAAATCAGTGTTGATGGTAGGGTATGCAATATGTGTGTGGTTTCATGCAAATATTTTATGAGCATCTACATCATACATGTACAGTTTGGTCAAAAATGTGTGGCCACTTAACAGAAACTAAGATCATTTCCTGCTTCTGAGCTCCTACAAGTGTTAAGACATCCTACTTATCTGTGATTATGAACAGCTTTGACATGAATCTTTCTTTAATGACAGAATCATTTCATCAAATAAAGCATGTTTATGATTATTTTGATTGAAACCAGAAGTGTGAAGAAATAATGAAGTGGTGGGTTTTGCGCAGATTAAACAGAATATAGTAAAGGACTGTTTTCTCTATATGAAAGCGGGTTGAAAGCAACAGAATTAATCATCTCTAAGTGTCCAAGTGGTTCTAGGCATTAAGATGTGAATCATAGTGTATGTGCATGTTTGAATATCACACAGTGTGTTCAGTTTTTAATTTTAATGTTTTCAATGTTTGCATGACTAATACTAAGTGAAGAGGGAATTTAAATTATTTTAGATATAAAATGCATATTATTGCAAACTTAAGAACTTTCTCTTTAGCCTAAAAATATATGTCCTTAACAAACATCAGTCTCTGTTAAACATTAAAATAAACAAATAATAGAAATAAAACAAAAATAAAAATACTTAATGTCAGGCCAGTATCCTTCATACTCGAAAACCTTGCTTATTCTTGGCATGGAGTCTCTCAGTAATGAAAACAATATTATGACAAAAACACAAAAGGCAAGATGAAGTTCGCCTTAAACTGCTTTATTTTCATCATAATCATTAGGTGCAATGCTAATGTACAATCACCTCTTTTACAAAAATACACAGCTTCAACATGTCTCATTAACTTTCCTTATGTCTGTGTTATTCACAAACTTGTGCTGCTGTAGACACAGGTTCACCTGTTACATAAACGCACCACTCTGATATTTGCTCGTGAACTGTTTCACTGCCCACTGATTCATCACCACAGAGTTTGGAATGTACCGTACTTCTCTGCATTTATTGTTTGACTCTCACAATTCAAATCACTGACTGATTCATGAACTGCTTCACTCCTCACCACGGAGGTGCACTGTCGACTCAACTCATTTGATACTTGAAACACACTAAACATTGTACATGTTTAGGCTTTCACGGCCGGCATTAATGCAATAGAATGTTGTTTCCGGGGTTGAAGGCCGTGGTCTAGATGATGAAAACATATCTGACATTTTGCCTGTAACTCCGTCAGGCATCTACAGAGATTCTAAGTCTTGTCTAGTAGAGTGCCTGAACTATATATAGGGGTATGAGCGACCACCCACTCTGCTCCTATTGGTTACTCGTCCACCAATCCCTGTGCACCTGAAGAGGCTGCCATACCTTTATTCTGGTTTGTTCTGTGTGGTTTAGGCTTTGTGCTGTCCAGCACGGGCATCCAGGCTTTGTGTAGGCGTGCTATTTTTTCCTATCTATTAAAACGGTTTTTGTGTTTATAGATTTCAATGGCTTCTCTGTAGAGCCATGCATGGTAATAGGCCTTGTTGTCGAGAAGCTCAGTTTCTTGAAAATTAATGTCATGGCCCACTAACAAAGCATGTTCAGCTACCACTGATTTCTCAATTTGACCCAATTGGCAGTTGCTTTCGTGTTCCTTGATGTGGGTTTTTATGCTGCGCTTGGTGGTGCCAACGTACACCTGTCCACAGCTACATGGTATACATAAATTCCCTGCATCAAGAGCGGGTCCAGTCTGTGCTTCGCCGACCTCAGTTGTTGTTTTAGCTTTCTGGTGGGCTTGAAGGTGGTTTTCATATTGGCTCTCTCCAGCAGTTTACCAATGCAATCTGTAACACCTTTGATGTACGGTAAAAATGCTTTGATAAATAGCCTCTCAGTAGAGACTTTTGATGTCCTTCTTAGATGTGAAGCCCTAATTATTTTCTTTTTTCCATAACCGTTAGCTTGTAGGGCCTGGTGCAAATGCTTTAATTCTTGTTCTAAAGCAGCCAATTCTTTTCGGGTCTTGATTATGCCTATTTTCTGCCTGGGGTGGTGGTTGGAATGTTTTTGTAGATAACGGTCTGTATGGGTTGACTTTCTGTAGACTGTATGCTGTAACGTCATATCCAATCTTTTGGTTATTAGAACATCCAAAAACGGAATGCTCTTGTCTTTCTCCTCCATAGTAAACTGTATATTTTCGTTGATGTTGATATAGTGTAGGAATCTTTCCAGTTCTTCATCTCCACGGTCAGATTACAAAGGTGTCATCCACATATCTCCACCACACTTTAGGTTTGTGGATGGCAGATTGAAGGGCTATTTCCTCAAACTTTTCCATATAGAAGTTTGCAACTGCTGGACTTAGAGGACTACCCATGGCGACTCCATCTTTTTGTTCATAGTAATTACTATTCCACAAGAAATAGCTAGTGGTGAGACAATGGCGGAATAGGGCTGTAATGTTGGCACCACCAAGCGCAACATAAAAACCCACATCAAGGAACACGAAAGCAACTGCCAATTGGGTCAAATTGAGAAATCAGTGGTAGCCGAACATGCTTTCTTAGTGGGCCATGACATTAATTTTCAAGAAACTGAGCTTCTCGACAACACGGCCTATTACCACGCATGGCTATACAGAGAAGCCATTGAAATCTATAAACACAAAAACAGTTTTAATGGAAAGCAAGAAATAGCACGCCTACACAAAGCTTGGATGCCAGTGCTGGACAGCACGAAGCCTGAATCACAAAGAACCAACCACAATAAAGGTCTGGCAGCCTCTTGAGCCGCACAGGGATTGGTGGACGAGTAACCAATAGGAGCTGAGTGGGCAGACGTTCTTACAGTTCAGGCGCTCAACTAAACGCCAGTCTAGTTGTGAATAACAGAATAGACTTTGAATCTCTGAAGATGCCCGGCGGAATTACAGGCAAAACGTCAGTTATGTTTTCATCGACTAGACCACAGCCTTCAACCCCGGAAACAACATTCTATTACACTAAATACTGCCCTAAACTGCCAATTCTGCTGCATGACAGTTATTGGACGCATGGAAAGATCTTCATTTTGAAACACAAACGACAGTAAAGTTTTATTTACTACCACCAAGTACATTTCACCGCCACATGATACAGCCATTGTAGACAATCACCACAACAGAAACAACAACACGGGTCAGAAGATGGGAACACATGCTCCAGAAACATTTAACAGAGATCAAAAAAAGTGATGTTAGTGGTACTAGTACCAACCCATCTTAAGTAAATACATCTTAACACATCACTGTTTCTAGTTTCTTCCATATATAAATTAATCTAACCTTTATTTACTTAAGAATTATTACTATTGTTGTTTAGTGTAATAATCTGTACCATTGAAAGTATCTCTTACTGAAAAAAATGTCATACAGTGCATATGCTTTTCAGGTTTTTATAATTTTTATCATAGTGGTGATAATAAATAGAACCATTTACTATTTAAGTCAGCAATTCATCATTGAGTGCACCTCATTTCAGTAGTTAATACAGATTATGGCATGCTGATATATTATCTCCTATCAGCCCTGCTAGTGATACCAAGTGTGACTGATCAGATTGTGGAGGAAAAATGCAGATGTGTGGGTCAGTTAAGCTATGCATGGTTAGATATGAATTTACTTGTTAACAACACACTCTGGTTTTTAACAAACAAAACTGAGCAGATGCAATGCACTTCCTGCTAACAAATGAGATAAATTGTTTGAAATGTTGCCTTGAAAATGATTCTTTATATTGAAATATGATGTAAAGATTTAAGTGCCAGTTGATTATTAATTGTAGTTTAATTTCTACTCCAAATGTTCACTTTCTTTCCAGGCGGTACATCAGCAGTTGACATTGGAATAAGTAATGGGGTAGTGCACCCTGTTCCACATAGTTCAACTAGCAAAAATAATCACAGAAAATCTTTGGATAAAGGAGACCGAGATAAATGTATCGATGTAGAAAATAAATCATCCTCTGCAGATAAAGCTTCCAAATATTCTCATACCAATGGAAGCATACACGCAGAACTTGAATTCATCGAGAGGGTAGGGTATGTAAAGTATGTAAACCTTTTATATTCACATTTTATTAATATTTTTTACTTTAATACAGTATATTAAAAAGAGTTAATATGTTCTATATTGTACAATTATTTGTGCATATCTAAAAAAGAAGTATAGCTTAAATAGGCTGAAATACACAATAGATTTATGTTTGTTGGTAGAATTAAAACAGGGTAATCCAAAACATTTTAATTGGATAACACAGCAGTTGCATATTGAAAGATATACCTTCCTGGCCATGCCTTTTTTGAACCTAATATACTGTGATTTTGTGGGTTCGTAGAATTAAAAGTCCAAGTTGCACTGCACAGTGTGTTCTTCAGGTGCTGGAAAGCGTCTTCAGCGTCATCCGTCCACACATAGGGTCGGTGTTCCTCTGTCAGGCGAGTAAGGGATTTGGCGATGTTAGAGAACCCCTTTATGAAGCGGTGGTAATAACTGCACAGCCCCAGAAAACTTCGCAACTCTCACTTATCCTTTGGGCGAGGCCAATCTCTCACGGCCTGTGTCTTCTCCGGGTCTGTAGCCACTCCGGTTGGTGAGACTACGTGGCCCAAGTAGTTGACTTCCTTACAGAAGAGCTGACACTTCTTCGCGTTCAGCTTCAAGTAGGTCGCCTGCAGTCTCTGTAGCACCTTGCTCAGATGCCCAAGATGGTCTTAGAAAGTCTTGCCGACGATGATGTCGTCCAGATATAGCAGGCAGGCGTCATAAGTCAGTCCTCTCATCACTGACTCCATGAGGCATTGGAAGGTAGCTGGTGCATTGCAGAGGCCAAAGGGCATAACTGTGAATTGCCAAAAGCCTTGGCCTGTCGAGAATGCGGTCTTCTCCTTGTCTCTCGGGTCTAAAGCTACCTGCCAGTAGCCCGACTTCAGGTCCAGGGTCGAGAACCACTGAGCACCAACTAGCGTGTCCAGGGTGTCGTCAATTCGGGGTAAGGGGAAACAGTCCTTCTGGGTGATAGCGTTCAACTTCCTGTAGTCTATGCAGAAGTGTAGCTCGCCGTTCTTCTTTATCACCAAGACTACAGGGAAACACCAAGGGCTGTCAGACTTTTCAATCACTCCCCTGGATCTCTTGTCCTCCAGCATGACTCACTTGCTTTGCCAGCGGAACGCATCTAGGTGGTTGCCGAATAGGCCGGGCGTTCCCGCTGTCGATGCGGTGAAGCACTTTGTCCATGCGGCCATAGTCACTGTTACCTTGGCTGAAGACGCGCTGGTATCGTCTCAGCAGTTGTCGAACTTTCTCTAGCTGCTCTGCGGTCAGGGGGTCGGCCGCCCTCTCCAGTGCGCCTTCTAGCCGGGGCCCCAGGTGTTGCGTCGGCATCAGCTCCTGTGTCTTGTCAATTGCTGTTACGCTTACCGCGGGCTCGCATGTTCCCAACTCCGTCCCGGCCTGGACGTCGTGATCGGTGTCCGTTGGATTTAGCAGTCTCACTGGCACCTCTCGGCACGGCAGCAATGCCCTGGCCACACATAGTCCGTGTACAGGCGTCTTCTGGTCCAGCATCATGTTCCTGGTTCTCTGGCCCTCCAGTCGCGCCGTCACCACCACCTTGCTCCTCGCTGAGACAACCACGTCTTCGTTCAAGACTACCCTTCAGATTCCAAGGCGCTCTTCGGGTTGACGGAGTATAACCTCTTCTCCATTGAGCCGCAGAACCTTCCTGCCGACTTCGACCGTCGCCTCGTGGCTCCTGAGGGCATCCAGTCCCAAAATCACCTCCTCAGCCACCTTCGCGACCAACACTCACAGACGCACGGCACTCTGTCCCAAGGTCAGTTTCAGCAGGACCTCCTCCGCAGGCAAGGTGTCGCCCGATGCCGTCATCAGCTGGTATGGTCAGCTCGGCTTCCTGGATGGCAAACCCTTGGCTATGTCGGGTCTGATGACGGTCACGGCTGCCCTGGTGTCTACCAGCACGTGGCACGGCTTCCCTCTCACCCAGCCATCCACGATGAGGCTGTCATCCATCCGCCGGCTGATGGCGCGCAGTGTCACTCGAGGGGATGTTGGTGATGACGCCGACATGCCCCTCTTCACGACGGCCCTTACTCGTTTCCCGGCTGCTCTCCCTGGTGTGGGCAGTCTCTCTCCAGGTGTCCCGGCTGTCCACATCCCCACTAGGTCTTCGCCGGTGTCCGTCGGCTGGTCTTCTGTCTCCGGTATAGCGGACACTCCTCGTTCTTGACGTCGGGGTAGCCGTCACCTTGGCCGCCTCCATCCTTAATGCTGCCGTCAGCACCTCATGTATAGTTGTGTAGTCGCCGAGCATTAGGCGCTGACGTATCTCGGTGTCTCGTTCCCCGTCAACAAAGGCGTAGGTGGCTTCCCGGGATACGAACTCCGGCAGAAGGTCAACCAAGGCCTTGCTAGCCAGCTGCTCAGTCGCCAGGGCGAACTCCTGCAGCGTCTCCCCTGGCTGTTGCGACCTTGTCTTCAGCTGACTGCGGTAGGCTGTGGCTAGGCGGTGGTTCCCGAAACGGTTCTCCAGGGCCTCCCAGATATCCTTGGGAGCCGCCGCTGTCTGGACCGCGTTTAGGACTTCTGCGGCCCGTCCCTGGAAGCTGGCCATTAGCTGTGCGGCCTCTTCCTCCGGTGGCCTCTTGTTATGCCTGGCCACCGTGTCGAACTGGCGGCGGAAGACCTCGAACGTAGATGCGCCGTCGTATTTTGGAGGTTTGATGCGCGCCAATGTTGTGTCCCGTCCCGGCGCGTCGGCCTTCAAATTCTTCAATCTCCTGCTGACGACGTCCTCCACCATGGCGTTCAGGGACTTGACGCTGCTGTCGGCCTTTCCTTCCAGCTCATTAACGCGGCTCACCAGGTTTTCGACGCGCTCGCCTAACTCCGTGACATATTTTTTTAGCGAGGGCCTCGTTGGCAGCCTTCGTTTCCGATAATTCGGCCTTCATTTCCGTGGCCAGGTCGTCGTATGCTGCTCTCATTTCCGTGGTTGATTCTGTCATCTTCACGGTCATCGTCAGGGCCAAGTTGCTATTTGCAGCTTCCATCGACGTTGTTAATTCAGCCTTCATTTGTTCCATCTTCTCGGTGATGTTGTTGCCGCCTTCATTTCTTTCATCTCACCGGTGAGGTTGTCCATTTTCTGTAGAATCTTCTCCAATGCCGCCTCCATGTCGTAATACCCCACTCCTGACACCAATTGTGACTTTGTGGGTTTGTAGAATTAAAAGTCCAAGTTGCAGAAATACAAATAGTTCTTTATTTCCACCGAATTACAGTTAGTACACTTACAAATCGCGTGCCACAGACAACTATGGAACACTCACAATTGCGTAATACTCACAATTACATAACTCTCTCAATTGCGTAACACTCACAATTACGTAACTCACACAATTACAATCCACAGTGCACTGGCTACTCAGCGCCTTGCAGTACAACTCTCTGTCTCTGTCTCTCTCTCTCTCTCGATCCGACTAAGAACTGCCTGACTCATCCAATGCATCGCTATATAGGCAGATCGCTGTATCTGGAAGTTTCGACGCTCAGTGAATCATCATGATTTTTCCAGACGTCAGGGGGAAGGTAATGAGATGGTACAGTAACTCGTGATACTTTTCTCCCCCACCCCCTCAGTGAGCGCCACACAGATATATGGGATGGCGTGGCCTGAATGCTTCCCGTCTCGCACCCTACCTGCCAGCTGGTTCTATCGGGAATTCCGATGTTCGGGTGACAATACTGTAGCATAGGTACTAATAAGATATGCATTAAACCTGATGTTCAGTTCAATTCACTTTTCATTTTTTCCTTAAAAACATATACATGTTATTGACACACCATTCATATTGGATACAATATTTATAATTTAAAGGTACATGATTATGAGTATATTTTCAAATTTAGAAAACTTCTATCAACACAAAATTATTACAAAATAATAATAATAATAATAATAATAATAATAATAATAATAATAATAATAATAATAATAATAATAATAATATTTTAACACAAAATTGTAACAAAATAATGATAAATAAGATAGTAAATTCTATTACGAGGGTTAGAAATACAAGGGCTGTTCAACAAAGAATGATCACAATTTTTTTTCGGCAACGTACCTTTACTTATCCTCATAATTTTGATTGTCCTTCTCAAAATAGTCTCCCCTGATTGCGATGCACTTGTCCCAGTGTTTCTGCCAGTCTTCAAAGACATGTTGGAAACCATTTTTTGAGAGATCCTTCAAAATTGCCTCCGCAACCTTCACCACTACTTCTGATGATGGATAATGACTTCCACGAAGGCATTTCTTCAAGTTAGGGAATGGAAAAAAGTCACGTGGGGCTAAATCCGGACTATAGGGAGGGTGAGGGATGCACTTCACGCAACAACATTGGCAATATGCGGCCGTGTATTATCGTGGTGCATGGAAATGTGGTCTTTAGCGCCTGATATGGACTTGCAGTGTTTTCAGGACATCCCTGTAGTATTGTCCAGTTACTGTTGTGTGTGCAGGTACAACGTGCTGATAAACCATTCCATGAATATCAAAGAATGAGATGAGCATAACTTTCCCAGCAGAAGCAATCACTTTTGATTTTTTGGGGGTTGGTGATGAAGGAGATTTCCACACTGAGCTTTGCTGTTTGCTCTCAGGATCAAATTGATGTAGCCAAGTTTCATCAGCAGTGATAACGTTTGAAAGAAACCGCGGATCTTCCTCTAACATCAACTTTAACTGCATGTTACCTCCATTGCAGCGGTAGGCAATACTGAACATATCTGAACTTGCCTCGTTCTCACAGGCGGGAACCAGGTGTACCAACAATGAAACTACTATGGCGTGTTTGTTTCACATCAAGCTAACAGAATATAATAAGATTGAATTTTAGTGCAAAAAATTATGACCTTAAAAAATTATGATCATTCTATATTGAACAGCCCTCGTATTATACTAGCAATAAATAATTAAAAGTAGCGTGTACAAAAATTATTTGTACAAAACCTTTCCAACAAAATAATATGTCAATCATATTTTCAGGCGCCCATCAGTAGCATAGATGCCTGTCTGCCTCACGTTCAAGAGGTCCCGAGTTTGAATCTCGGTTAGGTTGAGTTATCTGGATAAGGTTTTCCGGGGTTTTCCCTTATCCTGAAAGATGAATGTTGGGTAACTCTAAGCTCCATGGACCCTGGACGCATTTGAGCATCACTTCACCCATTTTTATTTACCGTCCGATATGACTTAACGTTGGAGGACGTAATTTACAAACAAAGAAACTCAATCATATTTTCTAATATTCTTGCATGTATTTGTGCATACAGTATATAACGTTTTTTATAAAATAATTTGTTATGTCATTCTTAAAAGCTAAACCTTCTAGTGCCTTTAATTCCTGGGGTAATTTATTGTATCAAATTATTCCTTTAGTAAAGGGATTATTTTCACTTAGTTTTTATTAACTCTATTTCTGAAGTAGTCTTGTTTGTTTATGGTTTTCCAACATGTTTTCTTTTTTGGTATTCTTTTTTATCCTTAACAAGAAGAATGGTACTGTAAATATATGGGGAAGAAACTGTCATCATCCCACTTCAAAGAAAATATTCTTTACACAAATCTATTTTCTTTAATTTATAAATACTTCGCAGAGCTCTCTTTTGTAATTTGAAAATTCGATCCATATTATTCTTTGTAGGTCCCCTCACAATTCTCTGCCTTAGTTAATATTTGAATGAAATAAACCATAATATATATTTAATAGAGCCTCTAGGTTTAAATAGTTACTAAGCTGCCTTAAAATAAAACAGCTAGATAGATAGTCAATATGAAAAATTCAATGCCACAGCCGGGATTTGAACCACGGATCTCATGGTTTCTGTCCAGTTGCTCTTACCTCATTGAGCTACCATTGGCCAACTTGCAGTCATAACATTAAATTCTCCATTTGACTCGTATAGTTCCCCGATGAACCTCTAGGGGCTCTTGCATACGAGTCAAATGGAGAATTTAATGTCACAATGGCATGTTGGCCATGGTAACTTAATGGGTTAGAGCAACTGGACCGAAACCAGGAGATCCGTGGTTCAAATCCCAGCCATGGCATTCAATTTTTCATGTTGACTATCAAAAACCTTAGTTTATATACAGCTAGTGTGAAGAAATGATTAATTTCCATCAATTAACTAAAATAATAAGAGTTAAATAATGAAGCCTGGGACTCAAGTACTTATGATAGTAGTCACCACAAATGGAGTATCTCAAATGCGATAGCCCCTAGTGGTTTACCGGGGAAATAACCGAGTCAAATGGAGAATTTAATGTCAGGATGGCACATTGGCCATGGTAGCTCAATGGATTAGACTGACTGGACAAAAACCAGGAGATCCGTGTTTCAAATCCTGGGCATGGCATTGAATTTTTCATAATGCTATCTATTATGTATGTTGTTGCATATTTTAGCGGCTTGCTTTTAAATCTCATAACATTCGTTTTAGAGGCATTAACAGGTAAAGAGTTATCTAGAAAGTAATTGACAAGTGAATGAACCATGTTTTGGGCAAATTTAAAGTATCCCAAGCTAAAAGCGATGTATCTTCCGCATAAGATATAACCTGTCCGTTTTTTTAAATGTGATATCATTTATTTACAGAATAAAATGAGAAGGTCACAATACTGAACCCTGAGAGACACCTGTTTTTAACTCCCTTTGAGAGAAACAATGTAACTGACTTATGTTTTGTTTTTTTTCTTAAATATTTTTCCTTTAGTTCTTTCCTTTAATGTATCATATATTATGTACAGTGACCAGAGGATAAATGCATTAGCATTTATAGAAAGCCAACCTCTAAAAGAATAACTCTCAGTTGCAATTGTAATGGTGCAAAATTGAAACTGAAACCTTGTAATGGCAATGCAGTATTTGGTGCAGCTGGAATTGATGCTTGAAGTGAAAGTGAGCTGTCCTAATATATTTACATAACCTTACTGGATAATGCAAACAAGAGATCCCTACAGATTTAGACATTCTGGTCCTATCTCTCTGAATGGATTATCACTTATTTCCAAGTGACCTGTGTTGTCCCACAGCCATGCCAAGTGTGTGTGTTTTAATTATGACAGCAACATAGAGTAACTTGTAATCTATACATACCTTGACATTAAATTTAAAGGGAGTCGATTAATGACACTAAACAACACTTTTAAATTTTCCTGGAATATGTTTCAGAGACTTTGCCCTCCATTGACAGCCGGACATCGACTGGTTCTTGGTGGTGTAGCTGGCGATATTTTGTCATAGGTCTCCTCTGGTGGCAGTTCGAGGAACTTGCTGATTTGCACCACCAAGAACCAGTCGATGTCCGGTTGACAATGGAGGCAAAGTCTCTGAAACATATTCCAGGAAAATTTAAAAGTAAGTGTTGTTTAGTATCATTAATCAACTCCCTTTAAATTTAATTTATTACAACACTGTTTTCAACACTTCCAAGAAAGGAATTGTGCCTTGACATTGCTTATGCAAGTAGCCTAAATCTGGCATATCATATACAAGGTCTGTTCAGAAAGTATAGTGAATTTTTAATTTTTGTGTGCTAAGTAAATTCAATTTTTGATTGTTTTGTGTACTCATGTCCCTCATTTATGTTGACAAGCTCGGCCATTTTTAATGTTCAGTTAATTTTTGACAGCTATTTTGCTTGGATGTGTTTTGATTCATCTTCGATTTTTGCCTGTTCCAAAAAATGGAACAAAGAATCTGTATCTAATTTTGTGTGAAAAACAAAATTAAGTGCACGGAGCATTCTGAATTTTGACTGTGGCATATGGTGAAGCTACCTTGGACCAAAGCAACATTTATCGGTGGTACAAAAGATTCTCAGAGGGTCGAGAAGATGTGAACAATGAAGAGCATGCCAGATGCCTGAGCTCGTCAACAACAGATGAAAACATTGAAGAACTGAAGAAAATAATAATGACCAATCATCAAATCACCATTAGAGAAGTTGCTGAGGACTTAAACATATCAATTGGCTTGTGCCATTTGATTTTGACCAATGATTTGGGCATGAAATGGGTCGCCGCAAAATTTCTACCAAAGTTGCTCAGTTTCTGAGCCTGGTCTTATGGGGCTGTTTCTGGGCCACAGTAGAGTGGCATGCCAGTTGTATAGGCCTGCCGGGGAGTTTCCAGCTTCTAAACTGTAGGGACCCTGTCCTCTGCACTGTCGTGGCTCCTTGCGACAGCTGCCCTCTGTCTCCTCATCTTTCCTCCTGGGGATGCCCACTTGGGGGCATATGTACAATAGACCAAGTTTGGATCTCTGTGCCGAATCCCCTCTGTATCATAGTTCAGTCCCATTTTTCCCTGATTGTACAAGAGCATTTGAACCAAGTTCATGTTGCCTGAGGGGTTGGAATGGGGAGTATTACAGTAGTTTGGTCAGCATGCACTTCTGACACTCCAATTAATTTCTGCTTCTTGTGCCACCTCAAGTTTGTGTATAAAACAGCTATCAGCTCAGAATAATACCCAAATAATATCAACATGTGACATTATTCTGAACATATCAGTTATGTTGTCACGTTTATGGTTGAGGAATGCTTGGGAACATCACATTTTGGGACTTTGCTATTTAATGCTTATTTCCTGTATCTTGACTTGTTTGCACATTTTCAAAATATCTGAAGTTCTTCTTTTCACAAACCATGAGGACAGCGTATTGCGAGAGTTCACACATCAGCTTATGACATCAACTTCCAGTTTGCCCATGTCACCACGAGCAGCTGGTTGGATGCTGAAATTGTATTCTATGTCACCCAAAATGTTCTAAGATCCATGGGAATGCTTACATTTTCTTGGGATATGCCTATGAAGCTTCTGGTGTTAGATTCGCCTTATTTTGCTCTAGGGACGCCATATTGGAAGAATCAGTGTTTAACAACTGCTTATTTTGGCAGTTGGGGGTCATTCTAGTTTGGGTTCTTCCAGGGGTTACGCTTGATCTTAGAAACTAAGGTCATCATGCCACCCACTAGCGGTAGCTCCTCTACATGCATCCTCGACCAACACAACACACATCTCCAAGGTAAGCCTGCATGGGACTTTGTATAACTATGTAATTGTTGCTACCATTTCACCCCTAAGTCTGTTCAAGTTTTTGCAGTATGTTGTACCTAACATTAATAATTAAGAGTTTAGTAAATTGTCATATTGTGGAACTAAGTGTTGTCTCTACTTTGCTCTACCATCTTGCTCCTATCTATTCCGTTATGCCCCTAGTTACAAAGCAGATTGTAACATTATGGTGTAGTCGCCCAAGTTACACTACTAACGCAACAATTATGACAATTGCTCCTTCACCGCTGTCAAATTTACTATGAAAATAAGGTCGACATTTCGAGCAGTTCCTATACAACTGACATAAAGATTTGGATATTCTTTGTTGTTATACTTTCTTTCAGTAATTGTACTTGAAACAAAAATGCATTAATTGAAAAACCTAATGATGTCATAACCATAGCACCAGAGGAGTATGCTCTAAAATGTCTTCATTTTCATGTGCTGTGCTTTTGAATCATTAATATTATTAGCCTTTGGCATACCGGCACTTTAGAAACTTATAGCCATAACTTTCAAATTTGATCAAGCAGACAATAAATCTTCTAACACAAATTATTTGTTTAAGACTCTCATATTCGTCATATTCTTTGAAACTATTTTGGTGTAGTTCATTAACACTCTGTATATTAAATATACCTTAATGCACATGTAATAATTGTACACAATATAGAACACAATTTTAAGATAACTTGCAGACTGTTGTCTTTTTAAGTTTGTTCTATATAAGGTAAGTAGAGACCTGGATGTCTTACATATTCTGCTTGATTGGTGTTGTTGAAGTAATGCACATTGTTTTTTCTTGCACCTATGACCATGGAGGCTTATTAAAAGGGTTAAACTGATGATTGTCTTTGTGTGTGTGCGTGTGTGTGTGTGTCCGTGCGTGTGTGCGTGTTTCCAACCCCTTTTTTTTCTTTTTCCGGAGTTTGATGATAAAACAATTCTTGCATCCCAGTATTTAGAGACTAGATCTTCTTTTTGGTTTTTGAGAATTTTACATAGGTGATCAACGTTCATTTAGTTATCGTGAACACATAGAAAGCACTTTGGTGAAGGCATTAATCCAATCTTGAATAAATGTCCACCCAGAAAATCATGGCGTGTGATTAATCTGAATATTACAACAGATATCGAAATTTAACTGTATTGGAACACCACAGTGAAGCGAAATAATTATTAAATTATTGTGACTTTGTGGGTTCGTGAAATGAAAAGTCCAATTTCACCACTCAAAAATGTTCTTTATTTCCACCGACTTACAGTTTAACACTTGCCAATTACACAGTATTACGTGCTGCACACAATTACAATTCACCAGTTCGTCCGTTACAATCTCACTTGTACTCGCGGTTACGTACAGTCTTCCGTTGCACAATCTTCTCGTTCGTTAACACAGCGTCCCTTTCGCTAGCACGTCACTCACTAACACTGACTGTCTGTCTCTCTGAAACCCTTTTTATAGGCATCTCGTCGTATTCTCGGCTTCTCTGGTTTCCAGGCGAATATTCCAGATGATAGAAGAAGGGGAGAGAAACGTCCAGGGACGGGTGACATTCCTTTAACCACCCTTCAGTTAGTGACAGAGACTAATGGGAGGCGTGGCTCAGCTCCCTCTGGTTTCCTCACAGCTGTGCCGTCATACCTTCCGCTAATTGGGTGACACTGCTCCCTCCTCAAAGCTGGTCGTCCCGAACAGCACCATCGTAGCGGGCTAGTCGATCCAGGTGTACCACCAACATCTTTCCTCGGGGAACCTTCTGGATGCGGTAGACCACGTCGTTAATCCTCTTCACCACCCGGTACGGTCCTTGCCATGGCTGCTGGAGCTTCGGGCAGCGTCCCTTGGTCCGGGTAGGACGGTACAACCAGACCAGGTCACCTTGCTGGAACCCTTGGCTGTTGGCTTGCCTATCATATCTGGTCTTCATGCGGTCGCTCGCCTTCTGGATGTTCTGGCGAGCCATCTCGTGCATGTCGTGGAGGCGGTCCACCAGGTTCTCCACATACTCGGTCACCGGCTGCTTCACCTCCGGAGGGCTTCCGAAAGCCAGGTCACAAGGGAGGCGTAACTCTCGACCGAACATTAAGCTGGCTGGCGTCATCCCAGTTGTGTCGTGTGTAGACGAGCGATAGGCCAGCAAGAACAGTGGCACCTTGACGTCCCAGTCTCGCTGATGGCTGGCCACGACCTTCCTCAGGTGTTCCTCTAAGGTCTTGATGTACCTTTCGACCATGCCATCCGATTGGGGATGTAGAGGCATAGTGCGAGTCTTGTTCACCCCAAGCCTTTGTAGTGCCTCCTTCATTAGGTTGGACTCAAAGTTGGTACCCTGGTCACTGTGTAGCTCTAACGGCACCCCAAATCGACAGAACAGTTGCTCCACGAGGCAGTCTGTGATTGTCTTTGCCTCTTGGTTTGGGATGGCATACACCTCTGGCCACTTGGTGAAGTAGTCCACGACCACCATTAGGTACTTGTTGCCTCGGTCGGAAACTGGGAACGGTCCAGCAATGTCAACGGCGATCCGTTCGAATGGCGCTCCGACGTTGTACTGCTGCATGCGACCCCGGCTCCTCGTCTGGGGGCCACGACTCGCCGCGCACACGTGACACTGACGGCACCATCTCTCAGCATCTGCTCGGAGCCTCAGCCAGTAGTAGCGCTGCCGTAGTTTGTCAATCGTTCAGTTCGCTCCCAGGTGTCCTCCCGAAGTACCGGCGTGCACTTCTTCCAGGACTTCCGGGACCTTGCTCCGGGGGAGTACCAACTGTTCTCTCTGCGCCTTCCCATCGGGTGACTCCCATACCCGGAACAGCACGCCCTCTCTGGTCTTCAACGAGTCCCATCGGGCCCAGTACGACTTGTAGGTGGCGCTCCTCGGTGCGATGTCCTCCCAGGTTGGTCTCATCCCTGCCTCCACTTCCCTCAAGAGTGGCCCCAAGTCTGCGTCCGCCAGCTGCTCCCTCCTCAGGCCTGCGCTATCCCAGCCTTCAGCAGGCACTGCCACAACTACTCGGACTGCTGCGGCACGCTCCTTCTCTTCCACTCTTGGGCGCTCATGGCCGTCCTGGATCTGCGATAGGACACCTCCAATGTAATGGTCGCTAGTGTCGGTGTCCACAATGAAGGCGCCACCCGGTTGTGGGAAACCCAAAATTGGAGCACTGCACAGGGTCTCCTTCGGGTGCTGGAAAGCGTCTTCGGCGTCCTCCGTCCACACATAAGGCCGGTTTTCCTCCGTCAGGCGGGTGAGGGGTTTTGCGATGTTGTCGGCCTTTTCCTCTAAATCATTAAGGCTGTCGTCTACTTGACCCATCCGCTTGCCCAGATTCGTGACGTCATCCCTCACGCCGGCCAACCGTTCCTCAAACTTGGCGGCGAGGACCTCGTTCGCCTCCCTCATCTCCGTTGTCAGTTCGGCCATCTTTGCGGTCATTGTCGTGGCCAAGTTGTTGCTTGCCATTTCCATCTTCGCTGTTAATTCGGCCTTCATTTCTTCCATCTTCCCGGTGATATTTGTTTCAGTTCCGCGGCCAGGTTGTCATTCATAGTCTCCAGCTTCGCGGCCAGGTTGTTATTTGCCGCTTCTATTTTCGTTGTTAACTCGTTCATGTTCGCCAAAAGCGTTTCCAATGCCGATTCCATGGTCGTAATGTTCGGTGATGTTATCTTCCCGCTTCCTGACACCAGTGTGACTTTGTGGGTTCGTGAAATGAAAAGTCCAATTTCACCACTCAAAAATGTTCTTTATTTCCACCGACTTACAGTTTAACACTTGCCAATTACACAGTATTACATGCTGCACACAATTACAATTCACCAGTTCGTCCGTTACAATTTCACTTGTACTCGCTGTTACGTACAGTCTTCCGTTGCACAATCTTCTCGTTCGTTAACACAGCGTCCCTTTTGCTAGCACGTCACTCACTAACACTGACTGTCTGTCTCTCTGAAACCCTTTTTATAGGCATCTCGTCGTATTCTCGGCTTCTCTGGTTTCCAGGCGAATATTCCAGATGATAGAAGAAGGGGAGAGAAACGTCCAGGGACGGGTGACATTCCTTTAACCACCCTTCAGTTAGTGACAGAGACTAATTAATGGGAGGCGTGGCTCAGCTCCCTCTGGTTTCCTCACAGCTGTGCCGTCATACCTTCCGCTAATTGGGTGACATAGATGAGTCGTATTTATTACACATCAGCTTCACTTATGTACCTATATTGATATGTTTCGCAAACCATCGTTCACATCGTCGGCTCTTATGCGACTAAAGCTTGATCCAATGGTGTTGGGTAGTTCTGGAGTTGCTGCTGCCATCTGCTGATTTTGTGATGAATTTAAATGTGGAGTTGTCTTCTGGTGGGATTTCAATGTTCATTAGTTGGTTTTTATGTTTTTCTATGTATATTTTCTCCCATATGACGAGTTCACTATGTTTTTGTACGTATTGTAGTAATTTGGTGCTATGTTCATGAAATGAAATTGAAATTGAAGATAGCACCAAATTACTAAAATATGTACAAAAACATAGTGAACTCATCATGTGGGAGAAAATATACATAGAAAAACATAAAAACAGGCTAATGAACTTTGAAATCCCATCAGAAGACAACCCCACATTTAAATTCATCACAAAATCAGCAGATGGCAGCAGCAACTCCAGAACTATCCACACCACTGGATCAAGCTTTAGTCGCATTAGAGCCGATGATGTGAACGATAGTTCGCGAAACATGTCCTCAATATAGGTATGTAAGTGAAGCTGATGTGTATTAAATACGACTCATCTATAATTTAATAATTACAACAGATATTTTCTAGGTGGATCTGGAATTGTTTTAAGATTATTTTGGAGATTATTCCAATTAAGTTTTTCAGAGGAAGTAAGATACTTGTCTGTCCTTGGACCCGTTCTCTTCCTCATCTACATAAACACCCTGCCATCCTACCTCAGCTGCACGCTTTACCAGTTTGCGGACGACACTGCGATCGCCACCAGCTCTGTACGCCATGAACTTGCAGTGCGTAGACTACAAAAATATGCGGACCAACTAACAACCTGGTTCAACACCTGGAGGCTTAGTGTAAATCCCACAAAATCACAAGCCATCACCTTCACCAGGAGAAGGGAAGACAACGTCCCGGATCTACGCATTGCTGGCAGTTCTGTTCACTGGGCAACACAAGTAAAATATCTCGGCGTCATTCTTGACAACAGGCTCACATGGCAACCGCACATAGAATATGTGCACAACAAGATCTCCCGTAGGATGGCCCTACTCTATCCCCTCTATCATCATAATTCCTGCATGTCCCTTCACAATAAACTCTTGCTCTATAAGCAAGTCCTTCGTCCCGCCATTACCTATGCTTGCCAAGTATGGGGCATTGCTGCCAAAAGACACTTCAAAAGACTACAAGTCCTCCAAAACCGTTTCCTCAGGACATCGGTTAACGCTGGCTGGTATATTCCAAACGTGAATATTCACCGTGACACATCCATGCCCACCCTACGTGACTATATTCTCTCTCTATCACAAAAATTCTTCGACTCTCTCCCGCAAAGTTTCAATACTCTCATACGAGGTCTCGGAGAGTATGACATAGACCCTGGCGAAAGCTACAAACGACCAAGACTTCTCCTCACCAACTGAAATCACCCAATCTTCAAAATTTATCAAACCATCCCCTTTCCCAATATCACACTCTATCTTCTAATAAATAAAAAATTCACAAACACTATTCCACCATTTTACCACCACCTGCTCTTAACCACCACCTTTCTACCAGCAAAGGACCTAGTCCTGGCACGGAAACAGTCAGGAAAGCACCGCCTGCAAGGCGGCCAAATTTCCAGCGACGCGTACCCGTGGAAAGATACTTGTCATGGGTTGTTTTTTGTCTTAACAAAAATTGAATAACTCAAAAGTTCTAAAACAGAGGTTTTTTCAATTTTACATGGCAAATATGTTGTAAAGTGTGATCATTTGTATACATTAATGTGTGTGCGTTTATCATAATTTGGATAATCCTAAAATTCCAAAATTATGAAGTTTGATCAAAATAGATGGTACAGGAGCATGTTGAAGTTGCTTATAAAAGGCATACATAGAGTTTAAAAAGCTGAGGTCAGAAATTGGTCTGTTTTGGTATTGAGTGATTGTTATATGATGTTCTCATGTACAGTAATACAGGAAAGTTTAACGTTAGTGTAGTACATGGTTCGAACCTATATGCAGTATGCAACTTGAAAAGTTCAGGCGTTTTGTCCTGGTAAAATTCTATGCAAATGTCGATGTTTGCTTAATGCATTGCATCAACTCTAAATTAGCTTAAGTGATTAAAACTGTTCTGTTATTTCCAACAGTGAGATTGGCAACATAAGTCTCCCTGGCATACGAGGAGTAGAATCCTCAAGTTTCTTTTCAAATGTTTTGTTAAAAATCATGTAGTTGAATAAGACCTGAAGCTTTCCTGGTAACGAATATGCTCACTTTCTTCTCGGGCAGCAAGCCAGGTGAAAAGACGATTAGATATCATCGTTTCGGGAGTGTGCATCTCTCCCATCATCAGGATATTTATAAAATGTTATAACCGCAAATGAAGCACTGGATATAACGCAAATATAAACAAAGACAACACACTATCAAAATTCGCATTACTGAACAAAAGACTGTTTTCAGTAAATTAAATGCCAGGTCAGGAGATGGCGCGAGTATACAAAATTGTGTCAAACGTAACTACCAAACTTGATTATCAAGCTGTACTGATCTTTGCTTCTTAAATCGACGGATTTCCATTTTTAAGGCCGGTTTCCAAGAGGAGCTGAACTGAAATCCAGCATCATGATTAAGCATGCTCCTTTCAGAGGAAATCACCAAAGCCTCCTTAATTCTCTGCTCCCAGTAACTGTTGCGTATTTAAGATGGTCGTCTCCCAAAAATTGGCTCTATGGTCATTATCAAAACAATGCTCTGCCAGCCCAGCCTTCTCAGGTTGCGTTAAACGAATGCTCCGTTCATGTTTGATTATTCTGGTAGTGGTGGTCCTTCTTGACAATATGCAACAGTTACTGGGAGCGGAAAATTAAGGAGGCTTTGACAATTTCCTCTGAAAGGAGCACGCTTAATCATGATGCTGGATTTCAGTTCAGCTCCTCTTGGAATCCGGCCTTAAAATGGAAATCCGTCAACTTAAGAAGCAAATATCATTACAGCTTGATAATCAAGTTAAGTAGTTACGTTTCTTTGACACAATTTTCTATTCTCACGCCATCTCCTGACCTGGCAGTCTTTTGTTCAGTAATGTGAATTTTGGTAGTGTTTTGTCTTTGTTTACATTTGTGTTATATCCAGTGTTTCATTTGTGGTTATAACATTTTATAAGTATCCTGATGATGAGAGAGATGCAGACTCCCAAGACGTTGATATCTAATCATCATTTCACCTGGCTTGCTGCCCAAGAAGAAAGTGAGCATCATGTAGTTATTTTCTGTTCACAAATTAATAGATAGTAGTAAAAACAAATTCTTTTTATAAGGTGTGTTCAAAACGAAACAATTTTTGAAATACTGTGCCAACCAGCAGAAGTGTGCTTCTGCTATAGAGCATTTTGCTTTGACAATTAGTAAGTGAGCTACAGCCGCTGAAGTAAACATGTGTACAGGCAGCTGGTCAGATTAATTACAAAGTGAAAGTGAAAGAGTTTGAAGAACAATTTGCGTTAATGCATGCGTGTGTTTTTTCTTTGCTGCAAACTTGGCAAAACTTTCACAGGTACATTGCAAATGCTTAGCCAAGTGTATGAGGACAACTGTAGGAGTTGCGTGCAGTGCTGTGCATAGTTTAAGCATTTTCAACAGGGTGAAATGTGTATGGAATTTTTCTTGGCTATTTAGCAGCAAAGCCATCCTGCTTCTTGCCTCCCAATATTTTGAGGTCAGGTCTGGATAGTTTTTAAATTGTTCACAGATGTTCCAAATTAATTTTCTCTTCCTTATTGCTAAACAGACAATTTGGTAGTGATAATTCAATTTCATGCAGGCTTTGCTGAGACAGTAATGTCTAGTTGTAAGTGAACATGGCAACAGCTGTTTTTTTTTTTTTTTTTTTTTTTTTTTGAGATAGTTCAAGAATCAGTTCTAAACTTTTTAAGAATTTTTCCCCTTTGGAATTTAATATATTTGTGGTTAATTTAGTTTTATAATCCTTAATAATCATTATTGATTTTGTTCTTGGTACGTTTAACTGATCTTGGTGGTACTTTTGATACCATCTTATTTTGAATTTTGGTTCCCGTTTTTGTTAGGATGTCTGCTTTCTAACTGTTACTCAATCCATAGTGTGCAGGAATCCACTGGAAGACTATATTCTTACTTAAATTCTGTATCAAATTTTGCAAAAAGTGTTCCACGAGGAAGGTAGGGAGTAATGTTTCTGACATAGTCATAAAAACCCCATATTTTAAGCTCAGATAGTTTTCATAATACAAATAAAATATCAATATAGTATAGTGATCCATCGCTTCGTAAGTACTGTAATGACCATCATTACTGGTTAGTATGTATGTGTATACATATATATTTGTAATTGCTCAGAACTCAAATGTAAACTATAGACATGATGTGCTAAGCCAAGATACTTGTTAGATTTGAGAGAGAGCGCAAACAGTTCAACTCCTACAGAGTCAACATGAAAAATTCAATGCCATGGCCGGGATTTGAATCACGGATCTCCTGGTTTCCATCCAGTTGCTCTAACCCATTGAGCTACCATGACCAATACGCTGTCATGACATTAAATTCCTAATTTGACTAATGTATTTACCCGGTGGACCACTAGGGGCTCTCACTTCCGACATACACTGTTTTTGGCGACTTACTATTCTAAGTACTTGAGTCCCAGGCTTCATCATTTAACTCTTATTATTTCAGTTAATTGATGGAAATTAATCATTTCTTCATACTGGTCGTATATAGGCTAAGGTTTTTGATAGTCAACATGAAAAATTCAATGCCATGGCCAGAATTTGACTCATGTTGACTATCTATCAAAGACCTTAGTCTATATACGGCTAGTATGAAGAAATGATTAATTTCCATCAATTAACTGAAATAATAAGAGTTAAATGAAGAAGCCTGGGACTCAAGTACTTACGATAGTCGCCATAAATGGTGTATCTCGGATGCGAGAGCCCCTAGTTGTCTACCGGTGAAATATATGAGTCAAATTGAGAATTTAATCTCGTGACCGCACGTTGGCCGTGGTAGCTCAATGGGTTAGAGCGACTGAATGGAAACCAGGAAATCCATGGCTCAAATCCCGGCCTTGGCATTGAATTTTTCATGTTGACTCTATCAAAAACCTTAGCCTATATACGGCTAGTATGAAGAAATGATTAATTTCCATCAATTAACTGAAATTTCAACTCCTGTTAGCGTGTAGATGCTGTAGCTGCAGAAAGTGAGCCATCACATGATGTTCATTAATTCATTATTGGGGACAAATCAGTATTATTCAGTATTTCCATTTAAAAACCATGAAAAAGTGTAGCAGCTACAAGGAATCTGCCTTCTCCCTTAAAACTTCCAATACAATTGAATTGAGTTAGTGGGGCTTAAATAAAACAAGGGTTGCAAGTGGAAATATTACTTCTAAACTGAGTGACTTTGTACGACCTTCTCAAAGGAAATATTTAAGAACCTAGGAAATAAATATTTGAATTATCAAAGAATTCAAATTTAAAATAATGGTATAGGAAACTTTTATAGCAGGTATCCTGGATTCAGCAGAGTATATTATACACTATATTTTAAAAAAAAAAAAAAAAAAAAAGAATGTACGGCTATGTTGTTCTCGACACCTTCCCCCCCCCCCCACCCATTAACATTCTCCAACATTAAGTCATATCTAACAATGAATGAATTGGGTGAAAGGATGCTCAAATGAGCCTGGGCCCATAAGCTTAGAGTTACCCAACGTTCATCTTTCAGAATAAGGGAAAACCCCTGAAAAATCTTATCCAGATAAGTTGCCTTGACTGTGATTTGAACTCAGGACCTCTGGAACTGAGGCAGACATGCTACTATCTATGCTACAGAGGCAGGTGTAGTACTGATAGCAATACACCATGGTAGTCATAATGATGTCATGAGTCATTCTAACGTAGCTTTGCCCTGAGTACATAATGTACAGTGCATTACATGGATATGAGCATATGTGAAACTTGTTGATATACTGAAATCTGAGCTGTATTCATTCTCTTATATCACTGTAATGCTGATTCTACAAATTACTGTCAGACATTCTTATGCGTGGAATACAATACACAGTTGTCATGTCTGTTGTCTCTAAAGGCAGGAAAAGCACAGGCTGCACAACATTTCCGGTTTAAAATAAGAGATTTGCCCATTGTCATAGTAGTGACCCTTCTTGCCTGGCCCAATCCATAACTCAGTGTCACTCCTGAGCTTTTTTCTTTGAAGTAAACAAAATTACTGAAACAGTTATGATTAAAAGCATTGTTAAAAAAGAAGTTAATTGCTATTAAAAGAGTTTTTGAGTCATATTTTACTAAAACTTAAAAGTTCATTCACAGCAACTATTAAAAATGAGAATGTTTTCTATATTGTCACAGTCCCATCAGCTGATTGGCGATTGACCATGATCTTCACAATCAACTATTGTGTGGACCTCTTGTAATTGCCTCCCTATCTCGGAATATTTCCTAGAGTTCATTATACCACTCACAGACAGCACATCAAAATTTAAAATATGTGTAACCTTCTTTACAATAAAAAATCTTCTTAATGGTTTCAGTTCAGTGATTACTAATACCATTAAACTTCCAACATAGTGAAAGATTTTTATTGTAAAGAACATTCCACATATTTTAAATTTTGATGTGCTATCAGTGAGTGGTCTAATGCACTTATGTAGGAAATATTGCGACAGGGAGCCAATTAAAAGAGGTCCACACAACAGCTGATTGTGAAGATAATGGTCAGTCGCCAATCTGCTGAGGATGGGACAGGGACGGTCCCAAAAACATTACTGTCTTTAACAGTTGACGTGAGTGAAGTTTTAAATTTTAATAAAATATGACTCAATAAGTCTTTTAAAACAAAATTATGTTTGAGTAAAAGACAGTATTTATGTATTATTTACATAACAAATTTAAGGGGACAAAGAAAAAGTTCCAAGTAAAGACTAATTTAATTACACAAGTTTAAATAACTGAAGTTTCATTGTATTTAAATTTGGCTTTATAAGGTAGTTGCCCTTTGCCAATGCCAAATTAAAGCTCTGCTTAAAATTTTTATCCCTCTAATGCTATAAACTTGATTTCAGGTCTGTTAATGATTTTGATGAAAATGAAATAGAAAAAGACAAGAGTATTAAAGGGTCAGTTCAGCCCTTAAAAAATAATCCTACTAATAAATGGAGTAGCAACCAAGCTCGTGAAAATGCAGTGAATTCTCAGCGAGAACGTAAAAATAAAGCAAATAGAGAGAATTCAGATATGAGCAATCATCACAAGGATGAATATTTTATAAGGTAAATTAAAACACATATGTAATTTATTAGAATTTGTACTATATTGCATGGAATTACTTACATTCTAATATATTAGTTCTTTAAACGCAAATGCTTCACCCACCACCTTAAATAAATAAAGGAGGGAGTACAGAATGCACATTAGTTCTTGACCTTCAGTGGAAATCCAATGAGCTGGCTTACCCTTGGTCAGCAAATAGTTTGTTACAATAACAGACAACTCTGCTTTCCTCTGTTTGTATATACAGTCAACTGCAAAAGTTTTGTGAATTACAGATGTATGCATGCAAATGGTTTAACGAATGTTAGTTATGTAGTTATGTGTTAGTTACTAACATGACAATGCCTCCTACAGAGTCAAAAATAAAAGTAGAAAAATCTACATAGTCAAAGTTGCAAGATTATTGCTAGTATTTATGAGTATATGAAGGAAGAAGCCAAACATAAAGATGAATTTTCTCCAATATATTTTAAAGAAATTCAGAAGGTGCAAGAAAGAGTTGCTGCAGCCACCAACATATCATACTGTTCAGTTCACAGAATTGTGGAGAAAAATGTAAATATGAAGAGGAAAGAACTTCATTTGGTACCGCAGGAAAGAAGCATGCCGTCCCAAAAAGAATTATTGAAATCGGCAATTTTGACAAATGTGTAATTTGACACACTAGATAATTTCTATGCTGTGGCAAAAAAAATGCATCTTTATTAAAAATGCTATTACAAAAATTGCGAGAGACCAATTTTTTAGGTAAACTCATGAGCCTTCAAAATGTGATTAAAAATTGGGTTTTTAATGGAGAAAGATTAGAAATAAAAGGTGTGTTCTGATTGAAAGCCATAATATTCATTCTTTGCATGAGACCTATCTTACTTGTCTTCGTAAATACAGAGCTGAAGGATTCCCAATAGTTTACGAAGACGAGAACCAAATACACTGTTCCAAAAAGTTGATCTGATGACAGCACGGTCTCAAGGCACCTGTATCCAAAGGTGAACGACTGATCACAGTGCATGTAGGTGGAAGGTTTGGGTTCATACCAAATGCTCTCCTTATTTACAGATCCCAGCAGAAAACAGGAGACTTTCATAAAGAACTGAACACTGAAAACTATATCAAGTGGCTTTGTACAATGTTAATTCCAAATTTAGCTCCTAACTCTGTTTTAGTAATTGACAATGCATCCCACCATAATGCACAGTTAGACAAACCTCCAACATCAAATTCTCTATTTAAAAAAAAAAAAAAAAAAAAAAGATGTGCAGTCCTTGCTACAAAATCACAACCTTCCATTTGATGAACACAGCACAAAGACTTATTTGGTTTATCAAATATTGGCTGAAAATAACCACAATTATGCGTGGTTAGAGGAATTTAGTAACAGTGACGTCAAAATTAATTTAAAAAACTATATGTAGAGTCACTTTCATTTTTATATTATTGAGGGGCTAGTTTCGGAAGCCGTTGCATCCATTTTCAACCTTGAAGGTCCGACGCTTGTCTGTTGTCATTTGCTCTCTTCTAATTCCACCACCAGAGAGAAGAGAACAGATGAGAGTCAGACGTTCGAGGTTGAAAACGGATGCAGTGGCTTCCAAACTAGTCTCAATAATATAAAAATGTAAGTGACAAAGTGTCAAAAACTGACTACAAATAGTTTTCAAAAAACTATTTTGAAAAGTAACCACATAACTCTAAGATTTCCACTATACCAACCAGATCTGAATCCCATTGAATTATTATAGGAAGATGTAAAGCGATGAGCAGCTGCTAGAAATCTAGCATATAAACTTAAAGATTTTGAAATTCTCTGCAGGTAGAGATTTCAGGAAATTGGACAAACAGAATGGGAAAAGGTGTGCTGTCATGTTGAAAACATTTAACAAGAATACTGGTTTAAAGATGCCATAATTGAAGAAAGGATTGAGCAAATTATTATCCAAAATAATGTATGTAATTGAAAGCAGTGACAAAGATAATGAAAATAATAGCAATTCAGACGAGGAAAAAGAAGAGAGAGAAATGTCAGGAATAGAAGAAATGCCTCTTCTTTTTAACTGCTCTCTTATACCACTAGAAGAAATGCAAGAAAGTGAAGCGGAATCAGTTACAGAGATTGATAGTAATCCATGTGGCTGATATTACTGGAAGTGTGATAAATTGCTTTGTAGTGTTACACTACTTCAGCTAGAAGCATGTGCATAAATGCATATCTCAATGCTAGCGTTCCTGCAAAAGGTGAGTAGTGACTCGCATCCAACATTTCATATAAAATTTTCATTCGTCAAGAACTAATGCGCAACCTGTAGCATGCATGTATTTGCCATAACGCTTACATAATATTATGCTTCTAACAAGTTAATTAGTATTGCTAGAAGTAACAGCATTTTTCTAAAAACATAAATAAAATGTAAATCTAAAGAGTCTCTTGGTATGAAAGGGATATACCCAAGTTAAATATTCTTTAAACTGATTTTGATTCACTGCAACAGTTGTTGTAAAATGTGGCACACAAAAAATTGGGCTGCCATGAGTGGACAAAGAAAAAACTTAGCACAAGTGAACCACAACTATAAGACTTTCGCTGACAATGGTTTGATATACATGAGCTGTACATCATTACGCGACAATTCAATCAGGCAGCACATGAGTCATTTTTCCATGTTCCATTTCTTACTAATTGAATATGAAAAGCAATATAATTTTGAGTCGAACTAATACTCAATGCTCCACTTATTGCTAGTATTTACCTAGAACACGTTTCATTAGGATCTTCCTAACATCATCAGCTGTTGTCGACTAATGGACGTTGGTTTGGTGAACTCCTTGGAGGTGATAGTTGCGTCTCTGTCAGTATCTTGATGAACTTGAAGTTTGGGTTTTCTTCAAAGTTCATCAAGATACCGACAGAGATGCAACTATCGCCTCCAAGGAGTTCACCAAACCAACATATATTAGTCAACAACAGCTGATGATGTTAGGAAGGTCCTAACGAAATGTGTTCTAGGTAAATACTAGCATTCAGTATTAGTTCGACTCAAAATTATATTTATTTTGTGCTTCATTGTATCATAATCCTTACACATTGGAATAAAAATTAAATTGAATAAGCAGCTTTAATTTCAGTATATTACAGGACAAACCATTACTATCATTTTTTCTTAAGCAAAACGTGTGTCATGCAACATTCTCAAACATATATGCAAGAGATAGTATGAGATAAAATCCTAAAGTTTTGTCTTGGGCAGTAAGAATAATTCTCGGGGCCTGGATTTTGTGATGACCTAAAACTGTTACAAGAGTGGTGTATATAATGACTCCAAATTTTTTAAAAGATTCGATAGTAATTACAAAAAAAAAAAAAAAAAAAAAAAAAAAAAAAAAAAAAAAAAGACTTAAAATTGAGATTTCATTTATTAAACATAGTGCACAGAGATTTATAAACTAATTTTTTGTACATGGGTATAGCTGCCATACAAGTAGAAAAAGTAGATGTAAGAATAATATTGTGATAGTATAGAAATTAACAAAAAATATGTATTTATTGCTTCTTTTGTGTAGAGCTTGAGAAATAAAGTTAAGGACTTGCTAAACTATAATATTGACTGTAGTGCATAGGCTTTCACGATCAGAGTCATTTGGTAGATAATGATTATCCGGGCTTGTAGGCCGTGGTCTAATGGAAAATGACCACAGCTTACAAGCCCGGATAATCATTATCTACCATATAACATTGACTCTTTTGAGTACTTAGATTATACACAATTCATAGCGAATGAAGAGGACTTGACAACCTATTTATTGCATGTCACAGATAATGACTATAGAAACTGATTGTATAGTTTTTTGCAAAACATGACCACTCTGTCCCACTGCTCTTTCAAGGGCAGCATTACTTTGAAGTTTGGGTTTACAAGATGTATCTGCAGGAAATAAAGGAGCCAGAAGACTGTCTCCATTGCCTCCCGCCCTGTTTATGAGGATTGCCTGTTGTTGGCTAATGGTCACAACCCAATGACAATGGAGAGCGGTTTGCTTTAAAAATTGTCATGTTTTGGCAAAAGGTATATGCACTCATTATTACAAAAAAGTGAAAACCGATTTGTCTCATTCCTAGTTTGGGATGTGAATACACTCTTTAATAATACTTGCTCCCCTTTATCTACAATCTTCTCCAGAGTAACCATTAAAAAGGACAGATATTTTCTCCCAAAAATACATGTAAGGGATGTTCTCTTAATTCTCTATCGAATAATGAATTTTCTGATTAAAAAGTTATCCTTTTGTAAAATGTCATTAACATAAAACTGGTATATATTTTGTGAAAGTGCAAGAAAATGACAAAATAATGTAAAATTCCACTTCAGTGATTGCAGTTTAAACACTGCACGGGCTGGGAATTGATACCCAATAAACTGCAACACATTTTGGCTCTTCTTTCTAATATGCTATGCAGCAATTTTTTTTTCTAATTCCTTCACACTTTTTGATGTTTTTATATACAAACATGATTTTTAATATAATTTCTTTACTTTTAGTGCAATTTTGTGTTGGAGGGCATTCTTTTAACGTTATTGTTTGTTTATTTACATACTGTGTAATGCAGCCATACTGAAGAATTCAGTGCAGCCAAACTATGCTTGTTTCTCCACTGAAAGCAATGCTACCAACAGTCTTACTTGTCCCAAAATTACACTATCTAGCAGACTAAATGTATGAGTTTGCAGACTGGTTCGGCTACTGCCGTGAAGTGTGCATGATGTCAAATGACACCAAGTATACTGCAAGGGGGAAAATTGGCGGTCCCGGTCACATCATTCAAATCGACGAATGCAAAATAGGACGACGGAAGTTTCATCTTAGGTGCTGCAATTAGACTGTAGAGCGTAGTTGCATCCCTCCTGTTGTTGGGGCATATCATCATCCACACCTCATTTGTTTCCACGTCGATCATTCCCAAGTTCCAGTTGCCCTCTACGACGTATCCACGATGAAACTTGCGTTGTCCTATTTTGCATTCGTCGATTTGAACGGCGTGGCCGAGACCGCCAGTTTTCTCCCTTGCAGTGTACTTGTCATTTGACATCATGCACACTTCGCGACAGTAGCCGAACCAGTCCGTAAGCTAATACATGTATTTCCCACGGAGCACTCCATTATCGTCATGTCGTAGGATTGTTTATGTGCAAAGCACTGCATGAGTAACAAAATTTGACCGGGCGATAACTTAGCCTGCTCAAACCCTGTTCCTTTGCACACGGACTACGTCACCTATGTCTGGAGCAGTTTTGCGGAGGTTGGCTACAAGTTTTATATATCTTTCTCAGGTTGGCTGCAATGCGAGAACTGGCTGTTCGTCTGCTTGCGCATGCATATACGTGCACCTTTGGACTTATAAAATATTCTCGCGTTGCACAAAAGAAAGTTTCTCCCACATTTTAATTGTTAAATGCTGTAAAAATGTTTCATAAATATACATCCATATCTTCCATATTTATAAGTTATTTTGTTGAAACAAAAACTGGATTAAATCTCATTTAAGGCAGTATACATCTACAGCAGCAACAGAGTGAAGACCATATTAACAAAATGTTGTTTCTCTGTAGCAAAAGTCTTTCTATGGGTCAAACACATATCTAATTGGTGATTCAGGTTTATTTCTGTGCATATGAACGATAGGTATACAGATATATCTGTCCAAGCAAAATTATCTCCAGTTTAATCGTATGGCTTATGTTACCACATGTTAATAATGTAAATGTTGTTAAACACACAGGTTGCAAACAAAAGTAAACCTTTCTGTCAGCATTTCTGTGTACATCTTAGAATATTTCACAACCAGAGTTTATGGAAGACTTATGCAGCTATTGTTTTCACTGTCATTTAGTTATTATGACTGTCCAGGGTTCAGAGTGATTTGTTTTAGTTATCAGGGGTTAAATGAAAAACATATTTAAAATTTATTGATGGGATTTCAAAGTTCATTTACGAAAGTGAAGCAGATGTGTAATAAATACGACTCATCTAAAAATTAATAAATATTTAAAATTGTTAAATCTGCTGATCATGGCTTTAACTACTAATGTAGCAAATAAATTAGCTCATGTAGGTCATGTACAGGCTTCTGAAATTTATTCAGAAAATGTGGAGGACCTTTTGCTGTTCGACAGTGATTTGGATATTAATGGCAGGTTTTCAGATTTTGAGGAGGCTGTTGAGGATATAGGTAGCAGTAAGGAAGAAAATGAATCTCTTCCTCTAGGGGTTCATGAATCAATATTATGGAGTATTAAATTTAAAGGAAGTCGATTAATGACACTAAACAACACTTACTTTACACTTTAGTGTCATTAATTGACTCCCTTTAATCTCAGAAACTATTTGTAGTTGCAAATCCTTTCTTGGAAGTGTTAACAAAAAATCTGGTATATATCAAATTGAATGCAGTGACTGTAGTCAAATTTATATTGGAAAAACCAAAAGAAATTTAGAAATAAGAGCAAAGGAACACTTTAGAAACATAAAATATAAACAATTAGAAAAATCAGCAGTTGCCACACATTTTTGGGAAAAAACCACAACATAAATCCAGAACCAAAACTAATAAAACATACAACAGGAAAACAAGAACTATCCACATGGGAACAAATCTTCATTTCAAAAAATAGGAACAGAGTGTTCAATTTTGACATCCCCCAGAAAGATTTGTTCAGTAAGTTCCTTGAACCGCCACCAGAGGAGACCTGTGACAAAATATTGTCAACTACACCAATGAGAACCAGTCGATGGCTGGCTGAGGATAGAGGCAGTCTCTGAAACATGTTCCGGAAAAATTTAAAAGTAAGTGTTGTTTAGTGTCATTTTTCGACTCCCTTTAAATTTAATATTTGTAGTTGTTTTATTAATACTCGTCACTTACTTGTTGATATTTATGAGAGACTAGTTTCAAAGGCATTTGCCTCCATTTTCAATCTCTTTCCAACTGGCATCTGTTGTTGTCTGCTCTCTCTCTGGTGGTGGAACTATGAACTTCTTTGTCAAATTATCTACTGGTGGGATTTCAAAGTTCATTACGCGATCCTTATTTTTCCATATGAATTTGTTCTCCCATGTTGTCAATTTATTTTGGTTTATCACTCCTTTTAATAATTTTGGATTTGGATCAATGTCATGGTTTTCATTCCAAAAGTGAAATGCTATTGCTGTCTTATCTTCTTGTTTCAATCTGATGTTTCTAAAGTGCTCTTTGACTCTTGTTTTTAGACTTCTTTTAGTTTGACCTATGTAGCATTTTTCACAATTCTTACAACTTATCTGGTATATTACGGATCTGTTAACTGATGGGATTTCATCTTTTGTCTTTGAATTTAGCAATTTTAAAATTGAGTGTCTATTAGTAGGTGCCAAGGTGATATTTTGTTCCTTGAAGATCTTTTTAAATTTATTAAATGTTTTTGGGTGATATGTGAATGAACTGAATATGCTGTTGCTTTCTTTTTCTTTTGTAAATGTGGTTGCTTCCTTAATGTTTTTTTTTAGTTTAGCTTTTCTAATTTTCTTCAACACCAAACTTTTGTTGTATCCATTTTCTTGTGCTATGTGTAGTATTGTTTTTTGTTCTTTGAAATATTCTTCTTTTTCCATGGGTATGTTGACTAGTCTGTGTGTAAGGCTGTTTATTATTGCATGTTTATATGTAATTGGGTTGTGGCTATTATTTTTTATGTAATTTTCTGAATGTGTTGGTTTCCTGTAAGTTCCAAATTTTATTTTTGTGTCATTCCTGATGATATTTAGATCCAAGAATGAGAGTTGTCCATTGATTTCCTTTTCTATAGTGAATTTTATAGTCCTTTCTTGCACATTGAGTAATTTTAATGCATCTTCTAAAAGTTTATTCGGTACAATTGCAAGGATGTCATCAACGTATCTATACCAAACTTTGAAGATCAATGGGAAGGACTTTTTGATTTGTGTTTCAAATGCACTCATAAATAAGTTAGCCAAAAAAGGTGAAAGTGGATTGCCCATTGATAACCCTGATTTCTGCTTGTAGTGTTTTCCATTAAAGCTGAAGAAGTTTTGTTCAATGCATATTTTTGTTAGAGAAATGTATTCTTCTGCTTCTATTGCTTCCATTTCTATTGTAGTTAGCCACTTTTTTAATACAGTCTGTAATTTTTCTGTTGGTATCCTTGGAAATAAAGATGTGACATCAAATGAAACCAGTCTGTCATTTTTGTCCAAATTTATATCTTTGATTTTTCCTACTAAATCTAAAGAGTTTTTTAAAATTGCACTTTCGAATTTTGGGAAACTATTAAATTTATTTAGCTACCATTTGGCCATATTATATGTGGGGCATTTATGCTACTAGTGATAGGTCTCGTGCTTTTCCCTGTTTCATGAATTTTTGGCAGTCCATATACTCTTGGTAATGTTGGGTTATCTACTTTAATTTTGTGAAATTCTTTTTTGTTGATTATTTTGCTTTCTTTTAGAGTTTTATTTGTGGTTTCAATTCAGTACTTTAAAGGGTCAGTTTCTACTTTTTGGTAATTATTGTCCAACAAATCTTCCATTCTCTTTGTGTAATCTTCTTTTTCCAAAATTACTAGTTTATTTCCCTTGTCTGCTTTAGTATAAATAACTGGTTTCTTTTTAAGGGCTTTTATAATTTGGCTACTAAAATTTTCTTTTCATTTTTAATCTGTTCTACTGTTTTGGAGCATTTGTTTTTTACTGTGTTTCTACTTTCTTCATTAAGTGTTTGTTTAGCAATTTGGATGTCAGCAATATATTCTTCAATTTGGTTGGAATAGTCTACACATGTTTTTAAACCTAGATTTAGCATATTCAGTTCTGGTTCTGTGAAACTTTGGTTTGATAGGTTAACAACAAATGCTCCAAAATAGTAAAACAGATTAAAAATGAAAAGAAAATTAATTTTAGTAGCCGAATTATAAAAGCCTTTAAAAAGAAACCAGTTATTTATACTAAAGCAGACAAGGGAAATAAACTAGTAATTTTGGAAAAAGAAGATTACACAAAGAGAATGGAAGATTTGTTGGAAGACAATAATTACCAAACAGCAGAAACTAACCTTTTAAAGTACTGCATTGAAACCACAAATAAAACTCTAAAAGAAAGCAAAATAACCAACAAAAAGGAATTTCACAAAATTATAGTAGATAACCCAAAATTACCAAGGGTATATGGGCTGCCAAAAATTCATAAAACAGGGAAAGGCATGAGACCTATCACTAGTAGCATAAATGCCCCACATATAATTTGGCCAAATGGTAGCTAAATAAATTTAATAGTTTCCCAAAATTCGAAAGTGCAATTTTAAAAAACTCTTTAGATTTAGTAGGAAAAATCAAAGATATAAATTTGGACAAAAATGACAGACTGGTTTCATTTGATGTCACATCTTTATTTCCAAGGATACCAACAGAAAAATTACAGACTGTATTAAAAAAGTGGCTAACTACAATAGAAATGGAAGCAATAGAAGCAGAAGAATACATTTCTCTAACAAAAATATGCATTGAACAAAACTTCTTCAGCTTTAATGGAAAACACTACAAGCAGAAATCAGGGTTATCAATGGGCAATCCACTTTCACCTTTTTTGGCTAACTTATTTATGAGTGCATTTGAAACACAATTTAAAAAGTCCTTCCCATTGATCTTCAAAGTTTGGTATAGATATGTTGATGACATCTTTGCAATTGTACTGAATAAACATTTAGAAGATGCATTAAAATTACTCAATGTGCAAGAAAGGACTATAAAATTCACTATAGAAAAGGAAATCAATGGACAACTCTCATTCTTGGATCTAAATATCATCAGGAATGACACAAAAATAAAATTTGGAATTTACAGGAAACCAACACATTCAGAAAATTACATAAAAAATAATAGCCACAACCCAATTACACATAAACATGCAATAATAAACAGCCTTACACACAGACTAGTCAACATACCCATGGAAAAAGAAGAATATTTCAAAGAAAATGGATACAACAAAAGTTTGGTGTTGAAGAAAATTAGAAAAGCTAAACTAAAGAAAACCATTAAGGAAGCAACCACATTTACAAAAGAAAAAGAAAGCAACAGCATATTCAGTTCATTCACATATCACCCAAAAACATTTAATAAATTTAAAAAGATCTTCAAGGAACAAAATATCACCTTGGCACCTACTAATAGACACTCAATTTTAAAATTGCTTAATTCAAAAACAAAAGATAAAATCCCATCAGTTAACAGATCTGGAATATACCAGATAAGTTGTAAGAATTGTGAAAAATGCTACATAGGTCAAACTAAAAGAAGTCTAAAAGCAAGAGTCAAAGAGCACTTTAGAAACATCAGATTGAAACAAGAAGATAAGTCAGCAGTAGCATTTCTCTTTTGGAATGAAAGCCATGACATTGATCCAAATCCAAAATTATTAAAAGGAGTGATAAACCAAAATAAATTGACAACATGGGAGAACATATTCATATGGAAAAATAAGGATCGCGTAATGAACTTTGAAATCCCATCAGTAGATAATTTGACAAAGAAGTTCATAATTCCACCACCAGAGAGAGAGCAGACAACAACAGATGCCAGTTGGAAAGAGATTGAAAATGGAGGCGAATGCCTTTGAAACTAGTCTCTCATAAATATAAACAAGTAAGTGACGAGTATTAATAAACCAACTACAAATAGTTTCTGAGATTAATTTTAACGTCACTGTTACTAAATTCCTCCAAACACATAAGACTCCCTTTAAATTTAATTTATCATAACAACACTGTTTTCAACACTTCCAAGAAAGGAATTGCAATTATGGAGTAGTTAAAATAACTCTAACACAAATAGACATACCTTAATTGAAAAAAAAAAAAAAAAATGTGCATATCTAATAGCCTGGTTTCTGGAGTCTATACCAGGCCTTACAATGCAAACTTCATTTTTAACTTTATTCATTTTTAAATCAAATTACACAAAACAATTTACAAATTTTGCAGATACAATCGATTTGCTACCTTAGCAAACTAATCCTACAGATTTCTGGATTCCAGTAACCTTACAAATCTACTCATCTAATCTATCTAAAAACCATATGTCTTTTACTTTGCTTCCATTCCAGCAATATAGTTCAAATCTACATATATACAAATATAACAATTTGTAAGTTAAAACTTCACTTATCCTATAATGGTTATAAAATAACCAATGGGTATCTTAATGGTTATCTTATCATGGCTGACGATGTGGAAGAATTTCCAAGAAATCGTGATCCTGAACAATTTATAAGAAAAGTGTCATCATTTCTTATAAGATAAGTGAATTTTTAAGTTACAAATTGTTATATTTATGTATATTTGCTTCACTGTTAATAGCTTCATATTTTACATTTCAAATCTAATTTCTACTACAGCTTTAATTACTATAACAAACTACAAAAGACTGTTCCCTACAATTTTAAATTTTCTCTTCTGCAACTGGTATCCATCCCCTAAAGAGACTGGCATCAGTAGATACCTCCATAGACATACCTTCCTGAACATAGCCTCTGGTGTACAAGTGTAGACTCAACTGCCTTCTGACAGCCAACCATTTGACATTTTCACAAATGTTTTTATGTCATTGTTATGGAAACAAATGTACAGGTGTTCCAAAATTAGACTGACAAACTTTGGGAGCTGATAGATAACATAATTTTAAACACTTTTTGTTAAGGAAAATTTTTTCCTGCAGTGCTTCGTTCAAGCACTAGACAAGTTAATGTCAGGTCATGTGGCTCTAAGGCTTTACCAAGAACAGTTCCGAAACCAAAAGGTTCCTCATGACACTACATTTGCTGCATTGAATGTAGATTAAGTGAAAGGGGCTCCTTGGATAGACGAGCAGAAGGTCATCGGCCATGTTCTGTATGGACTCCTGAGAACAAGGAAGACTTTTTTGCAGTGCATTGAGAACAATCCTGCAACTAGTACTCGCGCCATTGCTCAATAATTGCACCTACGTCGTAGTACTGTGGGAAGAATTCTGCAGGAAATGTTGCACCCTTTTTGCCTTGAAAAGATTCACACAATGAGTCCTGAAGTCTATCCTCTGCGACAGCAATTTTATCTGTGTTATCTGAACAAAGTTAAAAACGATGTACTGTTTGCATCTCAAGACATGTTCACAGATGAAGCAATTTTCACATGTGAGCAGTTACTTAACTGTCGGAATTCAACGTTGGGGCTTCTAAAGTCCCCATGCTACCTTTCAGAGGTAACATCAACCGAGATATGTGTTTAATGTGTGGACTGGTATTGTGGATAACTTCTTAATAGGACCTAACATTTTGCCGGCCCGACTCAATGCTTACAATTACTTATTACTTCTACAAGTTTTGCCTAATCTAATTAAAACAGTTCCCCTTCATATCAGACAGGACATGTGCTTTCAGCATGATGGGGCACCAGCTCAATTTGGTACTGAAGTACATCATCTTATGGCTACATAAAGTAATTACTGGATAGACAGAGGTGGACCTATTGCTGTAAATACTTGAAGTGGGTGGGTGGTAGTAATAACATTAACCACGTTCGAGAGGTGCTGAGTTCAAATCTCGGTCAGGTTGAGTTACATGAATAAGGTTTTTTTGGGTGTTTTCCCTTATCCTGAAAGACAAATGCTGGGTAACTCTAAGCTCCATGGGCCCTGGGCTCATTTGAGCATCATTTCACCCATTTTATTCATAGTCCGATATGACAATTTTGGGGGACAGAAATAAATAAATAATAATAAAAAGACATTAATGTGTCTAGTGCATAAATGAAGCACTGCAGCAAAAAAAAAAAATCCTTAACAAAAAGTGTTTAAAATAATGTTATCAGCTCCCAAATTTTGTTGGTCTAATTTTGGAACACACTATGTGCAAATGGAGTGAAGGAAGACCTAACCTCTAAAGGCAATTTGGGGCCTAAGAGTAGAATTCTCAAGTGGACAGGAGTAACACTGAATTACATTTACAGGTTAGTTGGTCTAATTACTCTTGTTAGACATTTACTGGTCTACAGATGACATGCTAGCTATTATTTTCTAGGAGATGATTGTCAAATAACAGGTTTACTTCCATTTTGTGGTCTCTTCATTCACCTGTACAGAAAATGTAAATGATAAACTACACAAAATCAGGCCATTTTTTCATCATATTTCAAAATTGAGAGAAGATTATGTGCCTAGTGAAAAACTTACTGTCGGAAGTGCTGCTTAATTTGGAAGCAATATAGAGGGCCAGATTTGGCATTTATTTAGAGCTTTCAGGATAAGGGAAAATAAAGGAGAAAACCTCACCCAGATATGTCACCCTGATGTGAGATTTGAACTCAGAACCTTTTGAATGTGAGACATATAAAGCTCCATAGTAATGCACCTGATGGAACTGTACTTGATCAGGCTCGAACTGTTTATTTAGATAATTAGTACAGCTGCCCTAAATTATACATGCAGTTGCAACAGTACGTTAAAATTATATTGGTTTGCCAAAAGAAATGAACACAAAGGCTGTAAGGGGTGAAGTACAGGTGCATTAGCTCCTGCCTTTGATCTATGTTGCTTGACAAGACGGGAGGGTAGTTATGGCATTATACAATTGCAGCACTAAGGTTTGTGATCAACACTGACAAACAGATGCTCATAACAAAATATCATGTTTCAAGCGGTTCAAAGTTATCCTGGAATATAATATGTGTATGAGTGGTGCGCCTCTAATAGATCAGGTATTACAAGTATATCCCTCTTTCTGAAAACAGTTAATGATAGAAAAGGTATTTTTACATCAGTTGGATATAACTATATGTAATTGTTTAGTAATTACGAGAGCTGTAAGACAGTAACCTACCTGGACTACAGCATAATATCAACAGCTTGCAGCTTAACTGAGTACTATAGCATTCCAAGGCCTCTTCATACAGGGGTAAGAAATTTACATCCCCTGTACCCCTCAGACTTGAAGGAAAACACTCCTAAAAGGATATTAACCACAGGAAAAACAAGTGAATTCCATTTCAAAAATGTCTGCTGTTAGGCCAAAAAGGAGTTTGCAAGAAAACTAATATGATTTGCATGAATGTGGAGATGTGACCTTTTGTGTTTATGCATGTTTTAAGGAGTACCGTTCAAGAAGGTAAGCTTTTATCTCATAATGTATTTAAATTTATTGTAAAAGAAACATTTTAAAATAATTAGGGTTAAATAAGCATTAAATGCATGTTTGTACAGACTAACTATAGATGTCCATGTAGCTTCTCCTGCATTTTAAAATTCAGATCATATGATGTCCACATCACTGAAAGGGTTAAAGAAAAGTTCCCAAAATAAAATTGGTATTGTGACTATGTGGGCTCATAGAATTAAAAGTCCAAGTTGCAGAAATTCAAAACTTTATTTCCGTAGATATACACTTGGTACACATGCAGATTACAGCAGAATTACGCAACATACACAAATACAGTCGTTGACTACAAAGAGCTCACTCAACTTCCAGTTCAATTACAACTCTCTCATTACGACTCTGTTTACAACTACTCCACTGGCGTGTCGCCTCTTATATATACCACTACTAATATCACTATATATTTCTGGAATATTCTCTAGCAAACAAGAAATCAAATGTTGTGTAACACAATCAAGATGTCACTAGAATTTTCTAACTTAATCTGTTTTGGCATGCCTTTTATCTCTGCGCTGTGTTTATCTGCTTAGGCAAGCTCTTCATCTCCATGATACACTATCCGTCCGTTATCTCTCTGCACCAAACTTTTATGTGTGTCACTGTGACAGTATATAAAATGACAAAAAAGGACGATTAAAAAAACACATAATAAATCTGCTTTTTTATCATTTCAGACCCATTATAACAATTTATATATATTTTTATGCATCAGTTGGTTAAGCACCAATCTTTAAATATTAATATTTTGATGTCGGCTATTGTGTTGAATAAACTAATTATACAGAAAATTTTGGTATCAATAATATAAATCAATGATATAAATAATGAATCAAATTGTGTTCCATTAAATTACTAACATTCCCTAAAGTTCAAACACGCATAGCTTAAGCTTTACAAATGGCACATAGCTAGTTTATGTATGTCATTCAATTACAAGTACTAGAATAAATATTTATATTTAGCAAACATCTAATTATTACTACAAATGATAAATGGAACATTTCAACCTTCAAAAGTTTTTACTTTTGTTCTGAATTAAATTTGCACCTTTTATGGCAAGAAAATCAGCTGATTCATTTCCAGCAATTCCATAATGTGCAGATATCCACTGTAATATAATTCTTTTCTGTAGTTTTTGAAGTTGTTGGATCATTTTGTGACATTCTTTAATTTCGATTGACCTAACAGCATTGGGACATCAGATTGTCTTTGATGAAGTCTTTGCAATGTCTGGGTTTGATGAGGTCCTTCCTACAGTGGTACAAGGTATTATCCTGCTGCTCAAACGGTTACCATGGCTTTATCTTTGTTTATAGAAACCTCTCAGATAACGCACTGATATTCTTGTACACACACACGCACAAAATTTTTTAGAATAACAAGAAGCGTAATTCCATAACAGATATACATAGAATTATAACAGCACTTAGTCAACAAAACTGGAAAATATACTTCAAGTGGGTAAAAACACACATCTGCATTCCTGGAAATGAACTAGCAGACAAGTTAGCAAAGCAAGCAGGAGAAGAAACAGGAATAGAAACAGTTTACCAACAGGATACCAAAATCTACAATCGAAGCAGAAATTAGAGAAAAGGGAGTGCAGGATTGGCAGCCCAGATGGAACAACACAACCAAAGGAGCAATTACAAGGAGTTTCTTCCCCTCCATTAGAGAGAGACTCAAGGTGAATGTGTCACTCACATCGTGTTTTACAGCTCTAACTACAGGACATTGAAAAACCAATTCATACAAACACAGATTCCACATAGCAGATAACCCTACATGTTCATGCAACACAGGACACCAAATGGTACATTACATCACAATATATGAATGCCCAGAAGTACTAAAACAGGAGGAAGAAAGGAGGAAGTTGGCCAGTAACTGCACAACAGCTTGTATCCAAATATCTGAGAGACTTCCAACAATTCTGTAACTCAATAGGGCTGTGAAGTGAGGTGCGGTGCAGTGTAAAAACAAAGAGTTAAAGTTGTGACAGTGAGAGTGATATCAATAATTATAAGGATGATAACAGGAACTATAAGGATATAAAGTATGACCAAACCAATAAATAACTTGAATACCAAAGAATGCAAAGCATGTAATATTATTTGTGATGGAGCATGCTGTTAATTCATCTAAAAAAAAATCACACGCCTGCACACACAAAATAATATTAGTAGCTGTTTTAATGCAATAAAAATGCTTTTTCACATAGAAAAATAACTACAGGAAATGTTGAAGATATTCAACAAATTGCCAGAAGAAGACATAATAGAGTGGCGAGACAAGCAAAGAAATACGAGGGCTGTTCAATAAAGAATGATCACAATTCTTTTTGACGATGTACCTTTACTCATCCTCATAATTTTGATGGTCCTTGTCAAAAGAGTCTCCCCTGAATGCGATGCACTTGTCTCAGCATTTCTGCCAGTCTTCAAAGACATGCTGGAAACCATTTTTTGAGAGATCCTACAAAATTGCCTACACCACTGCTTCTGATGATGGATAATGCCTCCCACGAAGGCGTTTCTTCAAGTTAGGGAATAGAAAAATGTCACATGGAGCTAAATCCGGACTATAGGGAGGGTGAGGGATGCATTTCACGTTGATTTTTGCAAGATATTCAGCAACAATATTGGCATTATGCGGCCGCACACTATCGTGGTGCAGCACCCAACCTGCTTCACGTAAATGTGGTCTTTTGCACCTGATATGGACTTGCAATGCTTTCAGGACATCCCTGTAGTATTTTCCAGTTACTGATGTGTGTGCAGGTACAACATGCTGATAAACCATTCCATGAATATTGTCACCCGAACGTCGGAATTCCCGATAGAACCAGCCGGCAGTAGGGCCAGACGGGAAGCATTCGGACCATGCCTACCCATTTATCTCGTGTCACCAACTGAAGGGATGATTAGGAGAGCGGCACGAGCCCTGTACCGTCTCTTTCCTCTCCCACCAGACGTCTGGAAACCTCAGGATAATTGTGCGCGCCGCGAACCTTCCAGAAACGGCGATCTTCCCTATATAAGGCCTGCAGTTGGCGAGTCAGTTCATTCTTGGCGAGCAGCCGTGAGGAGCGCCGAGTGAGTGAACGGACTGGAAGACGGTGTACGTGTACCAGAGGAGCTGTACGTAACTGAGCGTGCAATGGACCTGTGACAGACGAACTGGTGAACTGTAATTGTGTGCGTTAAGTAATTCTATGTAATCGGCAAGTGTTTCAACTGTAATTCTGTGGAAATCAAGAACATTTTGAGTTTGTGCAATTGGACTTTTAATTTCACGATCCCACAAAGTCACAACTGGTGTCCGGAAGCGGGATATTACCACCATGGAAGCTGCATTGGAAAAGATTTTGGAGAAGATGACGGAAATGAAACCAGCAAATGACAACTTCGCTGCGAAAACAGAAGCGGCGAATAACAACCTGGCCGCGGAACTGAAGGAAATGAAGACCGAATTGACCAAGGAAATTAAAGCGGTAAACGAGGTCCTCGTCGCAAAATTTGAAGAGCAGTGTCCGACGTAAAGGAGGACGTCACGGAGCTCGGTGAGCGCGTCGAAGACCTGGCGAGCCGCGTTAACGACCTGGAAGGAAAGGCCGACAGCAGCGCCAAGTGCCTGAACGCCATGGTGGAGGACGTCGTCGGCAGGAGGTTAAAGGATTTAAAGGTCGACGCGCCGGGACGCGACACAACGTCTACGCGCGTCAAACCTCCTAAATACGACGGCGCGTCAACTTTCGAAGACTTCCGCCGCCAGTTCGACGCATTGGCCAAGTACAACAAATGGTCACCAGAGGAAGAGGCCACGCAGTTAATAGCCAGCCTCCAGGGACGGGCCGCGGAAGTCCTGAACGCAGTACAGATAACGGCGGCGCCCTATGACATCTGGGAGGCCCTGGAGAATCGTTTTGGAAACCACCGCTTAGCCGCAGCGTACCGCAGCCAGCTAAAGGCAAGGTCACAGCAGCCAGGGGAGACGCTGTAGGAGTTCGCCCTGGCAGTTGAGCAACTGGCTAGCAAGGCCCTAGTCGACATACCACCAGAGTTCGTATCCCGGGAAGCTGCCTACATATTCGTTGACGGGGTACGAGACACGGAGATTCGTCAGTGCCTAATGCTCGGCGATTACAAAACCATGCACGAGGCGCTAACGGCAGCATTAAGGATGGAGGCAGCCAAGGTGACAGCTATCCCGACGTCGAGAACGAGGAGTGCCCGCTACACCGGAGACAGAAGACCAGCCGAGGGACGCCGGCGATGACCTAGTGGCCTGTGTTGGGGATGTGGACAGGCGGGACACCTAGAGAGAGACTGCCGACACCAGGAATAGCAGCCGGAAAAACAAGTAAGGCCCGGCGTGGCGAGGAGCACGTCGGCGCCGTCCACAACATCTCCTCGAGTGATACTGCGTGCCGTCAGCCGGCGAATGGATGACAGCCTCATCGCGGACGGCTGAGTGAGAGGGAAGCCGTGCCGCGTGCTGGTGGACACCGGGCAGCCCGTGATCGTCATCAGATCTGACATAGCCAAGGGTTTGCCGACGAGGAAGCCCAGCCGACCATACCAGCTGGTGACTGCATCGGGCGACACCTTGCCTGTGGAGGAGGCTATGCTGAAGCTGACCTTGAGACGGAGTGCCGTACGTCTGTGGGTGTTCGTCGCGAAGGTGGCTGAGGAGGTGATTCTGGGACTGGATGCCCTCAGGAGCCACGAGGCGATGGTCGACGTCGACAGGAAGGTTCTGCGGCTCAACGGAGAAGAGGTTATACTCCGTCAACCCGTAGAGCGCCTTGGGATCTGCAGGGTCGTCTTGAACGAAGACGTGGTTGTCCGCGAGGAGCGAGGTGGTGGTGACTGCGCGACTGGAAGGCCTGAGAACCAGGAACATGATGCTGGACCAGAAGACGCCTATGCACGGACTATGTGTAGCCAGGGCACTGCTGCCGTGCCGAGAGGAGGTGCCAGTGAGACTGCTAAATCCAACGGACACCGATCACGATGTCCAGGCCGGGACGGAGTTGGGAATGTGCGAGCCCGTGGTGAGCGTAACAGCGATCGACAAGATACAGGAGCCGGTGCCGACGCAACACCTGGTGCCCCGGCTAGAAGGCCTACTGGAGAGGGCAGCCGACCACCTGACCACAGAGCAGCTGGAGAAAGTTCGACAACTGCTGAGACGATACCAGTGCGTCTTCAGCCAAGGTGATAGTGACTATGGCCGCACGGACAAAGTGCTTCACCGCATCGACACCGGAGACGCCCGGCCTATTCGGCAACCACATAGACGCCTTCCGCTGGTGAAGCAAGGTGCGATACGAGGCATGTTGGAGGACATGAGATCCAGGGTAGTGATTGAAGAGTCTGACAGCCCTTGGTGTTCCCCTGTAGTCTTGGTGACGAAGAAGAACGGCGAGCTGCGCTTCTGCGTAGACTACAGAAAGCTGAACGCTGTCACCCGGAAGGCCTGTTTTCCCTTACCCCGGATTGACGACACCCTGGACACGCTAGCTGGTGCACAGTGGTTCTCGACCCTGGACCTGAAATCGGGCTACTGGCAGGTAGCTCTAGACCCGAGAGACAAGGATAAGACCGCATTCTCGACAGGCCAAGGGCTCTGGCAGTTCACGGTTATGCCCTTTGGCCTCTGCAACGCACCAGCTACCTTCCAACGCCTCATGGAGTCAGTGATGAGAGGGCTGACTTACGATGCCTGCCTGCTATACCTGGACGACATCATCATCGTCGGGAAGACTTTTGAAGATCACCTCGAGAATCTGAGTAAGGTGCTACAGAGACTGCAGGCGACCAACTTGAAGCTGAATGCGAAGTGCCAGCTCTTCTGCAAGGAAGTGAACTACTTAGGCCACATAGTCTCAGCAACCGGAGTGGCCACAGACCCGGAGAAGAGACAGGCTGTGAGAGATTGGCCTCGCCCGAAGGATAAGAAAGAGTTTCGCAGTTTCCTGGGGCTGTGCAGTTATTACCGCCGCTTCATAAAGGGGTTCTCCAACATCGCAAAAACCCTCACCCTCCTGACAAAGGAACACCGGCCTTATGCATGGACAGAGGAGGCCGAAAACACTTTCCAGCACCTAAAGGAGACCCTGTGCAGTGCTCCAATTTTGGGATTCCCACAACAGGGTGGCGCCTTCATTGTGGACACCGACACCAGCGACCATTGCATTGGAGGTGTCCTATCGCTGATCCAGGATGGCCATGAGCGGGTGATAGCCTACTACAGCAAGACGTTATCCAAGGCAGAGAAGAACTACTGCGTCACTCGACGAGAATTAATTGCGGTAGTAAAGACCTTGGAGCACTTCCACAAGTACCTGTACGGTCAGCCATTACACCTGAGGACTGACCATTCCGCCCTAATCTGGCTATTGAGCTTTAAGAACCTGGAAGGCCAGACAGCACGTTGGGTCCAGAGGCTGCAGGAGTACGACTTCACATCGGAACATCGTAGAGGGAAGAGCCACGGTAACGCAGACGCCATGTCCCGAAGACCCTGTCCAGAAGAGTGCGGCCAGTGCACAAGAGTGGAAGAGAAGGAGCGTGCCGCTGCAGTCCGAGTAGTTGTGGTAGTGCCTGCGGACGGCTGGGATAGCGCAGGCCTGAGGAGGGAGCAGCTGGCGGACACAGACTTGGGGCCACTCTTGGGGGAAGTGGAGGCAGGCACAAGACCAACCTGGGAGGACATCGCACCGAGGAGCACCACCTACAAGTCGTGCTGGTCCCAATGGGACTCGAAGACCAGAGAGGGCGTGCTGTTCCGGGTATGGGAATCACCCGATGGGAAGATGCAGATAGAACAGTTGGTACTTCCAAGAAGTAAGGTCCCGGAAGTCTTGGAGGAAGTGCACGCCGGTACTTCAGGAGGACACCTGGAAGCGAACCGAACGATTGACAAACTGCGGCAGCGCTACTACTGGCTGAGGCTCCGAGCACACGCTGAGAGATGGTGCCATCAATGTCACGTGTGCGCGGCGAGTCGCGTCCCCCAGACTAGGAGCCGGGGTTGCATGCAGCAGTACAATTTCGGAGCGCCATTCGAACGAATCGCCGTGGACATTGCTGGACCGTTCCCAATATCCGACCTAGGCAACAAGTACCTGATGGTGGTCGTGGACTACTTCACTAAGTGGCCGGAGGTGTATGCCATGCCAAACCAAGAGGCAAAGACAATATCTGACTGCCTCGTGGAGCAAGTGTTCTGACGATTTGGGGTGCTGTTGGAGCTACACAGTGACCAAGGTACCAACTTTGAGTCCAACCTGATGAAGGAGGCACTAGAAAGAATTGGGGTTAACAAGACCTGCACAACACCTCTACATCACCAGTCGGATGGCATGGTTGAAAGGTACATCAAGACCTTAGAGGAACATCTGAGGAAGGTCGTGGCCAGCCATCAGCGAGACAGGGACGTCAAGGTGCCACTGTTCTTGCTGGCCTACCGCTCGTCAACACATGACACCATGGGGATGACACCAGCCAGCTTAATGTTCGGCCGAGAGTTACGCCTCCCCTGTGATCTGGCTTTTGGAAGCCCTCTGGAAGCGAAACAGCCAGCGACCGAGTATGTGGAGAACCTGGTGGACCACCTCCACGACATGAACGAGATGGCTCGCCAGAACATCCAGAAGGTGAGCGACCGCATGAAGACCCGATACGACAGGCAAGCCAACAGCCAAGGGTTCCAACAAGGTGACCTGGTCTGGTTGTACCGCCCTACCCGGACCAAGGGATGCTGTCCGAAGCTCCAGCAGCCATGGCAAGGACCGTACCGGGTGGTGAAGAGGATTAACGGTGTGATCTACCGCATCCAGAAGGTTCCCCGAGGGAAGATGTTGGTGGTACACCTGGATCGCCTGGCACGCTATGATTTTGCTGTTCGGGACGACCAGCTTTGAGGAGGGAGCAGTGTCACCCGAACGTCGGAATTCGCAATAGAAACGGCCGGCAGTTAGGCCAGACGGGAAGCTTTCAGGCCACGCCCACCCATTTATCTCGTGTCACCAACTGAAGGGATGATTAGGAGAGCGGCACGAGCCCTGTACCGTCTCTTTCCTCTCCCACCAGACGTCTGGAAACCTCATGATAATTGTGCGCGCCGCAAACCTTCCAGAAACGGCGATCTTCCCTATATAAGGCCTGCAGTGGCCAGTCAGTTCAGTTCTTGGCGAGCAGTCGTGAGGAGCGCCAAGTGAGTGGACAGACTGGAAGACGGTGTACGTGTATCAGAGGAGTTGTACGTAACTGCGAGCGTGCAATGGACCTGTGACAGATGAACTGGTGAATTGTAATTGTGTGCGCTAAGTAATTCTATGTAATCGACAACTGTTTCAACTGTAATTCTCTGGAAATAAAGAATATTCTGAGTTTGTGCAATTGGACTTTTAATTTCACGAACTCTCAAAGTCACAATATCAAAGAATGAGATGACCATAACTTTCCCAGCAGAAGCAACCACTTTTGCTTTTTTGGGGGTTGGTGATGAAGGAGTTTTCCACATTGAGCTTTGCTGTTTGCTCTCAGGATCAAATTGATGTAGCCAAGTTTCATCAGCAGTTCAAAACACGTTTGAAATAAACTCCGGATCTTCCTCTAATATCAACTTTAACTGCATGTTACCTCCATTGCAGCAGTAGGCGATACTGAACATGTCTGAACTTGCCTGGTTCTCACAGGCAGAAACCAGGAGTACCAACAATGAAACTACTACAGCGTGTTTGTTTCACATTAAGCTAACAGAATATAATAAGATTGAATTTTAGTGCAAAAAATTATGACTGTAAAAAAATTATCATTCTTTATTGAACAACCCTTGTAATAATTGAATAAAGTGACCACAACATTGATTCTGAACAAAGTGATGTAGAGGAGTCTATGTCTCTAAAGTTCTGAAAACTGTTCTTCTGGGAAATATAGCTATTGCAAAATGTGAGGAGTGTATTTTTCGAAGGGTGTTAAAATAAAGAGGAACATAGTAAAACATTTTCCTGGGATGATAAGTTCAGCAAGAATTCCTAGAGATGTACTCTCACATTTTCATGCCACTGTTAATTTTGATATAAATGCCTTACAAATGTGACAATCTGCTACTTTCCATCAGACCTTTACCAATTGCTTTTATGTCAGTAAACTATTTTTCAAGCATTCATTTTATACAACAGTGTGCAGATTGCATTCAAATGCAGTGTGCGTGGAAACGGTTTGTAAAATTGGTTGAAAAATTTGCCTACATATTAATAAAGGAAATAGGCTTCAAATATAAGTATCTTTACATTTTTAAGTGTATCAATAAGATTAAAATATTTAGAAATGAATGTGGGGTATACAGTACCTTGCACACCCACTCCTGTTAAAGTTAGCGCCCCCGCTCTTGGATTAACACCAGCGTTTACTACATGTGACACCGCGTGCGGTGACACTGATGATACATGAAATAAGATGGAACACCAGTGGAATGAAATGGCAGGGGAAACAGGAGTACCTAGAGGAAAGCCGTCCTGATGCCGTTTTGTCCACCACAAATCTCACATGCAGTCACCTGGGATAGAATTCAGGGCATTTTGGTGAGAGGCGAGTGGTCGAACCACTCAGCCATGGCACGGCCTATTTGAGCTTTAAAAATTTACTTCAAAGCTCTTCTTCTTCTTCCCCTTCTTTAACTTCCCTAGTTATACCTCTAGTGTGGTGTTAGGGAACTCTGGGTCAGATAGAGAAATCCAGGATGGGTGATTAGCCTGATGCCTTGAATGAAAGTGAGAGAAGTAGATGAACGGAATGAGGGCTAAGTAAATGAAAGAAAAGCTTATAATGAAGCAATTGGTGGAATGATGGAATTGGAGGTCCTGAAAAAACTCACCCCAGTGCCATGTTATCCACCACAAATCTCACATGCGATTGCCTGGGATCAAACCTGGGCTGCCTTGGTGAGAGTCTAGTGGTCTAACCACTCGGCCATGGGTGACTGGAAACCAATCGTTGGCATTTATGAATTAAAGTAAAGCAGAATGTCCTAAATCTGGCCAAAATGGTAAACAAACTATACCTACATGAAAAAGAGAGGGCTGGATGATGGTGCCATTTTTTCAGATGAGGTATTTTTCCAGCTGGTTTTGCAACACCTTGACAACTAGCACCACCAGTCATTTGAAAGAAGAAGAAATAAAGAAATTTTTTTTCCAGGTCTTAAATCTTAGATATGTTATACCGGATTGCTACAGGGTGTCATGTTGCCAAGTCAGACATGAGCTCATTGTGTTAATTGTTCAGTATTACGCTCAATTTCTTCTCGGTAAGCAAGCCAAGTGAAAAGACGATTAGATATTGACATTTCGGAAGTGTGCATCCCTCTCATCATCAGGATATTTATTAAATGTTATAACCACAAATAAATCACTAGATATAACACATATAAACAAGGACAAAACACTATCAAAATTTGCATTACTGAACAAAAGACTGTTTTCAGTAAATTAACAGGAGATGGCGTGAGTATAGAAAATTGTGTCAAAGAAACGTAACTACTTAACTTGATTATCAAGCTGTATTGATCTGTGCTTAAGTTGACAGGTTTCCATTTTTAAGGCCGGTTTCCAAGAGGAGCTGAACTGAAATCCAGCATCACGATTAAACGTGCTCCTCTCAAAGGAAATGGCCAAAGCTCCCTTAATTGTGATGCTGGATTTCAGTTCAGCTCCTCTTGGACACCGGCCTTAAAAATGGAAATCTGTTGAATTAAGAGGCAAAGATCAATACGGCTTGATAATCAAGTTAAGTAGTTACGTTTCTTTGACACAATTTTCTACACTCACGCCATCTCCTGACCTGGCATTCCATTTACTAAAAACAGTCTTTTGTTCAGTAATGCAAATTTTGATAGTGTTTTGTCCTTGTTTATATTTGTGTTATATCCAGTGTTTCATTTGTGGTTATAACATTTAATAAATATCCTGATGATGGGAGAGATGCACACTCCTGAAACATCAATTTCTAATCGTCTTTTCACCTGGCTTGCTTACCGAGAACAACTTGAACATATTTGTCGCCAGAAAAGCTTCAGGTCTTATTTTGTTCAGCATTAGTTTAAGATTGATTCACTTATTAAGATCAATGCAGATTATGGGCATTTCAGCTTCAAACTTATTTTCCTCAAATGTAATTTAACTTTTTGAGTGTTTATGTAGGTTGTATTGGTTATGCATTGGCAGTGTGTACTATAATACATATCATATTTGTCTTCTTGTAAACTATCATTGGTTTGCGAGATGAGTTGTAATAAAGTTCTGCATAATGTCAGTTAACATTTCTGTGTACTAACTGTACAACAGGTTATGAAAAATTCCTTTCTTAACTATCAATCAACCATAACTTTCTGACCTAGGGCTCGTCCTTCATTTAAAACCCAAACCATCCATTCTTATCATTTTCTGCTTTCCATTTTCTCTGTTTGAGAACCCTATCCTGAACCTTTGTTCCCATTCACTTTCTTCCAGTACATTTTCAGTAGTGTCCTTTATGATATCATATAAATACAAATAATTTTGAATCGAACTAGTACTCCATTTGCGATATATTGCTAGTATTTACCTAGAACATGTTTCATCAGGACCTTCCTAGACATTTGCTGAGGAAGGTCCTGAAAAAACATGTTTTAGGTAAACAGTAGCAATATATGGAGCATGGAGTACTAGTTTGACTTAAAATTATATCAATTTTGTGCTTCATTGATCATAGTCCTTACTCACTTAGAACAAATCATTTGTTTCATTTTAGATGTGGAAGAGTAGATCTCGCCATTACTGAAAGTGTGGAAGTTGTTAGCAGTTGGAAGTGTGAATATTGTCATCATGTGAACTACGGAGATTTAAAACAGTGAGTAAACACACTACTCAGTGGAAGTAAAGCTGTAATTAACAGATGAACATGTCCCTCATTTTCCGCTTTGAATTATTTTTCTCTTCAGCCTCACCAATAACTTACTAATACAACGTATAGTATTTTATTTATTTACTTTAAGACATGTGTGTCATATTTTTACTATCAAATATTTCAATTTTAAATTAAGTAAGTTCTTGTCAAATATCCTCTCAGTTGTGTCACTGCATGAATTTGCCTTGCATTTGCCTTTCCAAATGACAGGAAAATTTCACATAGATTGTCTTTAATGGAAATTGAAGTGTTGCATCAGCTGCAGTTAGGTAATAATGGAGATCCTTCTGTGGGAATTGTGTTTCAGCTACAGTCGTATAAAGCTAATTTAAATCCAATAAGAAATGTGAGCATTATGTTTTGTCAAATTTTTACAACCTGTGAGATACATTGTTTCAAAATTTGGATGTAAGTATGAGGACTCTCTGATCTCACCATATTCATCACTTCAGAATTGCATACCCAAACGACAAAGGGTGACTCAGAAATACAGGAAGCTAAGCTGTTGAAAATAGAAACAAAAAATGCAACAGAAACAAATTCACAAGCAAAATTTTTTACCTGGCTTATAGAAATTTTTCCATCTGTCCGCTTCAAGGCAAGTAACATATGTAATAAGTAGGGCCCGGAAGTTGTTGACCTAAAGATTCTCTAAAAATGGGCTATAAAATGCCCTTAAAATGTACAAAAATGCACATAAAATGTAAAAAAAATGAATAATTAATAACTGTCACAGACAAATAATGAATATATGGTTCGAATAAACACATTTTAAAATTAACTTTCGTAGTAAATAATGCAATTATTGATACTAGATAATAAATAAATTCAAAATTCTTCAGGTCATTTTCAATTTTATAAAATATGAAAAAATAAGTTTAATTTAAGTTTGATTTAATGAAAGATAATTTACCTTGGATTTGAGTATTAGTAAATAGATCCTGTGCGCTCACAATTGACTTAGAATCTATCCTATCTAAGCTATTCACCACTTCTGTCACTATTTGAAAATTGCCACAGTGATATTACATGCAGTTAACCCTTTCACCGATATGGATGTCATATGACGTCCAAGTTAAAATGCCCCAAACCGATATAGACGTGTATAGACGTCCTGCGCATACATGCATTTAATGCTCATTTAACACCACTTATTTTAATCTTCCTATTTTACAATAGATTTAAATTAGTTCTATAAGGAATGTAAACATACCCTTAAAGGTTTCTTTTTGAATTGTACACCTCCAAACCTAGATAAATACCCAAGGGCACATCTGCAGATTCACACCAAATAATATTGGTTTCTTTGCAAACTTCTTTCTCGCAACACACTAGACATTTTCGAAATGGTTGCGACTTTTTTGACTGTGGGTGGTATCCTTTTAGGAAAGCGTTTTCTCTCAAGTATGAGGGGTGATGTGGTGAATTTCTTAACCCCCTCCCCATATAAATAGGCCTCTGAGTATTATAATACTCAGTTAGGTTACGAGGTATTTATACATGCAAGTACAGGTAGGTGAATGTCTTGCATGAATTTACAGCTCTGAAAATTACTAAAAATTTGTGCATGGTTACATCCAGTGGTATAAAAATACTTTTTTTACCATTTAACTGTTTTTCGTAAAGAGAGATAGCTAGTAATAGCTGATCCACATCACCCATATTTGACCCGCCATTTCCCCCAAACAATGGTGTAGCTAACATGCCATCTGTAGACCAGTACACGTCACTGCTACCTATATCCTAAACATCTCCTTCATAATCGCACAACAGATCTTCCAGATTTTCTCCAGTAATATCAGAAGCCTGTATACATCATACACAAGGTAATTTATTTGCTACATTATGAGGATAAGCCATGGTTAACATTGAAATTTAACAATTTCAAATGTGCCGTTCATTTAGCTTTTGGTAGCTATAAGAAATCACTCTGAACACAGAGAGAGTATAAATAACTAAAATACTGAGTGAAAATAGCTGCATAAGGCTACCAGAAACCTTGGTTGAGAAACACTGTAATAACAGATGCTGACAGGGAGTTTTCTTTCCAGCATGTGTGTGTAACGCAACATATTCTCGTATAAATATTATAAATATTAAAAGCAGAAGCATTATTAACAGTGAAGTATTCTTCATATTTAAGTTTGAATTTATGAGTCACTATGTTTACACTCAGTCTTCACTTACTTGTTGTTGTATAATTGTTTAAACGTTTTCAAGATCATTCGATCTCATCATCAGCTGTTTGGTGACTAAATGAACCTTCCTCTTCTTCCACTACTACGGAGCTCCGATCACTCTGCCATCTGGTGTTAGGGGCACTAAGTTTTAATACTTCATTTAATGCCGGGATTTCAAAATTTATAACTTTATCACAGTTTTTGTTTATGAATATTTTTTCCCAAATATCCAATTCTATGGGTGTACTTAAAGATTTTAACAGTTTAATGTTGTGGCCAATGTTGTGGTTTTCTGTCCAAAAATGGTGTGAAACTGCAGATTTTTCTGTTTGTTTCAACTTAATGTTCCTCTGGTGTTCTTTTTGCCTGGTTAACATGTTTCTCTTAGTTTTTCCTATGTAGCTTTTTTCACAGGTTTCACAATTAATCTGATAAATTCCTGATTTCAAATTGTTGGGGATTGTATTTTTCAGTGGTTTATTTAGCAGGTTCCTCAGACTGAATTTGTTTTGGGGTGCTAGTTTTAAGTTTAGTCTTTTGAAGATTCGTTCAAATTTTCTAAAAGCCCATGGATGGTAGGTGAATTTTCTGTATTGCCAATTTGTGTTATTAAGTGGTGTGAGAGTGGTATTTTTTGATATTATCTTCAGTTTTTCTTTTCTCTTCATCATGTTCCTTATGATGGCTGGGTTGAATCCATTTAATACCGCTATGTCTTTTATGTGTTGTTCTTTCAAAAATTCATCCTTACTCAGTGGGACGTTGTATAGCCGGTGAATTAGACTTCTAAAGGCAGCTAGTTGATGTGAAACTGGGTTGTATTCATTTTTCTTTATGTAATTATCTATGTGTGTGGGCTTCCTGTATATTCCAAAATCTACACCATGACGATTTCTAGTTATCTTGAGGTCCAAAAAGGGTAGGGTGTTGTCTCTTTCTACTTCCATAGTAAATTGGATGTGATTATCTTGCAGGTTTAGTAATTTTAGAGAATCTTCTCTAAGTTTTTCCGGAATGATAGCAAAAATATCATCAACATATCTCTGCCAAAATTTATAAATCTGTTTGAAAGCCTTTACTATGTGTGTTTCAAAATAGCTCATGTATAGGTCTGCTAAAATAGGCGAAAGTGGGCTCCCCATTGCTAAACCTTTTGATTGTCTGTAGAATTTTTGGTTAAACATGAAGTAATTATTCCTTATGCATAAATCTGTAAGATTGATAATGTCATCTATTTCTCTGGGGTCCATTGTAGTCTGGGTTAGCCATTTTTTGAGGAATGTAGGTATTTTTTCTACTGGAATGCTTGTAAAATAGCTGATGATGAGATCGAATGATCTTGAAAACGTTTCAATTATACAACAAGTAAGTGAAGACTGAGTGTAAACATAGTGACTCATAAATTCAAACTTAAATATTCTCGTATGATTATCGCTTGGTATAGCATAAATAAGCTAAAACCTTGAACCGGAGAAGTCGCTTGCATAGCTATATATACATACATTCGTTCATATACACACAAAATGATTCAAATATTAGGCGCGTTCGGCACAAAGAATACCTTTTGCTACAGTGAAACAAAGTAGTGAAATTTGAACGATTTATTAATGTAGTCTCTACTTTTTTGTATACTGCCTTTAATGGGTTTGAAACCAGTTTTTGTTTCATTTAAATAACTTAATAAATATGGAGGATATGGAATTGTATTTATGATGCATTTTTACAGCATTTAACAATTTAAATGTCTTGTTCTGTTTATTGGGTATCCGTTTCCAGCCCCTGAAGGTTTAGATGGCCGTCGATGAAGCGGCTAACCATGTACCCCAACGTGTTAAAATTGGTGCCGGGGGCAAAGTTATATTAGGGGCTTTTTCTTTTAAATACATTTATTTGCGAGCTCTTCAAAATGTGAAAAAAAAAAAAAAAAAAAAAAAGACTTATTTCCACAGTAAAGAAAATATTTTTGAAAGCGCCAACCCAAACTATGTTTTTCTGTGGATGCAATCCACACGTATTGCATGATCAGCTATTCCTTAAATTGATGCGTCATAAATTCACCAGCACTGTTAGGATGCTGACCTGTGTTAATTACATGTTTACCACATTTACAAAGTTACTATTTCATAAAAGATATATAAATGAACTTTTAATCACAGATTATTTTAAAAGCCCCCAAAAAGCTCATGGGTCAGTGTTAGGTCCACCATGGGAATCGAACCCTGGCCTCCCGAATGCGGGCTACAGATGAAAATGCCCATAAATTCGTGAAAATGAAAGAAAATGACCAGAAAATGCATTTAAATGTTAAAAAATGACTATTATAAAAATGTTGAAAAAGTGCATCTTTATTACCTATAAAAACCATATATATCTAACGTATTTGTTGTAGAATGCACTTAATTTCCAATAAGCATCGTCTATGACAACTCAGAAAAAAGATGATTTTTTTCATCAAAATATGGGCCCTAGTAATAAGTGTTTCGGAATGTTTCTGTTATAATGTGCCAAACATACTTTTGAATTACTCATATTATTATATTTTTCTGTTTTACTTTTGTCGTCTGTAACACAAACACCAGCCTTTTCCAGGAGTTGGCTGATCTTGGTCTGCTTGCTGCAGTTGATTTTCCTGTTCAGGAGGGTCCCATTATTGTCCCATGGTCTGTTAAGATGTGAACTTATATTAGACAATCATTTAATTGAACAAGTAAATGCATTTACATTTTTAGGATCTACAGTATCATACATTAAAGAAGTAGATACTGGAACTAAAGTTGAAAGTTTTTCAAAAATATATGCAACAATTGAGGGAACATTAAGAAATAAAGTAAGAAAGGATACAGTGATGAAATTCTATAAAACCATGGCCATTCCAGTAGCTCTGTACAGTAGTGTAACTTGGACAGTGACAAGCAGATTACAGAAGGCAGAAACAAGATTTTTAAGATCAGTCACTAGAAGAGACAGAATAAAGAATGATGATATAAAAACATTACAGATCTTTAACATAAATGAACAAAAGTGACTAGAACATGTAGATAGAATGTAGTGGAGGAAAAGCCCATTTATGGACTTAAGCTGTGTTGGAGGGTACAGTGGGGCATGTGGGCTTTACTTTGAGTGTACTACTCCACTAAAAATGCTCCACCGGATTGGGAAGGAGAAATGTTCCTCGGAATCGCCTAAAGCACCCTCGCATTTCAGGAAGTAATCAGAGCTATCTCACAGTGCGATTCAGTGGGAGTAGGTTTTTGGTGCAGGGATACAGGCTTGACATAGAGCCCAGCTTATCCCCTGCGCATTGTAGTGTCACCCAATAATAGGAAGGCACAACCAACTGACAGTTGAGTGGGGGACAGGAGGCATTTAGCCCACGCCTACCCATTTATCTTGTCGTGCTAAGGGGATGGTTAGGGAAGCATCATGTAACGTCTCTTTCCCCTCCCCTGACTTCTGGAACAACCAGGATGATTCACTGAGCCGCGAAACTTACACAGCGATCTGCGTATATAAGGGATGCAGTGGATGAGTCAGTTCAGTTCTTGGCGAGCAGCCGTGAAGAGCGCAGTGCCAGCGAACGGACTGGAAGACTGTGTACGTGTATCAGAGGAGTTGTACGTGATTGTGAGTGTGGAGTGGACCTGTGACAGACGAACTGGTGGATCATAATTGTGTGCGCTACGTTATTCTATGTAATCGGCAAGTGTTCCAACTGTAATTCGGTGGAACTAAAGAACATTTTGAGTTTGTGCAATTGGACTCTTAATTTCACGAATCCACAAAGTCATAACGGGTGTCAGGAGTGGGGATAATAGCCATGAAATCGGCATTCGAAAAGATTTTGGAGAAGATGATGGAAATGAAGGCCGAACTGACCTCGGAAATGAAAGCAGCAAATGACAACCTTGCTGCGGAACTGCTGGCCGCGGAACAGAAACAAATGAATACGGCTAACGACAACCTCACCACCGAGCTGAAGGAAATAAAGACGGCGAATGACAACCTCGCTGCGAAGACGGAAGCTGCAAACAACTTGGCCACGACAATGACTGCGAAGATGACCGAATTGACCACGGAAATGAAAGCGGCGAATGAGGCTCTCGCCGCCAAGTTTGAGGAGCAGTTGGCTGGCGTAAAGGAGGACGTCACAGAGTTAGGCGAGCGCGTCGAGTACCTGGCGAGCCGCGTTAATGAGCTGGAAGGAAAGGCCGAGAGCAGCGTCAAGTCCCTGAACGACATGGTGGAGGACGTTGTCGGCAGGAGGCTGAAGGGACGCGACACAACATCTGCACGCGTCAAACCTCCCAAGTACGACGGCGCGTCTACGTTCGAGGTCTTCCGCCGCCAGTTCGACACATTGGCCAGGCATAACAAGTGGTCACCGGAGGAAGAGGCCGCACAGCTAATAGCCAGCCTCCAGGGACGGGCCGCGGAAGCTCTAAACGCGGTCCAGACAGCGGCGGCTCCCTAGGACATCTGGGAGGTCCTGGAGAACCGTTTCGGGAACCACCGCCTAGCCGCAACCTACCGCAGTTAGCTGAAGACAAGGTCGCAACAGCCAGGGGAGACGCTACAGGAGTTCGCCCTGACGATTGAGCACCTGGCTAGCAAGGCCTTGGTTGACCTTCCACCGGAGAACGTATCCCGGGAAGCCGCCTACGCCTTTGTCGACGGGGTACGAGACACCGAGATACGTCAGCGCCTAATGCTCGGCGACTACACAACCATCCACGAGGCGCTGACGGCAGCATTGAGGATGGAGGCGGCAAAGGTGACGGCTGTCCCGACGTCGAGAACGAGGAGTGTCCGCTACACCGGAGACAGAAGACCAGCCGAGCGACGCCGGCGAAGACCTAGTGTCCTGTGTTGGGGGTGTGCACAGCCGGGGACACCTAGAGAGAGACTGCGGATACCGGGAAGAGCAGCCGGAAAAACGAGTAACGCCCCGCGAGGAGCACGTCGGCGCCGTCCACACCATCTCGAGTGACACTGCGCGCCGTCAGCCGGCGGGTGCATGACAGCCTCATCGCGGACGGTTGGGTGAGAAGGAAGCCGTGCCGCGTGCTGGTGGACACCGGGGCAGCCGTGACCGTCATCAGACCTGACATAGCCAAGGGTTTGCCGTCGAGGAAGCCGAGCCGACCATACCAGCTGATGACAGCATTCGGCGACACCTTGCCTGTGAAGAAGGAGGCTCTGCTGAAGCTGACCTTGGGACGGAGTGCCGTGCGTCTGTGGGTGTTTGTCGCAAAGGTGGCTGAGGAGGTGATTCTGGGACTGGATGCCCTCAGGAGCCACGAGGCGACGGTCGACGTCGGCAGGAAGGTCCTGTGGCTCAACGGAGAAGAGGTTATACTCCGTCAACCCGAAGAGCACCTTGGAATCTGAAGGGTTGTCTTGAACGAAGACATGGTTGTCCCCGCGAGGAGCGAGGTGATGGTGACTGCGCGACTGGAAGGCCAGAGAACCAGGAACATGATGTTGGACCAGAAGACGCCTGTACACGGACTATGTGGAACCAGGGCATTGTTGCTGTCCGAGAGGAGGTGCCAGTGAGACTGCTAAATCCAACGGACACCGATCACGACGTCCAGGCCAGAACGGAGTTGGGAACGTGTGAGCCCGTGGTAAGCATAACAGCAATCGACAAGACACAGGAGCTAGTGCCGATGCAAAACATGGGGCCCCAGCTAGAAGGCCTACTGGAGAGAGCGGCCGACCACCTGACCACAGAGCAGCTGGAGAAAGTTCGACAACTGCTGAGACGATGCCAGCTCGTCTTCAGCCAAGATAGCAGTGACTATGGCCGCACGGACAAATTGCTTCACCGCATCGACACTGGGGGCGCCCGGCCTATTCGGCAACCACCTAGACGCGTTCCGCTGGCGAAGCAAGGGGCGCTGCGAGACATGCTGGAGGACATGAGATCCAGGGGAGTGATTGAAGAGTCTGACAGCCCTTGGTGTTCCCCTGTAGTCTTGGTGACGAAGAAGAACAGCGAGCTACGCCTCTGCGTGGACTACAGGAAGCTGAACGCTGTCACCCGGAAGGACTGTTTTCCCTTACCCCGAATTGACGACACCCTGGACACACTAGCAGGTGCACAGTGATTCTCGACCCTGGACCTGAAGTCGGGCTACTGGCAGGTAGCTCTAGACCTGAGAGACAAGGAGAAGATCGCATTCTCGACAGGCCAAGGGCTTTGGCAGTTCACAGTTATGCCCTTTGACCTCTCCAATGCACCAGCTAACTTCCAACGCCTCATGGAGTCAGTGAAGAGAGGACTGACTTATGACGCCTGCTTGCTATACCTGGACGACATCGTCATCGTCGGTAAGACTTTTGAAGACCATCTCGAGAATCTGAGTAAGGTGCTACAGAGACTGCAGGCGACCAAGTTGAAACTGAACGTGAAGAAGTGCCAGCTCTTCCGCAAGGAAGTCAACTACTTGGGCCACATAGTCTCAGCAACCGGAGTGGCCACAGACCCGGAGAAGACACAGGCTGTGAGAGATTGGCCTTGCCCAAAGGATAAGAAAGAGTTGCGCAGTTTCCTGGGGCTGTGCAGTTATTACCGACGCTTCATAAAGGGGTTCTCCAATATCGCCAAGTCCCTCACCCGCCTGACAGAAGAACACCGACCTTATGTGTGGACGGAGGACGCCGAAGACGCTCACCATGGCCTGAAGAAGACTCTATGCAGTGCTCCAATTTTGGGATTTCCACAACCAGGCGGCGCCTTCATTGTGGACACCGATGCCAGCGACGAGTACGATTTCACCTCGGAACATCGTAGAGGGAAGAGCCATGGTAACGCAGACGCTATGTCCCGAAGAACCTGTCCAGAAGAGTGCGGCCAGTGCACAAGAGTGGAGGAGAAGGAGCGTGCCGCAGCTGTCCGAGTAGTTGTGGCAGTGCTTGCGGACGGCTGGGATAGCGCAGGCCTGAGGAGGGAGCAGCTGGCGGACGCAGACTTGGGGCCACTCTTGAGGGAGGTGGAGGCAGGGACAAGACCGACCTGGGAGGACATCACACCAAGGAGCGCCACCTACAAGTCGTACTGGGCCCAATGGGACTTGCTGAAGATCAGAGAAGGCGTGCTGTTCCGGGTATGGGAATCACCCGTTGGGAAGACGCAGAGAGAACAGTTGGTACTTCCCCGGAGTAAGGTTCTGGAAGACTTGGAAGAAGTGCAGGCCGGTACTTCAGGAGGACACCTGGGAGCGAACCGAACAATTGACAGACTTCGGCAGCGCTACTACTGGCTGAGACTCCAAGCAGACGCTGAGAGATGGTGCCGTCAATGTCATGTGTGCGCGGCGAGTCCTGGACCCCAGACTAGGAGCCAGGGTAGCATGCGGCAGTACAACGTCGGAGCGCCTTTCGAATGGATCGCAGTCGACATAGCTGGAACATTCCCAGTGTCCGACCAAGGCAACAAATACTAATGGCGGTCATGGACTACTTCACCAAGTGGGCGGAGGTGTATGCCATCCCGAACCAAGAGGCAAAGACAATCACAGACTGCCTCGTGGAGCAAGTGTTCTGCCGATTTTGGGTGCCGTTAGAGCTGTACAGTAACCAGGGTACCAATGTTGAGTCCAACCTAATGAAGGAGGCACTACAAAGGCTTGGGGTGAACAAGACCCGCACGACGCCTCTACATCCCCAGTTGGATGGCATGGTCGAAAGATACATCAAGACCTTAGAGGAACACCTGAGGAAGGTCGTGGCCAGCCATCAGCGAGACTGGGACGTCAAGGTGCCACTGTTCTTGCTGGCCTACCGCTCGTCAACACATGACACCACGGGGATGACGCCAGCCAGCTTAATGTTCGGCCGAGTGTTACGCCTTCCTTGTGACCTGGCTTTTGGAAGCCCTCCGGAAGCAAAACAGCCAGCGACCGAATATGTGGAGAACCTTGTGGACCACCTCCACGACATGCACGATATGGCTCGCCAGAACATCCAGAAGGCGAGCGACCGCATGAAGACCCGATACGACAGGCAAGCCAACAGCCAAGGGTTCCAGCAAGGTGACCTGCTTTGGTTGTCCCGCCCTCACCGGACCAAGGGATGCTGCCCGAAGCTTCTGCAGCCTTGGCAAGGACTGTACCGGGTGGTGGAGAGGATTAACGACGTGGTCTACCGCATCCAGAAGGTGCCCCGAGGAAAGATGTTGGTGGTACACCTGGATCGCCTGGCCCGCTATGATGGTGCTGTTCGGGACGACCAGCTTTGAGGAGGGAGCAGTGTCACCCAGTTATCGGAAGGCACGGCCAACTGACAGCTGAGTGGGGGACAGGAGGCATTCAGGCCACGTCTACCCATTTATCTTGTCACCGTAACTGAGGGGATGGATAGGGAAGTATTACGTACCGTCTCTTTTGCCTCCCCCTGACTTCTGGTACAACCAGGATGATTCACTGAGCCGCGAAACTTCCAGACACAGCGATTGCGAAAATAAGGGATGCAGTGGATGAGTCAGTTCAGTTCTTGGCGAGCAGCCGTGAAGAGCGCAGTGCTAGCGAATGGACTGGAAGACTGTGTACATGTATCAGAAGAGTTGTACGTAATTGTGAGTGTGGAGTGGACCTGTGTCAGACGAAATGGTGGATCGTAATTGTGTGCGCTACATAATTCTATGTAATCGGCAAGTGTTCGGTGGAAATAAAGAACATTTTGAGTTTGTGCAATTGGATTTTTAATTTCACGAACCCACAAAGTCACATTAGCTATGATTAGGTAGGATTCCTGGTGATATTTGGTAGGAACTTTTCGGGTATTTATCACGCCGTAGCACTGCGTCCTCATAGGGCCTTACCTTTTTGTTAAGAATATATGAAATCCCTTTCATGGGTATGGTAAAAACATGCTTCTTGCAGTGCTTTAATTACCTGAATATGGGTATTTTGCATCAGGAAGGTCAGTAGTCCTTCTCACAGTGGTTCTATTTTTGGTACCATTTGATGCAGTAGGAATAATACACTAAAATTATTAAATTGTTTTGATTGTTCATGATGCTGTCAATTGCCAAGATCATATCAGTGCTAGTGGTGTGATGGAATATAACTTGTAGGAGCTCTTTTACATGCCAGTAAATTTACTAACATTTAAGCACTCTTAAAAACCATAATTCTGGGATGAATTTGAACCTAAGACTGTGGGATCAATCGGCAATGCCTAATGAGCTATCCAAACCTTCTGAGATCAGACACTAAATAAACTCAGTGGTACCTTTCATTTGATTCAGCATGTTTCAGCCTGACTGTGCTTGTCTGAACTTGTTTCTATAGATCATGAATAATCTTCTGTATTTTGACAAGCACTTATAGTTAGAACAAAATTGTGATGTCATGTTATACACTCATAGAGATAAAATACATAAAAGAGAGTTCATTGAGCTGCTCTTTACAAAATAAAAAATTAAGCTTGAATACCTCCCCTCTTTATATTCCTAGGATTCGGTTTTGTTTTTATGGCCAAAGCTAATTTAGCTACACAGTTTTGCTTGATGCATTGTTTCTGGTAATGCAACTCTCTCACTGCTTATCAATGATTATTTGTCAGCATCCCCTAACTTCTCCTAAATCTTATGCTTTCCTTAATCATTCTGCTGAGAAATGCTCAAATTCTGTCTATTTTATGAATAATATACTTGTTCTTTGCCATTTTTGTGGAAAGCCCCATGGAGTTGCTTTGATGGCTTCCTGATGTTTAGAGGTATAGTTTTGACTCCCTGGTAGACCTTGCTCAAACACCAAGCACTCCAGAATATATTTTGAAGCACGAATGAACTTTGAATGGATTCTGGACAGAGAGGCAGATGAAGTGGGTTTATCTCCAGGATCCTGTTTTTGGATGAATTAAGATTCTACAACATTGGTACTGTATATCCTGATAGCGTGCATTGGCAAGTGTACGAGTAATGATAATCACCAGGAATTCCAAACAAGTAGAACTTTAATATATAATTTTGAGTCATACTATTATTCCATGCTTTATATGTCGCTAGTGTTTGCCTAGAACACATTTCCTTAGGACCCTCCTAAAATCCTTAGCTAAATCAAGTTGAAGTTCAGGTTCTCATCAAAGGTAATGTCAAAATTGAAGAGTAATAGCAGTTGTAGCTTTCCTGACAGCATGAGTATTCCAAGTTCTCTCAGGCTTCAAGCCAGTGTAGATGTGGTGATGTACCAGCGTTTCGGGAGCATACATTGTTCCCGTCTTCAGGGTATGCTGAATGAGTTAAACTGGTGTTATGCTTTTTTTTATGGGACAGTCCATGTGCTCTGCGCGGGCCAATGAGAGGCGCCGAGACGTTGCCGCTTGAGGTGGATCGAAGCACGGACCTAAAAGAAAACTATCTGGTCGGGTGACTTTCTCAGAGGTTAATTTGGTGTTCCTGTGCTGAATTTGGTATAACTTTAAAGCCAGTTTCCATGCAGTATTTAATTGAAGTCCTGAGTCTCTGTTGAGATTGCGTCTTTCCAAAAGTATAGGCAATGAATGCTTCCTGCACTCTTCGTGGCCAGTAGCCCGCGCTTTTGGCAATAACAGTTGTTCTGTCAAAATCGGCCCGGTGGTCCTGTTCTTAACAATGTGCAGCCAGACCTGATTTTTCCAGTTGCGTCAGGCAATCTGGTGGCTATTGTTCTCCCAGTTTGTCCGATGTAAGGAATCCCGCATTCACAGGAAATGCGGTAAACACCTGGCACTCTCAGTTTGAGGTCATCTTTGACTGGTCTGAGCAGATTTCTGATTTTGGGTGGTGGGTCATGTATAGTTATGTGTTTGGACAGTATTCTGCTGATAATACTGGATAGCAGAATACTGTCGAAACTGGGGTAATTTGTCACTTCCTTGCTTGTGGAAATCATGTGGCTTTGAGTTAAAAAAGTCGTTAAGCTATGTTCGTAGCCCATCTTCATACTGAAAGGAAGTTCCTTAAAGGTTTCATAGAGTGGAAAAGGTGAAAATCTGAAGGTGCTAGAACTAGTGAATAAAGTGGGTGCAGAATGACCTCCCAAACCAACTGCTGGATAGTGGTTTGGTCAGGTTAGCAGTGTGTGTACAGTTATCATGTAGTAGCATTATTTCACACAGTCCTTCGGGTCATTTCTCTTTGATAGCATCTGCAAGACGTCCCAGTTGTTGGCAATAAATGTTGGCACTGATGGTTATACCTTGGGGAAGCAATTCATAGTACAGCACATCCTCACTGTTCCACCAAGTGCATAACATTATCCTCTTTGGATGCGTGCTGATCGTTGTACAAGGGTTGTACTTTAGTTCGGGCTCAACCACTCCTTTCTTTTCCTTAGGTTAACATAGAGACACCATTTCTTGTCACCAGTAACAATCCTGGATGGGAATGCTCAATGTTATTCACGAGCCAGTTGATGGCAGGAAGCAGAGTTACATATATGGCCACCCATTGATTTATTTGATTTTGGGTTACAGCTTATGGTACCCATATACCTGCTTTTTGGACCTTTACCCATTGAATGCTAATGTTTCATGATGGTGGAATGATCACTGTTCATTATATTTGCCAGTTCTTGAGTACACTCACACAGATTGTCATGGATTAGTGTATTTAGACAATCTTAATCAAATTCTGTAGGTTGTCCTGAACGAGGAGAGCTACTCATGTCAAATCGACCCTCCTTAAAACAAGAAAAACATTTTCTTGTCATGCTGTCGCTGATAGCATTGTCCCCATACATGGTGCAAATCTTTTTGGATGCCTCCTCTGCTTTTGCCCCTCTATAGAATTCAAAGAGAAGATGATGTCAAAAATGTTCCACTTTGTCCACTTGACAGTCCATTTTCTAGCATCCACAGTTACACTCACCATCTTCAAACGATAAACTGTGATATGTAAACTGATTGCACAACAGTGGATCTTTACATAAAAAGCAACGATTGATAAACCCATTGTAACAGGAGTACCAACTCATGAAACAAAAGTGCTATGAACTTATGCACCAACATAATATAAAGTAAGATGAGTTGTATTTTTTTACACATTAGCTTCACCTACGTACCTATATTGAGGACATATTTCATAAATCATCGTTTGCATCATCAGCTCTAATGCGACTAAAGCTTGATCCAGTAGTGTGGGTAGTTCTGGAGTTGCTGCTGCCATCTGTTGATTATGTGATTTAATTTTTGTTTCATGTTGCATGCCTTTGCAAATTTTTCAGCATATGCCACTGGTTAGGAAAGCAGTTGATGTGTTAAAAACAATGTGAACGCATTATTGAAATAAAGATGCAGTAATCATGTATTTAAATTATGTTAATGAATTAACAGTTGAAAGCATTTGAAGCCTGCAGTTGTAAAACTGTAATGTTTATGAATTAGTCATTGAATGGCTACATTTCTGAAACTTACAATTTCTTTAACTAATGAATATATTGTAACAGATAGCTTTCTGTTCTTTTGTCTGTTAAATTATGTCACAGTTACTACCTCATACTGTTGAATGGGTATTTTGCTATTTATATTTTCAGATTAGAAGCAGATGTGAAAAGACTGAAAAGTGATCTTCAGTCTAGCAGGCAATTGGAACAGGATCTTCGTAGCCAAATAAATGTGCTTATTTCAAGTGAAAAAAATTTAAAAAGTGAATTAGCACAAGTCCAGCAAGACAATGATAACCTTCAAACAAGGTAAGTAAGCTTTCTTTAAATTAATTTATCATTAATTTATCATAACAAAACTGTTTTCAACACTTCCAAGAAAGGAACTGAAGCTTTCTTTAATATTCCAAGAAGCTTGATCTCATTTGCAGGAAATTGTAGCTGCTTCCTTGAGGTTGATTATTGAAGTTGGGAATAATGAGTACTTCAACAGTTCCAAGAAGTTATAACTAAGGGTATCGAGGATAATAAATTTTCATATCCATAAATCTGAGAGATATCTTTTGTCTGACACATGAAAAACTGAATGTTGGTATTTGAAAATGTTCAGTAACTCACAAATCTTTTTATTAATTACAAGTAGCTGGCATGCTTTAATTAGTTTAAGAGTACTCACTCAGACTGCAGATGTTCAAAAATTCCTCCGAAACATGTTGTTCAGTCATATCCTGACCATCTTCAGCGGGCCAGGCTGCAGCAACTGAATGTGGTCTTCCTTCTTTCTCTTCAAGAAACATATAACTCCGCCCATTGGAGGTCTCCTGATTTCCAATGGCAACCTTTGAAACTGGAACACTGGTACCATTCTCGACTGAAGAGATGATCTTACTGAACACAGATGATTTTTGTAATTTACGTCCTCCAACGGTAAGTCATATCGGACGATGAATGGAGGAATGGATGAAATGATGCTCAAATGAGTCCGGGGTCCATGGAGCTTAGAGTTATCCGACATTCGTCTGACAGGATAAGGGAAAACCCCGGAAAAAACCTTATCCAGATAACTCACCCTGACCGAGATTCGAACTCGGGACCTCTTGAACGTGAGGCAGACATGCTACCACCACGCTACCAAGGTGGGCACACAGATGATTGGATGTCACCTGTGTTATTGACAAGATGAAGTTGGATCGTCTCTGGACGTGAAGAAATTAGACTGTTAGGTGTTTGTTGAGGGCAATGTACTTTCTCTTCCATCTCCTTCACTGAAATCCTAGGCTGGAAAAAGGAAATGTTATGCATTAGATTGTAAAGTAAAATTCATACAAAAGGTGGCACTTAATAGACATAATACCAGAATCTCAGAAACTATTTGTAGTTGGTTTATTAATACTCACTTGTTTATATTTATGAGAGACTAGTTTCAAAGGCATTCGCCTACATTTTCAATCTCTTTCCAACTGGCATCTGTTGTCTGCTCTCTCTCTCTCTCTGGTGGTGGAACTATGAACTTCTTTGTCAAATTATCTACTGGTGGGATTTCAAAGTTTATTACACGATCCTTATTTTTCCATATGAATATGTTCTCCCATGTTGTCAATTTATTTTGGTTTATCACTCCTTTTAATAATTTTGGATTTGGATCAATGTCAAGGTTTTCATTCCAAAAGTGAAATGCTACTGCTGACTTATCTTCTTGTTTCAATCTGATGTTTCTAAAGTGCTCTTTGACTCTGGTTTTTAGACTTCTTTTAGTTTGACCTATGTAGCATTTTTCACAATTCTTACAACTTATTTGGTATATTCCGGATCTGTTAACTGATGGGATTTCATCTTTTGTTTTTGAATTTAGCAATTTTAAAATTGAGTGTCTATTAGTAGATGCCAAGATGATATTTTGTTCCTTGAAGATCTTTTTAAATTTATTAAATGTTTTTGGGTGGTATGTGAATGAACTGAATATGCTATTACTTTCTTTTTCTTTTGTAAATGTGGTTGCTTCCTTAATGGTTTTCTTTAGTTCAGCTTTTCCAATTTTCTTCAACACCAAACTTTTGTTGTATCCATTTTCTTCTGCTATGTGTAGTATTGTTTTTTGTTCTTTGAAATATTCTTCTTTTTCCATGGGTATGTTGACTAGTCTGTGTGTAAGGCTGTTTATTATTGCATGTTTATGTGTAATTGGGTTGTGGCTATTATTTTTTATGTAATTTTCTGAATGTGCTGGTTTTTAGTAGTGCCTAATTTCATCAGAAAAGTAGTAAAATTTGATAAAAATAGTAGACAACAAAAGGCAGCAGAGAAAAAAGTGCTAGAAGTTGAAAAGAACAAACACTACAGAAATAGAAATACATTAGAAATAAAATTGTACCATTTGCATAAAAAACTTACCAAACAATTAGGACATATATTTTGGGAAAATTTCGAAAACAATTTATTTGCATATCTTAATGGAAAAATGAAGACAACAACGGCAAATTTAAAAAATAAACTTAAAAATTTATGCCAGAAAAAGCAAAAAGACAAACATAACCTAAAAGATCATTCAAACAATGTTGTTAACCTATCAAACCAAAGTTTCACAAAACCAGAACTGAATATGCTAAATCTAGGTTTAAAAACATGTGTAGACTATTCCAACCAAATTGAAGAGTATATTGCTGACATCCAAATTGCTACACAAACACTTAATGAAGAAAATAGAAACACAGTAAAAAGCAAATGCTCCAAAATAGTAGAACAGATTAAAAATGATAAGAAAATTAATTTTAGTAGCCAAATTATAAAAGCCCTTAAAAAGAAACCAGTTATTTATACTAAAGCAGACAAGGGAAAAAGAAGATTACACGAAAAGAATGGAAGATTTGTTGGAAGTCAATAATTACCAAAAAGTAGAAACTAACCCTTTAAAGTACTGCATTGAAACCACAAATAAAACTCTAAAAGAAAGCAAAGTAATTAACAAAAAAGAATTTCACAAAATTATAGTAGATAACCCAAAATTACCAAGGGTATATGGGCTGCCAAAAATTCATAAAACAGGGAAAGGCATGAGACCTATCACTAGTAGTATAAATGCCCCACATATAATTTGGCCAAATGGTTGCTAAATAAATTTAATAGTTTCCCAAAATTCGAAAGTGCAAATTTAAAAAACTCTTTAGATTTAGTAGGAAAAATCAAAAATATAAATTTGGACAAAAATGACAGACTGGTTTCATTTGATGTCACATCTTTATTTCCAAACATACCAACAGAAAAGTTACAGACTGTATTAAAAAAAAGTGGCTAACTACAGTAGAAATGGAAGCAATAGAAGCAGAAGAATACATTTCTCTAACAAAAATATGCATTGAACAAAACTTCTTCAGCTTTAATGGAAAACACTACAAGTAGAAATCAGGGTTATCAATGGGCAATCCACTTTCACCTTTTTTGGCTAACTTATTTATGAGTGCATTTAAAACACAAATCAAAAAGTCCTTCCCATTGATCTTCAAAGTTTGGTATAGATATGTTGACGACATCTTTGCAATTGTACTGAATAAACATTTAGAAGATGCATTAAAATTACTCAATGTGCAAGAAAGGGCTATAAAATTCACTATAGAAAAGGAAGCCAGTGGAAAACTCTCTTTCTTGGATCTAAATATCATCAGGAATGACACAAAAATAAAATTTGGAATTTACAGGAAACCAACACATTCAGAAAATTACATAAAAAATAATAGCCACAACCCAATTACACATAAACATGCAATAATAAACAGCCTTACACACAGACTAGTCAACATACCCATGGAAAAAGAAGAATATTTCAAAGAAAAGAAAACAATACTACACATAGCAGAAGAAAATGGATACAACAAAAGTTTGGTGTTGAAGAAAATTAGAAAAGCTAAATTAAAGAAAATCATTAAGGAAGCAACCACATTTACAAAAGAAAAAGAAAGTAACAGCATATTCAGTTCATTCACATATCACCCAAAAACATTTAATAAATTTAAAAAGATCTTCAAGGAACAAAATATCACCTTGGCACCTACTAATAGACACTCAATTTTAAAATTGCTAAATTCAAAGACAAAAGATGAAATCCCATCAGTTAACAGATCCGGAATATACCAGATAAGTTGTAAGAATTGTGAAAAATGCTACATAGGTCAAACTAAAAGAAGTCTAAAAACAAGAGTCAAAGAGCACTTTAGAAACATCAGATTGAAACAAGAAGATAAGTCAGCAGTAGCATTTCTCTTTTGGAATGAAAACCATGACATTGATCCAAATCCAAAATTATTAAAAGGAGTGATAAACCAAAATAAATTGACAACATGGGAGAACTAATTCATATGGAAAAATAAGGATCGCGTAATGAACTTTGAAATCCCACCAGTAGATAATTTGACAAAGAAGTTCATAGTTCCACCACCAGAGAGAGCGCAGACAACAACAGATGCCAGTTGGAAAGAGATTGAAAATGGAGGCGAATGCCTTTGAAACTAGTCTCTCATAAATATAAACAAGTAAGTGACGAGTATTAATAAACCAACTACAAATAGTTTCTGAGATTAATTTTGATGTTACTGTTACTAAATTCCTCCAAACACATATAACAATACCAGAACCTTATTTCCTTCGAACTTAATTGCTTATACACTGTATATATCATCATCAGTGATAGAAAACTCTGGAAAAATTACTTATCCAGATAACTCACGCCGGCCCAGATTCAAATTCAGGACCTCTTGAATGCGGGTTGTGTAGGCATTACATTAGTTCAAAAAGCTGTAGTGAAAAAGCTCTAAGTTCATTAATGTTTTACAAATTGAGTTGAATGCATTTAATGCAAAAAAAGTGAAACAAGCCAAATTAGTGTAATGTGGATCAATTTCTAAATATCGAGATTCAACTGTATTGGAACACCACAGTGAAGCGCAAGAGCCGTAGATGCAAACGAAGATTTGCGAAACATGTCCTCAAAATAGGTACGAAAGTGAAGCAGATGTGTAAGAAATGCGACTCATCTAAAATTTAACAATTTCTAAATGTTTACTTCGTGCATATATTTATTGTTTGTACAGTTTTATACATCCCAGTCCACAGTATTACTTTAAAAAGGTTATCAAAACCTCATTAGTACATAATTCTGAATTCCTTTCTTGGAAGTGTTGAAAACAGTGTTGTAATAAATTAAATTTTTAAAGGGAGTCTGTTAATGACACTAAACAACACTTACTTTTTAATTTTCCCAGAACATGTTTCAGAGACTTTGCCTCCATCGTCAACCGGATATCGACTGGTTCTCAGTGGTGTAGCTGGCGATATTTTGTCATAGGTCTCCTCTGGTAGCAGTTTGAGGAACTTGCTGAGCAAATCTTTCTGGGGGATGTCGAAATTGAATACTTTGTATAGATTGATTCAACATGAAAAATTCAATGCCATGGCCGGGATTTGAACCACGGACCTCGTGATTTCCATCCAGTCACTCTAACCCTTTGAGCTACCATGGCCAACGTGTCATCCTGACATTAAATTCTCCAATTGACTCATTTATTTTCTCTATCTATACAAAACCTTAGCCTATATACGGCTAGTGTAAAGAAATGATTAATTTCCATCAATTAATCAAAATGAATACTTTGTTCCTATTTTTTTAAATGAAGATTTGTTCCCATGTGGACAGTTCTTGTTTTCCTGATGTATGTTTTAGTGAAATTCCTTTCTTGGAAGTGTTGAAAACAGTGTTGTTATAATAAATTAAATTTAAAGGGAGTCGATTAATGACACTAAACAACACTTTTAAATTTTTTCAGAACATGTTTCGGAGACTTTGCTCCATCCTCAACTGGCCATTGACTGGTTCTCATTGGTGTAGTTGACAATATTTTGTCATAGGTCTCCTCTGGTGGCGGTTCAAGGAACTTGCTGAACAAATCTTTCTGGGGGATGTCTAAATTGAATACTTTGTTCCTATTTTTTGAAATGAAGATTTGTTCCCATGTGGATAGTTCTTGTTTTCCTGATGTATGTTTTAGTAGTTTTGGTTCTGGATTTATGTTGTGGTTTTTTCCCCAAAAATGCATGGCAACTGCTGATTTTTCTAATTGTTTATGTTTTATGTTTCTAAAGTGTTCCTTTGCTCTTGTTTTTAAATTTCTTTTGGTTTTTCCAATATAAATTTGACTACAGTTACTGCATTCAATTTTATATATACCATATTTTTTGTTAGATGGAATGGCATCTTTGATGTTTGAGCAAATTAGGTTTTTTAAGGGGAGGCATCTGTGAAAAATGCTAAAATCCAGAGTTTACATCAGAACTGCTTGAAATTTTGTCATTAGGTGGGGTATAGGGAATCTAATTAAGCTTTTAAAATTCATCTTTCTATCTTAAATACTTTTTTTCAAAAAAAAATATTTAGTGCTTTTTATAGTATGATTTTTGTATGTTATATAAAAAGTCCCAGGTCATACAGATTTTCTTTTAGAAATTTTAAATTTTAGATTCAGGTTTCTCTGTACGTCAGTTATAAAAGTTGCTATACTTTTAAAGTGTGTATCAAGTATTTTTGGACAAAAAAAATTTTATGTGTGAATATATTAAATTTTTCTTAATTTTTTTGCAATTTTGAGATTTAAAAATCAATAATAAATAAACTATTTAATTTAAATAAACAAAAATACCAACTTTTATTAAACATTTATTTAGGAATATGTATGCAAAGTTTAATACAAATTCGTTGAGAATTGCAGAAGTTGGATTTTTCTATCTACAATAGTTTTTACCAAAAAAATAATAATTTAATTTTTTGCTGTAATTTCTTTACATTGGGAAACATTACATTCTCTACAATTTTTGTTATAAATGATTGGAACTTTGGATTCTGGTTCCTTTAGATAATAGTTACAAAACTATATATTTATATACTCATTTGCCCAAGTCTAATGGTTCTGGAGGAGAAAATTTAAGGAATATGATAGAATTTCCTTGAATTTTTTTCAATTTTCTTTTTTCAATACCAATCATTATTAATTTTTTCATATTCAGCCATAATGATACCAACTTTTATTGAAAACTTATCTAGGAATATACATATATGCAAAACTTAAATTCATTGAAAACTTTAGTGTCTGGACTATAAGGAGTATTAAAAATGCTAAAAGATGGACATGAAGAAAAATCTAGTTAGAAGCTCTAAATATAAACAACATTTTTTTCTATGTTTCAAAACCATCCTGCACTATATGAAGACCATTCAGCTAGTTTACTATCCTCTTTCTCTTTTAATTTAGTCACCTTTAACTGCTGCTTGGCAGATTTATATTTGCTCAATGAACTTTGATCACTTTGTTTTAGCTTTCACCTATCCCTAATATTGCTAATTTTCTTGCTAACAAGACTTAATTTGCTTGGTGCAACTTTTGCCTTAACTTTAAGTCTATCTTTATAATCCATATTGTCACCCAATTAGCGGTAGGCATGAGGCCCACAGCTGTGGGGAAACCAGCCACGCCTCCCATTAGTCTCTGTCACTGACTGAGGGGTGGTTAGGGAAGGGTCGCTTGTCCCTAGGCGCTTCTCTCCCCTTCTTCTGCCCTCCGGATCTTTCGTGGGAAAAACCAGATACTTCTAGAAGCACGGTGACAGTCCTATAAAAAGGGTTTCAGAGAGACAGGCAGTCAGTGTTTGACGTGCTAGCGAAGGACGTGTTAATGAATGAGAAGACTGTGCGTGCATCGGAGTTTACGTAATCGCGAGTACAAGGAAATTGTAACGGACGAACTGGTGAATTGTAATTGTGTGCAGCACGTAATTCTGTGTAATTGGCAAGTGTTAAACTGTAAGTCGGTGGAAATAAAGAACATTTTTGAGTGGTGAAATTGGACTTTTCATTTCACGAACCCACAAAGTCACACTGGTGTCAGGAAGCGGGAAGATAACATCACCGAACATTCCAACCATGGACGCGGCATTGGAAAAAATTTTGGAGAAGATGATGGAAATGAAGGCCGAATTAACAGAGAAGACGGAAGCGGCAAATAACAGCTTGGCCGCGAAGATGAACGAGTTAACAACAAAAACAGAAGCGGCAAATGACAACCTGGCCGCAAAGCTGGAAGAAATGAAGACGGCTAACGATAACCTCACGGAGAAGATGGAAGAAATGAAGGTTGCGAACGAGGCCCTCGCCGCGAAATTTGAGGAACAGTTGGCCGGCGTGAGGGAGGACGTCACGGGACTCGGCAGGCGGATCGGCCAGGTGGACGAACGCGTCGGAGACCTCGCGAGCCGCGTTAATGAGCTGGAAGGAAAGGCCGACAACAGCGCCAAGTCCCTGAGCGCCATGGTGGAGGACGTCGTCGGCAGGAGGTTGAAGGATTTGAAGACCGACGCACCGGGACGCGACATAACATCGCCGCGCGTCAAACCTCCCAAGTATGACGGCGCGTCAACGTTTGAGGTCTTCCGCCGCCAGTTCGACACAGTGGCCAGGCACAACGGATGGTCACTGGAGGAGGAGGCCACACAGTTAATAGCCAGCCTCCAGGGAAGAGCCGCGGAAGTCCTAAACGCGGTGCAGTCGACGGCGGCGCCCAAGGACATCTGGGAAGCCCTGGAGGATCGCTTCGGGAACCACCGCTTAGCCGCAGCATACCGCAGCCAGCTAAAGGCAAGGTCACAGCAGCCGGGGGAGACGCTGCAGGAGTTCGCCATTGCGATCGAGCAGCTGGCTAGCAAGGCCTTGGTTGACCTGCCACTGGAGTTCGTATCCCGGGAAGCCGCCTACAATTTTGTCGACGGAGTACGGGACACGGAGATTCGTCAGCGCCTAATGCTCGGGGAATATAAAACCATCCACGAGGCGCTGACAGCGGCATTAAGGATGGAGGCGGCCAAAGTAACATCTATCCCGACGTCGAGAACGAGGAGTGTCCGCTACGCCGGAGACAGAAGACCAGCTGAGGGACGCCGGCGAACACCTAGTGGCCTGTGTTGGGGGTGTGGACAGCCCGGACACCTGCAGAGAGACTGCCCACACCGGGAAGAGCAGCCGGGAAACGAGTAAGGGCCGTCGTGGAGAGGGGCACGTCGGCGCCATCACCACCATCCCCTCGAGTGACACTGCGCGCCGTCAGCCGGCGTATGGATGACAGCCTCATCGCGGACGGTTGGATAAGAGGAAAGCCGTGCCGCGTGCTGGTGGACACCGGGGCGGCCGTGACCATCATCAGACCTGACGTGGCGAAGGGTTTGCCGACAAGGAAGCCAAGCCGGCCATACCAGCTTGTCACGGCATCGGGTGACACCTTGCCTGTGGAGAAGGAGGCCCTGCTGGAGCTGAACTTGGGACGGAGTGCCGTTCGTCTGTGGGTGTTCGTCGCGAAGGTGGCTGAGGAGGTGATCCTGGGACTGGATGCCCTCAGGAGCCATGAGGCGACGGTCGACGTCGGCAAGAAGGTCCTGCGGCTTAACGGAGAAGAGGTTATACTCCGTCAACCCGAAGAGCGCCTTGGAATGTGCAGGGTCGTCTTGGATGAAGACGTGGTTGTTCCCGCGAGGAGCGAGGTGGTGGTGACGGCGCGACTTAAGGGCCAGAGAACCAGGAACATGATGCTGGACCAGAAGACGCCTGTACACGGACTGTGTGTAGCCAGGGCATTGCTGCCGTGCCGAGAGGAGGTGCCAGTGAGACTGCTAAATCCAACGGACACCGATCACGACGTCCAGGCCGGGACGGAGTTGGGAACGTGCGAGCCCGTAGTGAGCGTAACAGCAATCGACAAGACACAGAAGCCGGCGAAGAAGCAACACCTGGGGCCCCGGCTAGAAGGCTTACTGGAGAGGGCGGCCGACCACCTGACCGCAGAACAGCTGGAGCAGGTTCGACAACTACTGGGGCGATACGAGCGCGTCTTCAGCCAAGGCGATAGTGACTACGGCCGCACGGACAAAGTGCTTCACCGCATCGACACCGGAGACGCCCGGCCTATTCGGCAACCACATAGACGCGTTCCGCTGGCGAAGCAAGGGGCGGTACGAGACATGCTGGAGGACATGAGATCCAGGGGAGTGATTGAAGAGTCCGACAGCCCTTGGTGTTCCCCTGTAGTCTTGGTGACGAAGAAGAACGGCGAGCTGCGCTTCTGCGTAGACTACAGAAAGCTGAACGCCGTCACCCGGAAGGACTGTTTTCCCTTACCCCGGATTGACGACACCCTGGACACGCTAGCTGGTGCACAGTGGTTCTCGACCCTGGACCTGAAGTCGGGCTACTGGCAGGTAGCTCTAGACCCGAGAGACAAGGAGAAGACTGCATTCTCGACGGGCCAAGGGCTCTGGCAGTTCACGGTTATGCCCTTTGGCCTCTGCAACGCACCAGCTACCTTCCAGCGCCTTATGGAGTCAGTGATGAGAGGGCTGACTTACGATGCCTGCCTGCTATACCTGGACGACATCATCATCGTCGGGAAGACTTTTGAAGATCACCTCGAGAATCTGAGTAAGGTGCTACAGAGACTGCAAGCGACCAACTTGAAGCTGAACGCGAAGAAGTGCCAGCTCTTCCGCAAGGAAGTTAACTACTTGGGCCACATAGTCTCGGCAACCGGAGTGGCCACAGACCCGGAGAAGACACAGGCTGTGAGAGATTGGCCTCGCCCAAAGGATAGGAAAGAGTTGCGCAGTTTCCTGGGGTTGTGCAGTTATTACCGCCGCTTCATAAAGGGGTTCTCCAACATCGCAAAACCCCTCACCCGCCTGACGGAGGAACACCGGCCTTATGTGTGGACAGAGGACGCCGAAAACGCTTTCCAGCACCTAAAGGAGACCCTGTGCTGTGCTCCAATTTTGGGTTTCCCACAACCGGGTGGCGCCTTCATTGTGGATACCGACGCCAGCGACCATTGCATTGGAGGTGTCCTGTCGCAGATCCAGGACGGCCATGAGCGGGTAATAGCCTATTACAGCAAGACGCTATCCAAGGCAGAGAAGAACTACTGCGTCACCCGACGGGAGTTACTGGCGGTAGTAAAGACATTGGAGCACTTCCACAAGTACCTGTACGGTCAGCCATTCCACCTGAGGACTGACCATTCCGCCCTAACCTGGCTATTGACCTTTAAGAACCTGGAAGGCCAGACAGCACGTTGGGTCCAGAGGCTGCAGGAGTACGACTTCACCTCGGAACATCGTAGAGGGAAGAGCCACGGTAACGCTGACGCCATGTCCAGAAGACCCTGTCCAGAAGAGTGCGGCCAGTGCACAAGAGTGGAAGAGAAGGAGCGTGCCGCAGCAGTCCGAGTAGTTGTGGCAGTGCCTGCTGAAGGCTGGGATAGCGCAGGCCTGAGGAGGGAGCAGCTGGCGGATGCAGACTTGGGGCCACTCTTGAGGGAAGTGGAGGCAGGGATGAGACCAACCTGGGAGGACATCGCACCGAGGAGCGCCACCTACAAGTCGTACTGGGCCCAATGGGACTCGTTGAAGACCAGAGAGGGTGTGCTGTTCCGGGTATGGGAATCACCCGATGGGAAGACGCAGAGAGAGCAGTTGGTACTCCCCCGGAGTAAGGTCCCGGAAGTCCTGGAGGAAGTGCACGCCGGTACTTCGGGAGGACACCTGGGAGCGAACCGAACGATTGACAAACTACGGCAGCGCTACTACTGGCTGAGACTCCGAGCAGATGCTGAGAATTGGTGCCGTCAGTGTCACGTGTGCGCGGCGAGTCGTGGCCCCCAGACTAGGAGCCGGGGTCGCATGCAGCAGTACAACGTCGGAGCGCCATTCGAACGGCTCGCCGTTGACATTGCTGGACCGTTCCCAGTTTCCGACCGAGGCAACAAGTACCTAATGGTGGTCGTGGACTACTTCACCAAGTGGCCGGAGGTGTATGCCATCCCAAACCAAGAGGCAAAGACAATCACAGACTGCCTCGTGGAGCAAGTGTTCTGTCGATTTGGGGTGCCGTTAGAGCTACACAGTGACCAGGGTACCAACTTTGAGTCCAACCTAATGAAGGAGGCATTACAAAGGCTTGGGGTGAACAAGACTCGCACTACGCCTCTACATCCCCAATCGGACGGCATGGTCGAAAGGTACATCAAGACCTTAGAGGAACACCTGAGGAAAGTCGTGGCCAGCCATCAGCGAGACTGGGACGTCAAGGTGCCACTGTTCTTGCTGGCCTATCGCTCGTCTACACACGACACAACTGGGATGACGCCAGCCAGCTTAATGTTCGGCCGAGAGTTGCGCCTCGCTTGTGACCTGGCTTTTGGAAGCCCTCCAGAAGCGAAACAGCCAGCGACCGAGTATGTGGAGAACTTGGTGGACCATCTCCACAACATGCACGAGATGGCTCGCCAGAACATCCAGAAGGCGAGCGACCGCATGAAGACCAGGTATGACAGGCAAGCCAACAGCCAAGGGTTCCAGCAAGGTGACCTGGTCTGGTTGTACCGTCCTACCCGGACCAAGGGACGCTGCCCGAAGCTCCAGCAGCCCTGGCAAGGACCGTACCGGGTTGTGAAGAGGATCAACGACGTGGTCTACCGCATCCAGAAGGTTCCCCGAGGAAAGATGTTGGTGGTACACCTGGATCGACTAGCCCGCTACGATGGTGCTGTTCGGGACGACCAGCTTTGAGGAGGGAGCAGTGTCACCCAATTAGCGGTAGGCATGAGGCCCACAGCTGTGGGGAAACCAGCCACGCCTCCCATTAGTCTCTGTCACTGACTGAGGGGTGGTTAGGGAAGGGTCGCTTGTCCCTAGGCGCTTCTCTCCCCTTCTTCTGCCCTCCGGATCTTTCGTGGGAAAAACCAGAGACTTCTAGAAGCACGGTGACGTTCCTATAAAAAGGGTTTCAGAGAGACAGGCAGTCAGTGTTTGACGTGCTAGCGAAGGACGTGTTAATGAACGAGAAGACTGTGCGTGCATCGGAGTTTACGTAATCGCGAGTACAAGGAAATTGTAACGGACGAACTGGTGAATTGTAATTGTGTGCAGCACGTAATTCTGTGTAATTGGCAAGTGTTAAACTGTAAGTCGGTGGAAATAAAGAACATTTTTGAGTGGTGAAATTGGACTTTTCATTTCACGAACCCACAAAGTCACAATATTAAATTCACCAACAGTTGCAATCACTGCAATTTGCAATTTCTTTCGTAATACAAAAACTTCTTTGTGACATTTACTCCATGGAAACTTTCATTAGCATTCTGTGCTTCTCCTTTAATGCAACTTTCCCATATAATAGTACTAACTAATCTCTTTATTTTTGTCTATGAGCTGGAAATTGTAAGTAGAATAGTTCATGAAATTCATACCCATGGTCATACAAAATTTCTGCATAGAAATAGGACCCTTACCAATGCCCAGAAATATATCAACCATTCTTCCATTTACATCAAAAGGTGACCTACTAGAATCACTGTTAACTCTTGGGCTACTATATGTAACATTTACCTCAAGCATAGCATTCTAGTATCATTACTATTATGGCTAGAACACCTTAAAGTTTCATTATATTTTGCTTTGAAATAGCCACTGTACTAACCTAACCTGGTATGAATCATATACCTTCTGTTGCAACAAGAAAGCAATACAATGTTAAATCAGGCTTTATTCCTATTCTAAACAACAATAATTTAATATAAGCTGCTATCCACAGCTTTCACTTGCATGTAAACCATATTTCACAAACACTACATGTCAGTGGAAATGTTTGTTTACTTTCAAAAGTAGTAAGTGGAAAATAATATATAAAAATGGTAGCAGAAAGGTTCAGTAGCTTCCACAGACATCCAGAAGATGTCTCTGCACATTACCACAGTTACAGAATCAAACCGCGTAGTTTAAACGTGAAAATCCCATCAATTTCTTTGTGACACACTGGAAAAAGCAACCAACGTGCCGATATGACATTAAATTCTCCAACTGACTCGTATTTTTTCCGGTAAACCACTAGGAGTTCTCATAAACACATGAGACAACTACCTTAATGGCGACTTACTATGCTGTAAGTACTTGAAGACCCGGGCTTTATAGTTTGGACCACTATTAGGTACAGTTAATGGAAATTAATTGTTCTTTCACACTAGCTGTCTGTAGAATGCACTATGATAGGATAGAGCTAGACTGAAAAATTCAATGCCATAGCTGGGATTTGAACCATGGATCTTCTGGTTGCCATCCAGCCGCTCTAACCATTGAGCTACTATGGCCAACGTGTCAATATGACATTAAATTCTCCAACTGACTCGTGTTTTTCCCTCTAAACCACTAGGAGTTCTCATAAACACACACCTTAATAGCGACTTACTATGCTTTAAGTACTTAAAGGCTTGGGCTTTATAGTTCTGACCACTATTAGGTATAATTAATGGAAATTAATTGTTCTTTCACACTAGCCATGTGTAGGACGCACTATGAAAGGATAGAGCCAGACTGAAAAATTCAATGCCATAGCCAGAATTTGAACGACGGTTCTTCTGGTCTCCATCCAGTCACTCTAACCATTGAGCTACTATGGCCAACGTGTCGATATGACATGTCATATGTTATCTTCTTATGTGATTCAAATATCCTGGTTAAGCTTAAAAGTAATCTAAGATCTATGGTTCAATTTAGAGCTGAGGAATTGAAATTTTAATGCCTGATAAAGCTTTCTATCTTGCTGCATACACAAGGCTAATGTGAAAAGAAAAAAAATTATTGAATATAATAATGCTCTGATTTGCTTATGTGTTACTGCAGTGGGGCACTGAATTTTCCGGTCCTGATTCAACTTAATAACTTACTTCATATGGGCAGCTAAAATAAAAAAAACAGTTACTGAATATAACAGTTCTCTGATTTACTTATATGTTCTGCAGTATGTTTATGTACAAATGCTTAACATTTCTTCTCTTTCTTTGCAGGCTACATGCATTGGTAACAGCTAGACAGATGGACAAACAAGCTGTTTCACAGTTGGAACGTCGGTTACAAGAAGAGCGCCGTTTAAGAAGTAATGTAGAAGCACAACTAGCAGCTGAGCGTAAGGCAAAGAAAGCTGAAGAAGCTGCAACAGCGCGTGCAGTTGCTTTGGCAGCCAGTGCAAACAAGTATGTGTTTCTATATTTACTTAGTTAAATTGGATAAACTCCTGTATTGTAAAAGGATACGCAGAAGCAGTTCTGTTGCAGAGACACTCTTTTATTCATCAGTTGTAAAATACATATATTGAACATGAATTAACACTACACTTAACATATTTAATGTTATAAACCACCCTTTGGCACAGTTATATGCATTCCTAACTAGCAATACAAGAAAATTAGTCATATGTGGGTCGCACAATGGTTGTAGAACATTGAAATATTGAAACGAAAGCTTTGGTGCGAGTCTCTTATATGACTTCACCCTTTCAGGTATCACTGGATTGTTAATTTGATGTGTCGTCATTCAGGGAAGTCATACAGTCTCCAACAAATTAAATACTATAGTTAGAGAAAGGTTTTTCACTTCCATACAACAACTTAGCACTGAGTTAAAATATTTTGCCTTTAATAAAATACTTCAATGCCTGACATATCTTTGTTGAGTCATTATCACTGTCATCCTCATCACTGTTTCCATCCCATTGTCTTTGTTATAATTCTTTCAATTTTTTCTTCCGTTTGTGCATCGTTTTACTAATCTTCTTGTTTTATTTCATCCACATGATGGCATATCCTTTTCCATTCCATTTGTCCAATTTGCTCAAATCATTGATGGCACAACATTTCATTGTTCATTTTAAAGGTTACATTTCTGCGAGAAACCCATTGTTTTTCAATTCAATTCAATTTATTCATCCTTTAAATCTCCATACAAGATTGTGGACACGTCAAAACAAAAATATTTACAAAATTTAAGTACAAAATTTAAATACAGAAATTACAAAAAAAAAAAAAAAAAAAAAAAAAAAAAAAAAAAAAAAAAAAATACATGTATAAGAGTAAATGCCAAAATATATTAATATAACTTCACTTTCCAAATAGTATTGAATAGAATAAAAACACGCTTCAATTAAAAATTTATGTAGTTTCAATTTAAAAATCTTTTGGTATCAATCTGTTTTAAATAAAGAGGTAACTTATTGTACAGTTGGGTACCACTATAAGTGAAGGAATGTTTGTATAATGTGGTAGTAGGTTTGAACTGTTTCTTGTATCATGCTGGTGTGTCACTGCATATGTTTTAAAGTAATTTAAACTATCTTTTACATGTAAAAGAACTTTGTATATGTAGAAACATGGCAGTTCCTTAAAATACACTCTACAGCTCACATGTGCAGGTTGGTTCACTATTATTTTTATGGCTCTTTTTTGCATTCGATAAACCTTTTCTGACATATTTGCATCACCCCAAAAGATGATACCATAATTCATAAGGGAATGAAAACATGCAAAATATGCCATTCGGACTGTCTTTACCTCTGCTATCATTTTTAATGTTTTTATAGCATAGCACTGCTTACTTGACTTTTTAATCAAATCTTCTATATGTACAGTCCAATCCAAGTTTTGATTTAACTACAAACCTAAAATGTTTGTATCTTTTACATATGAAATGTTGATGCCATCCAAATTAAGGTCAGGGAAGGTAATACTTCTATTTACTTTATGCCGAAAACCTATTGCTACTGTTTTATCTTTGTTTAAAATTAGTCTGTTTTAATCAAGCCAGGGCATAATAGTTTCATTAATTGCATTTACATTTTGAAGTGGGTGTGGGTGTGGGGGTGTAATGCTCAGAATTTGATAATAAAATCATTTTTCTTCTTGCTTCCCAATATTTGGAGACTAGATCTTGATTTTGGAGAGTTTCACATACAGTTAGATGATCGATGTTCATTAAATCGTCTTTACCACATAAACAGCACTGTGGAGAATATTAATCCAACCTTGAATAAATGTCCATTCAAACGATCGTGGCCTGTGATTAATCTGAACATTGCTACTGAAGATTTTTGAGGTAATCTGGAATTGTCTTTAGTTTGTTTTGGGGTTCTTTCCAATTAAGTTTTTCAGAGGAAACTAGATAGTTGTTATATAGTTTTGTGAAGATGTTTTTGATTAATCTTTTAACTGTTTCATAGGGGATATTTTGTTTCGTTTGAGATATTTTGGAACCCTTCTTGGCCAGCATATCTGCTTGCTCATTGCCAGAAATTCCACAGTGAGATGGTATCCATTGGAAAACTATACGTATATTTAAATTTTGAAGATGTTTAATCATATTATGAATTTCATTTATCTTTTCGGTTTTTGGGCAGTCATTTGAAATAATAGCCTGAATAGCTGCTTTAGAATCTGTTAAGAAAACTATGTTGGAAAGCTTATTTGTCCAGGCAAATAGATTTTGTAAGGAAGTATAAATTGCATCAATTTCTCCATCAAACCTTGTTAAGTAAATTCCAACATGCTTATAGAAAGAAAAGAATTTACAGGTAGCTCCTGCTCCTGCTCCATCTTCTTGATTATAAAGAGAGCCATCTGTATAGATGTGTGTCCATTTGTCAACTGGATATCTTACATTTATGGTTTCAAGGGCATATGCTTTAGCTTCTGTAGATGAGTATTCCTTCTTTTTAAGATCTGCAAGTAAATCTAGGTAGTATTCTAATTCAATGATGTTCAGTGGGTTATTAAGAGACATGAAAGGTTCTATTTTGGATGGGTAATTTAGTTTATTTCTTAGTTGTTGAACTTTCTGTATGAAGCCTAATTGAGTTTTCAAACTGAAGGTGGATGTGTGTTGTTTTACCCATTTATTATTCTCTGGAATTCTTAAGAGCTTTTCATATGTTAAAAGGGCTTGCATTTCTAAATCTGTCATTATGGGTCTGTTACATGTAAATGCTTGTAAGGTTATTATAGGAGTCGTTTTTATAGCTCCAGTTATTAACCTAAGAGCTTGATTTTGTGTGCGCTCCAGTATCATGGAAGTTGAAGGTGATGATGTTATCAGTACTTCTCCACAGTAATTAAGAACTGACCTTATATATGTATTATATGTAGTATTTAATGTAGATCTTGAACAACCCCATTTAGTTCCTGCAAGTCTTTTTAATATCTTAAAACGGTTAATTGCTTTATCTCTAATTTTTTCAATATGTTTTTTCCAAGTTAATTTTTTGTCAAACAATATTCCAAGATATTGAGCATTTTCTGTTCTGGTTAATTTGATATTATCATAACTTAAGGTAATACTGGGTTGTTTCTTTCTTAGAGAGAAGAGCTGATAGTTACTTTTCACAGTGTTTACTTCCATGAGGTTTTTAGAACACCATTGTTTAAGGGTATTCAACGAATTTTGAATATTTGTCTTTAGAATTTCAAGTTTGCCTGGTTTCCAAATTACTAAGTCATCTGCATACAATGCAGTGTTGATGCCTGTTTGTTGAAGTTGTTTGGGCAGATCATTTATATAGATATTGAATAGAGTAGTGCTAAGTACTGCTCCTTGGGGTAAACCTAGATGAATTTTTTTGAATCTTGATAATGATGAACCATAAGAAGTTGCGCAATATCTTTCTGAGACAAATTCTGATATCCAGTGAAGCATATTATCTTTAATTCCCATCTGTTGTAGTTTCTTGATAAGATTACATCTCCATACAGTATCATATGCAGATTTCAGATCAACAAATACCGCTAAGGTGTCTTCTTTTCTATTAAATCCCTCTTTAATTTCTTGACTGAGTTTAATTACTTGTTCACTGGTTGTATGGTTTTTCCGGAATCCGGCTTGGCAGGGTGATAGGAGATTATGTTGTTCAAGATACCAATTTAATCTAGCTGAAATCATTCTTTCCATAATTTTTGCTAAAACACTGGTTAATGATATAGGTCTATAGTTGTTTATATCAGCTGTTGATTTGCCTGGTTTGAGTATTGGAATATTAATAGCTATTTTCCAATTGGATGGAACAGAAGATTTCCAGACATGATTATAGAAGTTGAGTAATATAGTTTTTACTTTTTTACCTAAATTTTTAATTAATTCTGGATGAATTTTGTCTGGTTCTGGAGCTTTTCTATTAGGTGTTTTACAAATAGCTATATCAAGTTCAGAAGCTGTAAATTCATGATAAAATATTTCATCTGTTGAAATTAAATAAGGTTTTTTTTTTTTTTTTTTTTTTATTTCTTTTATTTCCTTCTTTGTGTTCTTCTCTAGCTTTTTATATATTCTTGGAATTTTAGATGATGTAAAATTTGAATTAAATGCACTGGCAATTTTTTGATTATCAGTTAGTTCTTTATCTTTATATATAATAGGATGTTTAGAAACATTATCTTTATAATGTGTTGAAATGAACTTATGTATAGCTTTGAAGTAAATGACCTTTATCATTACCAGTGATGAGTATGTTTGTGTCATCTGCAAAAATAGTAAGTTTAATACTTTCGTTATCTACATTATGGGTTATATCATTAATATAAACTAGAAAGAGAAGGGGGTCCAAGGTTTGGCGTCTGTTCATATTAATTCTATAACATTCTGATCCAGATGTTACGGAGGAAGCCTTAATGCTGCATAGGTATATTTTCTGACAATATTTAGTCTATCAGAAAGTTCTTCTGAGTCGGCTTAGTGGCTAAATTTTGTTTTGGTGCTCCTTTCATCAAACAGGATATTATGAATACGTAAAATATGAAGCTATTAACAGTGAAGCAAACAAATATATACAAATATAACAATTTGTAACTTAAAACTTCGCTTATCTTATAAGAAATGATTACACTTTTCTTATATATTGTCTGGGATCGTGATTTCATGGAAATTCTTCCACATCCTCAGCCAGAAACACTTTTAATGGTGAATTTTTTCAACAAACTTCTGGCTTAGCAATGGGTAATCCTATTTTGCCTTTTCTTACTGATCTTTTTACGAGTTTTTTCAAAATGCAAGTCACTAAAGCATTCCCTTTAATTTTTAAAGTTTGGTGTAGATATGTTCATGATATTTTTGCTACTGTTTCTGATAAACTCATAAATGATGATTTAAAATTACTAAATTTGCAAGATAAAGATATAAAATTTACATTAGAGGCTGAAATTAATGGATTTCTCGCTTTTCTAGATCTAAAGACAATAAGAAATAATAATAAATTAAACTTTGGTATTTATAGGAAGTCTACTCATATCGATAATTACATAAAAAATAAAAGTTTTAACCCTTCTTCACATAAATTTGCTGTTTTCAATAGTTTGATTTATAGATTAATAAATATACCCCTGCATAAAGAGGAATTTAATAAAGAATATAAACATATTCTTAATACTGCTTTAATTAATGATTTTAATAAAGGCTTTATACAAAAGATTGAAAAATTTAAATATCAAAAAACTGTTAATGATATTTCTGCCCTTAAAAAAATAAAATATGATTATAATTTTAAAAAATTTACTTACCATCCTTGGGTTAATAAACATTTTTAAATTTTCTTTAAAGAGTTTGGTATAACTTTAGTTCCTCAAAATAAATATAGTATTAAAAATTTATTACATTTTTCTAAAAAGGATAAAATTCCTAATAATAAAAAAATCTGGTATTTATCAATTTAATTGTTTTGATTGTGACAAAGTTTATATTGGAAAGACAAAGCGCAATTTGGAAACCAGAACGAAAGAACATTTTCATTAAGTATAAACAAACTGATAAATCGGCTGTAGCAGATCATTTTTGGTCATTTAACCATAATATAAATCTTGAAGTTAAATTATTAAAACAATTAAATGTCCCGATAGATTTAAGTTTATGGGAAAAGATATTTATTTTAAAAAATAAACATCGCGCAATGAATTTTGAAATACCAGCAGTTGATTCTGTTCTTAGGTTTGTTTCATTTTCAGATTTTGGTAATACTGAAAAAAATAACAACATAGTAACTTCCTTAACGACGAATTTGTTTTCTCCTGTGGTTTTCTTTGCCTGACAACGTGAACAAGGGTTCGTGAAATCTATTTCAATTTCAACTAATTCAACTAAAAGAAAAATCGACATCGTTTTTTCTTAAGATAAGTGAAGTTTTTTGTTAAAAATGGTTATATTTGTGTAATATATATTTGGATGTTTATAACCGGAAGAAGTTAGAAACAGTGATGTGTTTAAGGTGTATTTACTTAAGATTAGGTTGGTACTAGTAATACTAACATCACTTCTTTTAATCTCTATTAACATATTTGCAGTTTCATACCATTTCTGGACGACCAACCATAACATCAAACTGAACATTACACTAATGAAACTGATCAGCAGGGTTAGGATTTTTAGCCGCAAATTTCAGATGAAAAAAGGAAGGAAACGGTGCTCAAATAAGGGACAAAAAGATGCTGGTTTATTTAGCTAATTCAACAATTTCTCTTTCCTCTATTCTAATCTATTGAATTATAAACAAGTATGTCAAATTATCAATACAATACAATACAATGTTTATTAGCCACAGGAATTCATACAGAATTATAGGCATTGTCAATATAGTTACAGTATCAAAAACACTTTTTAAACCAATTCTCGAACTGTATAAACACTTAAGCTCCACTTACTTTTTAAAGTGTTTATACAGTTCGAGAATTGGTTTAAAAAGTGTTTTTGATTGATGAAGCTCCACTGTTTATAAATACTTCTATTATAGTTTTATTATAGTTACAGTATTTAACAATATTTACAGTTCATCTATGAGGTATTTAAAATCTTAAGTTTTCAAATAATTTACACAATTACACTTAATTTTAATGCTTTGGCCGGCTAAAATTCTTCATTGGTGAGTCTTCCAATCTCGGACACATGAAACAAGAATAGAAATAGAATACAGTAGTATAATTATGCACAACAAACTGATTAATTTATGCTTTACCTGATTTATATTCCAGGTATTCATTTACTGAGTAAAACTGATTTTTTTTAAAGAAATTGTGTAGCTCTGTCTTAACTTTTTTATAGAGGGTATGTTTTTTAATTGATTTGGCAAGGGGTTGTATAGCTTTAAACCCATGTATTTGACAGAAGTCTCAAATAGTTTTGTTTTATGAATATAGGTGTGTAATTTGTTTTTATTACGTGTGTTATGGGTGTGTATTTTAGCATTTGTGACATAGTTCGCAGTATTAGTCTTCATGTAAATCAGTAACTGTTTCATATATAAACTTGGTAGGGTCAAGATATTCAAATCTCTGAAGTGATTTCTGCAGCTTTCCATTTTTGGAATACCAACCATAATTCGTAATGCTTTCTTTTGAAGCTTAAATATCAACTTACTATTTGTAGTATTTCCCCACAATGGTTATCCATATGATATTAGTGAATGAAAGTAAGCAAAGTAACAGGTTCTGAGTGTAGTAAATTCTACTCGAGGCTTCAGCTGATGTAAAACAAAACAAACACGGCTCAGCTTCTCTGCTAACTTTTCTATATGTTTGTCCCAACTTAAATTTTTGTCTACCCATAGTCCTAAGAATTTAGTTTGCTGTTCAAAATTTATCAATCTGGAGCCAATTCTGATGCAAGGGTTTTCCATTTTCCTACAAGCCTTATGCTGAAAATTTAGTGCTATTGTTTTTCCTTCATTTACAAGCAACTTATTGACTTTAAACCAATTTAAAACATTTACTATAGCTGGTGTTATATTTTGCTGAAGGCTATCATCATCCTTTCCTGCAATGAAGATACTTGTATCATCTGCAAAGAGTGTGATTTTAGCATCTAAGTTGTTCATTAGACATAATGGGAGGTCATTTATATACAGTAAAAATAACAGGGGGCCCAGAAGAGATCCTTGCGGAACCCCTGATACTACTGGTCTTTTTTGTGATAACACGTTTTTTATTTCTTTTTGGCCTCTTTCTGTAAAAGTGATCTCAACAACCTGCTCTCTCATATCAAGGTAGGATTTAAACCAATTGAAGGCCACCCCTCTTACGCCATATTTATGTAGCTTATTTAACAGAATATTGTGATCTACCATGTCAAAAGCTTTGGATAGATCCAAAAATATACCCATCCCAACCACACTTTTGTCCAGTACATCATAGATACTGTCAACAAAATTGATCACTGCCAGACTAGTAGATTTCTCACTTTGAACCCATACTGACTGCTATTAATGATTTTAAATTTGTTGAGGAATGCCATGAGCCTCTTGAACATTACTTTTTCTAGTATTTTTGAAAAGGTTGAAAGTAGAGCTATTGGTCTATAGTTGTTTGGGTCCTTTTCATCGCCTTTTTTGAATATTGGTTTTATTTTTGCTACTTTTAGTTCCAGGGGGAATGTGCCACTTTGAAGAGATTTATTTACTATATGACACAGCGGTTTTAAGATATTCTTGCTACACTTTTTAATTAAGTAGGTTGAGCTTCCATCAAGGGCATCTGATTTTTTGTTTTTTAGCTCCCTAATTACATCAGCTAATTCATCATTGCAGACTGGTGCCAGGAATAGTGATTTATCATTGCAATGAATGTGGGCTTTATTTTCTGGACCATCTGTTAAGTTGCTCTTCGTTTGCACACTTTTTGAGACATCTACAAAGAAATCATTAAATATGTTGGCTATTTCTCTTGGATTTGTTACTGTTTTGCCTTTGTGTTTCAATGTAATATTTGCTTGCAATGGTTTGTTTGAGTTAGTTTCCCTTTTTATTACGTCCCACATGGCCTTCTGTTTATTTTTGGATGAGTTTATCTTTCTAGAGTTCTCTAATATTTTTGCTGCCTTTATAACCTTTTTATAGATTGATTTATATTTCTTATAATAGTTTACCAATTCTTTGGAAGCATTTCCATTTCTAATTAAGTTGCTAAAGAATTTTAGTTTCTCACTAGAAGTTCTAATGCCCTTGGTTACCCATGAGGAATGTTTTTCTTTGACACTGACTTTAACCAGTGGGAATGCTATATCGTAGTAGTATTTAAAGGTGTTTAAAAATCTAGTGAATGTAGTATCTACTGAATTTTCCTCATAAATATCTTCCCAAGTTTCTTTCCCCAGCAAATGGTTGAAGTAATCAATATTTTCTGCCTTCTGTAATCTGACCTTTTTGAATGTTGTGCCAGATTTTCTAGAGTTCTTTCTGCTTGACCAATTGATGGTTAGAGATTGTGCAAAATGGTCAGAGAGACAAGTATCAAAAACATCTATATTTTTAATAAAAGTAATTAGATCTTTGCTTATGGCTATTTGATCTATGGCAGTTTTTGAATTTTAGTCACCCTTGTTGGTACATCAATTGTTGGTATAATGCCTTAAATATTTAATAGAGATATGAACTTCAGTTTATCCATTACTTTGTTGTAAAAAATTTATGTTAATATCTCCCACTAGAATTATAGTTTTCTTTTGGTTTAGAAAATAGCTCAGAATAGTATCCAGCCTTGCGATTAGAATGTTTATGTCACTTGATGGATTTCTATAAATACATATGATTATCAGCTTATTGTCTACTTCTATGATCCTGGTTTCAAAATGCTCGTCCATATTTAGTTCCAGAAATGTGGATATAGATTTAGCTTTTACAGAATTTTTTACTAGAATTAATGAGCCTCAATTTCTTTTGAAAGTTCTACTGTAACCCTGTGTTAGTGAGAACCCTGGTATTGTGATTTGATTTAATTCAGAATTAGTTAGCCAGTGTTCAGTTAGGCATAATATATCTACTAGTTTTAAACTACCATGGATTAAAGCTTCAATTTCAAGGATCTTGTTTCTGATACTTTGGATATTCAGGTGAAAAATCTGCAAAGTTTGACTGTTTTGTGTTCTACCCTCACTTTCTCTTGCGTTTACTAAATTGAGATTTATTGAGTTGCTAAGGGAAGTAGATTTTGAATTGTTATTTATGGTTCCAATGCTTACTTCTGATTTATATATATATGTTTTGGCTTTTGGTGATTTTGTTTTGGATAAGTTAGTATTGTTTAAAGATTTAGACTCATCGCTACTACAGCTATTTAGTTTTTTGGATCTAGGTGGGCAATGACTGTTTAGGAGATTACCAAACTTGGCTACACCTTTTCTGTTCAAATGTAGGCCATCCCTACCCAGATCCGCGTCTCCTAACCATGCATTACTATCTACAAATATACAATCATGTCTTTTACTTACCCAGTCAAAAGTAGAGTTGATCCCATCGATGTAGTGAAGATCCTCATCTCGACGGCGTATAATGCCACTGATACAGAATTTCGCCCGTGGGAACAGCTCCTTTCCAGTCGAAACTACCTCGGTGAGCTCCCGCATGATGTCTTCTGGTGAATGCGCCGTGCTGATATTATTCGTTCCCGCGTGGATGACTACAACATCTGGATCGTCGGTGTTCTTCGCTAGTTGCTTTCTTATGTGCCGTAGTTGAGCGCCAGGATAACAGTACACTCTTATATCGTTCTCCATATAATTGCATGTGTGGCGCACAATCGAATCTCCTATTATGATGGCTTTTTTTCTTTCGAATTTGTATACGGATTTGTCATCGTCGCTTTCTGCAGACACCTCATATACATTATCTCGACACATTTCATTTCCTTCTTCGTTATCTTGTAGGTCTTGGAGTAATCGGAAACGATTCTGTAGACAGATATCACTCTTTTTATTGGTTTGTAGCTTTCTTGGTGCCGCTGAGCTTTTGGTTGCGCATCTCCATTCATCGTTTTCCTTCACGTGTTCCTCGTTTACCTCTTCTCTTTCATTAACTTTCGTACTAAATTCCTTCTTCTTCATGCTGATATCTCCTAGTTTTAATTGCTTATTCTCCTCTCAAAGATTTTTGATTGTTTCGTTGGATTCCTGAAGGTCTTTTCTTAACATTTCTATTATCTTGTGTAGCAACGCTATCTGTTCACATTGATTACGGCAGTACACTTCGTCAGATTTCACTTTTTCCCTTTGCGTTTCTTTGTCTGTCTTCATTTCCACCTACGTTTTCAGTTCCGATTGATTGATCTGAGCACAAAAAGTCGCGATCTGGGCCGTTTTTTCCCTGACAACTATGAAAAACTGAGGAACCGCCAAAAGATGAAACACTTGCTGCCGCCATCTTGCCGCCCTCTCTCACTCATCACTCATCAGAAGAAAGAAAACACATGAAGCTGTTATACTTCAAGACATTAAGCATCTCTACATTTTTAAAAGTAGGTGTGTTTCTTTTAGGAGATAGAATGTCTTTGTAGATGCTAAAGTTTCTTTCGACATCCACAGAAACCAGTAGGGCAAATCTTGTATTCACTCGGAATGGCAATTCTACAGATGTAGCAAAATCCTCAATTTCCGGATTCTATTGAAGACTAAACTCAAGTTTGTCTTCGGCAAAGCTATCTAACTGTTCTGTCACAGAAGTAAAAATATCTCACTTTCTCCTTTTCCAAACCTTGTTCTTCTAATAGTTAAATAGCTTTAGTCAGGTATTTGTAGCTATGGACACAATATAGTTCGGTCTGCAAATTGTGTATTTTCTCTGGTAACAGAAGTTGCTGCTTGAAAATTGCACCTGCATCTGCTGGATCCAAAGTAGGCACAAACTCTCTAATTTTGTCAAAATTCTCACACAGCATAGCAGCATACTTGATCCAAGATCTCCAGTGAGTAATGACCGGGAAATTTGGAAGAGGCAGGCCAGTGGTTTCCTTGTAGACCCAACATGATTCTGAGCTTTCAGCAGTCAAGGCAGAGATGAACTAATTTGCTATGTATTCGTTCCGTATGGATTCACAAACCTTGTGAATCAAGTGGGCTTCAACTTAAGAAATAAAAGCTTCAATTGATTAACAGCTGAAACCATGTATCGAGCCTCATCCGTAATCACAAGAAGTTTTTCAAAACTCCAGCAGGTCTAAGTTTTTGACAGAAGTCCATAATTGATTGCATTATTGTACTGGCATTGACTTCTTTAGCTCATACATTTTTAACAACATGGGCTTAATTTTCTCCTCTGCTAAGGGAAAAACTAAGATGTTCAAAACATATCATTCCATTGTGTATATGATTTCATCCACTATGATTCCTACATCGCAATCAGACACTTTTTGCTTGAGTCTTTGTATGGTTTCTTGGTAAAGTCTCCATAGAGTTTTATCTTAAAGTACTCTCTCATTCAGCATTGACATCTGTGTGTATTTATCCCTTTAAGGCTGGATGGTTCACCTTATTGAGAGGAATTCCTGCTTGTGTAAAAGCTGCACACAACTCAATGTTGATTTCCTTAAAATTTTGTTTTTTTGAAGAACTCTGTTGAAACACATTTTGTAATAGAGGCTGCCACGACTTGTTAGCCTGAAGAATCTTGTTCATTTGATGTGATCTTGCTGGTGTTTGTCAACCAACAAAATTCCTGAATCACAAATACGAGGGCTGTTCAATAAAGAATGATCTTTTTTTTGGCAATGTACCTTTACTCATCCTCATAATTTTGATGGTCCTTCTCAAAAGTCTGACTGCGATGCACTTGTCCCAGCATCTCTGCCCGTCTTCAAAGACATGCTGGAAACCATTTTTTGAGAGATCCTTCAAAATCACCTCCACAGCCTTTACCGCTGCTTCTGATGATGCATAATGCCTCCCACGAAGGCGTTTCTTCAAGTTAGGGAATAGAAAAAAGTCACATGGGGCTCAATCCGGACTATAGGGAGGGTGAGGGATGCACTTCATGTTGAGTTTTGCAAGATATTCAACAACAACATTGGCAATATGTGGCCGCGCATTATCGTGGTGTAGCATCCAGCCTGCTTCGCAGAAATGGGGCACACAATGAAATGTTTAGTATTTCAGAAAGTGATCTTAAGGTAATTCGTCGATCCTCTCTCACAATGACAGCAGCAGCATTGATGTTTTCTTCCGTAAGAGCAGTAACTGGAGCACCGGGTCCCCCTTCATTTGAAGTTGATTGTCTCCCCTCTTTAAACATTTTAAACCACCTTCGAGCTGTGCTGTAGGGAAGAACAGACTCTCCATAGACCTGTAACATTGGATACGCCTCAACTGAAGATTTGTTGAGACAAAAGCAGAATTTCGAAGCCATATTGTTCCTCGCGTGTTACTTCCATTGCAGCTGTAGGCGATACTGAGCATGTCTGGATTTGCCTAATTCTCACAGGCGGGAACCAGGAGTACCAACAATGAAACTACTACGGCATGTTTGTTTCACATTAAGTTAACAGAATATAATAAATTAACTTTAAAGAGAGTCGATTAATGACACTAAACAACACTTACTTTTAAATTTTTCCGGAACATGTTTCTGAGGCTTTGCCTCTATCATCAGCTGGCCCTCGACTGGTTCACATTTGTGTAGTTGACGATATTTTGTCACAGGTCTCCTCTGGTGGCGGTTCAAGGAACTTGCTGAACAAATCTTTCTGGGGGATGTCGAAATTGAATACTTTGTTCCTATTTTTTGAAATGAAGATTTGTTCCCATGTGGATAGTTCTTGTTTTCCTGATGTATGTTTTAGTAGTTTTGGTTCTGGATTTATGTTGTGGTTTTTTTCCCAAAAATGTGTGGCAACTGCTGATTTTTCTAATTGTTTATATTTTATGTTTCTAAAGTGTTCCTTTGCTCTTGTTTCTAAATTTCTTTTGGTTTTTCCAATATAAATTTGACTACAGTCACTGCATTCAATTTGATATATATCAGATTTTTTGTTAGATGGAATGGCATCTTTGATGTTTGAGCAATTTTATAGTAGAAATGGTTGACTGGTGCTAGTTGAATGTTTTGTTTTTTGAAGACTTTTTTGAATTTATCATAGGCCCATGGATGGTAAGTGAATTTTTTTAAAATCATATTAGTTTCTGTAGCTGAGAGGGTTGTGGTTTCCTTTAGTAGCTTCTTCTTTTTTGCTAAGTTCACTTTTTTGTCCACTAATGGTTTGGGAAAGTTATTTTTTTGTGCTATTTCAATTATTTTGTTGTATTCTGTTTTGTATTCTTCTGCTGTGAGAGGGATGTTTACCAGTCTGTGCTAGCACCAGTCAACCATTTCTCCTTAAAAAACCTAATTTGCTCAAACATCAAAGATGCCATTCCATCTAACAAAAATTCTGGTATATATCAAATTGAATGCAATGACTGTAGTCAAATTTATATTGGAAAAACCAAAAGAAATTTAGAAACAAGAGCAAAGGAACACTTTAGAAACATAAAATATAAACAATTAGAAAAATCAGCAGTTGCCACACATTTTTGGGAAAAAAACCACAACATAAATCCAGAACCAAAACTACTAAAACATACATCAGGAAAACAAGAACTATCCACATGGGAACAAATCTTCATTTCAAAAAATAGGAACAAAGTATTCAATTTCGACATCCCCCAGAAAGATTTGTTCAGCAAGTTCCTTGAACCGTCATCAGAGGAGGCCTGTGACAAAATATTGTCAACTACACAAATGAGAACCAGTTGAGGGCCGGCTGATGATAGAGGCAAAGCCTCAGAAACATGTTCCGGAAAAATTTAAAAGTAAGTGTTGTTTAGTGTCATTAATCGACTCTCTTTAAAGTTAATTTATCGTAACAACACTGTTTTCAACTCTTCCAAGAAAGGAATTGCAGAATATAATAAGATTGAACAGCCCTCGTAGTACATCAAATAATTGTTCCATCTGTGTCTATGAAATCTTGTTTGAATTCCTGAGCTAAAGGAATATGTCGAGCACTGGACACCTTTGGTACAGTAAAATCTAGTAATACACTCATTTAATAATGTAACAAAGGACTAACACCAGTTCATTTGCTAACTCAATGGGACTGCTACACAACTCATTCACTTGCTGTCCATGCTCCAACTTGCCGTCCTGACATTAAATTCTCCATTTGACTCGTATATTGGCCATGGTAGCTCAATGTGTAAGAGCGACTTATCGGAAACCAGGAGATCCGTGGTTCAAATCCCGGCCATGGCATTGAATTTTTCATGTTGACTATCAAAAACCTTAGCCTATATATGGCTAGTGTGAAGAAATTATTAATTTATACCAATTAACTAAAAAAGGTACCGTTATCTTGAGTAGAAGGCACCAAATACACTGTGGAGGCAATTGTTAATGACCTATTATTACTGCTAAAGTTTATGGTCTAGTTTTTCCTCGCATGACCTCTCAATATTCCTGTGTGTATTTAAAAACATTTATAACCTTACTCCAAGGAAGAATCAGCTGCTGGGCCTTCATATCGGTGGACTCCTATTCTCTCAGCATAATACCTTTGACACCAGGATTGGATGGCCCTTCATTCATGTGCTCGGAAGCCAAATGGGTGCAGAATACTAACTTCATAGGCGGAATGGCTGACCATACAAGTACTTGTAGAAGTGCTCCCTGAGCAGCACAGTAATTCTTTTTCCTAGATCATGTCATGCTAAATTAAGCCATCACTCTTTTCGCAACTTCCTGGCCCTGGGACAGCAAGCCTCCATTCTTGATAACATTGGCCTCAGATGTACAATGAAGCCAATTTAAGGTCATCATTGCTTATAAAGTGGTCCTAGTGTGCTGTGCTCATTAGGATGATAATGAACCTCAGTCAGTGAATGAGTGGTATCCCAGTGTTAAGAGTCGCCGATGAAGTGGTAACAACAGCGCAAGACAAATCAAGCATTTTCAGCTATCTACAAGGGTGAGACAAATGAAAACCTTAAATTTGTAATAACAAATCAAAATTTCGCGCCATTATCCTGTAAGTTGGTAAACGTGCTACAAACAGCGTGCAGAATGGCCTGTAGGTGGCAGCATAGTGCAGATGCACACATACCGTCGCAGTATCAGTATAAAGATGGCTGCCCCACTTGCGACCTGCACCAGGGAAGAACAGCGTTCTGTTATTCGGTTTTTGCATAGTGAAGGTGTGAAACCTATTCAAATTCATCAACGAATGAAGGTTCAGTACGGTGATGCATGCTTGTCACAGCAGCAAGTCTACGAATGAAGTAGGAACTTTGCAAATGATGTGACTTCAGTGAAAGATGATCCACGTCCAGGTCAGCCACAACAAGGTGTGCATCATTTTGGAGCACCTAAAGGGACCACTGTCACCAGTGCATCATACACAGATCTAAACAATAATCTGCAGCCTGCAATCAAATCAAAGCAACGTTGATTGCTGTCGGCAGGTGTCTTTTTGCAACATGACAATGCAAGGCCCCACACTGCCCGTATAATAGTTGCAACAATCACAGACCTGCATTTTGAGTGTCTTCCTCATCCACTATACTCACTAGACCTTTCCCCCAAGTAATTTCCGTATGTTTGGACCACTCAAAGACGCAATGGGAGGAAAGAAGTTCTGTTCCGATGAAGAGATACACCACACGGTGCATGAGTGGTTGCACAGACTACCAAAAGAATTTGTTTTGTAAAGGCGTTTATGCACTTTGTAAGTGCTGGAGGACTTGCATTGTGCGTGGGGAAGATTATGTTGAAAAGTTATACAGCTTTGTACCACTTCTGCACAATAAATAATATTTTAAAAAATATTTAAGGATTTCATTGACTCACCCTTGTATTTTTCCTTTGGATAATGCCATTCCTTCACTGCACCTGAGTATGTGGCCATGTTAGATGGTATATAATCCCAGAAGGTGATTCTTTGCAGGACAGACATTTCTGGAACTGCTTCAGATTGGCTGCCAGTCTCTGTAGCATTTGTAAGTTTTTTGATCTTCAAGTCTTACCTCTGATGTTAATGTCATCGAGGTGTAGCAGACAGGTGTCATCAGACATCCCCTTATTATTAGTTGCAGGAACTATGTTCTATGGTCCTAAACCACTGAAAACTAATAGAAGTGTTTGGTATGTTGTCAATCTGGGATAGAGGGAACCAGGAAAACATTGCTTTCAGGTGACTTAAGCTTTCTTTAGTTCAGGTACAGTGTAGGTCTTCTCCAGATTACAGGTGAGGTAGTGTCTGTCATACTCCGTAGTAATTCTTCAGTTTCTCATATATTTCAGAATGTTCCATACTTCCAGTGTATAAAAAGGATAACCCTGAAGATATGAACAACTACCACCCAATTACCATCACATCGCATTTATTATATATATAAATGACCGATATGATAATCTTAAGATAAAGGGCACTGAAGCCATACTTTATGCTGATGACACTACAATTCTCGTCTCTGCCGAAAATATGCAGTAGTTAAATAATAAATGTAATGAGGTATTGCTAAGCCTGGAAAACTATTTTCTTCTCTACAATCCCCGTCCAAATATCAGTAAGATGAACTATTTATGTTTTATATTAAACAGAAACAATCACAGTAACGAAGAGTTAAAATTGGTGTACAGCAATCAAGTAATATCAGGGGTTCAAAACACAAAGTTTCTAGGCATCCATATTGCTGATAATCTTTCATTTCAGAATCATGTCGTAATGACTTACTCCAAACTCAACAAAACTATATTCCTGCTGCACCAGCTTACCAACATGTTACCATTTCAAATGCTTCATACAGTATACTTTGCATTGTTTCATTTCCATTTAGAATACAGAGCGATGATATGGGGATCTTTGCCTAAAACTTCCTTCATGCAGATCTTCTTGTTACGAAAAAGAGCTGTAAGATTTTTGGCTAAAGTTAGCAGATTGGAGTCTTGTAGGCCATAGCCTACAAGTTAAGCAACTTAAAATACTTCCATATATTTTGTATATATGTATTCTTCACTATTTTGTATGTTAAAACATCAAGTGAATCCCCTCAACTAAACAAAGATGTACATACTGTGACTTTGTGGGTTCGTGAAATCAAAAGTCCAAGTTACAAACACAAAAAAATTGTACTTTATTTCCGTAGAAATACGCTTCGTACACATACACAATACAACATACAAGCTCAACAAACACAGCCGCTTACCCGCACGCATTCATTTACCGACTGACTGACTCTCTTTGGCAGGCAGGCTGCCTTTTTATAGTTTTTCTAACATTCCAGAAATTTCTCAAACAATCGAGACCGGCTAGAACAAAGGCAAACTCTTGCGAAATCCGTCTGCTCCCGCCCACCATTTCGGCAAGCTTTTGTCTCCACACTGCACTGCTGTCTCTTTGATCTTGTTTCCCGCGCTGCCTCCAATCAACAATGACCTGGCGACAATACTTATTTTACTCGCAGACAAAATAACTTGTTTCTCAGTTCATACAGGAGTGCCTTTGATAATAAAAATATAATTAATGCAGGTTCTAAATATTTTAATGTACTACCAACAGATCTAAAGGGATTATCTTATATAAAACTGTTTAAGAAAGGACTCAGGAAATATCTGCTAACACACTGCTTTTACAATTTACAGGAATTTTTAAACAACAATACTAATTAGTCCTAAACTTATTAACGAAGATGTGCTTATGCTACACATTTAAAGTGTCATTTTAGTTCTGAAATGGTTATAACTTGCATAAATTTAGAAGTATCCTGCTTATGCACTTTTCTTCTTTGTTAATTGGTTGTTTTGTTATCAGTGATGCACAACAATTATTTGTATTCAGTAATATGTTCTGTATAACTTACACTTGGTTTTGTGTGCATCGTTTTAAATTATTATTATCATAATTATTAATTACCATTAATATTGATGTGTCTAGTACCACTAATTGTATCATTGTAATTATTTGTATCTTATCCATTATAATTGCTTCTGACGTGATCTTCAATAACACCAACTGTGTATATTGTATGATTGAAAATAAACTAAACTAAAGTAGGGAAACACATAGTTGGCTTCCATATAGTTTGGTCTAATACAGATATGTGTAAAAAGTGTGTTTCCATTGCAGGGCAAATTAAATATTGCATATTTGTAAGAGTTGTACATATAAAGATTCATTATAACTGCAGGTAAGACATTCAGTACTTGTGCAGTTAAAAGAACCATTTAGTGCATGTTATACAACAGTATCTTCAAATCCTGCAACATTTTATTGTTCAACAGCAATTGTTTTATTTTCAGAAATGAATGCACAGAAAGCTGTCGAGCCAGAAGACGTGATCTGGAAACGGAGGGAAAGCAGTTAAGACGTGAACTAAAACTTAAGGATGAACGGTATATGGCTGCTGAAAGAGAAATGCAGGTGTGTACAGATATGCTACTAATTCAGTATGTAAACTGTTACCGCTTTCATTGCAGTGAAAACTTATCTTTTTTTGTCAAATCTAGGGTGACATTAATAGCTATTCTGTATTACACATATATAAATATTTGTTACAAAGGCTTCACTTATCTTAAGAAATTGGTGTTAGTGCGTCTTTCTAATGGAGATCGATTTCACAAACAGAATGTTTGTATCTTCAGTCCGATTTCACAAACAGAATGTTTGTATCTTCAGTCCACAAACAACCTCCATTGTCAGTGGGTGAATCACATACTCCTCAGCTCAGTTATCGCTGGTTGTATACGGGAAACAGAGTTTGCCTAGTTGTGCTGTGTATTGTTAGCCTACTTTGTTAAAACACAATTAAAATACGTTTTTATGGAAGCAAGACATAGCAGCAGTAGAATTAGAGGTGGACCGAGGAATCATGGCCCAAGGCAAAGATCAGTTTACGGTCAGGTTGTTACATTGCATAGCCAAGCTAGAGAATTTGTGTGTTCTCTTAGAGAAATCTTCCAACAGGAAGACGAGAGTTTGCTTCTTATCAATGAACAGCTTATTCTTTTTATCCAAAAGTGACAGTCCCATGTCGGTAGATATGCTTGCATGTAAAAGAATTCCTGTGGGTCAAAATTGCGGCATATCGGCGGCGTTGATATGAACATGTCAATTAGCAAAGTCGTTAATAATAGTATATTGCGATATTAATGTATACGGAATGAGGAATGGTTTGAAAATACGAGGCGCTTGCACCAAGTTTTTTTAATTCTTGAGACTCTGTTATGTGCTTACGACATGTGTGTTGCACATTATTTTTTGCACTATGTGTATTTATATCAATCTGAATTTTAGTAATTAAGATATTAGCTGAAATATTAATAAATATAATTGAAGATAAATGTTAGATTTTAGAACGTGCATCACGTATATGTATTTCTATGGAGAAATACTTACCGCACTCTATGGGTATGTCAACTTACGATACATAGCAACAATAATGGTAAGTATGGAATATTAGTTACATAGTGCAAACAATTATTTAAAAGAACTCACATGTGAAGATCCTACAACTCAGTGAATGTGAACAACTTATTTCTGTTTTTAAAGTAGGCTAACACAGATTAACTGTACATATTTTGGTTGAGATGAGATAACTCAAACGCTTGTTTATGTTTCGAGTGTTGAGAGGATAAAGAAAGGGGATCTGGTGGGCAACATTGCGCTACGCATGTGGAGAAACAGATGACCTTCACGTATCTTCTTTTAAAACTCAGACTGTAGACATCAGATTTAAACATCGTATTAGAGTTGTAATGTGCAACAAATGTTGCATTGCATATCCTTACCTATTACACTGACCTGCAACACTTCCGTGGTTTTTATGAAAATAGGCTAATTTTATGGAAGCAAATGTGATATGAAATTTGATATTTTTATAAGTATATTACTGAAAAAAAAAACAGCAAAAAAATTATCTCTTCTAAAGAGACTAGTAGGAAAAAAATTGGGATGTTCTAGAGAAACATTAAATACAACATATAAAATGTATATCAAACCAAATTTAACTTATTGTGGAAAAACACTATTATCATCACCACATATCAATGAACTAGAATTAATACAAAACCAAGCTTTATGATTAATTACGGGAGGTGTCAAAAAAACACCTATTGAAGATATTCTCTGGAAACAAGCCAGGTGAAAAGACTATTAAAAATCGTACATCGCTCCCATCATCAGGATATATATAAGAAATTTTATAAACACTAAATAGATATAACACAGAAATCAACAAAGACAAAACACTACCAATATTCGCATTACTGAACAAAAGACTGTTTACAGTAAATTAAATGCCAGGTCAGGAGATGGCATGACTGTAGAAAACTAATTAGGCCAGAGATCCATGGTTCAAATCCCGGCCATGGCATTGAATTTTTCATGTTGACTCTAACTGTCAAAAACCTTAGCCTATATATGGCTAGTGTGAAGAAATGATCAATTTCCATCAATTAACTTAAATAAGAGTTAAATGATGAAACCTGAGACTCAAGTACTTACGATAGTAAGTCGCCACAAACAGTGTATCTAGAATGCGACAGCCCCTAGTGGTTTACTGGGGAAATATATGAGTCAAATGGAGAATTTAATATCAGGATGGCATGTTGGCCATGGTAGCTCAGTGGTTTAGAGCAACCAGGAGATCCGTGGTTCAAATCCCAGCCATGCCATTGAATTTTTCATGTTGATTCTATCTATATAATATTCCTGCTTTACCTTGTTCTATTTCAGGTTTCATTACTCTGTATAAAACCATTTCTCATACTGAAATATACTTGCCGTTGAATTAGCTATTAATTCATTATTTATTATTGCAGAGCCTGCGACAGTACAAAGAAAGCCACAATGAAGCAGAAATCTTGATGTCTGCTTTGTCAGCAATGCAAGACAAAAATGCTCATTTGGAAAATAGCCTGAGTGCAGAAACACGCATAAAGCTTGATCTCTTCTCTGCTCTTGGGGAGGCAAAACGTCAGCTTGAAATCAGAGAGAGTAAGTTGTGTTTATTACTTTGAAAAGTTATTTATTCATTTGTTCATTTAGAGGTGAGCCACATCCTTGACGTTCTTTTACTTTCACTGTATTCATTACTATTACTGGTTACATTATTACTGATAGACACCCACATTTTTAATGATTATAATGAATAATTACTGTGGTAGGATGTTGTATTATTTTTATATTAAAATGAACTGTTTCAAGGAATATTTTAATATATTTTATTACAGCTGACACTATAATGTTTTTATTACAAATAAAATGTGCAGTATGTGTGCTACAAAACGTAACTGGTAGGTCCAAGTTCTGTGTAACCTTCACTGCATTTCCTTCTTCACACATCCTACATCCATCTTACTTCTATTTCAGTTCAGTACACACATCAATTACATTGAGTGTTTAGAAGTACTGAGGTTTGCTTGAATGTTTTGAAATGCCCCAATTGCAGTATACAGTACAGCAGAGAGTTTTTATGTATGATATGCATGTGCTTAGATCATCTTGTGTATGTGTATGTATATATATATATATTTTTTTTTTTTTTTTTTTTAAATTTGTTGCCTTTAACTACTATGATCATATCGGCGGCCATTCTCCTTTGGAACATATCGAAGGTGTTAACTTATATTCGTTGGGTTTTAATCATTAGATCATGCACACATTCACACTCTCATTCATACTTCCAGACTCTGGGAAAGATGGGGAATTATTTTGGTCCGAGTAAAGTCCCCAACCCCAGCCAGGAATCGAACCAGTGACCCCTAACACGTTAGGCTGGTGCTCTACCGACTGAGCTACGGCGCCAGCTCATTTTGGAAAGTTGTAAGACAATTTGAAATTAAATTTCATGGCAAGGTTAAAAGGCATGTGCTTACATAGCAAAATTAGACATAATTGGAAAAAAATTAGAAAGATCACCTTGGAAATCTCTTAGGCACCTTGCACAGGAAATTGACATTTCAAAAGCTTCAGCATTGAAAGCAACGAAACTTTTAAAACTGAAATCATAATAGGTTACCGTTGTCCAGGAATTGTTACCATCACCAGTGTTGTAATTAGGAAGAAGATTTAATAGATATTTTTAAAAACATAGATGGCTGTTCCGATGTTGATGAAGACATTAACAATTGGTTGCAAATCGACAATGACAGAGGAAGGCAATATTGCATAACACAGTGTTATTGAAAATGAAAATGAAGAGTATTCAGATTCAGACAGTGCTGATGAACCAGCTGTGATTATGACCCTTGTACAAGCAGTAGCAAACTTTATTTTAAGAGTCAAGCCAAAACATTGCAATGTTAAAGCAGATGTGAGATGGCGCTGCTCGTAAGCGACACACTGAACTGAGACAGTAGGAGTCCACTGCCTATTTTACTACCGACTGGTTTGTAGCTATATTGTGTACAGTGCTATTACAGTACATACAGTGTATTGTTTTTAGGTAAAAGTGTGGCAGTAGTAATTTCTAAACTATATTATAAGTGTTTTGTGATGTTCTACATGTTTTTTGTTGTTTTTCCATCATTCTCTTGATAACCCAAGTTTTCATTAACTCAGATCGGCCCGGGTCCCAGTTGACCTGGGTAAACGAGGTTCTGCTGTACTTCATAGGCACCATGTTCACTTGTGGTAGTGATTTCCGTAATATTTGGCATCAGTTTCTTGATTGACAACAGTGTTCCCTTATATAAAGGAGAATTGAAAAGCATAAATATTGCTCTAAATCTTCATTTACAATTTATTAAAAACCTTTGCGGTGTAGTTGAACAGCCTCCTCTGCATTTCATGTTATGTTCATAGGCCTGTAAATTTGTAAACTGCTTGGTAATTCTGTGCGTGTGCGTGTGCGTGCATGTTTTTTTAATGCTCAGAATTGGATAATAACATCATTTTTCTTCTTGCTTCCCAATATTTGGAGACTAGATCTTGATTTTGGAGAGTTTCACATACAGTTAGATGATCGATGTTCATTAACTGCTTCGCCGATGGCCATTTAAACCCTTCAGGGGCCGGAAACGGATACCCAATAAACAGAACAGGACATTTAAATTGTTAAATGCTGTAAAAATGCATCATAAATACAATTCCGTATCTTCCGTATTTATTAAGTTATTTAAATGAAACAAAAACTGGTTTAAAACTCATTAAAGGCAGTATAAATCTACAGTAACAATAAAGTAGAGACTATATTAATAAATCGTTGAAATTTCATTACTTTGTTTCACTGTAGCGAAGGCCATTCTTTGCGCCGAACACGCCTAACATTTGAATCATTTTGTTTTGTGTGTATACGAATGAATGTATATATGTATAGCTATGCAAGCAACTTCTCCGGTTCAAGTTTAGTTTATTTATGCTATACCAAGCAATAATCATACGAGAATATATTGCGTTACACACACACACTGGAAAGAAAACTCTTTCAGCATCTGTTATTACAGTGTTTCTCAACCAAGGTTTCTTGTAGCCTTATGCAGCTGTTTTCGCTCTGTATTTCAGTTATTTATACTCTGTGTTCAGAGTGATTTCTTGCAGCTATCAAGAGCTAAATGAATGACACATTTGAAATTGTTAAATTTCAATGTTAACCATGGGTTATCACCATAATGTAGCAAATAAATTAGCTTGGGTATGATGTGTACAGGCTTCTGATATTACTGTAGAAAATCTGGAAGCTTTGTTGTACGATTATGAAGGAGATCTTTAGGACATACGTAGCAGTGACATGTGCTGGTCTACAGATGGCATGTTAGCTACTCCATTGTTTGGGGGAAGTGGCGGGTCAAATATGGGTGATGCTGATCAGCTATTACTAACTATCCCTTTTTATGAAAAACAGTTAAATGGTAAAGTATTTTTATACCACTGGATGTAACTATGCACAGTTGTTTAGCAATTTTCAGAGCTGTAAATTCATGCAAGACATTCATCTACCTGTACTTGCACGTATAAATAGCTCGTAACCTAATAGAGTATTATAATACTCAGAGGCCTCTTTATACTGGGGGGGGAGGGGGGTAGAAAATCCACTACTACATCACCCATCATACTTCAGAGAAAACACTTTCCTAAAAGGATACCACCCACAATCAAAAAAAGTTGTAACTATTTCGAAAATGTGTAGTATGTTGCGAAAAAGAAGTTCGCAAGGAAACCAGTATTATTGGGTGTGAATCGGCAGATGTGCCCTTGGGTGTTTATCCAGGTTTGGAGGTGTACAATTCAAAAAGAAACCTTTAAGGGTACATTTACATTCCTTATAGAACTAATTTAAATTTTTTGTAAAATAGCAAGATTAAAATAATTGGCGTTAAATGAGCATTAAATGCATGTATGTGCAGGACGTCTATACACGTCCATATCGGTTTGGGGCATTTAAACTTGGACGTCATATGACGTCCATATCGGTGAAAGGGTTAAATCGTCTTTACCACATAAACAGCTCTGTGGAGAAGTTGTTAATCCAACCTTGAATAAATGTCCATTCAAACAATCATGGCCTGTGATTAATCTGAACATTGCTACTGAAGATTTTCGAGGTAGTTCTGGAATTGTCTTTAGTTTGTTTTGGAGATCTTTCCAATTAAGTTTTTCAGAGGAAACTAGATAGTTGTTATGGTAATTCTTGTAAAAGTTGTTTTCACAGCTCCATTTCTTGGAGAAAGAATCCCTCTTGAGGATATCAAGGCATGATCGCTGATATGCTGTGCCATATTTGGAAGCTGCTTGTTCAAACTTTTGTTGGGCTATAACAATTTTTCCTGTGCTCCATATCATCACATGTCCATCTTGAACTTCTAAAGTTAAAGTAACATTTTAATGCCATTCCAAATTTTTAAGGATTTTATCCAGTCCTCTATTTCATCTGTTCTGGTTCCACAGGGAACAACTAGAAGTGCTTTTTGAAAATCATCTAATACCATGAATGAGTGAATGAAAATGACTGGGTTGAACCCTTTCAGTCCCTTGCACGTAGGGTGCATATTGGGCCCATTGCGCCCATCCTACTGGAGTGCTTATTCAAGGCCCGTGGCCTCCAAACAGGTCAGGATAAGTTTTGGATGAGCACTCCTTATATCATCTGGTCTCAGTTTGTCTGAGCCGAGAATAAAGTGCCTAAGTGCAGCAAGTGCTTCACATTCACACAAAATATGTAGAAAAGACTTGTCAACAGGCCAACAATACTTATAAGTTGAAGTTTAGCAGAATCCTGCTGTTCTTCTTGCTAGGTCCCTCAATCATAGATTGAGCCTGCCTAGCCGTGGTAAGATTACGCCACGAAGTGCCATGTTAAAGTGAGACTCAATCAAGGATCTCACATCTGGCCCTTCTTAGGGTAATACCAAGAATAGGTTCCGGACCAATAAATGTGTTGGCCAAGCCCTCCCTGGCTAGCCTATCTGCTAGTTCATTTCCTCTGATCCCAGCATGCCCAGGAACCCAGCAGAGTTGTACTGGTCGGCAAGAACAGAGAATATTCAAGGTCTCTTGGCACTCTCATACCAACCTAGACCTTGTTGTGCTAGCACATAGTGCCTTCAGGGCAGCCTGGCTGTCAGAACAGATACCAATCCGACCATGCAGCCAAGGCATCCCTAAGATGTGATAAACACAGGTCAAAATAGCATATATATATCGGCCTGGAATACTGTAGAATAACCTCCCAGTGAGTACAATAGCCTCATCTTAGGCTCATAAATGCCAGCCCCGGTCCCCGAGTCGGTCTTGGAAGCGTCTGTGTACCAGATGGACCCCTTGACACACTCAGGAACCCGTGGGCCATGAGTCCATTCCTCTTGGGCGGAAAACTGACTCTATAGCCAACACCATAGTTATTGATTGATTGATTTGCATTCAGTGAGTTTACTAGTAGCCTCAAAGGCCTGTTAACATTACACATATCAATGTGATATCCTCTATTCTATACCAAGCAGGATGGTGAGGTGGTTTCTTCTGTGGTCTGCATTCAGGAGCTCCAGGTTCGATTCCTGTGGCTGGCCTACCTGATCATATGATTTTTTTCAGAGATTTTCTCAGGTGACTGGGTAGGTGAATTACATTTCCCGAATTTCCTGTCCCTTCATTTCACCTCCGTTATGTCACATCTCTTATCTGGTGGTCTCTTTCAGGGTAGAATGTCGGCGGGAGCCTCAGTGCTGCATGGCAGAATGATATGCTCCCAGTAAACAATTCCTCCTTCAGTAGCACAGTCTCTGGGCCAGCCTGGTGGACCATATCAGGGCCACAGTGGGTGGGGTGCCGGCTGTACTCGCCTGCCGGGGAGGTTCCAGCGGATAATTTGTATGGTCCCTGCCCTCTGCACTGTCGTGACTCCTTGGGTCGGCCTCCCTCTATCTCCTTTCGCCTCATCCTTCCTCCCGGGGATGCCACAAGACAATAGACCAAGACTGGAACTCCGTGCTGAGTCCCTTCCATAGTGTCATCCAATCCAATCACCTATTCTATAATTGTTGTCAGTGGTATTTCAAGTTGAAGGTGTCATCTGTCTCAATTTAACTCATATTTGTAAACTTTTTAAGCTGTTTCTGAGTATTTATAGTATTTAAGCCTGGACTCAAGTACTTATGATAGTAAGTCGCCACAAACAGTGTATCTCGAATGCGAGAACCCCTAGTGGTTTACCGGGGAAATATACGAGTCAAATGGAGAATTTAATGTCATGACGGTACGTTGGCCATGGTAGCTCAATGGTAAGAGTGACTGGACGGAAACCAGGAGATCCATGGTTCAAATCCAGGCCATGGTATAAAATTTTTCAGGTTGACTCTATCAAAAACCTTAGCCTATGTACGACTAGTGTGGAGAAATGATTAATTTCCATCAATTAACTAAAATTTATAGTATTTTTGTATTCAGTTTTGTTTTTTAAATTGATGTAACTTGTTAACTTGACCAAATATTTGAAATAGATTGCTGCATTTATCTTAACTGTTGTTACTGTATATATGTATCTAAACTGTTGTAAATGTTGGAAGTTAATTGTTCTTTCACACTAGCTATGCATGGAACAAGGCTTAGAAAGGTACAGTCATACTTAAAAAGTCAATGCCATAGTATAAATCACGAATCTCCTGTTCTCCATCCTAGTTACGTTGGCAAAATTCTAGCATGACACTTAACTCTCCAACTGACATTTTCCCCAATAAACCATTAGAAGATAACATATATACATGAGATACATACCTCCTTCCTTCGCTCCCTCCCTTCCTTCCCTTCCTTCCTCTTTTCCTCCCTTCTTCCTTATTTCTTTTTTGTTGGGTTTAGTCCTTCTACATTTAGTCATATCAGACAAGCATCTTTCTTTCTAATTCCTGTTACGGAAGTGTTGAAAACAGTGTTGTAATATTAAATTTAAAGGGAGTCGATTAATGACACTAAACAACACTTACTTTTAAATTTCCCGGAGCATGTTTCAGAGCCTAGTTTCCTCCATTGTCAACCAGACATCGACTGGTTCTCAGTGGTGTAGCTGGCAATTTTTTCATAGGTCTCCTCTGGTGCTGGTTTGAGGAACTTGCTGAACAAATCTTTCTGGGTAATGTCGAAATTGATTACTTTGTTCCTATGTGGACAGTACTGGTTGTCCTGTTATATGTTTAAGTAGTTTCGGTTCTGGATTTATGGGTTTTTTCCCGAAAATGCGTGGTAACTGCTGATTTTTGCAATTGTTTGTATTTTATGTTCCCAAAGTGTTCCTTTGCTGTTGTTTCTAAATTTCTTTTGGCTTTTCCAATATAAATTTGACTCTCCATAGGGGAGGGGATCTGTCCCCTTTAGCTGCCGTGGTGCGGGCGCTGCGGACCCCTAGCACTCGTGGTACCTCTGACGTTACCAGAGGAACCTCGGGCCGAACATTCGAGCCCCTCCCTGATTGGGAGTTCGGATTGGGTTGGACTCGAGGGGGCAGTGGTTCCCGATACCCGTGGTAGATCGGGTACGTCTTCGGACGGGGTTGAGGTAAGCCATAATATTCCTGCATACTAGCCAGCATAGCTAGTAGAAGGTGTGCTAGATCACCAGGCGGCCCCACTGAGGTCATATCGGTAGCCTTCCCATTTTGGAGTTGGCACGCATAAGTGGCGTATCCACTTCCATGTGCCGTCTTGAGTCCACAGGACCAGATGGGGGGGCTTGTTAGTCTCTAGGTCTTGCCCTACGGAAAGACCCATGGAGTCGCCGGGCGCCCTTTCGGGACAGCTCGGTAACTCCCTGGTCGTCAGAGGGGGGCTCAGTCTTCACTCTGTGAGGATCTGCCCTGGTAGATACCCTCGAGTTTATATATAATATAAATTTGACTACAGTCACAGCATTCAATTTGATATATACCAGGTTTTTTGTTAGATGGCATCTTTGATGTTTGAGAATATTAGGGTGTTTTTTTTTTTTTTTTTTTTTTTTTTTTTTTTTTTTTTTTTTAAGGAATAATGGTTGACTGGTGCTAGTTGAATGTTTTGTTTTTTGAAGACTTTATTGAATTTATCAAAGGCACATGGATGGTAAGTGAATTTTTTGAAGATCATTTTTGTTTCTGTAGCTGAGAGAGTTGTGGTTTCCTTTAATAGCTTCTTCTTTTTTGCTAAGTTTGGCAAGCCTAACTAAGAAAATAAAAGCAAATACTGTAAAACTAAAATACAAACTGAACAATTTGTGCAACATTTCTTCACACCGAAATCATACAGCACAGTACCATGCAGCCATCATTGTAGTACACGTTGAAGCAGGACTCATCCAAAAAGATTACATTTTGCCACTCAGAACCCCAGTGATGGTGTTCATGTGTCCATTGCAGTTGGAGGAGCTTGTGGTGTCTGGACAATGGAAGCTGATGTAATGGCATGCTTTCAACCAATCCAACCTGCAGCAGAATGCGAGTAACCGATGATGCAGACAAGTTCACACCTATTGAAGTGCTCCAGTGTCAAGCCAACACTGTGGATAAAGCTGTACTGTCTGTTATGGCCATACAGACAAGACGGTTCTCCCGTGCTGTGGACATTATTCATATTCCAATTCCCACTCTTTGCTGCATACAATCTTCATCTATCCATTGCTTCCACATACGCATCACTGTCATATCAGCATGCCCTGTATGAGCCAAAATGTCACAGTATGACAAACCTGCTTCCTGGAGATCGATAATTCTGCTTCGTTTGACTTCCGTCACATGTTGATATAGCTCCCTTTGACGTCGACGTGGCATACTGGCACTCACTTTATTGTTTCCACCTTGTTTGACAGCTCTGCACTGACTACACTGGATGCAACACTGACCTTGTTGGACTGACACGCGAGGGCTCTGCTCGGCTTGCATGTACACCATCTCTCTGCAAACCTAATCACTTATTGCTTGCACACTCTTCTACACTTCTACCAAGTTTGGAGTTTTTCAGATAATTCCTTCTTGCTGTTGCAATTTTCACAAACAGTGTAGATCTCAGTGAAGCTCATGACCAAGTGGAAAAATTTATATGGAAAACGTTGGATGTATAAGATCTTATCAACTTACAGTAGTAATTTGTGAATTCAGTAATATTTGTGAACTTTTGGGCAAGGAAGGGCATTGTATCCTCAAAAATGTTTGTTTGCTAAGACGTACTATATTGTGACTTTGTGGGCTCTTAAAATTAAAGTCAAATTGCAGAAATTCAAAATGTTCTTTATTTCCATAGAAAGACACTGTACATCCCTTTGCAGCAAGATGAAGTAACATACACCAACGCAGTCTCTTGTGACTTCTGCACATGTAAATAAACAAAAGAGTTCACTTTCAAATCACAGCTGCAGGCACATGATTATTGAGTCCAATTACAACTGTCCCAACTGGCGAGCCGCGGCTTCTTTTATATCTCCACTCATTGTTCTAGAAATTAGTGGAACGTTCTGTAACAATAAAGAAAGCGAATCTTCTAGTCATCTGTCTTTTTCTTTCTCTGTTTCGGCAAGCTTTTATCTCCAAGCTGCACTATCAGTCTCGTGGGTGCTGGCTGCACCCATCTCAACAATGGCTCGCAACACATTTGGTTAAAAAATGAATAGGGTTTAAATTAAATAAGCTGTTTGAAAAAATGGTTTAATATGTATATTGAAATGCTCAAATTCTTTGCAAACAATTTCTGTTCTTATCACCATCAGCATCATTGCCACTGCTATGGTCACAGCCATGGCTTAAAAGTTATTTATAAATTGTATAGATGTTGATGAAGTTAGTGAATAATAATACAGTAAAACCTGTCTTCAGCGGAATCCAACAACGCTCTCAAAAATTTCTGTTAAAAATGGATTATGGGATTTTCGATTTCACCTGACAAAACCAGATAGGAAAGCAGTCGCTCTTTGCTTGGACAAGTTTCCTCCCAAACATTTCTTACCTTTTAAACACAATGACTTATTTGGTAATGCATGTAAGTATAATATTCTGTCATCGCCATTTGCTATGTTTTAATGTTTGTATCCTTCAATTATTATTGAAGGTAGTTTAGCAATTTAATCAGCGATGGTTTCAGTGTTAACATCATTTGATTCATTACAGAGTTCAGAACATAGACCCCAATATGCAGCAATTTTTTGCCCTAATACTAACGAACCACTCCCACACTATTTCATTAATATCCTGGTTTTCAGTTTTCTTAAGTTCACTCTTTATTTTCCCATTAGCACAATTTTCCCACCATTTCAGAATTTTATTTTCTTGTTTAGAATCTCCTAAACTTAAGTTTTGCCTACATTGAACACCTTTGTGATCTGCTTTATAGTCAATGTATCTCTTTCCCTAGCATAAATCACTTTCACTCTTGTGTTAAGATCTAGTACAATTCCTGTTTTCAAAGTCATGGTGACCATAGGAAATAAACCATCAGCTTTTAAAGTTATAGGTGTACTGTATGTAATGCTTTCTGTTATGCTTAACTATTCAGTGAAGGCTGCCTGTGACAGGTTTCTTAGTATTTGTACCATCATTAGTGCATCCCCCTGCTAGATAGTTCAGGTAGCAGCAATATGGTTATGCCTCAACTGAAACATCACGTACTTAGAGCAGCAGACAATGCACATTTTTACCAGGTGCCTGAACATTTTGTAAACTCTGCATTCCAGAATTGGGAAATTTTCCGTTAAAATTTGTACTTTAATTTCCGTTGTCCATGTGAGACAGTTTCCATTTAATAAAGGGAATGTAGCATATTTTCCACCCTTAATTTCATGGGACCATGCAATATTTGCATTTAATTAAGACAGATTTCGGCTTAACCAGGGATCCATTGAGGGCAGGTTTTACTGTAATAATAATAATAATAATAATAATAATAATAATAATAATAATAATAATAATAATAATAATAATAATAATAATAATAATAATAATAATAATAATAGCCCGCCTCAGTAGTGTAGATGGTAGCATGTCTGCCTCACGTTCAAGAGGTCCCGAGTTCGAATCTCAGTCAGGGTGAGTTACCTGGATAAGGTTTTTTCCAGGGTTTTCCTTTATCCTTAAAGACGAATGTCAGGTATCTCTAAGCTCCATGTACCTCGGACTCATTTGAGCATCATTTCACCCATTTCATTCACCATCCGATATGACTTAACATTGGAGGGCGTAAATTACAACAGCAACAAATAATAATAATAATAATAATAATAATAATAATATCATTATTATGCAATTGTCATAATTTGCCAAAGGTACAGTTGATCTATGTGTGAAGTATAACTGCCTTAACTGAAATTATGGTGTGCACTGGATTAGGTTCATTTCTCTAACATTCATGTTTTTGTTATAGATGTTATAAGAGGCCAGGAAAAAGAAATAGAGGAATTAAAAAGCAAGATTGCACAGGTACTGGCAGTTATGCCAACAGATACTTTCGGTCCCAGTCCTTCAAATAGCAGTGGAGGAATGTCAAAACTACGATTGGCTGAGACACCAAGCTCCTGCCCTGGGTGCACTGTCTCCAATCTCGATCCTAATGCCACCGCATATACTCCCAAAGGCAGTCTCATAACTTCGACAGAGGCCTGAATCGTCATCGCTCTAGTGACCATCATGACCATAAATTAAGTGTTGGAATCTGAAAGCAACTTTAAAAAGAGGAAAGAGGAAGAGTGGATGTTACTCCGTTATAACAAAATGGAAATTCTCCATGACATTTTTGTTCAGTTAAATGTTTTGTTAAAAATTGTTACAACATTCTCCTCTTTTAATTTGCAAACATGGAATTAACCACAGGACCAGTCAGAATGCTGTTTGGTGTATAGCAAAGTAAAATTTCAAGTGATACTTGTCTGCTCCATTGTGCCCATTGACCTGCCAGTATGGAATCCTTTTTTGGACGTATTTTGTATGGAATGCATGATAGGCAACTGTTCCAGGTTCATAAACAATTTAAAATTAATGTATTTTTGATATAAGTTTTCTGTGGCCAAAAGAAAATTGTTTTGATATTATTAATAAATTAATACTTTGAGTGGAATTGATTGTATGATTATATTTGTTTTTTTATAATATGATTGGTATAACTATTTGGTATATGAAGGATGTTTAGGAATTTGGGTTTAGGCCAACCATCACTGCCTTGTTGCAATAATCATAAATGTTATTTTTTTATATCTGAGTTGAAAGTTAATAAGAAAAATATGCAGTAAATATTAAAAAGTATGCAGGACGGATGTAATGACTGATTCCAACTTTTAGTTTGTTTCATGCTGAGGTATCTCTTTGTGCCATTTTATTATTTCTACTATTTACATCTTAGGTTATCTGCATGCTGTCAAAGATAGAGGTATGTTTGGATTTCAAAACACTGTTACCTGGAAAGAATGGCTTATTATGCATCTCATGATATTTCCTTCTTCCCTTCCTTCACGTCAATTCTTCTACCTTCAAATCCTTGTGTTTGATATATTCTTGTGAAGCTGAAGGTTGGATTCTGGCAAACTGCTGACCAATTTCAAACCATCAACTCTTTATGTATTGAATGAAAATTCTAAATTTCTCTCATAATATGTTTCTCTAGGATTACATTTCAGAATCCTGGTTATAGAGCGTACACTATTCTTTAGAGCATACAATAAGCGTACTGTGAATTCTTTCTCCAAAAGTGTTGAATAAATCATCATATACTATTTTCATATCTAATATTTACAGCTTTCTTATTTTTTATATTATGTTTTTATAAGTAAAGTTTCAGAGGAATTATATGTGTTAGTACAAGTCTGTTTAAAACTTAAGTTATGGTACTCCCGTTTTGCTAGCATTGTGTGTTAATTTAATTGTTTCTTTGCTGTTACATGTCTTCCAAAAATGGTATTTCCTGTAGTAACAGGCATTAATGTAACTGGTATTTAGTATTCACTTTGCAGCATGCACGTTTTATTATGTTGTTGTTGTTGAAGACTGATGCATTAGATAATGCAGCTTACTGGTTAATGTTAGTTTTCCTCCTTTGTGATTAACTAGTCGCCAGCTATTTTGCCAGATTTGAACCTTCTTTAACTGAGTTGTTAACATTTGACTTGTTTCTGTGTTTTTAAAGCAATGGATGCAAATAAGCAAAATTTCTCTGAGTGATCTGATACAGGCACTGCATTTTCGTAAATTGGATCTCTTCTTTTGTCTTAAATGTGAAAAGAAACCTATCAGGGCAGAAGTGCATTTCTTACTTTTGACCCAGTAGGGGCAATAGCATTGCATTCAGCTGCTGCTTTTGTGAGCTGAATGCTAGTCAGTTAGCATCTTTAAAAGAGGCTAAGATTTAAATACTCGGTTTATTGCTAATGAAGATGCAGTGAATCCTTAAAAGGCTGGTTAGCACTATTTAAGCAGATGTATTTTTCTGTGTGATATCTTGCATATAGAATTAGAAATAAATATTTAATTATAAGTACTAAAGCATTATTTTTTCATTCTATGTTTAAAGGAGCACAAAGGTACTATGATTACTTTTCACTCTTTTTGCCCCTTCCTCTAATTTTTTATATTTTCTGAGCATATGCATTTAGGTTGTGCCTTGGATATTCCTTGCACTGCCAAATTAAAAAGTACTTAATTTATAATATTGGTTATCATTATTTGCATTAGGAATGTAGAAAAAGTACCTTATCTGTTATTTATCCATTTAAACATTTAAAATTATTAATTCTTGCACAAACAGAGATTGATCATGACAATGTAACAATTGTAGAAATATTCAGCATTTTTGTATTTACTGGATATAAAGTTGATGTATGACATTCTTTTAGCCATAAGTAAAAATTCCAGTAAGTTATAATGTTGCTTTTTAGCTGAATTGCTTTATTGTGTCTCTCTCTCTCTCTTTCTTTCTAAGAATCTTTCCACTTTTGTATTAATGTAGTTATGCTTTGCGATATGTAGAGATGTGCATAATGCGTATATTTTTAAGATTATTTTTAATTTAAATGCTTTTTCTTTATCGTTCTGTTTTTAAGAGGATAAGGATGTCCTCATCCACATGTGTGTGATTACACGTCCAGGTATTTTTGAATTGTTTGTCCAAAACTGTGACTGGCTAAACTAATGATCTCGTAAAGCACAAGTTTTTTAAAAGTTAACTTCTGCTAATTGTTCATTTGCTAGTCTCTACTGGGTCAAGTTGTTTTCACCGGTTTATGAAACTGAATTTTTAGAATTAGATATTTTAATTTTCACTGAAAGGAAACAGTACTGTAAAAGGCTGATACATGTCTCTCTTTTAAAAAAATTCATATGTATGTATAATTTTATTTTGTGCATATACTGGGAAAATTAAATACATAGGTAGCATCTGTTATAGGAGTTTTCCAATGAAGATGCAGCCAAGAATTTTTTTTAACAAAGTTAAAAGTGTTGCGAAGATACAGTAACAAATTACAGATTGTGTAAGCAAGTCAATGCTTTCGTAATGTAAATTAATACCACTGCTGTTATAGAGTACAAATTACTTTAGTTATCTTAGTTTATAAAATGTCATTCAAATAATTTTATTTCACTGAAATTGTATCATACAGAATTATTGTTTTATATGAGCTAAAATGCCATTGAGTCCTTCAGTAATAAATTTTGTACATTATCAACAAAACATTTTGTTAATGTGTTATATTTAATGGAACTTCCTGTAAATGTCAGAACTGTAGTTTTTGGAATAAGGGTGTCACATTTATTATGTCTTAACTTCCATTCTCTGAATGATAATGCTATGTTAAGATTTTCTACAGGGTGTTAATGAACTAAATAATTTCAGTGGTTTTAGACATGACTAATATAAGCAAGTTCAGAAAAACAATACATGGTCTGCGGCTAAATATAACACAGTTAATTTGCATCAAATGCTAATACATTGGTATTTAAACAAGGTGGGTAAAATTATTGCAGTAGAATGTATTTAAAACTGCTTCCCGAGTATAGAAATATTGATCCTTAGTAGCTGGTTATTGGCGTTCACAGGATTAAATGCCTCAAAGATCTCTCAGATCTCCAATTAATTGCCTGCCAGTGCAACATTGAACAGCAATTAACTGCCTTCTTGCATCATTAGCCTACTGTAAGTGTTCTGGTGGCCCAGTCCATAATGCCAAGTACTGGGGTTCTAAGGGTCATTTGGTTTGGTTCCTATCATGTAGTTAACTTTTTTCTTTGTCTTTTAGTACATAAATTCTAATAGTGATTCGTAACTAAGAACGTGAACTATTATTATTATTATTATTATTATTATTATTATTATTATTATTATTATTATTATTATTATTATTATTATTATTATTATTATTATTATTATTATTATTATTATTATTTTGTAATTTACATCCTTTAACTTTATAAGTCATATCAGACGATGAATGGAATGGGTGAAATGATGCTCAAATGGGCCCAGGGTCCATGGAGTTTAGAGTTACCTGTCATTCGTCTTTTAGGATAAGGGAAAACCCCGGGAAAAACGTTATCCAGGTAACTCACCCTGACCGAGATTCGAACTCGGGACCTCTTGAACGTGAGGCAGACATGCTACCATCTACGCTACCGAGACAGGTGCTAAGAACGTGAATCTGATTGACCAGTGCAAGGCAAGAGTCCAACTGTAGCTTGGCCAGCATGCTCTCCCAACCTCAACTCAATTGATTTCTTTTTCTGGAGTCACCTCAAATCTCTGGTGTATGAAATACCTGTTACCTCAGAAGAAGATGTAACCAGGGCCGTACTCCTAACAGAAAAGTGGGTGAACGCATACCTAAAAAATTTTCCAGATGCTGGAGAACCGATCAGAATCCTGCACTTGTAGATTCGCCTTCCTGCTTTGGTTGTCCTCAGCATGCGTACTACTTTTTATCCACTGGAGGTCCATTAATAGTCATAAACATTATTTGAACATATTTTGAATGTAAGTATATATTTTGTATTTTTGCAGTATTTTTAATGTTAAATTAAGAAAGGTAATGAATTAAAAAGAAGTATAAATAAAATTATTAGTAAGGGGACTGCGTCCCCCTCCGAAAAATAGTGGGGGGATGGCATACATCCACGTTCCCTCTCCACTACGGCCCTGGTTGTAACTGTCCGAATAATAGCAGCATGTGAAGTTATTTGACACACACAAGGAATTTTGGAGAGAGTATGACGCTTTCCCTCACCGCTGTCAGTTTTGCACTGAAAATGCAGATTGCCATCTCTAGCAGTTCCTATAAACCTGTCATAAAGAGTTGCATTTATTTTAATTTTATATAAGTTAATTCACCCTTTAAACCGCCTCTCTTTTAGATGCAAAGCATGTGAAAGTATTATGCAGGATTTAACCTTTGTTAGAAAGAATTTTAATTGCATTGACAAGGTGAAATAACACCGTAAAGTGCAAACTGTCGCGAACACATTATTGCAACGAGGTGGCACAGCGAGGCATTCAAAGAGATGGACAGTGCAGTGCGGAGATAAAAGCTTGCCAAAACGGTGGGGGGAGGGAGGCGGATTTCTGGAGAGTTCATCTTCCTTCTAATGCCGTCCTGATTGTTTGAGAAGATGCCTGAATAGTGAGTAAGCTATATAAGGAAGCAGGAGCCTGCCACTGGAGTCAGTTGTTAATTGGACTCATGTGCGTGAACAGTTGTGTGAGCTGTGTTTGCGGTCGATGACCTTGCAAGTTGTATTGTGTTTGTAACCTGGACTTTTAATTTCACGAACCCAAAAAGTCAGAATACAGTTATATTTATACATTTATTAAGTATTAAAAGCTTACACAAAATATTTTAAAAACAACCGAACAAAGAAAACAAAAATAAGCAACAAAAATGTGAAAGAGACTCAAATTCATCGTAAAAACTATTTGTAGTCAGTTTATTGACACTCGTCACTTTTTTATATTATTGAGGGTTAGTTATGTGTGTTGGGAGGAATTTAGTAACAGTGATGTCAAAATCCAAACACACATAGACTCAAATTCATTTAACATTCACTTGAAAGCTAATGTCATAACCACTGCAGCAGAGGGAGTGCTCAGACGCCTGTCTCCATTTTTGTGTGTTGTGCACTCAAGTGATGTTACCACTAGTAGTATCGTACTGACACTTGAGATATTTATAGCCGTAACTTTCACATTTGAACCAGCAGGCCATGTCTTCTATATCAAGTTAATTGTTTAAGATATCTCCACTTGCTCTGAAAATATTTTACTGTAGTTCATTAACACCCTGTATAGTGGCAAATAAGGTGCATACATCAACATTTCTGTCTCCCACTTTTTGCTGCAGGCATTTGGGTATGATTTGTTAATGATAAACTACCATCTGGATCAGTTCAGTTTAACTTGTAAAGCATCATAGAGTGTTGCAAAAAGTGGAGTTAAGCTTTAAAAGTGACAGTTTGTGGTATAAATAGCATACACAGTTTGCTATGAGTCACTTGTGACTGAGTTGGGACACACAGAAAGGCAACTACAACAAATTGGAAATTCAAAATAAAATGTATGTGTTTAAAACTGATATTCAGAACACTGTTCAACATTCTTAATGAGTAAGGACTAAGATACATTGAAGCACAAAATTAATATAATTTTGAGTCAAGCTAGTACTCCATGCTCCATTTATTGCTAGTGTTTACCTAGAATGTGTATCTTTAGGACCTTCCTAACATCCTCAGCTAATGTTAACTGTTGTATTTTGATTTGGTGAACCCCTTGGAGGCGATAGGGGCATTTCTGCTGGTACCTTAATGAACTTGAACTTCAGTTTCTCTTCAAAGGTGGTGTCAAAATCTTCAATTTTGGAATGAGAATCGTGATAAAGAACAAGAAATCCATTTATGAAAAAGTGCTCTTCGTCCAATTATTTTAACCACATGGAAAAGATTCATAAAGAAATATGTAGGAAAACACTTCAGTTTTGACACCACCTTTGAAACGAACCCAAATTATTAAGATACCAACAGAGACAGATAGAGTCAACATGAAAAATTCAGTGCCATGGCCGGGATTTGAACCACGGATTTCCTGGTTTCCATCCAGTCGCTATAACCCATTGAGCTACCATGGCAATGAGTTAATGGGTTGCAGCAACTGGACGGAAACCAGGAGATCCGTGGTTCAAATCCCGGCCATGGCATTGAATTTTTCATGTTGACTCTATCAAAGACCTTAATCTATATACGGTTAGTGTAAAGAAATTATTAATTTCCATCAATTAACTAAAATACCAACAGAGACGCTCCTATTGCCTTCAAGGAGTTCCTCAAGTCAAAATTCAATAGATAACATTGGCTGAGGATGTTAGGAAGGTCGTAACGAAATACGTTCTAGGTAAACTCTAGCAATATACTCAAAATTATGTTAAGTACTGTTCAATGTCTTCAGTTTTCTAAAAGTAATTTGTAACAGTTTTGAAGGACATAGTTCCCAATTTAATAATTTTAACATATTTTCTTAAGAAAAAGAGCTTGTTAATACTCTGGCAGTTGTGGATAAGAGATTAATTTTACACCATTATGCCTTTCTGTTTCTATGAGAGGTGGGATGGGGTTGGAATAACAGAGTATTATGGATATGCCTATCATACAGCGTTACCTGCAGTTCTGTAGTCATATTTTGTACATGGGAATTTTATACTATCCATGTTACCATTTTTCATGCCTTTTTATATGTTGTATGGGAGGTAAGGGTTCAGAGCAGCTGAGTGTAATTATGTTGGAAACACTAATGTTTAGAAAGCACTCAAGTTTTGTGACTAGCAATATATCTTTATATGTGGAGATTAAATGACCTCTTTTTTGTGAAGTTAGAAAAGCAAAAGAATAAATATGCAAAAGGATGATGATATAAACACTGCATGGGAGTTCACAAGGACCCATACTGTATACGTGCTCTTCTTTATTTTATAGTTAATCCTTCATAATCCCTTTTGCCCATTACAAAAAAGGATAGTAAGCATGTTTACTCAGCTGTAGTAAGTATATGCTATCACATGAGAGAGACTGTTATGTGTTTCAAATAGGAAGTGTTTTGGACTGCTGCCAATCAGATGTGTTATCGTGCTCACCGTTCCACCTCCTTATCCACACGCTTTTCACATTTCCCTCTCTCTCACACATTATCCTAGACTGTGACACTAAATGTAATGAAACAACTAAATTTTATAATAATGCAGTTGTTAAAATCATAATTGTAATGTGCATATTTGCATATTATGCACATGTTTTAAATTTTATAATTGTAATTATAGTTTATGAATTACCTATTTTTCTAATCCAACAGAAATGTCAGTGGTGCATCTGTATAGCTGTGAATGTCACGTCAAGAGACAATTTTTCATTGTCTACATTGTCAGAGTATTGCAAATTTATGATGACAGGCTCCAAAACCTCATCACGTGCTATTTCTTTCCTCGTTTTGTAGTTTATCTGCATGTCTCACGCAGTTTTCTCAGTCTTGTGTTACCTTGTCAATTTCTTTGTGAGTAAGTTATTCGACATCAGTCAGTTGAAAAGTATTGTTTCTGTAGGCAACAGTTTGAGCCCTCATTAACTCATTTGGATTGTACTGACAGTAGTAAGGGGAAAGGTGCATTACCTTTTGTCCTTTCAGTTGCAAGTTGATCCAGTTCATACACTTAGCCCTGGTTTTTAAATGCAAGAAGAACTGCATGATACTGCTTTGAACTCTCTAGAGTGAATAGAGATTATGAATCATTCATAAACAAACACACAATGTGACAACACACGTTCTGCTGATGCATCATTCTACAAGCCAGCAGGAAGTGTACTGTTTACCCTCTCTTGAATTTAGCAAACACCTTGGCTTATTCAAAGTAATTTTTTTATCATGTCAAGTCAAACTTTTACGTTTCAGTTCTGAGTAATTACAAATACATAATACATAAATGCATACATGGCAACCAATAATCAATCATATTCATTACAGTGCTTATGTCGCAATGCATTGTTACAGTGTATTGCTATTTTTATTTATTTTTATTAGGAAAACTTATTTGATCTAAAAATTTAAGGCTTTTAAGGTTATGTTAGACGCATTACTCTCTGCCTTACTCGTGCCGCAAATAGTATTTATTAGAGATGGATTCAGTTGGCACTTGCCACACCACTTACAGGGAATGCAATATGACAACAGTGCAGGACTCCGATTGGTTGCTCACCTAGTAGCATTCAGCGCCAAACATCATCCCATTTGAAACACCTTATAATGTACAGATCTATGCATAATTTTCCACAGTAGCATCTCTCAATTCTGTGTAACCTCAACTCATACAAATATTGACCATGTGGTCCCTGCTGATGTGAAAAGTTATTACAAAGTATAGTTAAGTCAACGCAGTCATTCAGCTTAACTACTTCAAATTACATTGCTAGAGATAGAATTTAATTTTTTTGTACAACTTGTTTTAAAAGCTTTATACAATATTTACCTTAGAACTAACTGAAACCATTTACAAATTGTTGGGTACCTATAACTAGACTGCGAACAAAATGCTGTTGGAGGTGTGGCTCACCAACACTGGAGTCCTCTAGCTTTCACCCTCTACTGTCATTTTAGATTGCCTCTCCTCCATCGTGCGGACCTGCACTGGTCATGTTTCATTCACTGTTACATTCACTCTTTGCATTTTCTGCCAAATCACTGCGTTGTTCCTCAAGGTTTAAAGAAACTATGATTCTATCTATTTGTTGATCAATTGTGAGGTCATGCCTGAGGTAATTATTTTCTGTTAACTTTGAAAATCAAAACTATTAAAATGCACTTGTTTCGTGTGGTTTGCGACAGAGTGCAAACCACACAAATCGAGTGAATTTTAATACACAGGAAGGGAGGGGTGGGAGTCACGTGATGCTTGGATGGCGAGAAGGGGAGAAGGCTCTTTTCATGCATGTGCACACCAACTGCATTTTGTTTGAGGTCTACCCGTAATTATATTATGTGCCTACTCAATTTGTTTGAATTCCTGGCGTTTTAACTTGCTGAATAATCCTCGAACAACTTTAATGCCCTGCCTCATTTCTCTTCTTGTTTTATGTTGATCCTATTCCTCTCATCTCGTCCTCTAATCCATTTTTGTTTTACTTTCCTTAAAATCTACCCTTTCTCTCTAGTTTTCTTTTTCTTTTCATGACAGTATTGTTATACTTTCCCTTCACCAATCACTCTTCTGAAGCATTCTACACATTCAGTTGGTGTAACGTTATTTTTTCTCTGATATCTTGTTCATCTTTCTCACTATTTCTCATATTGTTATTATTTCTTTTACTTCTATTACTGTAATTAATTTTGTTCTATATTTTTTATGACTCTTTATTCAATGCCTCTAACAATTAGGGTTGGTATTAAATGCTAAGCAGTTGGCAATGCAGCCATTCGCTCTCTTGCACTCCAGTATTTTGATGTTATGTTTGTACCTTGACTAAAGGTTGAGCAGCGGAGTAGGTGGTTTACATCCATATCTTCTTTAAGTGTACAGAAAGGACACAGAGGAGATCTCACTATACCAATCCTGTATAAATGTTTGAGACAGTCATGGTGTGTTACAAGTCTGAAGGTTGAGCAGCGGAGTAGGTGGTTTCCATCCATATCTTCTTTAAGTGTACAGAAAGGACACAGAGGAGATCTCACTATACCAATCCTATATAAATGTTTGAGACAGTCATGGTCTGTTACAAGTCTGAAGGTTGAGCAGCGGAGTAGGTGGTTTCCATCCATATCTTCTTTAAGTGTACAGTAAGGACACAGAGGAGATCTCACTATACCAATCCTGTATAAATGTTTGAGACAGTCATGGTGTGTTACAAGTCTGAAGGTTGAGCAGCGGAGTAGGTGGTTTCCATCCATATCTTCTTTAAGTGTACAGAAAGGACACAGAGGAGATCTCACTATACCAATCCTATATAAATGTTTGAGACAGTCATGGTCTGTTACAAGTCTGAAGGTTGAGCAGCGGAGTAGGTGGTTTCCATCCATATCTTCTTTAAGTGTACAGTAAGGACACAGAGGAGATCTCACTATACCAATCCTGTATAAATGTTTGAGACAGTCATGGTGTGTTACAAGTCTGAAGGTTGAGCAGCGGAGTAGGTGGTTTCCATCCATATCTTCTTTAAGTGTACAGAAAGGACACAGAGGAGATCTCACTATACCAATCCTATATAAATGTTTGAGACAGTCATGGCCTGTTACAAGTCTGAAGGTTGAGCAGCGGAGTAGGTGGTTTCCATCCATATCTTCTTTAAGTGTACAGTAAGGACACAGAGGAGATCTCACTATACCAATCCTATATAAATGTTTGAGACAGTCATGGTCTGTTACAAGTCTAAAGGTTGGGCAGTGGAGTAGGTGGTTTCCATCCATATCTTCTTTAAGTGTACAGAAAGGACACAGAGGAGATCTCACTATACCAATCCTATATAAATGTTTGAGACAGTCATGGTCTGTTACAAGTCTAAAGGTTGGGCAGCGGAGTAGGTGGTTTCCATCCATATCTCCTTTAAGTGTACAGAAAGTACACAGAGGAGATCTCACTATACCAATCCTATATAAATGTTTGAGACAGTCATGGTCTGTTACAAGTCTAAAGGTTGGGCAGCGGAGTAGGTGGTTTCCATCCATATCTTCTTTAAGTGTACAGAAAGTACACAGAGGAGATCTCACTATACCAATCCTATATAAATGTTTGAGACAGTCATGGTCTGTTACAAGTCTAAAGGTTGGGCAGCGGAGTAGGTGGTTTCCATCCATATCTTCTTTAAGTGTACAGAAAGGACACAGAGGAGATCTCACTATACCAATCCTATATAAATGTTTGAGACAGTCATGGTCTGTTACAAGTCTAAAGGTTGGGCAGCGGAGTAGGTGGTTTCCATCCATATCTTCTTTAAGTGTACAGAAAGGACACAAGGAGATCTCACTATACCAATCCTATATAATTGTTTGAGACAGTCATGGTCTGTTACAAGTCTAAAGGTTGAGCAGTAGAGTAGGTGGTTTCCATCCATATCTTCTTTAAGTGTACAGAAAGGACACAGAGGAGATCTCACTATACCAATCCTATATAAATGTTTGAGACAGTCATGGTCTGTTACAAGTCTGAAGGTTGGGCAGTGGAGTAGGTGGTTTACATCCATATCTTCTTTAAGTGTACAGAAAGGACACAGAGGAGATCTCACTATACCAATCCTATATAAATGTTTGAGACAGTCATGGCCTGTTACAAGTCTAAAGGTTGAGCAGCGGAGTAGGTGGTTTCCATCCATATCTCCTTTAAGTGTACAGAAAGGACACAGAGGAGATCTCACTATACCAATCTTATATAAATGTTTGAGACAGTCATGGTCTGTTACAAGTCTGAAGGTTGGGCAGTGGAGTAGGTGGTTTACATCCATATCTCCTTTAAGTGTACAGAAAGGACACAGAGGAGATCTCACTATACCAATCCTATATAAATGTTTGAGACAGTCATGGTCTGTTACAAGTCTGAAGGTTGGGCAGCGGAGTAGGTGGTTTCCATCCATATCTTCTTTAAGTGTACAGAAAGGACACAGAGGAGATCTCACTATACCAATCCTATATAAATGTTTAAGACTGCATGGCCTGTTACAAGTCTGAAGGTTGGGCAGTGGAGTAGGTGGTTTACATCCATATCTTCTTTAAGTGTACAGAAAGGACACAGAGGAGATCTCACTATACCAATCCTATATAAATGTTTGAGACAGTCATGGTCTGTTACAAGTCTGAAGGTTGAGCAGCGGAGTAGGTGGTTTCCATCCATATCTTCTTTAAGTGTACAGAAAGGACACAGAGGAGATCTCACTATACCAATCCTATATAAATGTTTGAGACAGTCATGGTCTGTTACAAGTCTGAAGGTTGAGCAGCGGAGTAGGTGGTTTCCATCCATATCTTCTTTAAGTGTACAGAAAGGACACAGAGGAGATCTGACTATACCAATCCTATATAAATGTTTGTGACAGTCATGGCCTGTTACAAGTCTGAAGGTTGGGCAGCGGAGTAGGTGGTTTCCATCCATATCTTCTTTAAGTGTACAAAAAGGACACAGAGGAGATCTCACTATACCAATCCTATATAAATGTTTGAGACAGCCATGGTCTGTTACAAGTCTGAAGGTTGAGTAGCGGAGTAGGTGGTTTCCATCCATATCTTCTTTAAGTGTACAGAAAGGACACAGAGGAGATCTCACTATACCAATCCTATATAAATGTTTGAGACAGTCATGGTCTGTTACAAGTCTGAAGGTTCAGTAGCGGAGTAGGTGGTTTCCATCCATATCTTCTATAAGTGTACAGAAAGTACACAGAGGAGATCTCACTATACCAATCCTATATAAATGTTTGAGACAGTCATGGTCTGTTACAAGTCTGAAGGTTGAGCAGCGGAGTAGGTGGTTTCCATCCATATCTTCTTTAAGTGTACAGAAAGGACACAGAGGAGATCTGACTATACCAATCCTATATAAATGTTTGTGACAGTCATGGCCTGTTACAAGTCTGAAGGTTGGGCAGCGGAGTAGGTGGTTTCCATCCATATCTTCTTTAAGTGTACAAAAAGGACACAGAGGAGATCTCACTATACCAATCCTATATAAATGTTTGAGACAGCCATGGTCTGTTACAAGTCTGAAGGTTGAGTAGCGGAGTAGGTGGTTTCCATCCATATCTTCTTTAAGTGTACAGAAAGGACACAGAGGAGATCTCACTATACCAATCCTATATAAATGTTTGAGACAGTCATGGTCTGTTACAAGTCTGAAGGTTCAGTAGCGGAGTAGGTGGTTTCCATCCATATCTTCTATAAGTGTACAGAAAGTACACAGAGGAGATCTCACTATACCAATCCTATATAAATGTTTGAGACAGTCATGGTCTGTTACAAGTCTGAAGGTTGAGCAGCGGAGTAGGTGGTTTCCATCCATATCTTCTTTAAGTGTACAGAAAGGACACAGAGGAGATCTTACTATACCAATCCTATATAAATGTTTGAGACAGTCATGGCCTGTTACAGGTCTGAAGGTTAGGCAGCGGAGTAGGTGGTTTCCATCCATATCTTCTTTAAGTGTACAGAAAGGACACAGAGGAGATCTCACTATACCAATCCTATATAAATGTTTGAGACAGTCATGGTCTGTTACAAGTCTAAAGGTTGGGCAGCGGAGGAGGTGGTTTCCATCCATATCTTCTTTAAGTGTACAGAAAGGACACAGAGGAGATCTCACTATACCAATCCTATATAAATGTTTGAGACAGTCATGGTCTGTTACAATTCTGAAGGTTCAGTAGCGGAGTAGGTGGTTTCCATCCATATCTTCTTTAAGTGTACAGAAAGTACACAGAGGAGATCTCACTATACCAATCCTATATAAATGTTTGAGACAGTCATGGTCTGTTACAAGTCTGAAGGTTGAGCAGCGGAGTAGGTGGTTTCCATCCATATCTTCTTTAAGTGTACAGAAAGGACACAGAGGAGATCTTACTATACCAATCCTATATAAATGTTTGAGACAGTCATGGCCTGTTACAGGTCTGAAGGTTAGGCAGCGGAGTAGGTGGTTTCCATCCATATCTTCTTTAAGTGTACAGAAAGGACACAGAGGAGATCTCACTATACCAATCCTATATAAATGTTTGAGACAGCCATGGTCTGTTACAAGTCTGAAGGTTGAGTAGCGGAGTAGGTGGTTTCCATCCATATCTTCTTTAAGTGTACAGAAAGGACACAGAGGAGATCTCACTATACCAATCCTATATAAATGTTTGAGACAGTCATGGTCTGTTACAAGTCTAAAGGTTGAGCAGTAGAGTAGGTGGTTTCCATCCATATCTTCTTTAAGTGTACAGAAAGGACACAGAGGAGATCTCACTATACCAATCCTATATAAATGTTTGAGACAGTCATGGTCTGTTACAAGTCTGAAGGTTGAGCAGCGGAGTAGGTGGTTTCCATCCATATCTTCTTTAAGTGTACAGAAAGGACACAGAAGAGATCTCACTATACCAATCCTATATAAATGTTTGAGACAGTCATGGTCTGTTACAAGTCTAAAGGTTGGGCAGCGGAGTAGGTGGTTTCCATCCATATCTCCTTTAAGTGTACAGTAAGGACACAGAGGAAATCTCACTATACCAATCCTATATAAATGTTTGAGACAGTCATGGTCTGTTACAAGTCTAAAGGTTGGACAGCGGAGTAGGTGGTTTCCATCCATATCTTCTTTAAGTGTACAGAAAGAACACAGAGGAGATCTCACTATACCAATCCTGTATAAATGTTTGAGACAGTCATGGTGTGTTACAAGTCTGAAGGTTGGGCAGCGGAGTAGGTGGTTTCCATCCATATCTCCTTTAAGTGTACAGTAAGGACACAGAGGAGATCTCACTATACCAATCCTATATAAATGTTTGAGACAGTCATGGTCTCTTACAAGTCTAATGGTTGGACAGCGGAGTAGGTTGTTTCCATCCATATCTTCTTTAAGTGTACAGTAAGGACACAGAGGAGATCTCACTATACCAATCCTATATAAATGTTTGAGACAGTCATGGTGTTTTACAAGTCTGAAGGTTGAGCAGCGGAGTAGGTGGTTTCCATCCATATCTTCTTTAAGTGTACAGAAAGGACACAGAGGAGATCTCACTATACCAATCCTATATAAATGTTTGAGACAGTCATGGTGTGTTACAAGTCTGAAGGTTGGGCAGCGGAGTAGGTGGTTTCCATCCATATCTCCTTTAAGTGTACAGAAAGGACACAGAGGAGATCTCACTATACCAATCCTATATAAATGTTTGAGACAGTCATGGTCTGTTACAAGTCTGAAGGTTGGGCAGTGGAGTAGGTGGTTTCCATCCATATCTTCTTTAAGTGTACAGAAAGGACACAGAGGAGATCTCACTATACCAATCCTATATAAATGTTTGAGACAGTCATGGTATGTTACAAGTCTAAAGGTTGAGCAGTAGAGTAGGTGGTTTCCATCCATATCTTCTTTAAGTGTACAGAAAGGACACAGAGGAGATCTCACTATACCAATCCTATATAAATGTTTGAGACAGTCATGGTCTGTTACAAGTCTAAAGGTTGAGCAGTAGAGTAGGTGGTTTCCATCCATATCTTCTTTAAGTGTACAGAAAGGACACAGAGGAGATCTCACTATACCAATCCTATATAAATGTTTGAGACAGTCATGGTCTGTTACAAGTCTGAAGGTTGGGCAGTGGAGTAGGTGGTTTACATCCATATCTCCTTTAAGAGTACAGAAAGGACACAGAGGAGATCTCACTATACCAATCCTATATAAATGTTTGAGACAGTCATGGTCTGTTACAAGTCTAAAGGCTGAGCAGTGGAGTAGGTGGTTTCCATCCATATCTTCTTTAAGTGTACAGAAAGGACACAGAGGAGATCTCACTATACCAATCCTATATAAATGTTTGAGACAGTCATGGTCTGCTACAAGTCTAAAGGCTGAGCAGTGGAGTACGTGGTTTCCATCCATATCTTCTTTAAGTGTACAGAAAGGACACAGAGGAGATCTCACTATACCAATCCTATATAAATGTTTGAGACAGTCATGGTCTGTTACAAGTCTAAAGGTTGGGCAGCGGAGTAGGTGGTTTCCATCCATATCTCCTTTAAGTGTACAGAAAGGACACAGAGGAGATCTCACTATACCAATCCTATATAAATGTTTGAGACAGTCATGGTCTGTTACAAGTCTGAAGGTTGGGCAGTGGAGTAGGTGGTTTCCATCCATATCTTCTTTAAGTGTACAGAAAGGACACAGAGGAGATCTCACTATACCAATCCTATATAAATGTTTGAGACAGTCATGGTCTGTTACAAGTCTGAAGGTTGAGCAGCGGAGTAGGTGGTTTCCATCCATATCTTCTTTAAGTGTACAGAAAGTACACAGAGGGGATCTCACTATACCAATCCTATATAAATGTTTGAGACAGTCATGGTCTGTTACAGGTCTGTAGGTTGAGCAGTGGAGTAGGTAGTTTCCATCCATATCTTCTTTAAGTGTACAGAAAGTACACAGAGGAGATCTCACTATACCAATCCTATATAAATGTTTGAGACAGTCATGGTCTGTTACAAGTCTGAAGGTTGAGCAGCGGAGTAGGTGGTTTTCATCCATATCTTCTTTAAGTGTACAGAAAGGACACAGAGGAGACCTCACTACACCAATCCTATATAAATGTTTGAGACAGTCATTTTCTGTTACAAGGCTGAAGGTTGAGCAGCGGAGTAGGTGGTTTGCATCCATATCTCCTTTATGTGTACAGAAAGGACACAGAGGAGATCTCACTATACCAATCCTATATAAATGTTTGAGACAGTCATCGTCTGTTACAAGTCTGAAGGTTGGGCAGCGGAGTAGGTGGTTTACATCCATATCTCCTTTAAGTGTACAGAAAGGACACAGAGGAGATCTCACTACACCAATCCTATATAAATGTTTGAGACAGTCATGGTCTGTTACAAGTCTAAAGGTTGAGTAGCGGAGTAGGTGGTTTCCATCCATATCTTCTTTAAGTGTACAGAAAGGACACAGAGGAGATCTCATTATACCAATCCTATATAAATGTTTGAGACAGTCATGGTCTGTTACAAGTCTGAAGGTTGAGCAGCGGAGTAGGTGGTTTCCATCCATATCTTCTTTAAGTGTACAGAAAGTACACAGAGGAGATCTCACTATATTAATCCTATATAAATGTTTGAGACAGTCATGGTCTGTTACAAGTCTGTAGGTTGAGCAGTGGAGTAGGTGGTTTCCATCCATATCTTCTTTAAGTGTACAGAAAGGACACAGAGGAGATCTCACTATACCAATCCTATATAAATGTTTGAGACAGTCATGGCCTGTTACAGGTCTGAAGGTTAGGCAGCGGAGTAGGTGGTTTCCATCCATATCTTCTTTAAGTGTACAGAAAGGACACAGAGGAGATCTCACTATACCAATCCTATATAAATGTTTGAGACAGTCATGGTCTGTTACAAGTCTAAAGGTTGGGCAGCGGAGTAGGTGGTTTCCATCCATATCTCCTTTAAGTGTACAGAAAGGACACAGAGGAGATCTCACTATACCAATCCTATATAAATGTTTGAGACAGTCGTGGCCTGTTACAAGTCTGAAGGTTGGGCAGTGGAGTAGGTGGTTTACATCCATATCTTCTTTAAGTGTACAGAAAGGACACAGAGGAGATCTCACTATACCAATCCTATATAAATGTTTGAGACAGCCATGGTCTGTTACAAGTCTGAAGGTTGAGTAGCGGAGTAGGTGGTTTCCATCCATATCTTCTTTAAGTGTACAGAAAGGACACAGAGGAGATCTCACTATACCAATCCTATATAAATGTTTGAGACAGTCATGGTCTGTTACAAGTCTGAAGGTTGAGCAGCGGAGTAGGTGGTTTCCATCCATATCTTCTTTAAGTGTACAGAAAGGACACAGAGGTGATCTCACTATACCAATCCTATATAAATGTTTGAGACAGTCATGGTCTGTTACAAGTCTGAAGGTTGGGTAGTGGAGTAGGTGGTTTCCATCCATATCTTCTTTAAGTGTACAGAAAGTACACAGAGGAGATCTCACTATACCAATCCTATATAAATGTTTGAGACAGCCATGGTCTGTTACAAGTCTGAAGGTTGAGTAGCGGAGTAGGTGGTTTCCATCCATATCTTCTTTAAGTGTACAGAAAGGACACAGAGGAGATCTCACTATACCAATCCTATATAAATGTTTGAGACAGTCATGGTCTGTTACAAGTCTGAAGGTTCAGTAGCGGAGTAGGTGGTTTCCATCCATATCTTCTATAAGTGTACAGAAAGTACACAGAGGAGATCTCACTATACCAATCCTATATAAATGTTTGAGACAGTCATGGTCTGTTACAAGTCTGAAGGTTGAGCAGCGGAGTAGGTGGTTTCCATCCATATCTTCTTTAAGTGTACAGAAAGGACACAGAGGAGATCTTACTATACCAATCCTATATAAATGTTTGAGACAGTCATGGCCTGTTACAGGTCTGAAGGTTAGGCAGCGGAGTAGGTGGTTTCCATCCATATCTTCTTTAAGTGTACAGAAAGGACACAGAGGAGATCTCACTATACCAATCCTATATAAATGTTTGAGACAGTCATGGTCTGTTACAAGTCTAAAGGTTGGGCAGCGGAGGAGGTGGTTTCCATCCATATCTTCTTTAAGTGTACAGAAAGGACACAGAGGAGATCTCACTATACCAATCCTATATAAATGTTTGAGACAGTCATGGTCTGTTACAATTCTGAAGGTTCAGTAGCGGAGTAGGTGGTTTCCATCCATATCTTCTTTAAGTGTACAGAAAGTACACAGAGGAGATCTCACTATACCAATCCTATATAAATGTTTGAGACAGTCATGGTCTGTTACAAGTCTGAAGGTTGAGCAGCGGAGTAGGTGGTTTCCATCCATATCTTCTTTAAGTGTACAGAAAGGACACAGAGGAGATCTTACTATACCAATCCTATATAAATGTTTGAGACAGTCATGGCCTGTTACAGGTCTGAAGGTTAGGCAGCGGAGTAGGTGGTTTCCATCCATATCTTCTTTAAGTGTACAGAAAGGACACAGAGGAGATCTCACTATACCAATCCTATATAAATGTTTGAGACAGCCATGGTCTGTTACAAGTCTGAAGGTTGAGTAGCGGAGTAGGTGGTTTCCATCCATATCTTCTTTAAGTGTACAGAAAGGACACAGAGGAGATCTCACTATACCAATCCTATATAAATGTTTGAGACAGTCATGGTCTGTTACAAGTCTAAAGGTTGAGCAGTAGAGTAGGTGGTTTCCATCCATATCTTCTTTAAGTGTACAGAAAGGACACAGAGGAGATCTCACTATACCAATCCTATATAAATGTTTGAGACAGTCATGGTCTGTTACAAGTCTGAAGGTTGAGCAGCGGAGTAGGTGGTTTCCATCCATATCTTCTTTAAGTGTACAGAAAGGACACAGAAGAGATCTCACTATACCAATCCTATATAAATGTTTGAGACAGTCATGGTCTGTTACAAGTCTAAAGGTTGGGCAGCGGAGTAGGTGGTTTCCATCCATATCTCCTTTAAGTGTACAGTAAGGACACAGAGGAAATCTCACTATACCAATCCTATATAAATGTTTGAGACAGTCATGGTCTGTTACAAGTCTAAAGGTTGGACAGCGGAGTAGGTGGTTTCCATCCATATCTTCTTTAAGTGTACAGAAAGAACACAGAGGAGATCTCACTATACCAATCCTGTATAAATGTTTGAGACAGTCATGGTGTGTTACAAGTCTGAAGGTTGGGCAGCGGAGTAGGTGGTTTCCATCCATATCTCCTTTAAGTGTACAGTAAGGACACAGAGGAGATCTCACTATACCAATCCTATATAAATGTTTGAGACAGTCATGGTCTCTTACAAGTCTAATGGTTGGACAGCGGAGTAGGTTGTTTCCATCCATATCTTCTTTAAGTGTACAGTAAGGACACAGAGGAGATCTCACTATACCAATCCTATATAAATGTTTGAGACAGTCATGGTGTTTTACAAGTCTGAAGGTTGAGCAGCGGAGTAGGTGGTTTCCATCCATATCTTCTTTAAGTGTACAGAAAGGACACAGAGGAGATCTCACTATACCAATCCTATATAAATGTTTGAGACAGTCATGGTGTGTTACAAGTCTGAAGGTTGGGCAGCGGAGTAGGTGGTTTCCATCCATATCTCCTTTAAGTGTACAGAAAGGACACAGAGGAGATCTCACTATACCAATCCTATATAAATGTTTGAGACAGTCATGGTCTGTTACAAGTCTGAAGGTTGGGCAGTGGAGTAGGTGGTTTCCATCCATATCTTCTTTAAGTGTACAGAAAGGACACAGAGGAGATCTCACTATACCAATCCTATATAAATGTTTGAGACAGTCATGGTCTGTTACAAGTCTAAAGGTTGAGCAGTAGAGTAGGTGGTTTCCATCCATATCTTCTTTAAGTGTACAGAAAGGACACAGAGGAGATCTCACTATACCAATCCTATATAAATGTTTGAGACAGTCATGGTCTGTTACAAGTCTAAAGGTTGAGCAGTAGAGTAGGTGGTTTCCATCCATATCTTCTTTAAGTGTACAGAAAGGACACAGAGGAGATCTCACTATACCAATCCTATATAAATGTTTGAGACAGTCATGGTCTGTTACAAGTCTGAAGGTTGGGCAGTGGAGTAGGTGGTTTACATCCATATCTCCTTTAAGAGTACAGAAAGGACACAGAGGAGATCTCACTATACCAATCCTATATAAATGTTTGAGACAGTCATGGTCTGTTACAAGTCTAAAGGCTGAGCAGTGGAGTAGGTGGTTTCCATCCATATCTTCTTTAAGTGTACAGAAAGGACACAGAGGAGATCTCACTATACCAATCCTATATAAATGTTTGAGACAGTCATGGTCTGCTACAAGTCTAAAGGCTGAGCAGTGGAGTACGTGGTTTCCATCCATATCTTCTTTAAGTGTACAGAAAGGACACAGAGGAGATCTCACTATACCAATCCTATATAAATGTTTGAGACAGTCATGGTCTGTTACAAGTCTAAAGGTTGGGCAGCGGAGTAGGTGGTTTCCATCCATATCTCCTTTAAGTGTACAGAAAGGACACAGAGGAGATCTCACTATACCAATCCTATATAAATGTTTGAGACAGTCATGGTCTGTTACAAGTCTGAAGGTTGGGCAGTGGAGTAGGTGGTTTCCATCCATATCTTCTTTAAGTGTACAGAAAGGACACAGAGGAGATCTCACTATACCAATCCTATATAAATGTTTGAGACAGTCATGGTCTGTTACAAGTCTGAAGGTTGAGCAGCGGAGTAGGTGGTTTCCATCCATATCTTCTTTAAGTGTACAGAAAGTACACAGAGGGGATCTCACTATACCAATCCTATATAAATGTTTGAGACAGTCATGGTCTGTTACAGGTCTGTAGGTTGAGCAGTGGAGTAGGTAGTTTCCATCCATATCTTCTTTAAGTGTACAGAAAGTACACAGAGGAGATCTCACTATACCAATCCTATATAAATGTTTGAGACAGTCATGGTCTGTTACAAGTCTGAAGGTTGAGCAGCGGAGTAGGTGGTTTTCATCCATATCTTCTTTAAGTGTACAGAAAGGACACAGAGGAGACCTCACTACACCAATCCTATATAAATGTTTGAGACAGTCATTTTCTGTTACAAGGCTGAAGGTTGAGCAGCGGAGTAGGTGGTTTGCATCCATATCTCCTTTATGTGTACAGAAAGGACACAGAGGAGATCTCACTATACCAATCCTATATAAATGTTTGAGACAGTCATCGTCTGTTACAAGTCTGAAGGTTGGGCAGCGGAGTAGGTGGTTTACATCCATATCTCCTTTAAGTGTACAGAAAGGACACAGAGGAGATCTCACTACACCAATCCTATATAAATGTTTGAGACAGTCATGGTCTGTTACAAGTCTAAAGGTTGAGTAGCGGAGTAGGTGGTTTCCATCCATATCTTCTTTAAGTGTACAGAAAGGACACAGAGGAGATCTCATTATACCAATCCTATATAAATGTTTGAGACAGTCATGGTCTGTTACAAGTCTGAAGGTTGAGCAGCGGAGTAGGTGGTTTCCATCCATATCTTCTTTAAGTGTACAGAAAGTACACAGAGGAGATCTCACTATATTAATCCTATATAAATGTTTGAGACAGTCATGGTCTGTTACAAGTCTGTAGGTTGAGCAGTGGAGTAGGTGGTTTCCATCCATATCTTCTTTAAGTGTACAGAAAGGACACAGAGGAGATCTCACTATACCAATCCTATATAAATGTTTGAGACAGTCATGGCCTGTTACAGGTCTGAAGGTTAGGCAGCGGAGTAGGTGGTTTCCATCCATATCTTCTTTAAGTGTACAGAAAGGACACAGAGGAGATCTCACTATACCAATCCTATATAAATGTTTGAGACAGTCATGGTCTGTTACAAGTCTAAAGGTTGGGCAGCGGAGTAGGTGGTTTCCATCCATATCTCCTTTAAGTGTACAGAAAGGACACAGAGGAGATCTCACTATACCAATCCTATATAAATGTTTGAGACAGTCGTGGCCTGTTACAAGTCTGAAGGTTGGGCAGTGGAGTAGGTGGTTTACATCCATATCTTCTTTAAGTGTACAGAAAGGACACAGAGGAGATCTCACTATACCAATCCTATATAAATGTTTGAGACAGCCATGGTCTGTTACAAGTCTGAAGGTTGAGTAGCGGAGTAGGTGGTTTCCATCCATATCTTCTTTAAGTGTACAGAAAGGACACAGAGGAGATCTCACTATACCAATCCTATATAAATGTTTGAGACAGTCATGGTCTGTTACAAGTCTGAAGGTTGAGCAGCGGAGTAGGTGGTTTCCATCCATATCTTCTTTAAGTGTACAGAAAGGACACAGAGGTGATCTCACTATACCAATCCTATATAAATGTTTGAGACAGTCATGGTCTGTTACAAGTCTGAAGGTTGGGTAGTGGAGTAGGTGGTTTCCATCCATATCTTCTTTAAGTGTACAGAAAGTACACAGAGGAGATCTCACTATACCAATCCTATATAAATGTTTGAGACAGTCATGGTCTGTTACAAGTCTGAAGGTTGGGCAGCGGAGTAGGTGGTTTCCATCCATATCTTCTTACGTGTACAGAAAGGACACAGAGGAGATCTCACTATACCAATCCTATATAAATGTTTGAGACAGCCATGGTCTGTTACAAGTCTGAAGGTTGAGTAGCGGAGTAGGTGGTTTCCATCCATATCTTCTTTAAGTGTACAGAAAGGACACAGAGGAGATCTCACTATACCAATCCTGTATAAATGTTTGAGACAGTCATGGCCTGTTACAAGTCTGAAGGTTGGGCAGCGGAGTAGGTGGTTTCCATCCATATCTTCTTTAAGTGTACAGAAAGGACACAGAGGAGATCTCACTATACCAATCCTATATAAATGTTTGAGACAGTCATGGTCTGTTACAAGTCTAAAGGTTTGGCAGCGGAGTAGGTGGTTTCCATCCATATCTTCTTTAAGTGTACAGAAAGGACACAGAGGAGATCTCACTATACCAATCCTGTATAAATGTTTGAGACAGTCATGGTCTGTTACAAGTCTAAAGGTTGGACAGCGGAGTAGGTGGTTTCCATCCATATCTTCTTTAAGTGTACAGAAAGGACACAGAGGAGATCTCACTATACCAATCCTATATAAATGTTTGAGACAGTCATGGTCTGTTACAAGTCTGAAGGTTGAGCAGCGGAGTAGGTGGTTTCCTTCCATATCTCCTTTAAGTGTACAGTAAGGACACAGAGGAAATCTCACTATACCAATCCTATATAAATGTTTGAGACAGTCATGGTCTGTTACAAGTCTAAAGGTTGGACAGCGGAGTAGGTGGTTTCCATCCATATCTTCTTTAAGTGTACAGAAAGTACACAGAGGAGATCTCACTATACCAATCCTATATAAATGTTTGAGACAGTCATGGTCTGTTACAAGTCTGAAGGTTGAGCAGCGGAGTAGGTGGTTTCCATCCATATCTCCTTTAAGTGTACAGTAAGGACACAGAGGTAATCTCACTATACCAATCTTATATAAATGTTTGAGACAGTCATGGCCTGTTACAAGTCTGAAGGTTGAGCAGCGGAGTAGGTGGTTTCCATCCATATCTTCTTTAAGTGTACAGAAAGGACACAGAGGAGATCTCACTATACCAATCCTATATAAATGTTTGAGACAGTCATGGCCTGTTAGAAGTCTAAAGGTTGCTACAGAGGATTGGTAATGTATTGATTCTAGTTGTGCTGTTACATAAATTTTCCCACAGTTTTCCTCTTGTTTGTAATATATTATCTTTGATAACCAAGTGATAACTTAGTGGCTCAAATGAATTTGACCTAATTTTACTGCCTTTTTTGGCTAGAAAGTCAGCTGTTTCATTACCATGTATTCCGTAATGTGCTGATATACACTGAAATATTAATCTTTTATTTACATTAATTAACTCTTATGATTTTACGGAATTTTTAAATATTTAGATTTTTAGGTTTTATATCGGATGTTATGGATATTATAGCTGATTTAGAGTCAGATAATAATACAACTTTTTCAAATTTATTTACATTATGATATAGAATATTTTGTAAGCTCTAAAGGATTGCGAAATTTCTCCATCTAAATTTGTAGCATTAAAACTTAATCTTTTGTAGAAAGAGAAAAGCGGGCATATTGCACCAACACCAATACCACCATCATTTGCTAAGCTAGAACTGTCAGTGTATGCATGTAGCCATTCATTGGCAGGATTTCTTAAATTTATGATTTCTAGTGTCTTTTGTTTGACACATGATGAGGTTTCAGATTTTGTTAATTCAACAAATGTGTAGATAGTGTTCAATATCAAACAGTTCTATAGGGTTCATACTTGATTGTCAGTTTTCTTTTAAGTGAGGAAGATATAATTTTTGTTTGATTTCTTTGACTTAAGTAAGAAAGCTTTGTTGAGTTTTTACGTTTACTTATGAATTTCTTTTTTCCCAGTCATTATAAAGTACTCTGATTAATTTTTTACCAACGCGGATCTAGAGCAAAGCAAAAGCTGAGCTAGAGTAAAGCCAAAGCGGAGCTAGAGCAAAGCTAGAGCAAACCCAGATTAAAACCAAGGCAAAGCCAGAGCAAAGTCAAAGCGGAGCTAGAGCAAAGCTAGAGTAAAACCAAGGCAAAGCCAGAGCAAAGCCAAAGTGGAGCTAGAGCAAAGCTAGAGCACACCCAGAGTAAAAACAAGGCAAAGCCAAAGTGTAGCTAGAGCAAACCCAGAGTAAAGTCAAGGCAAAAACAAGGCAAAGCATTTCACATTTCCCTCTCTCTCACACGTTATCCTAGACACTGACACTAAATGTAATGGAACAACAACTAAATTTTATAATAATGCAGTTGTTAAAATCACAATTGTAATGTGCATATTTGCATACTATGCACATGTTTTAAATTTTATAATTGTAATTATAGTTTATGAATTACCTATTTTTCTAATCCAACAGAAATGCCAGTGGTGCATCTGTATAGCTGTGAATGTCACGTCAAGAGACAATTTTTCATTGTCTACATTGTCAGAGTATTGCAAATTTATGATGACAGGCTCCAAACCCTCATCACGTGCTATTTCTTTCCTCATTTTGTAGTTTATCGGCATGTCTCACGCAGTTTTCTCAGTCTTGTGTTACCTTGTCAATTTCTTTGTGAGTAAGTTATTCGACATCAGTCAGTTGAAAAGAATTGTTTCTGTAGGCAACAGTTTGAGCCCTCATTAAGGCCCTCATTAAGATAGAGCAAAGCCAAGGCGGAGATAGAGCAAAGCCAAGGTGGAGCTAGAGAAGCCAACGCGGAGATAGAGCAAAGCTAAGGCGGAGCTAGAGCAAAGCTAAGGCGGAGAAAGATCAAAGCCAAAGCGGGGCTAGAGCAAATTCAAGGTGGAGATAGAGCAAAGCTAAGGTGGAGCTAGAGCAAAGCTAAGGCGGAGATAGAAAAATGCCAAAGCGTGGCTAGAGCAAATGCAAGGTGGAGATAGAGCAAAGCTAAGGTGGAGCTAGAGCAAAGCTAAGGCGGAGATAGAAAAATGCCAAAGCGGGGCTAGAGCAAATTCATGGTGGAGATAGATCAAAGCTAAGGTGGAGCTAGAGCAAAGCTAAGGCGGAGATAGATGAAAGCCAAAGCGGGGCTAGAGCAAATTCAAGGTGGAGATAGAGCAAAGCTAAGGTGGAGCTAGAGCAAAGCTAAGGCGGAGATAGATCAAAGCTAAAGCGGGGCTAGAGCAAATTCAAGGTGGAGATAGAGCAAAGCTAAGTTGGAGCTAGAGCAAAGCTTAGGCGGAGATAGATCAAAGCCAAAGCGGGGCTAGAGCAAATTCAAGGTGGAGATAGAGCAAAGCTAAGGTGGAGCTAGAGCAAAGCTAAGGCGGAGATAGATCAAAGCCAAAGCGGAGATAGAGCAAATTCAAAGCGGATATAGAGCAAAGCTAAGGTGGAGCTAGAGCAAAGCTAAGGCGGAGATAGAACAAAGCCAAAGCGGGGCTAGAGCAAAGCCAAAGCGGGGCTAGAGCAAAGCCAAAGCGGGGCAAGAGCAAATTCAAGGCGGGGCTAGAGCAAAGCTAAGGCGGAGCTAGAGCAAAGATAAAGCCGGGCTAGAACAAAGCCAAAGCAGGGCTAGAGCAAAGCCAAAGCGGGGCAAGAGCAAATTCAAGGCGGAGATAGAGCAAAGCTAAGGTGCAGCTAGAGCAAAGCCAAGGCGGAGGTAGAGCAAAGCTAAGACGGAGATAGAGGAAAGCTAAGGCGGAGCTAGAGCAAAGCCAAGGCGGAGCTAGAGCAAATTCAAGGCGGAGCTAGAGCAAAGCCAAGGCGGAGGTAGAGCAAAGCCAAATCGGAGCTAGAGCAAAGCCAAGGCGGAGATAGAGCAAAGCTAAGGCGGAGCTAGAGCAAAGCTAAGGCGGAGCTAGAGCAAAGCTAAGGTGGAGGTAGAGCAAAGCTAAATCGGAGCTAGAGCAAAGGCAAGGCGGAGATAGAGCAAAGCCAAGGCGGAGGTAGAGCAAAGCCAAATCGGAGATAGAGCAAAGCTAAGGCGGAGCTCGAGCAAAGCCAAGGCGGAGGTAGAGCAAAGCTAAGGCGGAGATAGAGGAAAGCTAAGACGGAGATAGAGCAAAGCTAAGGCGGAGCTAGAGAAGCCAACGCGGAGCTAGAGTAAATTCAAGGCGGAGATAGAGCAAAGCTAAGGCGAAGCTAGAGCAAAGCCCAGGCGGAGATAGAGCAAAGCCAAGGCGGAGATAGAGCAAAGCTAAGGTGGAGCTAGAGCAAAGCAAAGGCGGAGATAGAGTAAAGCTAAGGCGGAGCTAGAGAAGCCAACATGGAGATAGAGCAAAGCCAAGGCGGATTTAGAGCAAAGCCAAGGCGGAGCTAGCGAAGCTAACTCGGAGCTAGAGCAAATTCAAGGCGGAGATAGAGCAAAGCTAAGGTGGAGCTAGAGAAGCCAACGCGGAGCTAGAGCAAATTCAAGGCGGAGATAGAGCAAAGCTAAGGCGAAGCTAGAGCAAAGCCAAGGCGGAGATAGAGCAAAGCCAAGGCGGAGATAGAGCAAAGCTAAGGCGGAGCTAGAGCAAAGCAAAGGCGGAGATAGAGTAAAGCTTAGGCGGAGCTAGAAAAGCCAACGCGGAGATAGAGCAAAGCCAAGGCGGATTTAGAGCAAAGCCAAGGCGGAGCTAGCGAAGCCAACTCGGAGCTAGAGCAAATTCAAGGCGGAGATAGAGCAAAGCTAAGGTGGAGCTAGAGAAGCCAACGCGGAGATAGAGCATATTCAAGGCGGAGATAGAGCAAAGCTAAGGTGGAGCTAGAACAAAGCCAAAGCGGAGCTAGAACAAAGCCAAAGCGGGGCTAGAGAAAAGCCAAAGTGGGACTAGAGCAAAACTAAAGCGAGGCTAGAACAAAGCCATAGCGGGGCTAGAGCAAAGCCAAAGCGGGGCTAGAGCAAAGCCAAGGTGGGGCTAGAGCAAAGCCAAAGTGGGGCTAGAGCAAAGCCAAGGTGGGGCTAGAGCAAAGCCAAAGCGGGGCTAGAGCAAAGCCAAGGTGGGGCTGGCGCAAAGCCAAAGCGAGGCTAGAGCAAAGCCAAGGTGGGGCTAGAACAAAGCCAAAGCGGGGCTACAGCGAAGCCAAAGCGGGGCTACAGCGAAGCCAAAGCGGAGCTACAGCGAAGCCAAAGCGGAGCTACAGCGAAGCAAAAGCGGAGCTAGAGCAAAGCCAAATAGGGGCTAGAGCGAAACAAAAGCGGAGCTAGAGCAAAGCCAAAGCCGGGCTAGAGCGAAGCAAAAGCGGAGCTAGAGCAAAGCCAAAGCCGGGCTAGAGCGAAGCAAAAGCGGAGCTAGAGCGAAGCAAAAGCGGAGCTAGAGCAAAGCCAAAGCGGGGCTAGAACAAAGCCAAAGTGGGGCTAGAGCGAAGCCAAAGCGGAGCTAGAGCGAAGCCAAAGCGGAGCTAGAGCGAAGCCAAAGCGGAGCTAGAGCGAAGCCAAAGCGGGGATAGAGCTAAGCCAAAGCGGGGCTAGAGCGAAGCCAAAGCGGAGTTAGAGCGAAGCCAAAGCGGGGCTAGAGCGAAGCCAAAGCGGAGCTAGAGCGAAGCCAAAGCCGGGCTAGAGCAAAGCAAAAGCGGAGCTAGAGCAAAGCAAAAGCGAAGCTAGAGCAAAGCCAAAGCGGAGCTAGAGCAAAGCCAAAGCGGGGCTAGAGCGAAGCAAAAGCGGAGCTAGAGCAAAGCCAAAGCGGGGCTAGAGCAAAGCCAAAGCGGGGCTAGAGCAAAGCCAAAGCGGGGCTAGAGCAAAGCCAAAGCGGGGCTAGAGCAAAGCAAAGCGGGGTTAGAGCGAAGCCAAAGCGGAGCTAGAGCGAAGCCAAAGCGGGGCTATAGCGAAGCCAAAGTGGGGCTAGAGCGAAGCCAAAGCGGAGCTAGAGCAAAGCCAAAGCGGAGCTAGAGCAAAGCCAAAGTGGGGCTAGAGCAAAGCCAAAGTGGGGCTAGAGCGAAGCCAAAGCGGAGCTAGAGCAAAGCCAAAGCGGGGCTAGAGTAAAGCTAAAGCGGGGCTAGAACAAAGGCAAAGTGGGGCTAGAGCAAAGCCAAAGCGGAGCTAGAGCAAAGCTAAAGCGGAGCTAGAGCAAAGCCAACGTGGGACTAGAGCAAAGCGAAATTGGAGCTAGAGCAAAGCCATAGCGGAGCTAGAGCAAAGCCAAAGCGGAGCTAGAGCAAAGCCAAGGTGGGACTAGAGCAAAGCCAAATTGGAGCTAGAGCAAAGCTAAAGCGGAGCTAGAGCAAAGCCAAAGCGGAGCTAGAGCAAAGTCAAAGCGGAACTAGAGCAAAGCCAAATTGGAGCTAGAGCAAAGCCATAGCGGAGCCAGAGCAAAGCTAAATTGGAGCTAGAGCAAAGCCAAATTGGAGCTAGAGCAAAGCTAAAGCAAAGCCAAAGCGGAGCTTTGGTTATAAAATTTTATAAATATCCTGATGATGAGAGAGATGCACACTCCCAAAACGTCGATTTCTAATCGTCCTTTCACCTGGCTTGCTTCCCGAGAAGATATTGAGCATATGCTAATTGTCTGTCATTGTGTATTATCCTTCTTGACTCGCGAAAAAAAATTAAATTTGCTATACAATCAATTGTATTGCTTTTGTGGACGATATGGCTTTGTTTGCTGAAACAATGGAGGAAGCAAGAGAGCAAATCCTTGAACTAGAGAAACAAGCAGCTAAAATAGATCTTCACATCTCTTTCGAAAAACACCAAAGTCCTGACAAACTGCAAGCATCCACGTAAATACATCAAAGTCTGCGAACAAACGATTGAAATAGTAAAAGAGTTCAAATATCTTGGAGAATGGATTAGCTGGAATATTAAGGAAAATAAAGCAATGGAATCTAGAAAAAATAAACTTGAACTAGCTTCCCAACTAACAAAAGATACTTATAACAAGAAATCACTATCATAGGGATCCAAAATTAATCATTATAACATCAATTAACTAAAATATAAGAGTTAAATGATGAAGCCTGGGACTTAAGTACTTACGATAGTAAGTCGCCACAAACGGTGTATCTCGAATGCGAGAGCCCCTAGTGGTTTACTGGGAAAATATATGAGATTGGGATTTCATTACAGAGGGGATTCGGTGTAATATATAACGCTTGCTCGCTCGTGCTGGCTGCCTGTATTCAGCCAGAAGGTTTTTGCTGCGTGCCCACCCGTTTTGGGTTTAACCGCAGGTAAAGTTTGTTCGGGATGTTGTAGGATGTCTGGTGTTTTTTTAGATTGGAATTAACTTATAAGGATACAGTAATTGTACCTTGGGAATGAAGGGATAGGATGCAATGCCTAGCACCCTGGTGTTTCGTTTCTGAAATTTGGGTTGGTAATTTTGATGCCAAACAGCTTAGGAGAATATGTGGAGCTCAGCTTTAGCTGCTGTTGGGATTAGCTCCTGGGTTATCTTGGGTGCCCGCAAGCCATGCGGGGTACCCGATGTAGACTAGAGCGACGTCTAGTTGTGTCATAATCTCACAATGATCTAACAAGGGTGCTTCTATGATTGGGTAAGTTGGCGTATAATTTTGATGCCCGGCGCCTAATCTCGTCCTCCACGTATGGAAGACCTGAGGCTGGTGGGATAGTAGCGGCCCACAGAGTAGATAGACCGTAGTCCTCTATTCTGTGCACGTTGAAGCCATGCCAACCAGCTATCTGCGGCCATGCCCCAGATTTCACAGGCATAAAGCATGACGGGAGTTACCAGCGCTCGGAAAAGGTATAACCTCAGGCGAAGCGGCATCGAGCTCGACCCCAGGATTGGGTACAGGGAAGCTATTGCTCCCTGTACCCTTGCCGCTAGGTCCCTGATGTGCTGGTGAAAGGTTAGACCTTTATCCAACGTAACTCCTAGGTACCGGACAGAGTTGGTCCACTCTATATATATAACGCGAGGGTATCTACCAGGACAGCCTTCAAAAAGTGAGAACGACCCCCACCCCTCCTGAAGACCAGGGAGTTACCGAGCTGTCCCAAAAGGGCGACCAGTGCCTCCGTGGGACTTTCCATAGGGCAAGACTTAGAGACTAACAAGCCCCCCCCCCTATCTGGTCCGAAAACACAAGACGGGATGGAAGTGGATACCCCAGTTACGCGCGCCAACTCCAAACGGGAAGTGTGGCCGCCTGGTGAACTAGCACACCTTCTACTCGCTATGCTGGCTAGTACGCGGGAATATATGGCTTCCCTCAACCCCATCTGCAGACGTACCCAATCAACCATGGGTATCGGGAACCACTGCCCCCTCGAGTCCAACCCAATCCGAACAACTCCCTACGGGAAGTGTGGCCGCCTGGTGATCTAGCACACCTTCTACTAGCTATGCTGGCTAGTACGCGGGAATATATGGCTTCCCTCAACCCCGCCCGGAGACGTACCTGATCTCCCACGGGTATTGGGAACCACTGCCCCCTCGAGTCCAACCCAATCCGAACAACTCCCTACGGGAAGTGTGGCCGCCTGGTGAACTAGCACACCTTCTACTAGCTATGCTGGCTAGTACACGGGAATATATGGCTTCCCTCAACCCCGCCCGGAGACGTACCTGATCTCCCACGGGTATTGGGAACCACTGCCCCCTCGAGTCCAACCCAATCCGAACAACTCCCTACGGGAAGTGTGGCCACCTGGTGATCTAGCACACCTTCTACTAGCTATGCTTACTAGTACGCGGGAATATATGGCTTCCCTCAACCCCGCCCGGAGACGTACCTGATCTCCCACGGGTATTGGGAACCACTGCCCCCTCGAGTCCAACCCAATCCGAACAACTCCCTACGGGAAGTGTGGCCGCCTGGTGAACTAGCACACCTTCTACTAGCTATGCTGGCTAGTACACGGGAATATATGGCTTCCCTCAACCCCGCCCGGAGATGTACCTGATCTCCCACGGGTATTGTGAACCACTGCCCCCAAGAGTCCAACCCAATCCGAACAACTCCCTACGGGAAGTGTGGCCGCCTGGTGAACTAGCACACCTACTAGCTATGCTGGCTAGTACACGGGAATATATGGCTTCCCTCAACCCCGCCCGGAGACGTACCTGATCTCCCACGGGTATTGGGAACCACTGCCCCCTCGAGTCCAACCCAATCCGAACAACTCCCTACGGGAAGTGTGGCCGCCTGGTGAACTAGCACACCTTCTACTAGCTATGCTGGCTAGTACACGGGAATATATGGCTTCCCTCAACCCCGCCCGGAGACGTACCTGATCTCCCACGGGTATCGGGAACCACTGCCCCCTCGAGTCCAACTCAATCCGAACAACTCCCTACGGGAAGTGTGGCCGCCTGGTGAACTAGCACACCTTCTACTAGCTATGCTGGCTAGTACACGGGAATATATGGCTTCCCTCAACCCCGCCCGGAGACGTACCTGATCTCCCACGGGTATCGGGAACCACTGCCCCCTCGAGTCCAACCCAATCCGAACAACTCCCTACGGGAGGAGCTAGGCAGTTCGGCCCGAGGTTCCTCTAGTAAAGTCAGAGGTATCGCGAGTGCTCGGGGATTCGGTATTTAGGCCACCATGCTGGACCCACTGTGCTTATGCCCCTAAGTGGGGCATCCCCGGAAGGAAGGATGAGGCGAAGGAGACATAGGGCGGCGGACCCAAGAAGCCACGATAGTACAGAGGGCAGATTCCCTACAGTTTATTTGGATAGACTTCCCCCGATAGGCTAGGACAACGGACACGCTCCCCTACAGCGGAACGGCAACGAGCCCAGCATCCGAGTCCCAAAGGTCCCTGGCTGGCGGTCAGGAAATGGTCCCAGCAGAGGAGTGGAGACTGACAACCGACATACCGGAGGAGGAAGTAGTTTTCCTCAGAGCATATCATCCTGCCATGCACCGCCGAGACTCCCTCCAACACTTCTACACTGAAAGAGACCATCAGATGAGAGATGAGATGAAATGGAGGGACAGGAAATGCGGGGAATGTAGTTAACCTACCCAGCATTCACCTAGTGACACGCGACACCCCCGAAAATACCTATGGATCAGGTAGGTCGGCCATGGGAATTGAACCCGCGCCTCCCGAATGCGAGACCACCTGAGCCATCCCGCTCGGTGGGGAAATATATGAGTCAGTTGGAGAATTTAATGCCAGGACGGCATGTTGGCCATGGTAGCTCAATGGGTAAGAGCGACTGGACGGAAACCAGGAGATTCGTGGTTCAAATCCTGGCCATGGCATTGAATTTTTCAGGTTGACTCTATCTATTCAAAACCTAAGCCTATATACAGTTAGTGTGAAAAATGATTAATTTCCATCAATTAACTTAAGTTATAAAACTGATTAAACCAGAAGTACTGCACACACCAGAAACACTTAACATGAATGTCAAGGGTCAAATAGGGAAGCTCGAATTAAAAGAACGGAAAATATTAAGGTAGATATTAAAATATTAAGAGAGATCATAGGATCAAAGTTTCAAGATAAAAAGATAATATACATCAAGAATGAAACTCTTTACAAGAAAATTGAAAAAACTCTCAGAAAAAGGAAAAAGAAAAATTTTTATGGCCACCTTCTCAGAATGAACTCTAGCTGAATAACTAAACAAATCTTTGATTTCTTCAGTAACCTTAAAACAAAACCTAACTGCTATAAAGAAACTGAAAAAGACTTAGCAGAATTAAAAATCGCAGAAAATTCATTACTTGACGGGACAGCGAAAGTATAAGTTCAAAGATAAATCTGCATTCAAATCCAAATCCATTATCTCGGCAGAAGAAAGGAAGGAAAGAACACATAGAATGAAGAAATACTGGAAAATAAGGAAAGAATAACACATAGGGACCAAGCGGGATGGCTCAGGCGGTTTCATCTGTGGCCGCATTCGGGAGGGCCGGGTTCGATTCCCGTGGCCGACCTACCTGACTCATGGGTTTTTCTGGGGGTTCCCTGGTCGCTAGGCGAATGCTGGGTAGGTTAATTACACCCCCCAAATTTCCTGTCAGTCCATTTCATCTCCACTATCATTTAATATCATCTCTCATCTGGTGGACTCTTTCAGGGTAGAAATGTCGGTGGGAGTCTCGGCGGTGCATGGCAGGATGATATGCTTTGAGGTAAACTATTTTCTCCTCCGGTAGGTCGGTTGCCGGTCTCCTCTCCTCTGCTGGGACTATTTCGTGACCACCATCCAGGGACCTTTGGGGCTCGGATCGCCTGCCTGGGAGCATTAGGGCTCGGTTGCTGGGCAAGGGAAAACCTCCAACGTTGTCATATCGGACGATATATAAAATAGCTCAAATGATGCTCAAATGAGTCTAGGGTCCATAGAGTTTAGAGTTATCCGACCAGTAGGAGTTCTCATTAGCCACAAAAGGTGTGTGTCTCATAGTGCATGAGAACCCCCAGTGGTCTACCGGGAAACATACGAGTCAGTTGTCATGTCGGCATGTTGGCCATAGTAGCTCAGTGGTTTAACTATGAAGCCTGGGACTTAAGTACTTACAGCATAGTAAGTCGCCAGAAAAGGGCGTGTCTCATAGCATATGAGAACCCCTAGTGGTCTACCGGGAAACATACGAGTCAGTTGTCATGTCGATATGTTGGTCATAGTAGCTCAGTGGTTTAACAATGAAGCCTAGGACTTAAGTACTTACAGCATAGTAAGTCGTCACAAAAGGTGCGTGTCTCATAGCATATGAGAATCCCTAGTGATCTACCAGGAAACATACGAGTCAGTTGTTATCTCGGCATGTTGGCTATAGTAGCTCAGTGGTATAACTATGAAGCCTGGGACTTAAGTACTTACAGCACAGTAAGACGTCACAAAAGGTGCGTGTCTCATAGCATATGAGAACCCCTAGTGATCTACCAGGAAACATACGAGTCAGTTGTTATCTCGGCATGTTGGCTATAGTAGCTCAGTGGTTTAACTATGAAGCCTGGGACTTAAGTACTTACAGCATAGTAAGTCGTCAAAAAAGGTGTGTGTCTCATAACATATGAGAACCCCTAGTGGTCTACCGGGAAACATGCGAGTCAGTTGTCATGCCAGCATGTTGGCTATAGTAGCTCAGTGGTTTAACTATGAAGCTTGGGACTTAAGTACTTATAGCACAGTAAGCCGCCGCAAAAGGTGCGTGTCTCATAGCATATGAGAACCCCTAGTGGTCTACCGGGAAACATGCGAGTCAGTTGTTATGTCGGCATGCTGGCTACAGTAGCTCAGTGGTTTAACTATGAAGCCTGGGACTTAAGTACTTAAAGCATAGTAATTCACCACAAAAGGTGCGTGTCTCATAGCATATGAGAACTCCTGGTGGTCTGCGGGAAACATACGAGTTAGCTGTCATGTCAGCATGTTGGCTATAGTAGTTCAGTGGTATAACAATGAAGCCTGGGACTTAAATACTTACAGCATAGTAAGTCGCCACAAAAGGTGCGTGTCTCATAGCATATGAGAATTCCTGGTGGTCTACGGGAAACATACGAGTCAGCTGTCATGTCAGCATGTTGGCTATAGTAGCTCAGTGGTTTAAGTATGAAGCCTGGGACTTAAGTACTTACAGCATAGTAAGTCGCCACAAAAGTCGCATGGCTCACTGCATATGAGAACCCCTAGTGGTCTACTGGGAAACATACGAGTCAGTTGTTATGTCGGCATGTTGGCCATAGTAGCTCAGTGGTTTAACTATGAAGCCTGGGACTTAAGTACCTACAGCATAGTAAGTCGCTACAAAAGGTGCGTGTCTCATAGCATATGAGAACCCCTAGTGGTCTACCGGGAAACATACGAGTCAGTTGTCATGTCGGCATGTTGGTCAAAGTAGCTCAGTGGTTTAACTATGAAGCTTGGGACTTAAGTACTTACAACACAGTAAGTCGCCACAAAAGTTGCATGGCTCATAGCATATGAGAACTCCTAGTGGTCTACCGGGAAACATACGAGTCAGTTGTCATGTGGGCATGTGGGCCATAGTAGCTCAGTGGTTTAACTATGAAGCCTGGGACTTATGTACTTACAGCATAGTAAGTCGCCACAAAAGGTGCGTGTTTCATAGCATATGAGAACTCCTAGTGGTCTACCGGGAAACATACGAGTCAGTTGTCATGTCGGCATGTTGGCCATAGTAGCTCAGTGGTTTAACTATGAAGCCTCGTACTTAAGTACTTACAGCACAGTAAGTGGCCACAAAAGGTGCGTGTCTCATAGCATATGGGAACTCCTAGTGGTCTACCGGGCAACATACGAGTCAGTTGTCATGTGGGCATGTGGGCCATAGTAGCTCAGTGGTTTAACTATGAAGCCTGGGACTTATGTACTTACAGCATAGTAAGTCGCCACAAAAGGTGCGTGTTTCATAGCATATGAGAACTCCTAGTGGTCTACCGGGAAACATACGAGTCAGTTGTCATGTCGGCATGTTGGCCATAGTAGCTCAGTGGTATAACTATGAAGCCTGAGACTTAAGTACTTACAGCACAGTAAGTCGCCACAAAAGGTGCGTGTCTCATAGCATATGGGAACTCCTGGTGGTCTACGGGAAACATACGAGTCAGTTGTCATGTCGGCATGTTGGTCATAGTAGCTCAGTGGTTTAACTATGAAGTCTGGGACTTAAGTACTTACAGCATGGTAAGTCGCCACAAAAGGTGCATGTCTCATAGCATATGAGAACCCCTAGTGGTCTACCGGGAAACATACGAGTCAGTTGTCATGTCGGCATGTTGGTCATAGTAGCTCAGTGGTTTAACTATGAAGTCTGGGACTTAAGTACTTACAGCATAGTAAGTCGCCACAAAAGGTGCATGTCTCATAGCATATGAGAACCCCTAGTGGTCTACCGGGAAACATACGAGTCAGTTGTTATAACGGCATGTTGGCCATAGTAGACCAGTGGTTTAACTATGAAGCCTAGGACTTAAGTACTTACAGCACAGTAAGTCGCCACAAAAGGTACATGGCTCATAGCATATGAGAACCCCTGGTGGTCTACCGGGAAACATACGAGTCAGTTGTCATGTCAGCATGTTGGCTGTAGTAGCTCAGTGGTGTAACTATGAAGCCTGGGACTTAAGTACTTACAGCATAGTAAGTCGCCACAAAAGTTGCATGGCTCATAGCATATGAGAACTCCTAGTGGTCTGCCGGGAAACATAGGAGTCAGTTGTCATGTCGGCATGTGGGCCATAGTAGCTCAGTGGTTTAACTATGAAGCCTGGAACTTAAGTACTTACAGCACATTAAGTCGTCACTAAAGGTTCGTGTCTCATAGCATATGAGAACCCCTAGTGGTCAACCGGGAAGCATACGAGTCAGTTGTCATGTCGGCATGTTGGCATAGTATCTCAGTGGTCTTACTATGAAGCCTGGGACTTATGTACTTACAGCATAGTAAGTCGTCACAAAAGGTGCGTGTCTCATAGCATATGAGATCCCCTAGTGGTCTACCGGGAAACATACGAGTCAGTTGTCATGCCAGCATGTTGGCCATAGAAGCTCAGTGGTTCAACTATGAAGCCTGGAACTTAAGTACTTACAGCATCGTAAGTCGCTACAAAAGGTGCGTGTCTCATAGCATATGAGAACCCCTAGTGGTCTACCGGGAAACATGCGAGTCAGTTGTCATGCCAGCATGTTGGCTATAGTAGCTCAGTGGTTTAACTATGAAGCTTGGAACTTAAGTACCTACAGCACAGTAAGTCGCCACAAAAGGTGCGTGTTTCATAGCATATGAGAACTCCTAGTGGTCTACCGGGAAACTTACGAGTCAGTTGTCATGTCGGCATGTTGGCCATAGTAGCTCAGTGGTTTAACTATGAAGCTTGGGACTTAAGTACCTACAGCACAGTAAGCCGCCGCAAAAGGTGCGTGTCTCATAGCATATGAGAACCCCTAGTGGTCTACCGGGAAACATACGAGTCAGTTGTTATGTCGGCATGCTGGCTACAGTAGCTCAGTGGTTTAACTATGAAGTCTGGGACTTAAGTACTTACAGCATAGTAATTCACCACAAAAGGTGCGTGTCTCATAGCATATGAGAACTCCTGGTGGTCTGCGGGAAACATACGAGTTAGCTGTCATGTCAGCATGTTGGCCATAGTAGCTCAGTGGTTTAACTATGAAGCCTGGGACTTAAGTACTTACAGCACAGTAAGTCGCCACAAAAGGTGCGTGTCTCATAGCATATGAGAAGTCCTAGTGGTCTACCGGGAAAAATACGAGTCAGTTGTTATGTCGGCATGTTGGCCATAGTAGCTCAGTGGTTTAACTATGAAGCCTGGGACTTAACTACTTACAGCACAGTAAGTCGCCACAAAAGGTGCGTGTCACATAGCATATGAGAAGTCCTAGTGGTCTACCGGGAAACATACGAGTCAGTTGTTATGTCGGCATGTTGGCCATAGTAGCTCAGTGGTTTAACTATGAAACCTGGGACTTAAGTACTTACAGCACAGTAAGTCGCCCCAAAGGTGCGTGTCTCATAGCATATGAGAAGTCCTAGTGGTCTACCGGGAAACATACGAGTCAGTTGTTATGTCGGCATGTTGGCCATAGTAGCTCAGTGGTTTAACTATGAAGCCTGGGACTTAAGTACTTGCAGCACATTAATTCGCCACAAAAGGTGCGTGTCTCATAGCATATGAGAACCCCTAGTGGTCTACCGGAAAACATAGGAGTCAGTTGTCATGTCGGCATGTTGGCATAGTAGCTCAGTGGTCTAACTATGAAACCTGGGACTTAAGTACTTACAGCACATTAAGTCGTCACTAAAGGTTCGTGTCTCATAGCATATGAGAACCCCTAGTGGTCTACCGGAAAACATACGAGTCAGTTGTCATGTCGGCATGTTGGCATAGTAGCTATGTGGTCTAACTATGAAGCCTGGGACTTAAGTACTTACAGCAATTAAGTCGTCACTAAAGGTTCGTGTCTCATAGCATATGAGAACCCCTATTGGTCTACCGGAAAACATACGAGTCAGTTGTCATGTCGGCATGTTGGCCATAGTAGCTCAGTGGTTTAACTATGAAGCCTGGGACTTAAGTACTTACAGCACATTAAGTCGTCACTAAAGGTTCGTGTCTCATAGCATATGAGAGCCCCTAGTGGTCTACCGGAAAACATACGAGTCAGTTGTCATGTCGGCATGTTGGTCATAGTAGCTCAGTGGTTTAACTATGAAGCCTGGGACTTAAGTACTTACAGCATAGTAAGTCGTCACAAAAGGTACGTGTCTCATAGCATATGAGAACCCCTAGTGGTCAACCGGAAAACATACGAGTCAGTTGTCATGTCGGCATGTTGGCATAGTAGCTCAGTGGTCTAACTATGAAGCCTGGGACTTAAGTACTTACAGCATAGTAAGTCGTCACAAAAGGTTCGTGTCTCATAGCATATGAGAACCCCTAGTGGTCTACCGGGAAACATGCGAGTCAGTTGTCATGCCAGCATGTTGGCTATAGTAGCTCAGTGGTTTAACTATGAAGCTTGGAACTTAAGTACTTACAGCACAGTAAGTCGCCACAAAAGGTGCGTGTTTCATAGCATATGAGAACTCCTAGTGGTCTACCGGGAAACATACGAGTCAGTTGTCATGTCGGCATGTTGGCCATAGTAGCTCAGTGGTTTAACTATGAAGCTTGGGACTTAAGTACCTACAGCACAGTAAGCCGCCGCAAAAGGTGCGTGTCTCATAGCATATGAGAACCCCTAGTGGTCTACCGGGAAACATACGAGTCAGTTGTTATGTCGGCATGCTGGCTACAGTAGCTCAGTGGTTTAACTATGAAGTCTGGGACTTAAGTACTTACAGCATAGTAATTCACCACAAAAGGTGCGTGTTTCATAGCATATGAGAACTCCTGGTGGTCTGCGGGAAACATACGAGTTAGCTGTCATGTCAGCATGTTGGCCATAGTAGCTCAGTGGTTTAACTATGAAGCCTGGGACTTAAGTACTTACAGCATAGTAAGTCGCCACAAAAGGTGCGTGTCTCATAGCATATGAGAAGTCCTAGTGGTCTACCGGGAAACATACGAGTCAGTTGTTATGTCGGCATGTTGGCCATAGTAGCTCAGTGGTTTAACTATGAAGCCTGGGACTTAACTACTTACAGCACAGTAAGTCGCCACAAAAGGTGCGTGTCTCATAGCATATGAGAAGTCCTAGTGGTCTACCGGGAAACATACGAGTCAGTTGTTATGTCGGCATGTTGGCCATAGTAGCTCAGTGGTTTAACTATGAAACCTGGGACTTAAGTACTTACAGCACAGTAAGTCGCCACAAAAGGTGCGTGTCTCATAGCATATGAGAAGTCCTAGTGGTCTACCGGGAAACATACGAGTCAGTTGTTATGTCGGCATGTTGGCCATAGTAGCTCAGTGGTTTAACTATGAAGCCTGGGACTTAAGTACTTACAGCACAGTAAGTCGCCCCAAAGGTGCGTGTCTCATAGCATATGAGAAGTCCTAGTGGTCTACCGGGAAACATACGAGTCAGTTGTTATGTCGGCATGTTGGCCATAGTAGCTCAGTGGTTTAACTATGAAGCCTGGGACTTAAGTACTTACAGCACATTAAGTCGCCACAAAAGGTGCGTGTCTCATAGCATATGAGAACCCCTAGTGGTCTACCGGAAAACATAGGAGTCAGTTGTCATGTCGGCATGTTGGCATAGTAGCTCAGTGGTCTAACTATGAAACCTGGGACTTAAGTACTTACAGCACATTAAGTCGTCACTAAAGGTTCGTGTCTCATAGCATATGAGAACCCCTAGTGGTCTACCGGAAAACATACGAGTCAGTTGTCATGTCGGCATGTTGGCCATAGTAGCTCAGTGGTTTAACTATGAAGCCTGGGACTTAAGTACTTACAGCACATTAAGTCGTCACTAAAGGTTCGTGTCTCATAGCATATGAGAACCCCTAGTGGTCTACCGGAAAACATACGAGTCAGTTGTCATGTCGGCATGTTGGTCATAGTAGCTCAGTGGTTTAACTATGAAGCCTGGGACTTAAGTACTTACAGCATAGTAAGTCGTCACAAAAGGTACGTGTCTCATAGCATATGAGAACCCCTAGTGGTCAACCGGAAAACATACGAGTCAGTTGTCATGTCGGCATGTTGGCATAGTAGCTCAGTGGTCTAACTATGAAGCCTGGGACTTAACTACTTACAGCATAGTAAGTCGTCACTAAAGGTTCGTGTCTCATAGCATATGAGAACCCCTAGTGGTCAACCGGAAAACATACGAGTCAGTTGTCATGTCGGCATGTTGGTCATAGTAGCTCAGTGGTTTAACTATGAAGCCTGGGACTTAAGTACTTACAGCATAGTAAGTCGTCACAAAAGGTTCGTGTCTCATAGCATATGAGAACCCCTAGTGGTCTACCGGAAAACATACGAGTCAGTTGTCATGTCGGCATGTTGGCATAGTAGCTCAGTGGTCTAACTATGAAGCCTGGGACTTAAGTACTTACAGCATAGTAAGTCGTCACAAAAGGTTCGTGTCTCATAGCATATGAGAACCCCTAGTGGTCTACCGGGAAACATGCGAGTCAGTTGTCATGCCAGCATGTTGGCTATAGTAGCTCAGTGTTTTAACTATGAAGCTTGGAACTTAAGTACTTACAGCACAGTAAGTCGCCACAAAAGGTGCGTGTTTCATAGCATATGAGAACTCCTAGTGGTCTACCGGGAAACATACGAGTCAGTTGTCATGTCGGCATGTTGGCCATAGTAGCTCAGTGATTTAACTATGAAGCTTGGGACTTAAGTACCTACAGCACAGTAAGCCGCCGCAAAAGGTGCGTGTCTCATAGCATATGAGAACCCCTAGTGGTCTACCGGGAAACATACGAGTCAGTTGTTATGTCGGCATGCTGGCTACAGTAGCTCAGTGGTTTAACTATGAAGTCTGGGACTTAAGTACTTACAGCATAGTAATTCACCACAAAAGGTGCGTGTCTCATAGCATATGAGAACTCCTGGTGGTCTGCGGGAAACATACGATTTAGCTGTCATGTCAGCATGTTGGCCATAGTAGCTCAGTGGTTTAACTATGAAGCCTGGGACTTAAGTACTTACAGCATAGTAAGTCGCCACAAAAGGTGCGTGTCTCATAGCATATGAGAAGTCCTAGTGGTCTACCGGGAAACATACGAGTCAGTTGTTATGTCGGCATGTTGGCCATAGTAGCTCAGTGGTTTAACTATGAAGCCTGGGACTTAACTACTTACAGCACAGTAAGTCGCCACAAAAGGTGCGTGTCTCATAGCATATGAGAAGTCCTAGTGGTCTACCGGGAAACATACGAGTCAGTTGTTATGTCGGCATGTTGGCCATAGTTGCTCAGTGGTTTAACTATGAAACCTGGGACTTAAGTACTTACAGCACAGTAAGTCGCCACAAAAGGTGCGTGTCTCATAGCATATGAGAAGTCCTAGTGGTCTACCGGGAAACATACGAGTCAGTTGTTATGTCGGCATGTTGGCCATAGTAGCTCAGTGGTTTAACTATGAAGCCTGGGACTTAAGTACTTACAGCACAGTAAGTCGCCCCAAAGGTGCGTGTCTCATAGCATATGAGAAGTCCTAGTGGTCTACCGGGAAACATACGAGTCAGTTGTTATGTCGGCATGTTGGCCATAGTAGCTCAGTGGTTTAACTATGAAGCCTGGGACTTAAGTACTTACAGCACATTAAGTCGCCACAAAAGGTGCGTGTCTCATAGCATATGAGAACCCCTAGTGGTCTACCGGAAAACATAGGAGTCAGTTGTCATGTCGGCATGTTGGCATAGTAGCTCAGTGGTCTAACTATGAAACCTGGGACTTAAGTACTTACAGCACATTAAGTCGTCACTAAAGGTTCGTGTCTCATAGCATATGAGAACCCCTAGTGGTCTACCGGAAAACATACGAGTCAGTTGTCATGTCGGCATGTTGGCATAGTAGCTCAGTGGTCTAACTATGAAGCCTGGAACTTAAGTACTTACAGCACATTAAGTCGTCACTAAAGGTTCGTGTCTCATAGCATATGAGAACCCCTAGTGGTCTACCGGAAAACATACGAGTCAGTTGTCATGTCGGCATGTTGGCCATAGTAGCTCAGTGGTTTAACTATGAAGCCTGGGACTTAAGTACTTACAGCACATTAAGTCGTCACTAAAGGTTCGTGTCTCATAGCATATGAGAACCCCTAGTGGTCTACCGGAAAACATACGAGTCAGTTGTCATGTCGGCATGTTGGTCATAGTAGCTCAGTGGTTTAACTATGAAGCCTGGGACTTAAGTACTTACAGCATAGTAAGTCGTCACAAAAGGTACGTGTCTCATAGCATATGAGAACCCCTAGTGGTCAACCGGAAAACATACGAGTCAGTTGTCATGTCGGCATGTTGGCATAGTAGCTCAGTGGTCTAACTATGAAGCCTGGGACTTAACTACTTACAGCATAGTAAGTCGTCACTAAAGGTTCGTGTCTCATAGCATATGAGAACCCCTAGTGGTCAACCGGAAAACATACGAGTCAGTTGTCATGTCGGCATGTTGGTCATAGTAGCTCAGTGGTTTAACTATGAAGCCTGGGACTTAAGTACTTACAGCATAGTAAGTCGTCACAAAAGGTTCGTGTCTCATAGCATATGAGAACCCCTAGTGGTCTACCGGAAAACATACGAGTCAGTTGTCATGTCGGCATGTTGGCATAGTAGCTCAGTGGTCTAACTATGAAGCCTGGGACTTAAGTGCTTACAGCATAGTAAGTCGTCACAAAAGGTTCGTGTCTCATAGCATATGAGAACCCCTAGTGGTCTACCGGGAAACATGCGAGTCAGTTGTCATGCCAGCATGTTGGCTATAGTAGCTCAGTGGTTTAACTATGAAGCTTGGAACTTAAGTACTTACAGCACAGTAAGTCGCCACAAAAGGTGCGTGTTTCATAGCATATGAGAACTCCTAGTGGTCTACCGGGAAACATACGAGTCAGTTGTCATGTCGGCATGTTGGCCATAGTAGCTCAGTGGTTTAACTATGAAGCTTGGGACTTAAGTACCTACAGCACAGTAAGCCGCCGCAAAAGGTGCGTGTCTCATAGCATATGAGAACCCCTAGTGGTCTACCGGGAAACATACGAGTCAGTTGTTATGTCGGCATGCTGGCTACAGTAGCTCAGTGGTTTAACTATGAAGTCTGGGACTTAAGTACTTACAGCATAGTAATTCACCACAAAAGGTGCGTGTCTCATAGCATATGAGAACTCCTGGTGGTCTGCGGGAAACATACGATTTAGCTGTCATGTCAGCATGTTGGCCATAGTAGCTCAGTGGTTTAACTATGAAGCCTGGGACTTAAGTACTTACAGCATAGTAAGTCGCCACAAAAGGTGCGTGTCTCATAGCATATGAGAAGTCCTAGTGGTCTACCGGGAAACATACGAGTCAGTTGTTATGTCGGCATGTTGGCCATAGTAGCTCAGTGGTTTAACTATGAAGCCTGGGACTTAACTACTTACAGCACAGTAAGTCGCCACAAAAGGTGCGTGTCTCATAGCATATGAGAAGTCCTAGTGGTCTACCGGGAAACATACGAGTCAGTTGTTATGTCGGCATGTTGGCCATAGTTGCTCAGTGGTTTAACTATGAAACCTGGGACTTAAGTACTTACAGCACAGTAAGTCGCCACAAAAGGTGCGTGTCTCATAGCATATGAGAAGTCCTAGTGGTCTACCGGGAAACATACGAGTCAGTTGTTATGTCGGCATGTTGGCCATAGTAGCTCAGTGGTTTAACTATGAAGCCTGGGACTTAAGTACTTACAGCACAGTAAGTCGCCCCAAAGGTGCGTGTCTCATAGCATATGAGAAGTCCTAGTGGTCTACCGGGAAACATACGAGTCAGTTGTTATGTCGGCATGTTGGCCATAGTAGCTCAGTGGTTTAACTATGAAGCCTGGGACTTAAGTACTTACAGCACATTAAGTCGCCACAAAAGGTGCGTGTCTCATAGCATATGAGAACCCCTAGTGGTCTACCGGAAAACATAGGAGTCAGTTGTCATGTCGGCATGTTGGCATAGTAGCTCAGTGGTCTAACTATGAAACCTGGGACTTAAGTACTTACAGCACATTAAGTCGTCACTAAAGGTTCGTGTCTCATAGCATATGAGAACCCCTAGTGGTCTACCGGAAAACATACGAGTCAGTTGTCATGTCGGCATGTTGGCATAGTAGCTCAGAGGTCTAACTATGAAGCCTGGGACTTAAGTACTTACAGCACATTAAGTCGTCACTAAAGGTTCGTGTCTCATAGCATATGAGAACCCCTAGTGGTCTACCGGAAAACATACGAGTCAGTTGTCATGTCGGCATGTTGGCCATAGTAGCTCAGTGGTTTAACTATGAAGCCTGGGACTTAAGTACTTACAGCACATTAAGTCGTCACTAAAGGTTCGTGTCTCATAGCATATGAGAACCCCTAGTGGTCTACCGGAAAACATACGAGTCAGTTGTCATGTCGGCATGTTGGTCATAGTAGCTCAGTGGTTTAACTATGAAGCCTGGGACTTAAGTACTTACAGCATAGTAAGTCGTCACAAAAGGTACGTGTCTCATAGCATATGAGAACCCCTAGTGGTCAACCGGAAAACATACGAGTCAGTTGTCATGTCGGCATGTTGGCATAGTAGCTCAGTGGTCTAACTATGAAGCCTGGGACTTAACTACTTACAGCATAGTAAGTCGTCACTAAAGGTTCGTGTCTCATAGCATATGAGAACCCCTAGTGGTCAACCGGAAAACATACGAGTCAGTTGTCATGTCGGCATGTTGGTCATAGTAGCTCAGTGGTTTAACTATGAAGCCTGGGACTTAAGTACTTACAGCATAGTAAGTCGTCACAAAAGGTTCGTGTCTCATAGCATATGAGAACCCCTAGTGGTCTACCGGAAAACATACGAGTCAGTTGTCATGTCGGCATGTTGGCATAGTAGCTCAGTGGTCTAACTATGAAGCCTGGGACTTAAGTACTTACAGCATCGTAAGTCGCTACAAAAGGTGCGTGTCTCATAGCATATGAGAACCCCTAGTGGTCTACCGGGAAACATGCGAGTCAGTTGTCATGCCAGCATGTTGGCTATAGTAGCTCAGTGGTTTAACTATAAAGCTTGGAACTTAAGTACTTACAGCACAGTAAGTCGCCACAAAAGGTGCGTGTTTCATAGCATATGAGAACTCCTAGTGGTCTACCGGGAAACATACGAGTCAGTTGTCATGTCGGCATGTTGGCCATAGTAGCTCAGTGGTTTAACTATGAAGCTTGGGACTTAAGTACCTACAGCACAGTAAGCCGCCGCAAAAGGTGCGTGTCTCATAGCATATGAGAACCCCTAGTGGTACCGGGAAACATACGAGTCAGTTGTTATGTCGGCATGCTGGCTACAGTAGCTCAGTGGTTTAACTATGAAGTCTGGGACTTAAGTACTTACAGCTTAGTAATTCACCACAAAAGGTGCGTGTCTCATAGCATATGAGAACTCCTGGTGGTCTGCGGGAAACATACGAGTTAGCTGTCATGTCAGCATGTTGGCCATAGTAGCTCAGTGGTTTAACTATGAAGCCTGGGACTTAAGTACTTACAGCACAGTAAGTCGCCACAAAAGGTGCGTGTCTCATAGCATATGAGAAGTCCTAGTGGTCTACCGGGAAACATACGAGTCAGTTGTTATGTCGGCATGTTGGCCATAGTAGCTCAGTGGTTTAACTATGAAACCTGGGACTTAAGTACTTACAGCACAGTAAGTCGCCACAAAAGGTGCGTGTCTCATAGCATATGAGAAGTCCTAGTGGTCTACCGGGAAACATACGAGTCAGTTGTTATGTCGGCATGTTGGCCATAGTAGCTCAGTGGTTTAACTATGAAGCCTGGGACTTAAGTACTTACAGCACAGTAAGTCGCCCCAAAGGTGCGTGTCTCATAGCATATGAGAAGTCCTAGTGGTCTACCGGGAAACATACGAGTCAGTTGTTATGTCGGCATGTTGGCCATAGTAGCTCAGTGGTCTAACTATGAAGCCTGGGACTTAAGTACTTACAGCACATTAAGTCGTCACTAAAGGTTCATGTCTCATAGCATATGAGAACCCCTAGTGATCTACCGGAAAACATACGAGTCAGTTGTCATGTCGGCGTGTTGGCATAGTAGCTCAGTGGTCTAACTATGAAGCCTGGGACTTAAGTACTTACAGCACATTAAGTCGGCACTAAAGGTTCGTGTCTCATAGCATATGAGAACCCCTAGTGGTCTACCGGAAAACATACGAGTCAGTTGTCATGTCGGCATGTTGGCCATAGTAGCTCAGTGGTTTAACTATGAAGCCTGGGACTTAAGTACTTACAGCACATTAAGTCGTCACTAAAGGTTCGTGTCTCATAGCATATGAGAACCCCTAGTGGTCTACCGGAAAACATACGAGTCAGTTGTCATGTCGGCATGTTGGTCATAGTAGCTCAGTGGTTTAACTATGAAGCCTGGGACTTAAGTACTTACAGCATAGTAAGTCGTCACAAAAGGTATGTGTCTCATAGCATATGAGAACCCCTAGTGGTCAACCGGAAAACATACGAGTCAGTTGTCATGTCGGCATGTTGGCATAGTAGCTCAGTGGTCTAACTATGAAGCCTGGGACTTAAGTACTTACAGCATAGTAAGTCGTCACAAAAGATTCGTGTCTCATAGCATATGAGAACCCCTAGTGGTCAACCGGAAAACATACGAGTCAGTTGTCCTGTCGGCATGTTGGTCATAGTAGCTCAGTGGTTTAACTATGAAGCCTGGGACTTAAGTACTTACAGCATAGTAAGTCGTCACAAAAGGTTCGTGTCTCATAGCATATGAGAACCCCTAGTGGTCTACCGGAAAACATACGAGTCAGTTGTCATGTCGGCATGTTGGCATAGTAGCTCAGTGGTCTAACTATGAAGTCTGGGACTTAAGTACTTACAGCATAGTAACTCACCACAAAAGGTGCGTGTCTCATAGCATATGAGAACTCCTGGTGGTCTGCGGGAAACATACGAGTTAGCTGTCATGTCAGCATGTTGGCCATAGTAGCTCAGTGGTTTAACTATGAAGCCTGGGACTTAAGTACTTACAGCACAGTAAGTCGCCACAAAAGGTGCGTGTCTCATAGCATATGAGAAGTCCTAGTGGTCTACCGGGAAAAATACGAGTCAGTTGTTATGTCGGCATGTTGGCCATAGTAGCTCAGTGGTTTAACTATGAAGCCTGGGACTTAACTACTTACAGCACAGTAAGTCGCCACAAAAGGTGCGTGTCACATAGCATATGAGAAGTCCTAGTGGTCTACCGGGAAACATACGAGTCAGTTGTTATGTCGGCATGTTGGCCATAGTAGCTCAGTGGTTTAACTATGAAACCTGGGACTTAAGTACTTACAGCACAGTAAGTCGCCCCAAAGGTGCGTGTCTCATAGCATATGAGAAGTCCTAGTGGTCTACCGGGAAACATACGAGTCAGTTGTTATGTCGGCATGTTGGCCATAGTAGCTCAGTGGTTTAACTATGAAGCCTGGGACTTAAGTACTTGCAGCACATTAAGTCGCCACAAAAGGTGCGTGTCTCATAGCATATGAGAACCCCTAGTGGTCTACCGGAAAACATAGGAGTCAGTTGTCATGTCGGCATGTTGGCATAGTAGCTCAGTGGTCTAACTATGAAACCTGGGACTTAAGTACTTACAGCACATTAAGTCGTCACTAAAGGTTCGTGTCTCATAGCATATGAGAACCCCTAGTGGTCTACCGGAAAACATACGAGTCAGTTGTCATGTCGGCATGTTGGCATAGTAGCTATGTGGTCTAACTATGAAGCCTGGGACTTAAGTACTTACAGCAATTAAGTCGTCACTAAAGGTTCGTGTCTCATAGCATATGAGAACCCCTAGTGGTCTACCGGAAAACATACGAGTCAGTTGTCATGTCGGCATGTTGGCCATAGTAGCTCAGTGGTTTAACTATGAAGCCTGGGACTTAAGTACTTACAGCACATTAAGTCGTCACTAAAGGTTCATGTCTCATAGCATATGAGAGCCCCTAGTGGTCTACCGGAAAACATACGAGTCAGTTGTCATGTCGGCATGTTGGTCATAGTAGCTCAGTGGTTTAACTATGAAGCCTGGGACTTAAGTACTTACAGCATAGTAAGTCGTCACAAAAGGTACGTGTCTCATAGCATATGAGAACCCCTAGTGGTCAACCGGAAAACATACGAGTCAGTTGTCATGTCGGCATGTTGGCATAGTAGCTCAGTGGTCTAACTATGAAGCCTGGGACTTAAGTACTTACAGCATAGTAAGTCGTCACAAAAGGTTCGTGTCTCATAGCATATGAGAACCCCTAGTGGTCTACCGGGAAACATGCAAGTCAGTTGTCATGCCAGCATGTTGGCTATAGTAGCTCAGTGGTTTAACTATGAAGCTTGGAACTTAAGTACTTACAGCACAGTAAGTCGCCACAAAAGGTGCGTGTTTCATAGCATATGAGAACTCCTAGTGGTCTACCGGGAAACATACGAGTCAGTTGTCATGTCGGCATGTTGGCCATAGTAGCTCAGTGGTTTAACTATGAAGCTTGGGACTTAAGTACCTACAGCACAGTAAGCCGCCGCAAAAGGTGCGTGTCTCATAGCATATGAGAACCCCTAGTGGTCTACCGGGAAACATACGAGTCAGTTGTTATGTCGGCATGCTGGCTACAGTAGCTCAGTGGTTTAACTATGAAGTCTGGGACTTAAGTACTTACAGCATAGTAATTCACCACAAAAGGTGCGTGTCTCATAGCATATGAGAACTCCTGGTGGTCTGCGGGAAACATACGAGTTAGCTGTCATGTCAGCATGTTGGCCATAGTAGCTCAGTGGTTTAACTATGAAGCCTGGGACTTAAGTACTTACAGCATAGTAAGTCGCCACAAAAGGTGCGTGTCTCATAGCATATGAGAAGTCCTAGTGGTCTACCGGGAAACATACGAGTCAGTTGTTATGTCGGCATGTTGGCCATAGTAGCTCAGTGGTTTAACTATGAAGCCTGGGACTTAACTACTTACAGCATAGTAAGTCGTCACAAAAGGTTCGTGTCTCATAGCATATGAGAACCCCTAGTGGTCTACCGGAAAACATACGAGTCAGTTGTCATGTCGGCATGTTGGCATAGTAGCTCAGTGGTCTAACTATGAAGCCTGGGACTTAAGTACTTACAGCATCGTAAGTCGCTACAAAAGGTGCGTGTCTCATAGCATATGAGAACCCCTAGTGGTCTACCGGGAAACATGCGAGTCAGTTGTCATGCCAGCATGTTGGCTATAGTAGCTCAGTGGTTTAACTATAAAGCTTGGAACTTAAGTACTTACAGCACAGTAAGTCGCCACAAAAGGTGCGTGTTTCATAGCATATGAGAACTCCTAGTGGTCTACCGGGAAACATACGAGTCAGTTGTCATGTCGGCATGTTGGCCATAGTAGCTCAGTGGTTTAACTATGAAGCTTGGGACTTAAGTACCTACAGCACAGTAAGCCGCCGCAAAAGGTGCGTGTCTCATAGCATATGAGAACCCCTAGTGGTACCGGGAAACATACGAGTCAGTTGTTATGTCGGCATGCTGGCTACAGTAGCTCAGTGGTTTAACTATGAAGTCTGGGACTTAAGTACTTACAGCATAGTAATTCACCACAAAAGGTGCGTGTCTCATAGCATATGAGAACTCCTGGTGGTCTGCGGGAAACATACGAGTTAGCTGTCATGTCAGCATGTTGGCCATAGTAGCTCAGTGGTTTAACTATGAAGCCTGGGACTTAAGTACTTACAGCACAGTAAGTCGCCACAAAAGGTGCGTGTCTCATAGCATATGAGAAGTCCTAGTGGTCTACCGGGAAACATACGAGTCAGTTGTTATGTCGGCATGTTGGCCATAGTAGCTAAGTGGTTTAACTATGAAGCCTGGGACTTAACTACTTACAGCACAGTAAGTCGCCACAAAAGGTGCGTGTCTCATAGCATATGAGAAGTCCTAGTGGTCTACCGGGAAACATACGAGTCAGTTGTTATGTCGGCATGTTGGCCATAGTAGCTCAGTGGTTTAACTATGAAACCTGGGACTTAAGTACTTACAGCACAGTAAGTCGCCACAAAAGGTGCGTGTCTCATAGCATATGAGAAGTCCTAGTGGTCTACCGGGAAACATACGAGTCAGTTGTTATGTCGGCATGTTGGCCATAGTAGCTCAGTGGTTTAACTATGAAGCCTGGGACTTAAGTACTTACAGCACAGTAAGTCGCCCCAAAGGTGCGTCTCTCATAGCATATGAGAAGTCCTAGTGGTCTACCGGGAAACATACGAGTCAGTTGTTATGTCGGCATGTTGGCCATAGTAGCTCAGTGGTCTAACTATGAAGCCTGGGACTTAAGTACTTACAGCACATTAAGTCGTCACTAAAGGTTCATGTCTCATAGCATATGAGAACCCCTAGTGGTCTACCGGAAAACATACGAGTCAGTTGTCATGTCGGCGTGTTGGCATAGTAGCTCAGTGGTCTAACTATGAAGCCTGGGACTTAAGTACTTACAGCACATTAAGTCGGCACTAAAGGTTCGTGTCTCATAGCATATGAGAACCCCTAGTGGTCTACCGGAAAACATACGAGTCAGTTGTCATGTCGGCATGTTGGCCATAGTAGCTCAGTGGTTTAACTATGAAGCCTGGGACTTAAGTACTTACAGCACATTAAGTCGTCACTAAAGGTTCGTGTCTCATAGCATATGAGAACCCCTAGTGGTCTACCGGAAAACATACGAGTCAGTTGTCATGTCGGCATGTTGGTCATAGTAGCTCAGTGGTTTAACTATGAAGCCGGGGACTTAAGTACTTACAGCATAGTAAGTCGTCACAAAAGGTATGTGTCTCATAGCATATGAGAACCCCTAGTGGTCAACCGGAAAACATACGAGTCAGTTGTCATGTCGGCATGTTGGCATAGTAGCTCAGTGGTCTAACTATGAAGCCTGGGACTTAAGTACTTACAGCATAGTAAGTCGTCACAAAAGGTTCGTGTCTCATAGCATATGAGAACCCCTAGTGGTCAACCGGAAAACATACGAGTCAGTTGTCATGTCGGCATGTTGGTCATAGTAGCTCAGTGGTTTAACTATGAAGCCTGGGACTTAAGTACTTACAGCATAGTAAGTCGTCACAAAAGGTTCGTGTCTCATAGCATATGAGAACCCCTAGTGGTCTACCGGAAAACATACGAGTCAGTTGTCATGTCGGCATGTTGGCATAGTAGCTCAGTGGTCTAACTATGAAGCCTGGGACTTAAGTACTTACAGCATAGTAAGTCGTCACTAAAGGTTCGTGTCTCATAGCATATGAGAACCCCTAGTGGTCTACCGGAAAACATACGAGTCAGTTGTTATGTCGGCATGTTGGCTATAGTAGCTCAGTGGTTTAACTATGAAGCCTGGGACTTAAGTACTTACAGCATAGTAAGTCTCCACAATAGGTGCGTGTCTCATGGCATTCCCGTAGGAGAAGGGATCCGTCCCTTTCAGCTGCCAAAGTGCGGGCGTTGCGGACCATTAGCACTCGTGGTACCTCTGACGTTACTAGAGGAACCTCGGGCCGAACAGCCGAGCCCCTCCTTCGGGAGTTGTTCGGATTGGGATGGTCTCGAGGGGGCAGTGTGTTCCCGATACCCGTGGGAGATTGGGTACGTCTTCGGACGGCGTTGAGGGAAGCCATTAAGTTTCTGGGTACTAGCCTGCTTAGCTAGTAGAACGTGTGCTAGATCACCAGGCGGCCCCACCGAGGTCATATCGGTAGTCTTCACCTTGTGTGTTGACGCGCGTAAAGGGCGTATCCACTTCCGTCCCGTCTTGTGTCCCTAGGACCAGATGGGGGGGGGGCTTGTTAGGAAACTAGGTCTTGCCCTAATGGAAAGCCCCACGGAGGATGCCGGGCGCCCTTTAAGGGACAGCTTGGATAACTCCCTGGTTGAAAGAGGCCCGGGTCTTCTTCCTACGGGTTCAAGGCTAATGGGAGTAGAACCTCTGGACTCAACTGTCTCATAGCATATGAGAACTTCTAGTGGTCTACCGGGAAACATACGAGTCAGTTGTCATGTCGGCATGTTGGTGATAAGTAGTAGGGGAAGACGGGAACTGGCACAGGAATGCTTGTTTTAAAAACCGTTCAATGCATTTTAAATGGGAGAAAAATTGTTCCAGAAACCTATGATGGATTTTGGAACAGTCGTATCGTTGTTTTTGAAACACCCTATGCTTGAGTTAGGCGGAAGTGGTGTTGCGCGGTGGAAAGGGGTCTTAGTGAACCGTTGTGTTCGTGTGTGAGCAGGATACGCCCCAATGTTATAGGAAATTAATGCTAATGGTTATTATTGTATGTCATGACTTTTACATTTTGACGAAGGATGAGCAGGTGTGTGTATACTTTCGTTTTAAGGTCAAGTACATTTCTCTCTGGACATGTCCCGAGTGTTAAATGAAGCTCCTCTTATCTATCTTGTATACATGTTAAGTTGCACGGTGAAAAAAAAAGGCTAGCAGGATGATAAATATCGATGACTTATAACTTTCTGTTGAGGACTGGGGCATGGTTATCCTCTAAAATCTCATGTATATAATTAACTTTCGATGTAAGGAGAAACATTTATGGAAGGCGGATCTCTCGATCCTAACGATGGGCTGAGAATGTGCCCACTCTTTCGAGTCATGTTTAAAAAGAACAACATAGAAAAAAAGGGTACATTTCTAGTTAAGGCGAGTTGACCTCCCTCCGGACATGGTTCTTCCTGAGAAAGTTTGTAGGCGTATCCTCTTGAATCTCATGTATATAATTAACTTTCGGCTGTAAGGAAGAACATTATAGAGGGCGTATCCTCCTATCTATACGATGGAATGAGGAAATTATTAAGGCGTTGCATTTAGATAATGGGGTCCACTATTTCGAACCGCATTTAAAAAAAAATTATAAAAAAAGTACATTTACAGTTAAAGCGAGTTGCCCCCCCCCTGCAATCTACCTGAAGTACCTTGAAGAAGGTAATGTGTATAAGTACAAAAAAAAGAATTATCCAATAGAAATAGATATGCGTGCGCATAGAGAAAGTTTTTCTGTATGGTGGGGTGGAAGTTCCCGCCTCCATATGGAAAAGACTTTTGAGTATAAAGACGCTGGTCTTAGTACTTTAGACTTTAGTATCAAATTTTGAAATGTAAGAGCATTATTAGGTAGAGACTCTTAAACTATGGCCGGAGTAGTTTCAAGTGTGTCAAGGCTAGTTCCGTAGGTAGTGGGGGGATTTAACTTGTTAAATCCTGTAAATCTGATCTGCGTGTGTGTCTTCATGTTCCTGATAATATAAAAGAAGCCTCGACTGAAATGAAACATCTAATTCAACTGTGACCGCAGATATACACGGAAGGAATGAGCAATGGCTGGTAAGTACTTGAATATGTTATGCGTTTGAGAAGTATAATCATTTTGTATGTATATCATCTTTTTTCAATATTATAATAGCGTGCTTTTTTCAAAAACATATACGTTCTGTTTCCCTTCTATATTAGCTTATTCATGCATGTGTTTCGTGAAAAAAAGTGTTAATAATTGAAATTCTTTATCTCGTTTTTGTAAGTTTAAACGTTTAAATTATGATCGAAATTGCCAACTTAGTTTGATCTATATAAATGGAACACTTTCAATTATTTTTTTTGTCAATCATTGAACGGGAATCATGTTTAACCACATATATCAGTATTCGAAGTCTTCAAAAATATGTTCTTAATATCTGTAAATTGGACTGTACATATATATTCTAGACTAAAAGAGTTTGTTTTAAATCGTTATGTTACAGATCAACTCATGCAAGAATTAAATGAATTGGCGGGAGGATGTAAGATTCTTCCAACAAGAAAGCTGAGGGAAGTGGATCAAAATACGCCATTGCAAATCAAGTCACTGAAAACAGTAGCGACCAAATATGGAGACAGGATCATCTTAGAGCTAGACGAATTCCAAATATTTCTACCGGAACACTTTAAGAATATGACTGATGTTCAGAAGAAGACAATAAATGAGGGAGGTGTTCAATTGGTCTATATGGGGCAAGAGGCCCTATCCACGGGATACAAGAGGCACAGGATTACTTTTTTACAAGCAAAGGTATGTGTTATGAAAAGAAGCAGTTTTATATACAACACCTGTAAAAACCATTGTTCAAAATTTCTAATAATGCATTTTATTATTTCAGACATCTCAGTAAAGTCAGACGGAGGAGTTTCACACAGCGTCACAGCAGTACCATCAGACCGTCAAGGTAAGACATAAATTATAAATCTACTTATTTATTTTTTTTTTTAAATAACGTTATCTTTTTCACATTATTACTTTTTTTAAAAATAAAAGTATCTTGCTTTCATTCAGTCTTATATAAATCATCTTAATACATAGTATATAAAAACAATAATTTTGTACTTAAAAACACATACAGTTAGAAAATAGAAGTCATAATCAACATTACATATAAACATGTTTAAATTTTGATGTCTGTAATGAGCACAATCGTAGAAAAACTTTCCATTGAGATTTATTATTAATATTGGTTATTATTTATATTATTATCATTACTATTATTTCTGTTTATTATTATTATTGTTGTTGATGTTATTGTTGTTAAAAACATTAGAATGTTTTCTTATATGCATTGATAAAACATACACCGTATATAATATGTGAAGTATAATATTAACTTTACAAATTTATTTTACCATAAAAAATTATTAAAAAGTTATAATGCATGCATACCTTATATATTTCAGCATAAGAAACAAGACATGTTACTGCATAATTCGCTTCTCTTTACCTAATAGGCAGGATAATAAATGTGTTTAGAAAAAGTCATAATGCATGCATATCATATATATTCCAGCTTAAAAATAAAAAGACATGTTAATGCGTAACACGCTTTTCTTTTCAGATTATAGTGGCTAGTAGTGTCGGAATATACTAATAAGATTTGTATTATTTCAGACAGTGTTACGCAGGCTCCTGTTATGTCTGGAACGAAGAGAAAATCCTTGGAAACCGATGGGACCTCTGCAAAGATATCTAAAATGGAATCGGTGAGTGAGCAGAGGAAAAAGGATTTGACATGTAACATTATAGAATCAGCATTTAAAAATCGCATTTACACAAGTCAGATAAACAATACATTGAATATGATAGATCCCGAGTTATTTTTGAATGAATGTAAGGCTCTAGTTACCAATGAAATTAGGAATAATCTGACACGATACACTTCGGGAATAAAATTTTGTGGTACGTTAGTATGCCAGTATATAATACAGACTCCTGATGAAAAAAAATTGAATCATTTAATTTTCATAGCAAAATGGAAGCTATATTAAAGAGTACAGATACTACTGAATGGTATGAGAGTAAACTTAAAGAACCTATTCTTTCAAGTATCGATACATTCGAATCAAAAAGTAGTTCCAAATCTCTATATCAGATAAGCTCGTTAGTGCTAAATGCCTGTCAATATGATCCTTTAAATGCAGGATGTTATACAAAGCTTCCGGAATACATAAAGAACAAAAAGGCTGTAACTAATATAAAAAATGAAGATAACAAATGTTTCGGCTATTGTCTGCTTGCATCTAAATATCCTGCAAAGACTAATAAACATAGAGTTAGATCTTACTCTAAGTATAACATGTTTAAAGAATTTGATTTCAGTGGAATAACATTTCCTGTATCTCTTGATGATATTGAAAAATTCGAAAAGCAGAATCAAAATATATCTATTACAGTATACGGCCTAGACGACCATTCAATAACTTTGCTCTATCATACCAGAGAAATAAAAAAACATCATGTAAACCTGTTAAGAATAGGCAATGATAGCAAATCACACTATTGTTTAATAAATGATATATCCCGACTGTTGTCTAAACAGATGAATAAAAGCAAACGTAAAATGTGTATATGTGAAAGCTGTTTGAGGAATTTTTCAAATGAGACAAATTTAGCCAAACATAAACTTAAATGCGAGAAATCTCAAGTTTTAACTATGCCTGAAATAGGTGTAAATGACAAAATTGAATTCAATGCATATTCCAAGTGTACAGCGGTTCCATTCGTCATTTACGCTGATATCGAATCAATACTTAAAAAGGTTCACTCATGTCAGCCATCTGATGACAGCAGTTGGACAAGAACGGTGCAGAGACATGAAGCGATTTCAATATCGCTAAAATTAGTATGCGAGTATGATGACTCCTTATCAAAATTCAAAATTTTTAGAGGCCCCAATGCGATTCAAGATTTTTTCAAGGAACTTACTGTAATTGCCGATGATGTCATGGAGGTATATTCACATAAAAAAGAACTGAATATGTCCGATGAGGATGAAACCAATTTTCAAAATGCAAATCAGTGTTACCTATGTAAACATGACTTTGAGACTAATGTGAAAAAAGTCAGAGATCACTGTCACATTTCGGGTAAATATTTAGGGGCAGCACACAATTCTTGTAACTTGAACAGAAAACTACCAAACTTCATTCCAATTATTTTCCATTGTCTATCAAATTATGATGCTCATTTTCTTGTAAAAAAATCTAGCTTACGATCAAGAGCCTATAACATGCATCTCGCAGAGATCTGAGAACTATCTTTCGTTCAGTAAGAGATATACCTCAGGTGGGAAAACCATATATTTCAGATTTCTTGACAGTTATAGATTCTTAGATGATAAATTGAGCACCTTAGCTGACATGCTAAACCCCGAGAACTTTAAAATTATTAATGAAGAATACAAAAATCCTATACATCGAGAGTTGATGACGCGGAAGGGTATTTTTCCATACACTTATCTAGATTGTATAGAGAAATTGGATGAAAATGCATTACCGGATGAAATATTCTTTGACGACATAGGTCATGAAGATTACTTGCACGCTCAAACAGTATGGAGAACATTCAATATCCAAACTTTAGGAGAATATAGTGATTTATATCTTAAAACTGACACGTTATTGCTCGCAGACATTTTTCAACAATTCAGAGCGTTATGTCTAAATTTATACGAGCTGGACCCTTGTCAATATTATACCATACCAGGATTGGCATTCGATGCGATGCTTAAGACGACAGGCATTCAAATATCACTAATTACCGATAGAGAGATGATGGAATTTTTCGAATCTGGCATAAGGGGAGGATTATGTACAGTGTCTAAACGTTACTCTAAGGCAAATAACAAGTATATGACTAATTATAATCAGTCTTTACCGTCTAAATATTTATTTTATACAGATGCAAATTCACTTTATGGTTCTATTATGGGACATGAAAATATCCCTTATGGCGAACTTAAATGGTTAACTGAGGTAGAAATTAACGAGATCGATTTCTTAAAAATACCGGAAGACGCTGAAATAGGATATGTATTAGAGGTCGATCTGGAATATCCTAAAGAAATTCACGATGCACATAACGATCTACCACTATGTTCGAGGAGTGAGATTCCTCCCAATGATAAACATAAAAAGTTGCTAGCTACACTGTCGGATAAAGAGAAATACATTATACATTACCGCAATCTGCAACAGTGCATACAGTTGGGTTTGAAATTGAAATGCATACATAGAGCGGTAGCTTATAAGCAATCACATTGGTTGAAAAAGTATATTGATCTAAATGCTAAAAGACGAGCCGAGGAAAAGTCTAAATTTGGTCAGAATCTATGGAAAAAAATGAGCAATTGTGTTTATGGGAAATTTATGGAGAATGTCCGTTCTTATAAGGACTTCAAGCTCGTTACGAGCTGGAAACAGGCCAGAAAGCTCACATCGCGCCAAACATTTCAACGTTATATAATTTTTGATGAAAATCTTGTCGGAATCGAGTTATTAAGAGAGGAAATTCATATGTGTAAGCCTATATACATCGGTCAGGCGATTCTTGACTTATCCAAATTTATCATGTATGACTTTTATTATAACGTTCTGAAAAAGAACTTAAATGATTTAACTTTGAATTATATGGACACAGATGCATTTCTTTTTGAAACAAGTACTGATATCTATGAATTTATCAAAACTCACATACAGTATTTTGATACATCAAATTACCCGTCTGATAACGTATATGCAATACCTTTGGTAAACAACAAAGTGCCCGGACTTTTTAAGGATGAACTCTCCGGTAGAGTAATGACTGAATATGCAGGGTTACGATCAAAATTATATGCTTTTCGTTATGACGGTCAGCTTGTTAAAAAATCAAAAGGAATTTCAAAAATGGGAATGCACTCAATCACATTTGAAGATTATTTGTCATGCCTGCACGACATGAATGCAACACATTTCTCTAAACAAGTGTCTTTCAGGAGTTATAAACATGACGTTCACACGGTAGAAATGAATAAAGTGGCTCTGAGAAGCTTAGACACGAAGCGTTATATGCTCAAACAATCTCATTCAACTTTAGCTTGGAATCATTATTCTATTGACACAAATACCTTTTCCTCTGAGCATGACTGAGAGTATTAAGTTAAAAAAAAGAAATAAAGAAACAAGATATTTAATGTAAAAAAGGGGGATTGTTTTTGAAAAAATGTTTATAACCATTGAAATTAAAAGGGAGATTATTTTTGAAAAAAATGTTTATAACCATTGAAATTTTTGTGCAGCTTAAATATACATTGTCATGTTGAGGGGAGAGAGGGAAATATTTACTCTTAAGTGAAAGATGCTGACATAGTCAGGGGAATAAATGTGTGTTACATGCTTAAACAATTTCATTTAACTTTATTAAATCCTTTTTCATCTGCTCATGACTGAGATATTGTAATGTACCTGTATGTGTGTGCCTGTGCGAATTTGTAAAAAAAAATTGTGCACATTCAGTGAAAAATTGAATTTTTTGTAAAAAAAACTTAAATAAGTGTAGCTTTTATGCATCAAACAAAAGATGGTAGAGGGGAGGGTGGATTTAAAATCAAGAAAGAGAGAAAGAAATATTTTCTCTGTTCTTTTCACATTTAACGCATGGATGCTGCATGTCATAGTTATGTTTTCAAGATTTGATGCCATGCTAAAAGTGAAACAGTTTTGAACACTGAGAAGCTGTGTTCCCATAGTTAAAAGTCTCTGCCTAATATGGGCTCTTACATGTCAGAATTTGATACTCAAAAAAACATTTATAAGTACTTTCGTTTATATACATTATATCTTGTAACAGTATAAACTTTAGATTAATGTTTTTATGTGGCTGTGGGATGTATAGCAATACATGGTGATTGTAATTAATATTTCACGATGTGATTGATGTTGGATGGGAATATGGATAAAAATAACATGATGGTTGGGAGGGAGGGTGGATTTAAAATAAAGAAAGAGAGAAAGAAATATTTTCTCTGTTCTTTTCACATTTAACGCATGGATGCTGCATGTCATAGTTATGTTTTCAAGATTTGATGCCATGCTAAAGTGAAACAGTTTGAACACTGAGAAGCTGTGTTCCCATAGTTAAAAGTCTCTGCCTAATATGGGCTCTTACATGTCTGAATGTGATACTCAAAAAAAACATTTATAAGTACTTTCGTTTGTATACATTATATCTTGTAACAGTATAAACTTTAGATTAATGTTTTTATGTGGCTGTGGGATGTATAGCAATACATGGTGATTGTAATTAATATTTCACGATGTGATTGATGGTGGATGGGAATATGGATAAAAATAACATGATGGTTGGGAATGTGGGGGGGTAACAAAAAAAATAAAACTGAGGTTTATTTGAATAACGTTTCTTTTTATTTCATCCCAAAGATCAAATATACAAACACATCCCGAAATCCTTCATTTTTTCACAGCTTTTTTTATTGCAGCTACACTACAGCATCGTGTTCTATCCACTCAGCTTTAGGAAAACCTAACCACTTAACAAGTAACTTATTCCCACGTCGGCGCACGACTTTTTCAATCAGATAGGTATCAGGGTACTGAGTTTTTAATAATTCATGACCATAAACTCCTCCCTGTATTTCCACTCCATCACTGTCCTGAAGAACATAAGTAACCGGAATTGTATTCCTTATCCTAATAATACGAAATATTTCAGTGCTCCAATTGGGTGTGTACCCTTTCTCCAGTAAGCCCTTATGTCTAGATATTCTGACATAATCTCCGATGTTGAATTTCTTGGCATTCCGCTTCTCTTTACCGAAATTGTCACGACGATACACGGTGAGGAGCAGATCATTGTTGCTGACGTCGACAGGTCGCATTCTGATCGTCGAATGGTAGGTATTGTTGTAGGTATTTATGATCCCCGGTAGGAGATCAAGCCATTTATGAGAACCTCTAGCCAAAAATTCTCTATGCATCATACCTTTAAGTGTTCGTATTAAACGCTCGACAGCAGCAGCCTTTATGACACTGAATGTACTATAATTATTAATTCTATGTTTAGTCATTAATTGCCTGAAGTGTCTATTGTAAAATTCTTTGCCATTATCCGATTGGATATTCTTTGGTGCCGAATCCAATTGAGCTAATATATTACTCATTGCTTTTGTAACATTAATCCCACTCTTGTCCTTCAGAGGTCTTGCATAAGCCATTTTTGAATAAAAATTAATGGCAATAAGAATGTACTTATAGTTCCTATTTTCTTTGCATATGGAGTCATTTCTATAAGATCTATTTGCAATAAGTCATTAAGACCTTTACTAATTATTTTTCTGCGAAGGAACCTCCGTCTGGCAGGGGAATGTAACTCGCCAGCGATGTTTCGTCTGATCATGCTATTACTTTTGTGGTTTTCAATTCCGTGACGATCTCTTGAATTTCAGATGAATGATTTAAATTTCCAGCCTGCTGCGATGCGATAAGTAATTTGAGTCTATTGACCAGAATGTTAGGGTCAGACCAGTACACATAATCCAGACCCCTATCGGGCACGTGTTCCTTCCATTTGAGACCCGATCCAGTCCTACTAGCAATTAGACCTCGTATTATATTTTTATATTTATATCCCTTGCTCGATCTCAGTCGACCGCTTCTGTTGTATCCCTGTCTGTGAACTAGAGTTTTTTTCAGAATCTCTGAATATGTATCCAGATCATCTTCAGTATACGCTGAACTTCGAGGTACTCGCTTGAATAACAACTCGTACAGCCCAGGGCTAGCCTCATAGGTCTCTTCTCCTATTTGAATAGTGTCGTCTACAAATATAATTCTTTTATTACCTAACTTATAATCACCATCTTCGTAGCGTACACCATAGGTGGCATCCATATCGCTGGCGCTAGCTGTACGAACCTTCTGCAAATACTTTGAGAGATCGTCATCGTCATAATCAGCAGCATCATCATCATCATCATCATCATCATCTTCTTCTTCTTTAGGATTTTGCTTCTCCTGATTCTTGATTATATTATTTAGAGGATCGGTTACAGGCTGTAGCACCTCGGACATTATACGCTGAGTTTCGAACTTGAGACCCTTTAGGGAACGTAACTTTTCCCTTATTGCCTTACTGTGTCGGGCGATGGATTGTTTGAGTCTGATACCTTCAGCATCCATCTTTATATTGAATGAATATTTAAATATGTGATGTCAATTTATAGGAAATTTTCAGTTCAATACTTAGAATATGCCCATCTTTTGCACGATTGGGTGGAGCGGTGAAGGTTAATTTATCACCTATCTGAATGGGTGCTGGATAACTTTCAATAATTTCATAGTTTATTGAAAATATCGTATCTGATCTCGTATAGGGATGGGGTGGAGATATCATACTGCAGTCGATCACCTCTCCATTTACAGAAGACTTGTAGTATTCAAGTCCTGATGTTAAGGTGTATCTTTGCGAACTTCCTCTGTATGGTTTCGTTTGCAGTTTAATAATGAGCTGTCCCCTCATTTGGTCTAAAATAGCATTTATAACATTCACTTGCGATTTAAGCACACTGACACTATCCATTGTCGAGGTTATGTATTTATCCAGGGAGGACTGACGATTTACTAGAGACTCGATATTTTTGTCTACTGCCGAAGCAATATCATTAGCCATGGAAGATAGAGCTCTGTTTAATGCAGGCTGTGATTCATTTTGTTTCTTTACAACAAATTGTTTAACAAATTTTTTGGTTGCTGCGTCGCTATCGTCCACAGGATCGGCTACCTCCCTGATTCGTTTCTTTTGAAAAGAAACATTACCGTTCGAATCCTGAATGGGCGTTCTTGCATGTATATAATCTAGCATACATTTTTTATTTGGAACATCGTCGTCGTCAATTGGAGGCAGTAGTACCTTCATTCTTATCGTGTCCAGAATAACATTGTTTTCGTCATCACGTTTGAATGCATATTTACTTAGAAATTGCATTAGGTTTTCATATTGTGCATCGAGTGAGGTTTGCACATGGTTCCTAAGCATAGCTTCAAAGTTACCCATGTGCTGATATGAAGTCTTTTCGGCGAAAGTTTGCATCCGAGTTTCAATGACAGCCGTAAGCGTATCCACATAGTGTTTAGTCGTTGCATCAGCGGCTTCTTCAGGATCCTGGATGTTGCACAATCGTTTCTTACTGAACTGATAGATTCCCGAGCCATCTCGACTTACGATATAGCGGTTAAGCACACCCCTAGAGGGTATAATTCTCCTAGATCCGAATCTATCGATACTCATAGCTGGAATGAATGATGCTGCTTATTTATTCACTCTGATAAAGACGTCAAAACCGTGTCGGTATCGTCCTTCATTCAAAGGAAATTCAGGTATTATAACAACAAAAGGTCTCGTGTTCGATCCCTGATTACTCTCCCACACTTGCTTACACAGCTCTTTAAATTCTGTATAATTCATATCAGTATTTACGTAATCATCACATATATGCTTTAAGTTGAGATTGTCCTGTCTGAAGAGTACTATCATATTTGCATTATCCCTAATTAAGTGTTTGGGTACTTTTGCATATGACTGTGCCAGGTATACTGCATCGACGTTACGATGTCTACCCATGCTGTAATACGATGCTATCTTACCCTGTTTCTCATTGATGACATCATCGAATACAAATATCGAATTTTCCTTAGCGTCAGAGGTCGGGAGCACTTTTTCGCCGTCCTCAAAAGTATATACTCCTATATCGGGTATGGTTTTCAGTACTTTGAGCAGATATTGATATTTCGATTGATGTAACGATTTCGAGTAAATGTAGAGATTTTCAAACCTTAGACCATTCTCGTGGATTAACAGATTGAGTAGTACGTTCGTCTTCCCGGCATTGGAGCTTCCCAGTATGAGAGCTCTGACGTTGCTCGGGAAGAGAGATCCATGTCTTCCGACGCGGATGTCATCGTCAAAATCCAGGACTTGTATAGGCAGCGAACACTTTTGCTTCACTACTTCCATCTTGCAACTAAGGTTATAAGCCATATCTATTGATTTTTATTTCATAGTATACGATGAACTCTGGACGAGTTCGGAAGTCTAGCAAAAAAGGTTCTGGAATAATTAATTCATTAATTAACTCTCTTCCTTTTGAGGCTCATTTGCCAGGGTACAGATTCTGCGGTCCTGGAACAAAACTACAAAAGCGTTTACAACAAGGCGTCGAACCCCTTAACGGACTGGACACCGCCTGCCGCGAGCACGACTTGGCCTACGCTACACATCGGGACACCGGTTCGAGACATTCGGCTGATAAGGTTCTTATAGAGAAAGCTTGGAAGCGCGCACATTCCGCTGACGCTTCTTTGGGCGAAAAGCTTGCTGCTCGATTTGTAACCGCCATCATGAAGGGAAAGCTAGCCTTAGGTGCAGGGTTGCGTAAGCGTCGAAAGAGGACACTGCCGCCAGTCGCTAGGGGAGGGTTTTTACCCTTAATCCCATTGCTGGCTGCCTTGGGTGCAGCGGGTAGCCTGGCCGGGGGTGCTGCTCAGATCGCTACATCTGTGAATAAGAAACGCGCTGCAGATAAGCAGCTGAACGAGATGATTCGTCACCATCAGCAGATGGAGGCTTCAGCAAAGGGTAGAGGTCTTAAGCACGGACGCAGGCAACTGAAGAAGAAGAAGAGGATGGGTAAAGGACTCTATTTGCGTCCAAAAAACTCGGGGCGAGGCCTGTACATATCCCGGAAAAAGCGTTAAGCGGAGCAGAGATTGAAGCCTATGCTAAACGTCTACGTATTCCCAACTTTAGAGGCGTGTACATGCTAGATAAACTACCTGCTATACCTAGACATACAGAGAGGATTGTCATTAACTTGGACACTTCGTATAATCCGGGAACTCACTGGGTTGCCATACGCAAGGATGGAAATTTAGCATTTTATTTTGATAGTTTCGGCAATCTGAAGCCTCCGGCGGAGATTGAGTCATATCTCGCAGGAGTCAGAATCATGTATAACAGACAAAGGTATCAAGATTTCGATTCTGTAATTTGCGGTCACTTGTGCTTGCAGTTTCTCTCATAAAACGCTTTAGCTACAGTGTTTGCATGGTCAAAATGAGTTATACTATCACTGTGAGCGGTTCTGATTCCAGCCTCTCTACTTTTCTAAATCCGCCACTCCATCTAGATCCTGATGGTGTTTATGAGATTGCTCTTTTGAATTTTGAGACATTTTACTCGATACCAAATATTGATCAGAGTAATAACCGTTTTCATTTTGTTCGCGTAGGAAGGCTGGAGACCATAGTGATTCCGCCTGGCACGTACGAACTGGATGATATAAACAGTTTACTCAAGGAAAGGCTGGAGGTCGGCGATGACTTCATTCTACGCCCCAACAATAACACTATGAAAGCAGAGATTCGATGCCCTTACGCTATCGATTTTACTCAAGAGAAATCGATCGGTTCTATTCTCTGTTTCACCGGGGGACGAATGGTGGAGCCTCATATTCTGACAGAGTCTGATGAACTGGTGAACATCTTTAAGGTTAGCATAATACGCATTGAGTGTAGCCTTGCAAGCGGTTCCTTCATCGACGGCAAAAGCGGTCACTCTCTTTACGAATTCTTCCCATCTGTCCCCCCAGGCTACCACATCTCGCAGGAACCATCCAATCCTATATATCTACCAATCATTGATACAAATCTCATTGATCATCTCAACATTCGAGTGGTAGATCAGAACGGTGATACCCTCGACTTTAGAAACGAGACTATTACCGTGAGACTACACATAAGACGGAATGGGACTAAATTTTAAGAGATCTTGCTATAATAAAAAGCTTATCTCGAGGATGAAGCCTACTCGCTCTTCAGCACGCAAACTGCTAACATCATCTAATCGGAAGTTCCTCGAGAGGTTAGGCTTCAAGGTTCTGTAATGGATGTTTTAGATGTGACGGGAGTTCCAGCATTTGACGATAAGATTAGTAAAGAGGAGGAACACATATTCTTACCTTACAACACATCAGCCCTTGAAGCGAATGATGAAATTAGAATACCTTGCCAAGCTGAAGATTTGTACACGCTTCCTAGCAGAAGTTATTTGTACATAGAGGGAACTCTTGCTAAGCCTGAAGGAGGACCCTCTTCTTCAAAGCTGAGCAACAATGCCATGGCGTTTCTGTTTGATGAAATTCGATTGGATATGAATGGTACTACTATTGATAGAACTAGAAATCCTGGCATTTCTTCAACCATGCGCAACTATGCAGCTCTCAACATTCTGGGTTCCAATCGTTTGCAGAACGCAGGATGGACCCATCCTGGAGACGATGTTGACATCGTGAACGCCTCGAATGGTATCTTCAACGCTATCGTTCCTCTTTCGATGCTCTTGGGTTTTGCCGATGATCACAGGGAAGTCATACTTAATAGCAAGTTTGAACTTGTTCTCATTAGATCGAAAAATTCTAATAATTGTATAGTGGGCAATGAACCGACTGTTATTAAACTAACCAGGATCGAATGGAGGATGCCAGTGCTGCGACTTTCCGATGCCGAGAGAGTGGAGAAACTTAAACTCGTCAAGTCGGATCAGCCTCTACACGTGGCCTTTCGAACGATGGACCTTCATACTCAACCTGCAGTACCACAGACTAAAGCTTTCACTTGGAACGTTGCAACAACAACAAAGCTTGAGAAACCTCGATTTGTCATAATTGGTGCACAAATCGACAGATTAAATTACCTCGCTAAAGATAGCTCTCTCTTTGATCATTGTAATATCACAAACCTGAAACTTTATCTCAACAGTGAATGTTATCCCTATCATGACATGAATTTGGATTTCGCAAATTCAAAGTTTGATTCTCTATCAGTATTCTAAATTTCAATACTCTTACTACGGTAAGGAGAATTATCCCCTTTTGAAGAGAAGTGACTTTCTGAAATATGCACCGCTATTTGTTATTGACTGCTCTCATCAAGCTGAGGAGACAGTTACTGGAGCAGTTAACATCAGACTAGAAGTTCAAGCATCAGCAAACTTTCCTCCACAAACATCATTTTTTTGTTTAATTATTCATGACAAATTGTTCACTTACAAACCTCTAACTCATGTTGTTCAATCTATCATATAGGAAAAATGTTTTATTTTCTCTCTTTGGCTGTCAATAAAAAATACATTACCAATTATATGATCTTTTTATTGATTTTAGCATACATCTCCTTAACCTTTTTCCTGATACTCCTACCTGAAATGTCATATGAACAGCCTGATTTATGAGCTTCATGCAATTGAAATAAATGTCTTTCAATGTATGGAATTAGTCTCTTGAGTCCAACTATTGCAGCTATGTCTAGATTTATAATATTTTCGTTTAGACAAGTATTTCTCAAAACTATTTCACTGATTTTATTCATATGCAATATTATATTATAACCATATATTATATTTTCACTGTATGAAACACTTGGGAGCTTACCGTGTCTAAGATATGTTTCAATCACTGACATATTTTCAAGTATTATCATCCAGTCTTCTTTTGTTATGTATACGAATGTCTCGTCAGCTGCTATGATGTATAGGGTGGGGAGTTCGTAGTGGAGCCCTACATTCACATGACAGTTCACACTGATGGAGATGTTGTCAAGCATATACACGCTATTTGGATTCATCTTTCAAGGGCTTTTCTGGAATGGCATCGAAGATAAGTACTATAATATTATCCAGAGCAGCGTCGTTCACCTTCTTCTTGCTGACGATCTTCGGTTTGCTCCTCTTCTTATCAGGCTTCTTATCGGACCTGGAGACATATATACAGACGATTAAAAATGAAAAATAAAACATAGCTTGCTCTTTTGCCACTATGTCTGTCTTGTTTCTTTGTACTAACCTGCCTTCTTCTTCTTCTACACATTCTTTCTCGTCCATGGGCTGCACGGTTCTTTCAGGCACAGGCTTCGAACGATCCACATCCTGATAGGGTGGCACATCCTCACCTTCATACATTCTGCAATTACACAGTTTGTATTGTTTTAGTTCTGATACCTCATATAGTAATATCAGTCAAAAATATATTTTTTGCATTATCTTACTTACCCCTTTAACTTATGGTACACATCGCAGTATTCTCCACAACGAAAGAATGTGGTCATTTGATCATGTTGTGAAGGTTCCTTGCAGATGATGCTATGCGTATCACCATTACAATGTTCCTCGTGCTTTTCCAGACAGTGTTGCTTCATCTTCTCGTAATCGGCAAGATTCACCCAGCATGCATTGTCGCTCTCGATAGCACTTTTGATTATTTCACTGTTCATCTTGACGGCTCACAAGTAACTGTGCACACAATTCGACCATACTTTCACCCATCAGACGTGGCTGGATAGGAGGCGATTTAAACATGTTCATTCTTGCATCAAGGTAGGGATGGTGGGGAGGAGGACGTTCTCTGTACACGTGTACAACTTGATGACCTCCTTTTTGTTGACCTTTTTTCGGGCACGGATTGCTCATAAAGCTATAAGAGCAATTTGGATGGAATGGGAAATGATTTGAACATGTTGATTCTTGCACCGGGGAACGGCAGTTTGTGGGGGGGAGGGCGATCTTAGTTTTTTTCTTTTTCAAAGCGAGGATTGTACATGAAGCATAACTTTTCAACTGCCATCTCTTATAATCATACACACAGGCATACGACTTCCTAAGAGATGATGATAATTCTTATTTTTTAACATATTTATGTCATTCCTTACCCACATAAACCGATTTACACACTCCAGCATTGCAATGATTTTCATACAGATTAGCACAATTCTCTTCATTCACATTTCCAAACTTTCCGATCCGAAAAAACATATCGTCCCGCCTACTGTAGCATAGTTTTTTTTCTACTCCAAAAAAAACAGCAACAACGATTCGACGGTTCCAAAATCCACCCAAGGGATTCTGAAACAATGTTTCAGGCATCTGCGCATCGCTGTGCTGCCTTCCTCTCGTATAGGGTGTTTCAAAAATAACGATACGACTGTTCCAAAATCCGTCATATTTTTCTGGAACAATTTTTCTCCCATTTAAAATGCATTGAACGGTTTTTAAAACAAGCATTCCTGTGCCAGTTCCCGTCTTCCCCTACTATTGTGATAGTAGCTCAGTGGTTTAACTATGAAGCCTGGGACTTAAGTACTTACAGCATAGTAAGTCGCTACAAAAGGTGCGTGTCTAATAGCATATGAGAACCCCAAGTGGTCTACCGGGAAACATACGAGTCAGTTGTCATGTCGGCATGTTGGTCATAGTAGCTCAGTGGTTTAACTATGAAGCCTGGGACTTAAGTACTTACAGCATAGTAAGTCGCTACAAAAGGTGTGTGTCTCATAGCAAATGAGAACTCCTAGTGGTCTACCGGGAAACATACGAGTCAGTTGTTATAACGGCATGTTGGCCATAGTAGCCCAGTGGTTTAACTATGAAGCCTAGGACTTAAGTACTTACAGCATAGTACGTCGCCACAAAAGGTGCATGGCTCATAGCATATGAGAACCCCTAGTGGTCTACCGGGAAACATACGAGTCAGTTGTCATGTCAGCCTGTTGGCTGTAGTAGCTCAGTGGTGTAACTATGAAGCCTGGGACTTAAGTACTTACAGCATAGTAAGTCGCCACAAAAGTTGTATTGGTCATAGCATATGAGAACTCCTAGTGGCCTGCCGGGAAACATACGAGTCAGTTGTCATGTCGGCATGTGGGCCATAGTAGCTCAGTGGTTTAACTATGAAGTCTGGGACTTAAGTACTTACAGCATAGTAAGTCGCCACAAAAGGTGCATGGCCCATAGCATATGAGAACCTCTAGTGGTCTACCGGGAAACATACGAGTCAGTTGTTATAACGGCATGTTGGCCATAGTAGCCCAGTGGTTTAACTATGAAGTCTGGGACTTAAGTACTTACAGCATAGTAAGTCGCCACAAAAGGTGCATGGCTCATAGCATATGAGATCCCCTAGTGCTCTACCGGGAAACATACGAGTCAGTTGTTATAACGGCATGATGGCCATAGTAGCCCAGTGGTTTAACTATGAAGTCTGGGACTTAAGTACTTACAGCATAGTAAGTCGCCACAAAAGGTGCGTGTCTCATAGCATATGAGAACCCCTAGTGGTCTACCGGGAAACATACGAGTCAGTTGTCATGTCAGCATGTTGGCTGTAGTAGCCCAGTGGTTTAACTATGAAGTCTGGGACTTAAGTACTTACAGCATAGTAAGTCGCCACAAAAGGTGCGTGTCTCATAGCATATGAGAACTCCTAGTGGTTTGCCGGGAAACATACGAGTCAGTTGTCATGTCGGCATGTGGGCCATAGTAGCTCAGTGGTTTAACTATGAAGCCTGGGACATAAGTACTTACAGTACAGTAAGTCGACACAAAAGGTGCGTGTCTCATATCATATGAGAACTCCTAGTGGTCTACCGGAAAACATACGAGTCAGTTGTCATGTCGACATGTTGGTCATAGTAGCTCAGTGGTTTAACTATGAAGCCTGGGACTTAAGTACTTACAGCATAGTAAGTCGACACAAAAGGTGCGTGTCTCATAGCATATGAGAACCCCTAGTGGTCTACCGGTAAACATACGAGTCAGTTGTCATGCCAGCATGTTGGCAATAGTAGCCCAGTGGTTTAACTATGAAGTCTGGGACTTAAGTACTTACAGCACAGTAAGTCGCCACAAAAGGTGCATGGCTCATAGCATATGAGATCCCCTAGTGCTCTACCGGGAAACATACGAGTCAGTTGTTATAACGGCATGTTGGCCATAGTAGCCCAGTGGTTTAACTATGAAGTCTGGGACTTAAGTACTTACAGCATAGTAAGTCGCCACAAAAGGTGCATGGCCCATAGCATATGAGAACCTCTAGTGGTCTACCGGGAAACACACGAGTCAGTTGTCATGTCGGCATGTTGGCCATAGTAGCCCAGTGGTTTAACTATGAAGTCTGGGACTTAAGTACTTACAGCATAGTAAGTCGCCACAAAAGGTGCATGGCTCATAGCATATGAGAACCCCTAGTGGTCTACCGGGAAACATACGAGTCAGTTGTCATGTCAGCATGTTGGCTGTAGTAGCTCAGTGGTGTAACTATGAAGCCTGGGACTTAAGTACTTACAGCATAGTAAGTCGCCACAAAAGTTGTATTGGTCATAGCATATGAGAACTCCTAGTGGTTTGCCGGGAAACATACGAGTCAGTTGTCATGTCGGCATGTGGGCCATAGTAGCTCAGTGGTTTAACTATGAAGCCTGGGACATAAGTACTTACAGTACAGTAAGTCGACACAAAAGGTGCGTGTCTAATAGCATATGAGAACTCCTAGTGGTCTACCGGAAAACATACGAGTCAGTTGTCATGTCGACATGTTGGTCATAGTAGCTCAGTGGTTTAACTATGAAGCCTGGGACTTAAGTACTTACAGCATAGTAAGTCGACACAAAAGGTGCGTGTCTCATAGCATATGAGATCCCCTAGTGGTCTACCGGGAAACATACGAGTCAGTTGTCATGCCAGCATGTTGGCCATAGTAGCTCAGTGGTTTAACTATGAAGCCAGGGACTTAAGTACTTACAGCATAGTAAGTCGCTACAAAAGGTGCATGGCTCATAGCATATGAGAACCTCTAGTGGTCTACCGGGAAACATGCGAGACAGCTGTCATGCCAGCATGTTGGCTATAGTAGCTCAGTGGTTTAACTATGAAGCCTGGGACTTAAGTACTTACAGCATAGTAAGTCGCTACAAAAGGTGCGTGTCTCATAGCATATGAGAAACCCTAGTGGTCTACCGGGAAACATGCGAGTCAGTTGTCATGCCAGCATGTTGGCTATAGTAGCTCAGTGGTTTAACTATGAAGCTTGGGACTTAATACTTACAGCACAGTAAGTCGCCACAAAAAGTGCGTGTTTCATAGCATATGAGAACTCCTAGTGGTCTACCGGGAAACATACGAGTCAGTTGTCATGTCGGCATGTTGGCCATAGTAGCTCAGTGGTTTAACTATGCAGCTTGGGACTTAAGTACTTACAGCACAGTAAGTCGCCACAAAAGGTGCGTGTCTCATAGCATATGAGAACCCCTAGTGGTCTACCGGGAAACATGCAAGTCAGTTGTCATGCCAGCATATTGGCTATAGTAGCTGAGTGGTTTAACTATGAAGCCTGGGACTTAGGTACTTACAGCACAGTAAGTCGTCACAAAGGGTGCGTGTCTCATAACATACGAGAACCCCTAGTGGTCAACCGGGAAGCATACGAGTCAGTTGTCATGTCGGCATGTTGGCATAGTATCTCAGTGGTCTTACTATGAAGCCGGGGACTTAAGTACTTACAGCATAGTAAGTCGTCACAAAAGGTGCGTGTCTCATAGCATATGAGAACCCCTAGTGGTCTACGGGAAACATACGAGTCAGTTGTCATATCGGCATGTTGGCCATAGTAGTTCAGTGGTTTAACTATGAAGTCTGGGACTTAAGTACTTACAGCATAGTAAGTCGCTACAAAAGGTGCGTGTCTCATAGCATATGAGAACTCCTAGTGGTCTACGGGAAACATACGAGTCAGTTGTCATATCGGCATGTTGGCCATAGTAGTTCAGTGGTTTAACTATGAAGTCTGGGACTTAAGTACTTACAGCATAGTAAGTCGCTACAAAAGGTGCGTGTCTCATAGCATATGAGAACCCCTAGTGGTCTACCGGGAAACATACGAGTCAGTTGTCATGTCGGCATGTTGGTCATAGTAGCTCAGTGGTTTAGAGCAACCACACGGAGAGCCGGAGATCCGTGGTTCAAATCCTGCCTATGTCATTGAATTTGTCAGCCTGGCTCTGCTCATTCAAATTCGTGACTTTTTAAAAACTGTTTGTGTAGAAGTGTATACATATAAAATACCTCTTTTCGGTATTAATCTCATGATATTTGCTCTTTAACTACTGATGAGCATGCGAGGACGCGGGCGCCTAACTGCAGGTCTATCTTATGGGAGGCACATTCAGTTTATCCCGAACATTTTATATTTCAGGATGTTACGAATTTTTAAATTAAAAATGAATCTAATTTTAGATTCATATCTGGCTTCGGCAGTTGATCGCATTTTGTTTTCTGCAGGAGGAATTACACTTCACAATTACTTGCTCCATAACAGAAATGGAAAACATAGCTGTAAATTGTACAATGTCTTAGACGACCTTGTAGCAGATCAACTGATAGGCCTCGTATCCCCACTCCTTTTGGAACCCAAGAAACCTGTAGTCGGCTGCGCTTATAAATGCGCCACCGAAGTTGTACTGAGGCATGTAGTTATAACTGTTTTGTCACGAAATCTGGAGAATTCCTGAAACGGAAACATGGAGTACGATGACTTGAAGGTATGTATCGAGTTCTAAAATGCATGTTGGGGTGTTTAAGAGGGGGAGTAGGAGGTGCTTCAGTCCCAACTCCGTCTGCATTTTACATATATGTAAAGCACTAATTTGGAAGCACATATCCATCCTCCAACGATCAAACATTTCTCTGTATGGTCCATCTTACCATTACATTGACATAGCAACTAAGATCTTCATAGGAGTAAAGCGGAACCAGCTTCTATCACGTGGTTTATTTCTTTGGGGAAGATATGGAGATGAGAGGAGAGTATTATGGTATTTACATTTTTAAAAATAACTTAACTGGTTTTTAAACAAAAATCGCCAAATTATCATAAGCATATACTGAGGAACTGTCATTCATTTTGTTGTTAACAATATATTTAGAAAGAAATGTTTAAAATGGAGGTTAATATGGAATAGTGGGGTATTGTGGAATACGTGGTTTAAAACATGATTGGTTTAAAATACACAAAACATCTATAACCAAATGCTTATAGCCCTAGACCATAGACCAAGTCTAGAATAACAGAAAAAATAGGTTTTATTTGCATTTCAGTGAATTTAAGTTTTTAAAAGGATATTCTTTGGATTTAAATTAGGTTATATTTATAATACTTGTTTAGCCACTATAATTATAGATACTCAAAACTCATTTTTAAATTTATATCTATTCAATATATTTTCTATTCATACCTTTTTGGCAGTATTAAGAAAATCCTGGTATTCCATAATACCTGACACGACAACTTGGACTATAAACCTTTAAAGCAGGGGTGCTCAATTGTACAGCACACGCTTCCTTCCCCTACACATGTTGTTTTCCCCACGTCACTGCCCAAGACAGTCAGTGGCGTTGCTACTAACGTTCTAGGTGAAGTCAGATCACAAGAAATGAAAGCACCTATTAAATACGACCCTAATGTTTTAAATTTGGTACAGTTTTCTTATAACCTGGCGGAACTTACTGGAAAAAATATGAAAGCATTTAGTGAAGGTGAATTTATGAAGCAAAGCTTGCTAGTTGCTGCGAAGGAATTTTGCCCCGATTTATTTACATCAGTCAGTCTCTCTTGAGGTAGAGTAACGAGACGTTATGTTGTGATTTGGAAAGACAATTAAAGGACAAAATAAGTCATTAACATGTTTGTCTCTAGTCCTGGACGAATCGGTGGACAGATCTGACGAGGCGGAGGGAAGTTCATAATGAATTAAATATCTTATTTATGTGACAATTGTGACTGTGGGAAGGACAACTGCTAGTTGCAGATTTATATCATTTCTCTTGCTTGCGTCCCGTGTTCATGACACATTCCCTTAGCAATTTGAAGATATAACAAATATCCAATTAGTTCGCACTCGTTTGAAGTTTCTATGTAGTGAGGCCCCACACGAGCTACTACGCTCTGTAGTGATTATCAGAGATTACGTTTGTTTTTATCTAATTTAATGACAGTCTTTGGCTCTACATATATCTGTGAACAAACCTTTTCAGAGTATCGCAGTGAGATCAGACACGATCACCTTGCTTATCTTTTGAGACTGTGCACTTCGTCTTTTGCACCACATGTTGCAGACCTTGTAAAACATAACTTGTGCCACAGAAGTCATCTTAAGAAACATTAGTAAGTAGTAGACTATGAGTGCTAACGCTTAGGATGTCCTATACGTCAGAATGATAACGATGTTCCGCCACTGGAACTCAGTAACCACAGGCAAACGCGCGATGGAAAGAGGTAATTCAACCTCCCCTTTCCTGCTGTAATTGAGCACCCCAGGTTTAAAGTAATGGACAAAAACCGACCACAATGCAACAAACTACAATTCTTTTAGTGTAGTTCGAGTCACACACGTTCTAGTGCATTAAAATGCTTGAAAATTTGCGTATAAAACTTTTGAATATCACAAAACACACTTTATTCTGTAGCGAGTGAAATGACAAGCTGTCAACTGTCACTACAGTACATCATGGGAATCTTTCTTGACTACTTAATGGCACTCCCACAAGATAGCAGCAAGAAACACATCCGAAATATTCCATTCTAACTGGATGGAAGCGAGGTAGCTACCGCTGGTCGTATCCTTCATTGGCGTATTCATTCGTATCCTTCATTCAGTAGAGTTCGCTGCTACGCCACTTTCGTCCAGTAAGAATCGATTCATATCTAACTTTGGCCAATGAGATACATCGGAATACCTTCCCTAGTTGAAGTAATTACATGATAAGAGTTGGTTCCGCTGTCAACACATCCGTTGAGATATCAATGTAATTATAAAATAAATCATACGCTCGAACTGCCAGTTCATCAAAGGTCATTCATGTTCAATGTGTCAAAGAAAGGTGTCAATATTCATTAAATTACTAAATGTTGCATGAGCTATAAAAAAGCCATATACACTGATGTAGCTTACTAATTGGTGATATCCATTTCTGTGCATTTAAAGCATACTACACTGTGTTCCTAAATCACTGTTTGAAAGGACAAATATGTCACTAAATACCGCTACTCTTTGGCATTGGCCATATTAAAGTTTACCACATGAATATTAATAAGATACTCCACAATATGTTGCAGTACAATAATAAATATAATAATAGTATTTTTACTTTCATCCTATTCAGAATTACTACTATTGCTTTTTCCCTAATTAACGTTAAGTCATATTGCACGGTGAATAAAATAGGTGAAATGATGTTCAAATGGGTCCATAGAGTTTAGAGTTACCATTCTTCTTTCAGAACAAGGGAGAACCTCCAACGTTAACTCATATCGGACGATGAATAAAATGCGTGAAATGCTGCTCAAATGAGCCCAGGGTCCACAAAGTTTACAGTTGCCATTCTTCTTTCAGTACAAGAGAACCTCTCACGTTAACTTATCGGACGATGAATGAAATGCGTGAAATGATGCTCAAATGAGCCCAGGGTCCACAAAGTTTACAGTTACCATTCTTCTTTCAGTACAAGGGAGAACCTCCAACGTTAACTCATATCGGACGATGAATAAAATGCGTGAAATGCTGCTCAAATGAGCCCAGGGTCCACAAAGTTTACAGTTACCATTCTTCTTTCAGTACAAGAGAACCTCTCACGTTAACTCATCGGACGATGAATGAAATGCGTGAAATGATGCTCAAATGAGCCCAGGGTCCACAAAGTTTACAGTTACCATTCTTCTTTCAGTACAAGGGAGAACCTCCAACGTTAACTCATATCGGACGATGAATGAAATGCGTGAAATGATGCTCAAATGAGCCCAGGGTCCACAGAGTTTAGAGTTACCATTCTTCTTTCAGAACAAGGGAGAACCTCCAACGTTAACTCATATCGGACGATGAATAAAATGCGTGAAATGCTGCTCAAATGAGCCCAGGGTCCACAAAGTTTACAGTTACCATTCTTCTTTCAGTACAAGGGAGAACCTCCAACGTTAACTCATCGGACGATGAATGAAATGCGTGAAATGATGCTCAAATGAGCCTAGGGTCCACAAAGTTTACAGTTACCATTCTTCTTTCAGTACAAGGGAGAACCTCCAACGTTAACTCATATCGGACGATGAATGAAATGCGTGAAATGATGCTCAAATGAGCCTAGGGTCCACAAAGTTTACAGTTACCATTCTTCTTTCAGAACAAGGGAGAACCTCCAACGTTAACTCATCGGACGATGAATGAAATGCGTGAAATGATGCTCAAATGAGCCTAGGGTCCACAAAGTTTACAGTTACCATTCTTCTTTCAGAACAAGGGAGAACCTCCAACGTTAACTCATATCGGACGATGAATGAAATGCGTGAAATGATGCTCAAGTGAGCCCAGGGTCCACAGAGTTTAGAGTTACCATTCTTCTTTCAGAACAAGGGAGAACCTCCAACGTTAACTCATATCGGACGATGAATGAAATGCGTGAAATGATGCTCAAATGAGCCTAGGGTCCACAAAGTTTACAGTTACCATTCTTCTTTCAGTACAAGGGAGAACCTCCAACGTTAACTCATATCGGACGATGAATGAAATGCGTGAAATGATGCTCAAATGAGCCCAGGGTCCACAGAGTTTAGAGTTACCATTCTTCTTTCAGAACAAGGGAGAACCTCCAACGTTAACTCATATCGGACGATGAATGAAATGCGTGAAATGATGCTCAAATGAGCCCAGGGTCCACAGAGCTTAGAGTTACCATTCTTCTTTCAGTACAAGGGAGAACCTCCAACGTTAACTCATATCGGACGATGAATGAAATGCGTGAAATGATGCTCAAATGAGCCTAGGGTCCACAAAGTTTACAGTTACCATTCTTCTTTCAGTACAAGGGAGAACCTCCAACGTTAACTCATATCGGACGATGAATGAAATGCGTGAAATGATGCTCAAATGAGCCCAGGATCCACAGAGTTTAGAGTTACCATTCTTCTTTCAGTACAAGGGAGAACCTCCAACGTTAACTCATATCGGACGATGAATGAAATGCGTGAAATGATGCTCAAATGAGCCCAGGGTCCACAAAGTTTACAGTTACCATTCTTCTTTCAGTACAAGGGAGAACCTCCAACGTTAACTCATATCGGACGATGAATGAAATGCGTGAAATGATGCTCAAATGAGCCCAGGATCCACAGAGTTTAGAGTTACCATTCTTCTTTCAGTACAAGGGAGAACCTCCAACGTTAACTCATATCGGACGATGAATGAAATGCGTGAAATGATGCTCAAATGAGCCCAGGGTCCACAAAGTTTACAGTTACCATTCTTCTTTCAGTACAAGGGAGAACCTCCAACGTTAACTCATATCGGACGATGAATGAAATGCGTGAAATGATGCTCAAATGAGCCCAGGGTCCACAGAGTTTAGAGTTACCATTCTTCTTTCAGAACAAGGGAGAACCTCCAACGTTAACTCATATCGGACGATGAATGAAATGCGTGAAATGATGCTCAAATGAGCCCAGGGTCCACAGAGCTTAGATTCACCAGACATTTATCGTTCAGAACAAGGGAGAACCTCCAACCTTAACTCATATCGGACGATGAATGAAATGCGTGAAATGATGCTCAAATGAGCCCAGGGTCCATAGAGTTTAGATTCACCAGACATTTATCGTTCAGAACAAGCGAGAACCTCCAACGTTAAGTCATATCGGACGATGAATGAAATGCGTGAAATGATGCTCAAATGAGCCCAGGGTCCACAGAGCTTAGATTCACCAGACATTTATCGTTCAGAACAAGCGAGAACCTCCAACCTTAACTCATATCGGACGATGAATGAAATGCGTGAAATGATGCTCAAATGAGCCTAGGGTCCATAGAGTTTAGAGTTACCATTCTTCTTTCAGAACAAGGGAGAACCTCCAACGTTAACTCATATCGGACGATGAATGAAATGCGTGAAATGATGCTCAAATGAGCCTAGGGTCCATAGAGTTTAGATTCACCAGACATTTATCGTTCAGAACAAGCGAGAACCTCCAACGTTAACTCATATCGGACGATGAATGAAATGCGTGAAATGATGCTCAAATGAGCCTAGGGTCCATAGAGTTTAGATTCACCAGACATTTATCGTTCAGAACAAGCGAGAACCTCCAACGTTAACTCATATCGGACGATGAATGAAATGCGTGAAATGATGCTCAAATGAGCCTAGGGTCCATAGAGTTTAGAGTTACCATTCTTCTTTCAGAACAAGGGAGAACCTCCAACGTTAACTCATATCGGACGATGAATGAAATGCGTGAAATGATGCTCAAATGAGCCTAGGGTCCATAGAGTTTAGATTCACCAGACATTTATCGTTCAGAACAAGCGAGAACCTCCAACGTTAACTCATATCGGACGATGAATGAAATGCGTGAAATGATGCTCAAATGAGCCTAGGGTCCATAGAGTTTAGATTCACCAGACATTTATCGTTCAGAACAAGCGAGAACCTCCAACGTTAACTCATATCGGACGATGAATGAAATGCGTGAAATGATGCTCAAATGAGCCTAGGGTCCATAGAGTTTAGATTCACCAGACATTTATCGTTCAGAACAAGCGAGAACCTCCAACGTTAACTCGTATCGGACGATGAATGAAATGCGTGAAATGATGCTCAAATGAGCCTAGGGTCCATAGAGTTTAGATTCACCAGACATTTATCGTTCAGAACAAGCGAGAACCTCCAACGTTAACTCATATCGGACGATGAATGAAATGCGTGAAATGATGCTCAAATGAGCCTAGGGTCCATAGAGTTTAGAGTTACCATTCTTCTTTCAGAACAAGGGAGAACCTCTAACGTTAACTCATATCGGACGATGAATGAAATGCGTGAAATGATGCTCAAATGAGCCTAGGGTCCATAGAGTTTAGATTCACCAGACATTTATCGTTCAGAACAAGCGAGAACCTCCAACGTTAACTCATATCGGACGATGAATGAAATGCGTGAAATGATGCTCAAATGAGCCTAGGGTCCATAGAGTTTAGAGTTACCATTCTTCTTTCAGAACAAGGGAGAACCTCCAACGTTAACTCATATCGGACGATGAATGAAATGCGTGAAATGATGCTCAAATGAGCCCAGGGTCCACAGAGCTTAGATTCACCAGACATTTATCTTTCAGAACAAGGGAGAACCTCCAACGTTAACTCATATCGGACGATGAATGAAATGCGTGAAATGATGCTCAAATGAGCCCAGGGTCCACAGAGCTTAGATTCACCAGACATTTATCTTTCAGAACAAGGGAGAACCTCCAACGTTAAGTCATATCGGACGATGAATGAAATGCGTGAAATGATGCTCAAATGAGCCCAGGGTCCACAGAGCTTAGATTCACCAGACATTTATCTTTCAGAACAAGGGAGAACCTCTAACGTTAACTCATATCGGACGATGAATGAAATGCGTGAAATGATGCTCAAATGAGCCCAGGGTCCACAGAGCTTAGATTCACCAGACATTTATCGTTCAGAACAAGCGAGAACCTCCAACGTTAACTCATATCGGACGATGAATGAAATGCGTGAAATGATGCTCAAATGAGCCCAGGGTCCACAGAGCTTAGATTCACCAGACATTTATCTTTCAGAACAAGGGAGAACCTCCAACGTTAACTCGTATCGGACGATGAATGAAATGCGTGAAAAGATGCTCAAATGAGCCTAGGGTCCACAGAGCTTAGATTCACCAGACATTTATCTTTCAGAACAAGGGAGAACCTCTAACGTTAACTCATATCGGACGATGAATGAAATGCGTGAAATGATGCTCAAATGAGCCCAGGGACCATTGAGCTTAGATTCACCAGACATTTATCTTTCAGAACAAGGGAGAACCTCCAACGTTAACTCATATCGGACGATGAATGAAATGCGTGAAATGATGCTCAAATGAGCCCAGGGTCCACAGAGCTTAGATTCACCAGACATTTATCTTTCAGAACAAGGGAGAACCTCCAACGTTAACTCGTATCGGACGATGAATGAAATGCGTGAAAAGATGCTCAAATGAGCCTAGGGTCCACAGAGCTTAGATTCACCAGACATTTATCTTTCAGAACAAGGGAGAACCTCTAACGTTAACTCATATCGGACGATGAATGAAATGCGTGAAATGATGCTCAAATGAGCCCAGGGACCATTGAGCTTAGATTCACCAGACATTTATCTTTCCGGACAAGGGAAACCCCCAGAAAAAACCTTATTCAGATAACTCATCCTAACTGAGATTTGAAGAAATCTCTTCAAGGAAAGGGAGACACGCTACCACCTGAGCTTTAGAGGTGGGCGCTACTTCTACCACCACCACCAATGATGATGATGATGATGATGATATGAAGAGAAGGAGGAGGAGGAGGAGGAGGAGGAGGAGGAGGAGGAGGAGGAGGAGGAGGAGGAGGAGAACCATCCATCATGAATTCCACATCTAAGGATTACCTGTTAGGCAACTGATTTGACCAACATATTTATATTTTGTGTACCTTTTATAAAGAGGTTTTATGTTCGACTCTACCTCAGAGTATTATATATTTAATGCATGATATATTTCGCATATGCATGCAAGTATGTACAGAGCCATAACTCACTACAGATTAAAATGTATGTCCTTTTCTGTGGCAGCTTGTGAGTAGTTTCCTTGGTGGGGCCAGATGTGAAGATGATGGTAATGAAAGTAAAGTGGGGTTATACCTTTTAAAACAGGTCACTTTCAGTTGCACTGCCAAGAACACTGCAGCAGCAGAAATATGGCGAAAAACTATACATTTTTAAGAATGAACTAATACTAAATGATAAAATAGAACTCGTCAATTGGCAGTGTTACTTGTACAAGAGCTGAGCATCTTTATTCTTCTGGGCAGCAAACATTTCAGTCATTCTGTTTTTGAAGTTAGAGCAGAGGAAGACAGCTTCGAGGGTTGTGACGTATTTCAGCCGGGAGTGAGGCCTGCAGTGCGTGTGACGTCAGGAAAGAGCCATGTAGTACCAAGTTGTCTATATAAATGGCGCTGTGAGTACAGAATCTGAGGGTTCAGTCAGGTGTAGCACACTCGATGACAACAATGTAGCTTCCACTTAACAAATGGAACTGTTACATTTACAACGTGGCGATTTATTGAAGGACAAATATACACACAACAAAGACTTGGCTGATGTTTACAAGAATGTCCCCCAAACCAGATTTCCGAGGTTGTATTCACTTGTCGCAAGGACATTCTGTATGTTTGGCTCGACATATGTTATGAAATTAGCTAAGTCCAAACCCCGAAGTACCCTGTCCTATCACAATCCAACATGTAACCTTCGATTACAAATTTCCCAGACATTACGTCCTGACATTGATAAACTAGTTAAAGAAAAACGTAACAGAAAATGTCGGAAAATGTCCACGTAATTCTGTTCTGAGTGGGTTTCCTCTAATTTGCAGAGAAAATTACTTTATGTTTTATTTTACTTAATAACATGCTTGACCTTCAGATAAACCACGAGTTGAGGTTTTATATATTTTCTCATAGCACAGAGCCAAAATGTAATTGTTTATAAACTGTGAACAATTGTGTAATTAAAGCAGTCAGCATTAATATTACAACACTCAAGATGTAAGTTGTACATATTATTAATACCCGGTCCGCTGTCGGAACCCCAACACATCAAACTGTTTCCTTCCCCTTGGACAGCAGAAATCAGCGCGGTGACGTCACACACTAACCTGCCTTTAGTTCGGGGGAATATTTGGTGGTTAGAGCTGACGTCACACCACCACCACCTGTCTTCCCCTGTTGTAGATTATAGAAATATTGGTTGTATTTCTATTACTTTCGTCTGGTTTGCTGCAGTTAAACTACCCCAGGAGCTGATCTTAATTTGTTTACTACCAATGTTATGCATTATAGCTACAATATCCTAATAGCGTCATTGCCAATAGCGGCTCGCAGAATAAACATGTGGGTGTTCTCAAGAGCTACACTAGAACAATCTGCCAGTGCTACCACTACTACTACTAGTGAGTGCTAGCTCAAACGCCCTACAACATTTTATACAATCTATTAGACTAGAAAGAATGTATGAACTTGCTCATTGTGTCGCTTTACTGACAGTCTGAGTACCAAACATGGCGAACTGAATACATGCATTCTTATGTGATTGTGAATTCTCGTGCTTCTTTATCTTTTTACTGAGATGTACCAAGTCGCCACATCCCACTTTTGTCCAATTACTCACTTCAGAGCGAAACATAAGACCCACATTTCTAATACTACAACCGCATAGCCATTTACTGGTTGTGTATACATTGTTGTTGAATTTGCGCCTGTAACACGCTCAACTGCGGACGTCCTAGTCACTTTATTACAACATTTCCGTCGTAAGTCAATTTATCTGTTTTACTTCTTAAAACGGAATCTACGGAGTTTTTAGCTACCTCTTGAGAAATGCTGATGCTGATTAACAAACAATGAAAGTAGTACACCACAAAAAGTGAGTCAATCCCAGGTATTGTATATCTCGGAAACAATTTTTGCATATCTGGAAGGAGGTATGATTTATGTTTACCAGTGAATGAGTTGAAATTTTTATTAGTCTTAAACGCCCATTCAAACAAAACAACACTTATGTCTTCTTTATTGTTGTACGAGGACTGTTCAATAAAGAATGATCATAATTTTTTACGGTCATAATTTTTCGCACTAAAATTCAAACTTATATTCTGTTAGCTTAATGTGAAACAAACACGCCGTAGTAGTTTTATTGTTGGTACTCCTGGTTCCCGCCTGTGAGAACCAGGCAAGTTCAGGCATGTTCAGTATCGCCTACCTCTGCAATGGAGGTAACACACGAGGAACAATATGCGGCTCTGAAATTCTGCTTTCGTCTCAACAAATCTTCAGTTGAGGCCTATACAATGTTACATGAGGCCTATGGAGAGTCTGTTCTTCCCTACAGCACAGCTCGAAGGTGGTTTAAAATGTTTAAAGAGCGGAGGCAATCAATTTCAAAGGAAAGTGGCCCCGGTGCTCCAGTTACTGCACTTACGTAAGAAAACATCAACACTGCTGCTGCCATTGTGAGAGAGGATCGACGAATTACCTTAAGATAACTTTCTGAAATACTGAACATTTCATTGGGTGCCACATTTTCGTGAAGCAGGCTGGATGCTACACCGCGATAATGCGCGGCCGCATATTGCCAATGTTGTTGCTGAATACCTTTCAAAAATGAAAATGAAGTGCATCTCTCACCCTCCCTATAGTCCGGATTTATCCCCATGTGACATTTTTCTATTCCCTAACTTGAAGAAACGCCTTCCTGGGAGGCATTATCTATCAGAAGCAGTGGTGAAGGCTGCGGAGGTGATTTTGAAGGATCTCTTAAAAATGGTTTCCAGAATGTCTTTGAAGACTGGCAGAAATGCTGGGACAAGTGCATCGCATTCAGAGGAGACTATTTTGAGAAGGAACATCAAAATTATGAGGATGAGTAAAGGTACGTCATCAAAAAACAAAGTGCTCATTCTTTATTGAACAGCCCTCGTATATGGGACATATTGTAGCAGCTCCACTTGTTTAATTCAAGATTATACACAGAATGGGTAACAGGATACAGCTGAGGGTGGAAGGAAGGCACTATACGTGTGAATTTGCCCTCCCTCTCGTCTCCACTACTCTCAACAAACAGACAAACAAGCGGGTTGGTTCTGTTTGTAGTTACGTGGTAGTCTAATCAGTACTGTCTGCCCACCACAAGAAGGCAAGGCAGCGGAATGTGTAACCTAATTACCAGGGGTAGTGATATTTAGCATTTTGAAATCACAAATTTAGCATTTTGTAGCATTTATACATTTGCAATTTAGCATTTTATGGCATTCTGTAGTAAGTTTGGGTTAATTTTGTTAAATGATGAATATTCAAATTATTTATATAAATTTAAAACACATTTATGGAGGGTTATTAATGACGGTGAGTTAAAAGTGTATAAAGTTTCAATTTATTTTACATTAATATAGGTTGAAGCAACACAGAGAAATATAGAACAATCTGATACAGACTAAAGCATACTGCATAATACAAAAAAGATAAATCTATCTGATATAAAACTAACACAATAAAAGGAAAACGCACGGAATTAGCCTACGCCATAACTTAAAGTTTATGATACAGTAATACTGTTGAATGAAAGCACTGAATATATTTCAACACTCTGTTCTGTCATTTGAGTCCTCCTGTCACTCACAATCAAATTACAGTAGGGACGATGGTTCTATGCCGGTGTAAACAGTGCGCGCAGTCGTTTAGACTACACTCTCGGTCACGCGCAGTACACTCATATGGCGAGTATCGTAGAAAGGTTTGACCGGTTAACATCCATCTTCTAAAGCTTCGGTGCCCGCATGTTAAGATTTTAAAGTTCTAGAAACGTCACAGCCAAACACGCGAAGTTATTAACAATGTCCATCTCTTCTGAAAAGGGAAGGAGCTTCTGACGATATACTAATAAAATGCAAGAAAGGGTGAGTGCAGCAACAAAAGTATCTGAGAGATAATTTCGTAAAATAATTAAAGAAGGGGAGAAATGTGTGGCACAAAGACCTCCTTTGAAACATCTGGAAAGTACATCGTGTACCAGAAACAATCACTATCATTGACGACTTTGATAGGTGTGTAATTCGCCAAACAATTTATAATTTGTATATTCAGGAGAAAACTGTGCTCACTGTCAAAATTTAGGGCTCCTGCAGCTTCAAGATTCCATTAATTTTAAAGGGGAAAGCACTAGTTTAAAAATTATCTTACGTGGCATAGGTTTCAATGGAAGAAAACAAGGAACAACAAGGTCCTGTTATAAGAAACTGGCGCGTGTCATGAAAAGCTTGTGAGACGAAGGAGGGCTGATTATCTATGAAGATGAAAGATATCTTCATACGAGAACCAGCTAACTCACTTTCATGCGCAAGTCACTTTCAAGTCACAAAGACATCACAACAAATTTTTATTTTCCTGTAAATTAAAACATTTGTGAAAGCAAAGTATTAAACGGTAAACATCTGTTGTTTCTCAGTGGCTAAGATGTGCTTATACATGCTTATATATCTTAAGGTAAAGACGAATCTGTGAAATATGGCCGTGCTGCAATGTCTTCCATCTTTAGCGCTAGCAGAAAGTGCAAGTGACGCTTGGCGAAGAAAATGCGCGAAGAAAGTGCGAGTCTCTGCAGTGCGCGAAGAAAGTAGGTCTCCGGCACAGAACTATCGTTGCTACTCTATACAGAATGTTACAAAAAGGTACGGCCAAACTTTCAGGAAACATTCCTCACACACAAAGAAAGAAAATATGTTATGCGGACATGTGTCCGGAAACGCTTAATTTCCATGTTAGAGCTCATTTTATTACTTCTCTTCAAATCACATTAATCATGGAATGGAAACACACAACAGAACGTACCAGCGTGACTTCAAACACTTTATTACAGGAAATGTTCAAAATGTCCTCCGTTAGCGAGGTTACATGCATCCATTCTCCGTCGCATGGAATCCCTGATGCGCTGATGCAGCCCTGGAGAACAGCCGTCCACAATACGAGCACGAAGAGTCTCTACATTTGGTACCTGGGTTGTGAAGACAATAGGTTTCAAATGCCCCCATAAATGAAAGTTAAGAGGGTTGAGGTCAGGAGAGCGTGGAGGCCATGGAATTGGTCCGCCTCGACCAATCTTTTGGTCACCGAATCTGTTGTTGAGAAGCGTACGAACACTTCGACTGAAATGTGCAGGAGCTCCATCGTGCATGAACCACAATGGGGTATTTTGACAATTGTCTGCACGAATGATTTCAATTTACATTTTAAGAGAAATACTAAAATGAGCTCTAACGTGGAAATTTAGCGTTTCCGGTCACATGTCCACATAACATATTTTCTTTCTTTGTGTGTGAGGAATGTTTCCTGAAAGTTTGGCCGTACCTTTTTGTAACATCTTTTATATACTGAAATATCTTTCAGCATCTACGCTGTTGGTAGCATCCCAAATACATTGCAGAGCTGCTCGGGCAAACCTAACGGCCAACAGCATTTCCAGGCTTCTACATCTTTATTATTCTGCATTGTTTGTATCAGTTTTGAATGAAAATATTCATATCCCTCAACAAAATTATGCATTTTAACACTACGAAAAAATGGGATCTTACTTTTACTTTCACTTAAAATCGTGTAATTTATTGAAGTTACTCAGCCAACAGTGACAGGATTAAAAAGCTTACCAACGTCTTAGAGAAAGACATTTGTCACATTTTGCGTCTCTGCCCGCTGTTTGATTATTTTCGCTCTCACCATCTTCGTACTTACTGCCGTGACCTACACATAGAATCAGGCACGTATTCAGAAGTCAATTTCCGGGGGGGGGGGGGGGGTCCAAAAATCTACGTTGAATTATTTTGCTTTTAATAATTAATCAGGGATGTATTTTTATCATGTTAGTAAAACTAAAAACAGATGTAATATGTTACGTTCACATTACTTTCTCCACCCAATCTTCTACAAATTGTTCTCAGATAAGCTTGTTTTTGTCTTGTTTCTTTGGATAAAGTCTATAGAAAGGCCTTTAATTGCACATTTGTTGTTCTTATATCTGGGATAAAGTGATATAAGCAGCAATAAGATATTTAAAAACGAACCACTGATTGATGCATTTGAAGTATTAGTTCTCCTTGAATGAAAATGGGAATAGGATATTAGAAGTTAAAAATTACATACCTTTAAGTAAGTATCTGAGAATTTTAATCACTAACAAATACTATATCGGAATTAGTTAACTTTGCAATACATTATTATAATTGGCATTATTTGTGTATTTTAACGAGTTACTTGTGCAATAATTTTTCCTTTATCTCTTAGGTTTAGAATAGTTATACAGACTTCACTTCCAGTAAAGCAAACTTCAGGGTTTATCCTCAGAAAATTCACAATAGGCATTCTATTTGTTATGCAGCTTTCTTAAATATGTAGTGTTTAAATATAAATTATTGAAGCCATTTTCGGACGATTTTATTGAAAGTCTTCGTTTCGCATCCTTGAAAGATAACGAAATAAATCGTACATTTTATATTCCTCCAATATTTGGGTTCTGGAGCGCGCGCGCACTCATTTATTTTTAAGTGGGTTTTTTTTTTTTCCTGTTCTGGTGTCCTCAAAACTTGCATTCCTGATGACATCTCAATATCAACTTTTTAAATGGAATGTAACACGTTTGTGCTTACTAAGCACGTGGTAGAGGCAATAAACATTGATCCCGTATACTCACATGAGTCTTTCTGGTTCTCACAATTTCGCAACTCATATAAAGCACGATTGCTCCATTGCGTATCGTCATCAGGCAAACTGTTTGGTTATAAATGATTTCACCTGGAGCCCGCCTCCATAGTTTGGTGGTAGCGTGTCTGACTCCCAGTGAAGAGATATTGGCCAACCTTGCCGCGAAAGGGGAAGGAGGGTTTAACTCCACCCACTGTCTGCGAATATAAGACGCAACGTTCCATTATGTAGAGAGAGCGAAGAAAAGGGAAATGCTTTCATGAGGAGGTGGGGTGAAGTGAAAAAAATCCACCTTTGCTCATATGAGCGCAAGTTGGGCACCGCAGAAGCGATTTCCAATCGAGATCAAGATAGTTTTCTCAATAGGACTTTTTACAGGGCATTCCCTTATCTTAATAAGGCGAATGTCGGGTAAATCTTATGTTCTAATCGCTCTAGACTGATGTGATGGTATCACCCGTTTTATTTACTGCCCAATATGATTATCCAGTTAAAGGACGTTAAAGTATTAAAAATAAATACATAAAATACTAGGTTTCTTATGAAATTATGCAACGAGCAATTCTGAGACTGTCAAATGTGCATAACAATTGTTATATAGGATGAGATGTTTCGAAAATAGCTGATACGAGGGAAGTAGAAATTGCGGGAGTTGCGTATTTTATGAGCTCCACGTTCTCTTTTAACCTGTTTTTATCTATGATAACCTGGTTTCTTAGTTAAATAATCATGGAAATTAAAGAAATTATCGCCTTTTCCCCAAAAATTCAAAATTGTCGTGTCTCAAACATGCACCATTTTAATCGTAATCAATAGACATGTTTCTGAGAACAGAAAATTGACGAAAGATGTTGCATCCAAAAGAAGATATTCACTCACTTTAGTCAATGACCCTTGTTTCAATTTAAATAACTCAGTTCTGAAGACAGTCCTGAGGGCAAGCAAGAGGTGCACAGTCGGGAACAAAAGAAAGAGTCACAGTTTCAGATTTATTTGATCATTTAATCATTTGTTGCTAATATATTTCTCAGAAACGTTTATTTCTCGTGAAACTATTTATTATTACTTTTTTATAAAATTAATTATTAAGATTTTAGTTAATTGATGGAAATTAATCATTTCTTCACACTAGCCGTATATAGGCTAAGGTTTTTCATAGATAGAGTCAACATGAAAAATTCAATGCCACGGCCGGGATTTGAACCACGGATCTCCTGATTTCCGCCCAGTCGCTGTTACCCATTGAGCTACCTTGGCCAACTTGCCGTCATGGCATTAAATTCTCCATTTGACTCATATATTTCCCAGGTAAAACACAAGGGGCTCTCGCATTCCAGATACACTGTTTGTGGCGTCGTACCATTGTAAGGGGAAATTGGCCAAGTTGGCCAAGGTAGCTCAATGGGTAACAGCGAGTGGACGAAAACCAGGAGATCCGTGGTTCAAATCCCTGCCGTGGCATTGAATTTTTCATGTTGACTCTATCTACTTATTAAGAGTTTTCATTGCACTAGGCGGCCTTGTTTTCTACAGTGAATAGAGACGTTAAGAAGAGAAACTTAAATAAACTTTTTCAATTCATTTTAAACTTAGTTTTATTTCAACTACTTATTTATTAAAGGTTCGGAATGACAATTCATTTGGGGGGTCCGGACCCCCTGGACCCCCCCCCCTTAAATACGTCCCTGCATAGAATGAATGGAAGTTGCGTGTCAAACCGAACGGAACAATGAAAATCGGAACTTTGACAACTGAGAACTCCAACTGCAATTAACATATGTCTATCACTTCCTTAAAATTAGGGTTGATATTAGTTCTCAGAGACAAGGATTGAAATGTTTCCGTTAACTGGGTTGCGAAGATAGATTTATGACAGTCATGACGCGTGGTAAAAGGGGTCTCTTTTCTGAAACAACTGAACTCGCTTCATGTACCAAACATACCTCATATGGGCAATGGTGGAAGAATAAGCTAATTTAGCGGGAAGGGTTGCTTTCCACATTCCGTAAGAGTGGCCACTTACTTTATAACTTTCTAAACATGCCAAGGTTCTACTGATTCTTCAGTTAAAGTTTAAAGAGCATTCGGCAAAAATAGTCACTTGGGAAAATCTTCTAGTTCACATTTATCTCGTATTTTGAGTCAATTTCGCACTTTATCGCGCTATATCACCACCCTTACCAATTACTTGTGCTGTCTTTATGCTCTCCTTATGGATATGATAAAGCCGCTAGGTTCATGTAAAATACATATTGTTGTCACATAGCTCACCAATGCCTAAGCCTGCCTCACGTGTCTGCCTCACGTTCGGTCAGGGTGAGTTACGTGGATAAGGTTTTTCCCGGGATTTTTCCATATCCTTCAAGACAACTGTCGGGTAACTCTAAGCCCCATGGACCCTGAACTCATTTGAGCATCATTTCACCGTCCGATATGGCTTAACGTTGGAGGTCGTAAACATAAAAAAGCCTAATACCTATCACTGCATTGTCAGCATGGGTGACTCACTTCCCAAAACCAGCAGGACGATTTGTGGCACGTTGACTCGGAATTAGGTACTCGGGGGGAACGGATGTGATAAAGGAACTGCAGGTGACGTAAGCAGTTCACTGGCTGGGAGGTTGGCCCACATACTCCCCTCCAGCGGGAACCGAAGAAGGTTCGGGTGAGCTCCCTCTGACGGAACCGACAGGAAAGCGTCTGCGACATCTGCCCGCCATCAACCGTCACATAATGGTCCTGTAACAGCAGTGAGGACCGAGCGGGATGGCTCAGGCGGTTTCGTCTGAGACCCGCATTCGGCAGGCCGGGGTTCGATTCCCGTGGCCCACCTACCTTACCCATGGTTTTTTTCGGTGGCTTTCCCGGGTCGCTAGGCGAATGCTGGGACCATTTCGGGACTGCCAGCCAGGGACCTTTGGAACTCGGCTGCTGGGCTCTTTGCCGTCCCGCCGTATGGGGAGCGTGTTCGTTGTCCTGGCCTTTCGGGGGAAGTCTCTATCCAAGTAAACTGTAGGGACCCCTGCCCTCTGTACTGTCGTGGCTCCTTTGGTCGGCCGTCCTCTTCATCCTTCCTCCCCGGGGTGCTCGCACTCGGGGGCGTAGGAATAATGGGCGCAGTATGGTGGCCTACGTACCGAATCCCCTCCGTAATCAAATCCCTATCCCAGATCCCAACAGCAGTGAGGAAGACAACACCCCTCTAGCGTTCCTCTTGCTGACCAGGGATCGAGTCCAGCATCTCCCGCGGAGCTATCTCTGATCTATATATTGACTAGAATTTCTTGGAGTTGATGATGCAGCAAAACCAGTGTAACCTGTCTCTTCTTCTTGAGTGGTAAACAATTGCTGCAACCAGACTACCTTGAACGTTCTCAAAACAAGGAACCTGTTTCAACCTAACAACTGCACAGGCGTTACTGTCACAGTAACCTGTTCTGCACCACAACACCAATATTTAGTAATTCCAAGATATCTTACTGCTTACTGCTTTCTATGGTCTATTTCACCTTTCACAAATACAATGTACATTAAAACACATGCGAATGACAAAAAGAATGTCGATTGCACATTAAACTGTAAGGGTATAAAACGGGCTCCCATCAAGTAAACACTCTCCCCCACCCCACGCCAGCCATCTCTCTCTCTCTCTCTCTCTCTCTCTCTCTCTCTCTCTCTCTCTCTCTCTCTCTCTCTCTCTCTCTCTCCTCTCTTGTCTGTCCAAATGTGTGAGTTACTTTATCCAATAACAATGGCAAAATCGATTGTAATAAATCTTGGCGTATGCATCTTTAGTTCCAAAAGACTAAATATTATATTAACAACTTTTCTGATAAATTTGATTCAAATGAACAAGGAAAATAAATCCAAATACATCCCTTATTCATTACATTTTTGATAAGAAAAACATACATAGGTGGTCAGAAAAGTTTCTGACCTAATAAAGATACAAGACATTGCTTCAGATTTTTTTATTTTTCAACATAGTCTCATTGTAATTCTACACACTTCTCCCAGCGATGCTCCCATCTCTGTAACCCGTCCAAATAATACTCGGCGTTTTTCAACATAGTCTCCTTGTAACTCTACACACTTTTCCCAGCGATGCTCCCATCTCTGTAACCCGTCCAAATAGTACTCAGCTTTTTTCAACATATTCTACTTGTAACTCTACACACTTCTCCCAGCGATGCTCCCATCTCTGTAACCCGTCCAAATAGTACTCGGCGTTTTTCAACATATTCTACTTGTAACTCTACACACTTCTCCCAGCGATGCTCCCATCTCTGTAACCCGTCCAAATAGTACTCGGCGTTTTTCAACATAGTCTTCTTGTAACTCTACACACTTCTCCCAGCGATGCTCCCATCTCTGTAACCTCTCCAAATAGTACTCGGCGTCTTTCAACATAGTCTCCTTGTAACTCTACACACTTCTCCCAGCGATGCTCCCATCTCTGTAACCCGTCCAAATAGTACTTGGCGTTTTTCAATATAGTCTCCTTGTAACCCTACACACTTCTTCCAGCGATGCTCCCATCTCTGTAACCCGTCCAAATAGTACTCGGCGTTTTTCAACATAGTCTCCTTGTAACTCTACACACTTCTCCCAGCGATGCTCCCATCTCTGTAACCCGTCCAAATAGTACTCGGCGTTTTTCAACATATTCTCCTTGTAACTCTACACACTTCTCCCAGCGATGCTCCCATCTCTGTAACCCGTCCAGATAGTACTCGGCGTTTTTCAACATAGTCTCCTTGTAACTCTACAGACTTTTCCGAGCGATGTTCCCATCTCTGTAACCCGTTAAAATAGTGTTCGGCGTTTTTCAATATAGTCTCCTTGTAACTCTACACACTTCTCCCAGCGATGCTCCCATCTCTGTAACCCGTCCAAATAGTACTCGGCGTTTTTCAATATAGTCTCCTTGTAACACTACACACTTCTCCCAGCGATGTTCTCATCTCTGTAACCCGTCCAAATAGTACTCGGCGTTTTTCAATACAGTCTCCTTGTAACACTACACACTTCTCCCAGCGATGCTCCCATCTCTGTAACCCGTCCAAATAGTACTCGGCGTTTTTCAACATAGTCTCATTGTAACTCTACACACTTCTCCCAGCGATGCTCCCATCTCTGTAACCCGTCCAAATAGTACTAGGCGTTTTTCCACATAGTCTCATTGTAACTCTACACACTTCTCCCAGCAAAGCTCCCATCTCTGTAACCCGTCCAAATAGTACTCGGCGTTTTTTAACATAGTCTCCTTGTAACTCTACACACTTCTCCCAGCGATGCTCCCATCTCTGTAACCCGTCCAAATAGTACTTGGCGTTTTTCAATATAGTCTCCTTGTAACCCTACACACTTCTTCCAGCGATGCTCCCATCTCTGTAACCCGTCCAAATAGTACTCGGCGTTTTTCAACATAGTCTCCTTGTAACTCTACACACTTCTCCCAGCGATGCTCCCATCTCTGTAACCCGTCCAAATAGTACTCGGCGTTTTTCAACATATTCTCCTTGTAACTCTACACACTTCTCCCAGCGATGCTCCCATCTCTGTAACCCGTCCAAATAGTACTCGGCGTTTTTCAACATAGTCTCCTTGTAACTCTACAGACTTTTCCGAGCGATGTTCCCATCTCTGTAACCCGTTAAAATAGTGTTCGGCGTTTTTCAATATAGTCTCCTTGTAACTCTACACACTTCTCCCAGCGATGCTCCCATCTCTGTAACCCGTCCAAATAGTACTCGGCGTTTTTCAATATAGTCTCCTTGTAACACTACACACTTCTCCCAGCGATGTTCTCATCTCTGTAACCCGTCCAAATAGTACTCGGCGTTTTTCAATACAGTCTCCTTGTAGCACTACACACTTCTCCCAGCGATGCTCCCATCTCTGTAACCCGTCCAAATAGTACTCGGCGTTTTTCAACATAGTCTCATTGTAACTCTACACACTTCTCCCAGCGATGCTCCCATCTCTGTAACCCGTCCAAATAGTACTAGGCGTTTTTCCACATAGTCTCATTGTAACTCTACACACTTCTCCCAGCAAAGCTCCCATCTCTGTAACCCGTCCAAATAGTACTCGGCGTTTTTCAACATAGTCTCCTTGTAACTCTACACACTTCTCCCAGCGATGCTCCTATCTCTGTAACCCGTCCAAATATTATTTGGCGTTTTTCAACATAGTCTCCTTGTAACTCTACACACTTCTCCCAGCGATGCTCCCATCTCTGTAACCCGTCCAAATAGAACTCGGCGTTTTTCAACATAGTCTCCTTGTAACTCTACACACTTCTCCCAGCGATGCTCTCATATCTGTAACCCGTCCAAATAGTACTCGGCGTTTTTCAACATAGTCTCATTGTAATTCTACACATTTCTCCCAGCGATGCTCCCATCTCTGTAACCCGTCCAAATAGTACTCGGCGTTTTTCAATATAGTCTCCTTGTAACTCTATACACTTCTCCCAGCGATGCTCTCATCTCTGTAACCCGTTCACATAGTACTCGGCGTTTTTCAACACAGTCTCCTTGTAACCCTACACACTCCTCCCAGCGATGCTCCCATCTCTGCAACCCGTCCAAATAGTACTCGGCGTTTTTCAACATAGTCTCCTTGTAGCTCTACACACTTCTCCCAGTGATGTTTCCATCTCTGTAACCCGTCCAAATAGTACTCGGCGTTTTTCAACACAGTCTCCTTGTAACCCTACACACCTCTTCCAGCGATGCTCCCATCTCTGTAACCCGTTCAAATAGTACTCGGCGTTTTTCAATAGAGTCTCCTTGTAGCTCTACACACTTCTCCCGGCGATGCTCCCATCTCTGTAACCCGTCCAAATAGTACTCGGCGATTTTCAACATAGTCTCCTTGTAACTCTACACGCTTCTCCCAGCGATGTTCCTATCTCTGTAACCCGTCCAAATAGTACTCGGCGTTTTTCAATATAGTCTCATTGTAACTCTACACACTTCTACCAGCGATGTTCCTATCTCTGTAACCCGTCCAAACAGTACTTGGCGTTTTTCAACATATTCTACTTGTAACTCTACACACTTCTCCCAGCGATGCTCCCATCTCTGTAACCCGTCCAAATAGTACTCGGCGTTTTTCAACATAGTCTTCTTGTAACTCTACACACTTCTCCCAGCGATGCTCCCATCTCTGTAACCCGTCCAAATAGTACTCGGCGTTTTTCAACATATTCTACTTGTAACTCTACACACTTCTCCCAGCGATGCTCCCATCTCTGTAACCCGTCCAAATAGTACTCGGCGTTTTTCAACATAGTCTTCTTGTAACTCTACACACTTCTCCCAGCGATGCTCCCATCTCTGTAACCTCTCCAAATAGTACTCGGCGTCTTTCAACATAGTCTCCTTGTAACTCTACACACTTCTCCCAGCGATGCTCCCATCTCTGTAACCCGTCCAAATAGTACTTGGCGTTTTTCAATATAGTCTCCTTGTAACCCTACACACTTCTTCCAGCGATGCTCCCATCTCTGTAACCCGTCCAAATAGTACTCGGCGTTTTTCAACATAGTCTCCTTGTAACTCTACACACTTCTCCCAGCGATGCTCCCATCTCTGTAACCCGTCCAAATAGTACTCGGCGTTTTTCAACATATTCTCCTTGTAACTCTACACACTTCTCCCAGCGATGCTCCCATCTCTGTAACCCGTCCAGATAGTACTCGGCGTTTTTCAACATAGTCTCCTTGTAACTCTACAGACTTTTCCGAGCGATGTTCCCATCTCTGTAACCCGTTAAAATAGTGTTCGGCGTTTTTCAATATAGTCTCCTTGTAACTCTACACACTTCTCCCAGCGATGCTCCCATCTCTGTAACCCGTCCAAATAGTACTCGGCGTTTTTCAATATAGTCTCCTTGTAACACTACACACTTCTCCCAGCGATGTTCTCATCTCTGTAACCCGTCCAAATAGTACTCGGCGTTTTTCAATACAGTCTCCTTGTAACACTACACACTTCTCCCAGCGATGCTCCCATCTCTGTAACCCGTCCAAATAGTACTCGGCGTTTTTCAACATAGTCTCATTGTAACTCTACACACTTCTCCCAGCGATGCTCCCATCTCTGTAACCCGTCCAAATAGTACTAGGCGTTTTTCCACATAGTCTCATTGTAACTCTACACACTTCTCCCAGCAAAGCTCCCATCTCTGTAACCCGTCCAAATAGTACTCGGCGTTTTTTAACATAGTCTCCTTGTAACTCTACACACTTCTCCCAGCGATGCTCCCATCTCTGTAACCCGTCCAAATAGTACTTGGCGTTTTTCAATATAGTCTCCTTGTAACCCTACACACTTCTTCCAGCGATGCTCCCATCTCTGTAACCCGTCCAAATAGTACTCGGCGTTTTTCAACATAGTCTCCTTGTAACTCTACACACTTCTCCCAGCGATGCTCCCATCTCTGTAACCCGTCCAAATAGTACTCGGCGTTTTTCAACATATTCTCCTTGTAACTCTACACACTTCTCCCAGCGATGCTCCCATCTCTGTAACCCGTCCAAATAGTACTCGGCGTTTTTCAACATAGTCTCCTTGTAACTCTACAGACTTTTCCGAGCGATGTTCCCATCTCTGTAACCCGTTAAAATAGTGTTCGGCGTTTTTCAATATAGTCTCCTTGTAACTCTACACACTTCTCCCAGCGATGCTCCCATCTCTGTAACCCGTCCAAATAGTACTCGGCGTTTTTCAATATAGTCTCCTTGTAACACTACACACTTCTCCCAGCGATGTTCTCATCTCTGTAACCCGTCCAAATAGTACTCGGCGTTTTTCAATACAGTCTCCTTGTAACACTACACACTTCTCCCAGCGATGCTCCCATCTCTGTAACCCGTCCAAATAGTACTCGGCGTTTTTCAACATAGTCTCATTGTAACTCTACACACTTCTCCCAGCGATGCTCCCATCTCTGTAACCCGTCCAAATAGTACTAGGCGTTTTTCCACATAGTCTCATTGTAACTCTACACACTTCTCCCAGCAAAGCTCCCATCTCTGTAACCCGTCCAAATAGTACTCGGCGTTTTTCAACATAGTCTCCTTGTAACTCTACACACTTCTCCCAGCGATGCTCCTATCTCTGTAACCCGTCCAAATATTATTTGGCGTTTTTCAACATAGTCTCCTTGTAACTCTACACACTTCTCCCAGCGATGCTCCCATCTCTGTAACCCGTCCAAATAGAACTCGGCGTTTTTCAACATAGTCTCCTTGTAACTCTACACACTTCTCCCAGCGATGCTCTCATATCTGTAACCCGTCCAAATAGTACTCGGCGTTTTTCAACATAGTCTCATTGTAATTCTACACATTTCTCCCAGCGATGCTCCCATCTCTGTAACCCGTCCAAATAGTACTCGGCGTTTTTCAATATAGTCTCCTTGTAACTCTATACACTTCTCCCAGCGATGCTCTCATCTCTGTAACCCGTTCACATAGTACTCGGCGTTTTTCAACACAGTCTCCTTGTAACCCTACACACTCCTCCCAGCGATGCTCCCATCTCTGCAACCCGTCCAAATAGTACTCGGCGTTTTTCAACATAGTCTCCTTGTAGCTCTACACACTTCTCCCAGTGATGTTTCCATCTCTGTAACCCGTCCAAATAGTACTCGGCGTTTTTCAACACAGTCTCCTTGTAACCCTACACACCTCTTCCAGCGATGCTCCCATCTCTGTAACCCGTTCAAATAGTACTCGGCGTTTTTCAATAGAGTCTCCTTGTAGCTCTACACACTTCTCCCGGCGATGCTCCCATCTCTGTAACCCGTCCAAATAGTACTCGGCGATTTTCAACATAGTCTCCTTGTAACTCTACACGCTTCTCCCAGCGATGTTCCTATCTCTGTAACCCGTCCAAATAGTACTCGGCGTTTTTCAATATAGTCTCATTGTAACTCTACACACTTCTACCAGCGATGTTCCTATCTCTGTAACCCGTCCAAACAGTACTTGGCGTTTTTTAACATAGTCTCCTTGTAACTCTACACACTTCTACCAGCGATTTTCCTATCTCTGTAACCCATCCAAATAGTACTCGGCGTCTTTCAACATAGTCTCCTTGTAACTCTACACACTTCTCCCAGCGATGCTCCCATCTCTGTAGCCCGTCCAAATAGTACTCGGCGTTTTTCAACATAGTCTCCTTGTAACTCTACACACTTCTCCCAGTGATGTTTCCATCTCTGAAACCCGTCCAAATAGTTCTCGACGTTTTTCAGCATAGTCTCCTTGTAACTCTACACACTTCTCCCAGCGATGCTCCCATCTCTGTAACCCGTCCAAATAGTACTCGGCGTTTTTCAGCATAGTCTCCTTGTAACTCTATACACTTCTCCCAGCGATGTTCCCGTCTCTGTAACCCGTCCAAATAGTACTCGGCGTTTTTCAGCATAGTCTCCTTGTAACTCTACACACTTCTCCCAGCGATGTTCCCATCTCTGTAACCCGTCCAAATAGTACTCGGCGTTTTTCAGCATAGTCTCCTTGTAACTCTACACACTTCTCCCAGCGATGTTCCCATCTCTGTAACCCGTCCAAATAGTACTCGGCGTTTTTCAGCATAGTCTCCTTGTAACTCTACACACTTCTCCCAGCGATGTTCCCATCTCTGTAAGCCGTCCAAATAGTTCTCGACGTTTTTCTCTGCAAAATAATTGTTCAGGAAGGTGATTGCCTCTTCATTTGAAGAAAATCTTTGTCCTCCGAGCGCAATTTTCAGATGAGGGAACAAAAAGAAGTCGCTTGGGGCTCGATCTGGCGAGTCAAGTAGTTCAAACCGTAACTCGTGGATTTTCACCATTGCAACCGCTGAGGTGTGAGACGGTGCGTTGCCTTGGATTTTCTTTTTCTGCAAATGTGGCCGTTTTTCCGCAAGCTCTGCATTCAGCATGTCAAGTAATGATGCGCAGTATGCTCCAGTAATTGGTTTTTCCTTTTTTAATGTAATCCATTAAAATAACTCCATGACTATCCCAAAAAGAATAGTCGCCAACACTTCCCAAGCCGAAAAAAAAATAGTTTTTTTTTTGAGCCGGTTCCCCCTTTGCAGTCCACTGTTTGGACTGTGTTTTTGTTTCGGGCGTATAATGGTGTCTCCAAGTTTAATCTAAAGTAATTAATCGGCGCCAAGACTCGGATTTATTGCGCCTAAACTGCGCCAACAGAGCGTAGGAAATGTTCATTCGAACACGTTTTTGGTCTAACGTAAAAAAACGTGGCACCCAACGTGCGGACAGCTTTCTCATACCTAAATGTTGATTTAATATGTGAGAAACATGTTCTTTTGACATGTTGAAAGCCTCTGCTATCTCTCTCACTTTCATTCCGCGAACGTCTAGCACTATTTGCTGAACTGTGACGATGTTTTCGACGGTAATTGCAGTTTTTGGATATCCCGAACGTTTATCGTCTCTCAAGCTCTTACGGCCACGTTTAAATTTAGCTGCCCAAAATTTCACTGTGGTAAATGATGTTACAGAGTCCCCATACACAGAATTCAACTTATCTTTGATTTGCGTAGGCATATTGCCTTTCAATAACAAATATTTTAATGACAGCTCGATACTCGATTTTGTCTATTTTCATATAATCACTCACATCAACTCACATAAAGGACTATTATATAACAACTGAGCGTCCAAAATGGCTGAAACTTTGGTGAGTAACTGTCAACAGATGGACAACGAGTGCTGCCATCTTCATGTTGAGATCGGAAACTTTTCAGACCACCCTTTTGCATCCAAAAAAGGTTCGAACGATGCGTTGTGTACAGATCTTTTCTCGAGGTTTACGAACAGAGAAGAGGAATTTCTGTAGTTCATTAAAGAAGAGCTACCTGTTGAAAGTGAGAAGGACACGTTCTGGAGAATACTTAAAGACATGGGATATCGATTTCGCAAGTACAAAATGATGTTTCGTGTTAGGTACCCTGTGCTGCTGTTTTGATGGTCAAACTGTATTGCACTATATTCCCACCATCTCTGACCTCTGTGAACCATGCCATGCTACACCAGCAACCTCCCCAAACAACCGCACTCATTCGTCAGACAGGTGTGTCCCTCCAACTGTATGATTTCGTTCGTAATGAAGTGAATATTAAGGCTTCATTTATTAGCATTTAACATTTCAAAGTTTCAATTAAACATTACTATGTAGCTTTAGAGTTCGCCTTCACTGAAAGTTGGTGTTCGATATTCATCTGTTCTTACATCATTCCTCGATAATTATATGAATCTAGTACTCTTTTGTGCCAATCTGAAATAAAAATCTGAAAATCTGATAAAAATGAAAATCTGAAATAACATGTTTTATGTACTTAGCATTTCGAACGTTGAGTACTTCATTCACGTTATGTTTACTTTTCAGTACATGTCTGGGTTTGGAAACGAGTTCGCCTCCGAAGATCCAAGATGTCCAGGTTCTTTACCCAAAGGACAAAACAACCCTCAAAAGTGTCCTTATGGATTGTATGCAGAGCAGCTATCTGGTACAGCTTTCACAGGTTTGTGATAAACGAGTGTTTTACTGGCATACAAGCAGAATTAGGAATTTCCATGGCAAACTGTAACATTCGCAAGCAGTATTTCTCTTTTTCCATATACACTCCTGGAAATTAAAATAAGAACACCGTGAATTCATTGCCCCAGGAAGGGGAAACTTTATTGTCACATTCCTGGGGTCAGATACATCACATGATCACACTGACAGAACCATTGGCACATAGACACAGGCAACAGAGTATGCACAATGTCGGCTCTAGTACCGTGTATATCCACCTTTCGCAGCAATGCAGGCTGCTATTCTCCCATGGAGACGATCGTAGAGATGCTGGATGTAGTCCTGTGGAACGGCTTGCCATGCCATTTCCAGCTAGCGCCTCAGTTGGACCAGCGTTCGTGCTGGACGTGCAGACCGCGTGAGACGACGTTTCATCCAGTCCCAAACATGCTCAATGGGGGACAGATCCGGAGATCTTGCTGGCCAGGGTAGTTGACTTACACCTTCTAGAGCACATTGGGTGGCACGGGATACATGCGGACGTGCATTGTCCTGTTGGAACAGCAAGTTCCCTTGCCTGTCTAGGAATGGTAGAACGATGGGTTCGATGATGGTTTGGATGTACCGTGCACTATTCAGTGTCCCCTCGACGATCACCAGAGGTGTACGGCCAGTGTAGGAGATCGCTCCCCACACCATGATGCCGGATGTTGGCCCTGTGTGCCTCGGCCGTATGCAGTCCTGATTGTGGCGCTCACCTGCACGGCGCCAAACACACATACGACCATCATTGGCACCAAGGCAAAAGCGACTCTCATCGCTGAAGACGACACGTGTCCATTCGTCCCTCCATTCACGCCTGTCGCGACACCACTGGAGGCGGGCTGCACGATGTTGGGGCGTGAGCGGAAGACGGCGTAACGGTGCGCGGGACCGTAGCCCAGCTTCATGGAGACGGTTGCGAATGGTCCTCGCCGATACGCCAGTATCAACAGTGTCCCTAATTTGCTGGGAAGTGGCGGTGCGGTCCCCTACGGCACTGCGTAGGATCCGACGGTCTTGGCGTGCATCCGTGCGAAGCTGCGATCCGGTCCCAGGTCGACGGGCATTGCACCTTCCGCCAACCACTGGCAACAACATCGATGTACTGTGGAAACCTAACGCCCCACGTGTTGAGCAATTCGGCGGTACGTCCACCCGGCCTCCCGCATGCCCACTATACGACCTCGCTCAAAGTTCGTCAACTGCACATACGGTTCACGTCCACGCTGTAGCGGCATGCTACCAGTGTTAAAGACTGCGATGGAGCTCCGTTTGCCACGGCAAACTGGCTGACACTGACGGCGGCGGTGCCCAAACGCTGCGCAGCTAGCGCCATTCGACGGCCAATACCGCAGTTCCTGGTGTGTCCGCTGTGACGTGCGTGTGATCATTGCTTGTACAGCCCTCTCGCAGTGTCCGGAGCAAGTATGGTGGGTCTGACACACCGGCGTCAATGTGTTCTTATTTCCATTTCCAGGAGTGTACTTATATACATGAGGGTTGTTCAATAAAGAATGATCACAATCTTTTTGACAACGTACCTTTACCCATCCTCATAATTTTGATGGTCCTTCTCAAAATAGTCTCCCCTGAATGCGATGCACTTGTCCCAGCGTTTCTGCCAGTCTTCAAGGACATACCTACTGGGAACCATTTTTTAGAGATCCTTCAAAATCGCCTCCGCAGCCTTCATCACTGCTTCTGATGATGGATAATGCCTCCCACGAAGGCGTTTCTTCAAGTTAGGGAATAGAAAAAAGTCATATGGGGATAAATCCGGACTATATGGAGGGTGAGGGATGCACTTTACGTTGATTTTTGCAAGATATTCAGCAACAACATTGGCAATATGCGGCCGCGCATTATCGTGGTGCAAAATCCAGCCTGCTTCATGGAAATGTGGTCTTTTGCGCCTGATGTGGACTTGCAATGTTTTCAGGATATCCCTATAGTATTGTCCAGTTACTGATGTGTGTGCAGGTACAACATGCTGATAAACCATTCCATGAATATCAAAGAATGAGATGACCATAACTTTCCAAGCAGAAGCAACCACTTTTGCTTCTTTGGAGGTTGGTGATGAAGGAGATTTCCACACTGAGCTTTGCTGTTTGCTCTCAGGATCAAAATGATGTAGCCAAGTTTCATCAGCAGTGATTACGTTTGAAAGAAACTCCGGATCTTCCTCTAACATCAACTTTAACTGCATGCAGACCTCCATTGCAGCGGTAGGCGATACTGAACATGTCTGAACTTTCCTGGTTCTCACAGGCGGGAACCAGGAGTACCAACAATGAAAGTACTACGGCGTGTTTGTTTCACATTAATCTAACAGAATATAATAAGATAGAATTTTAGTGCGAAAAATTAAGAACGTAAAAAAATTATGATCAATATACGGTAGCGTGGTGGTAGAATGTCAGCCTCACTTTCAAGAGGTCCCGAGTTCGCATCTCGGTCAGGATGAGTTACCTGGATAAGGTTTTATCTGGGGTTTTCCCTTATCCTGAAAGACGAATTTCGGGTAACTCTAAGCTCTATGGACCCTGGGCTCATTTGAGCATCATTTCACCAAATTCATTCATCGTCCAATATGACGTAACGTTGGAGGATGTAAATTACAAAAAAAGTATATATACACACACGCACGCACACACAGAATGTTTCAAAACGACACGGAACGAATATAGCCGTTTCGTAGTTTATAACTTGGTGTCGCAGCTTGGAAATTCTCCTAGGTATAACTTTATACAGCATTAAATATTATTTTGTGATTAGGCAGTGCAGGAACCACTGGTGTGCGAACCTCAAAAGGTGTTATTGGGACGCACCGGTCACAAAAACAAAAACATTACTCCTTGCTCTTTATTAGTGACCCTAGCCTCGTTTTCAGGTAATGGGACAAAGGGCAGTTATTTGTGAAAAAGTCGATAATGACTTGGACAGTTCCACGGTTGCTCATTTTGCTATGATCTTAATTGTACAGTACTTTCAACTAGTTACTGTAAAATCAACATCTTCTTTTTCAGTTATAAATGCTTTATTTAGTATTATTAAACACAGTGAAATAAAATACTTGTCTCATTGCATAAGGCATTTAGTTTTGGTTAACGTATCTACAATTCTTTGATATTGTTCTCTGTTCTGCTTATCATTAAATGTTTCCATCCTCAACCTCACTAACATTAACTTCCCTCTAAAAGGTTTAAGTTGCATATGTCCAGCAGCTTATTTGCTGTAATGGACTGTTATAACGGAATGTTGGTACACGTTAAACACCCATAAACAAATAACTAAGGTGTAGCTTCTTTATTGCTGTTTCCAAGTTCCGGGAGTGTACCGCATTCCCTGTGAATGTGGGACACCATATATAGGACAAACCGGAAGGACCATCGCTACCAGAATAAATGAACATGAACTGAGCATTCGTTTAATACAACCTGAGAAGTCTGGACTGGCAGAGTATTGTTTTGATAACGACCATAGAGCCAACTTTCGGGGGATGACCATCTTGGCAAAATGCAACAGTTACTGGCAGCGGAGAATTAGGGATTTCAGTTTTGCTCTTCTTGGAAACCGGCCTTAAAATAGAATTCCGTCTACTTAAGAAGCACAGATCAATGCAGCTTGATCATCAAGTAATTACATTTGTTTAACCCAATTAATTTTCTGTAGTCACGCCAACTCCTGACCTGGCATTTAATTTATTGAAAACAGTCTTTTGTTCAGTAATGCAAATTTTGATAGCGTTTTGTCTTTGTGATATTTGTGTTATATCCAGTATTTAGTTTGTGGTTATAACATTCAATAAATATCCTGATGATGGGAGAGATGCATCAATTTATAATCGTCTTTTCACCTGGCTTGCTGCCCGAGAACAGCTTGAGAATAATGTCTATTGCCAAAAATTCCCCATGCTTTATTGCTATGTGTCTTAAATTATTCTATTTCATATTAAATGTTTTTCACACCACAACGTGCCAGAAGTATTAGTAATTAATGCCCAGAACGACTTACAAATTTGAACATTGCAGCAATATATATATTGTTTAACGTAGTAAATGAAGACTTGTTTTACAGGCGATAAATTACTATTCTCAGGAGGTACGATACCAGAATTGTCTTGCTGGCGGGCGAGCTCACTGTATTCACCTCACCTCCTTGGGACCAGGTTGGAAGAGAAACTTTGATAAAGTCATTGAAATGTCTGGTGTGTTGGACTTGTCAGAAAACAAGATAGAAGAAGAAAAAATAGCTGCGGAAGAAGGTTTTATAGACATTTTTAAAAATATGGATGGCTGTTCCAATGTTGAATGAAGAAGACATTGACAATGACGGAGGTTATAAAGAAATTACAGAAGAAGGCATTATTGCATCATGCAGTGTTACTGAAAATAAAAATGAAGAGTATTCAGACAGTGTTGATGAACCAGCTGTCTTTTTTTTTTTTTTTTTTTTTAATTTTACTTCTTCCAACGTTAAGTCATATCGGACGGTGAATGAAATGGGTGAAATGTTGCTCAAATGTATTTAGGATCCATGGAGCTTAGAGCTACCCAACATTCGTCTTTAAGGATAAAGGAAAACCCTGGATAAAACCTTATCCAGGTAACTCACCCTGACCGAGATTCGAACTCCGGACCTCTTGAATGTGAGGCAGACACGCTACCATCTACGCTACCGGTATGATTGTGACACAAGTCCAAGCAGTAGCAAACATAGATAAAGTGATGTTTTATTTCAAGAGTTAAGCCGAAACATTACCAAATGAACTTCTAATGTTAAAGTGGATGCGAGGTCACGCTGCTCGTAAGCGATACACTACACTGAGACAGTAGAAGCTCACTGCCTTTTTTACTACGATTAGTTTGTAGCTATATTGTGTACAGTGCAAATATATAAATTATATCACATTTTTTCAGTCAATAATGACTGTAACTATTCTAACCATTTTCAATGTCAATTGAAAGATGCTCATCTACGGATAAATGAATAGGTTTTCCCCTTTCTGATTCAATATTGGCACTGTCCAATGTTTGTCTACCTTCCTTGGTAGTACGGATAAAATACATATCATATAAACTAATATATTATTACAGATTTCAAATGAAATGATGTTCGTCTTTGAACGCTAACAGGTGAGCAACCAATCGGAGTTCTGCTCTGTTGTCATATTGCATTCCCCATAAGTGGTGTCTGGCGAGCGCCAACTGAGACTATCTCTAATAAATACCATTTGCGCTGAGACAAAAATTCAAATTTTGTAAAAAGTGCTCCACGGCAAAGCTAGGGAGTAATGTGTCTAACATAACAGTAAAAACTCCATAGTCTTAGCCCAAATAGTTTTCCTAATACAAATAAATACATTTTTCGTATATTATAACAATGCATCGCGACATAAGTACTGTAATAAACATCATTATTGATTGACATGTATGTGTGTACGTCCGAGTATATTTGTAACTACTCAGAACTGACGTGCTAAAGCAGCCACAGCCAACTCGCTTGCCGCAGTGCATGTGCTGGGTTGCCTCAGTGGATGCTTCGCACGCAGTGGCGGTCCGTACTTCAGTGTTACTTTGATATGGAAGGGCACTCATTAAAGCGAAGGGCATCCATCAATCTTGAATGGAGAACTGAGTACTTCTTCATGGAATGTAGCGGTGGTGCTATTTGTTTAATTCGCCAGAACAGAATTGCATGTGCTGAAACAATTTAATCTTCAGCGAAATTTTAATACAATGCATGCTAATGATTATTCGGCCCTGTAAAAAGAAGAACGCACTGCAAAGATACAAAAGCTCAGAGAAAAGATCACATCGCCGGAAGAGGAACAGGAAGAAGGGGATGGCGGAAAATTAAAATGAAATGTGTAGTGTTTAACGCCCGCTTTTACTACATACGGCACCGCAGGCGGTGACACTGATGATACATGAGATGGAGATGGAGCACCGGTGGAATGAGATGGGGGGGGGGGGAACCGGAGGTCCCGGAGAAAACCCGCCCCTGCGCCGTGTTGTCCACCACAAATCTCACTTTGTGGTCACCTGGGATCGAACCCGGGCCACCTTGGTGAGAGCCAAGTGGTCTAACCACTGAGCCACTGCGCGGCCGATAAGGGGGATGGCGGAATTGCAGCAACCTCAGTTTATGTGAGTTACAAAATAGCACTAGAAATTGCCAGATCTTCTAGTAGTTTTTCTGATGGTTTACTTATTAAACGATGTATGGTTATAGCTGCAAGTAAATTCACCCCTGTCAATGTTCACCAATTTGAGAGTGTTAGTCTGTCACCTCATACTATTTCATGCAGAATTCAAGATCTGGCGGACAACATTTACACACAATTATTGAAAGAGCAAGAGAATTTGTTGCATTTTCTATTGCCATTGATGAGAGTACTGACTTATCAAGTATGGCCCAGCTATATATTTTTATTCGTGGAGTGAATGGAAATTTGGAAGTTGTGGAAGAAATGCTAGATCTGGTACCAATAAAAGGCACAACAACAGGAATCACCTTGAAATGTGACAATGAGTTAGCTGACAGTTACAGAAACAGAGGAAATTTGCTAGATTTCTACAGGAGATTTCCTAAATCAATATTCCATTTATTACACAGGCGTGGCGCATCTCTGATTGTAATGTTTGGTTCGACATATGTATGTGAATCCTTATTTTCAGCTATGAAACGCATTAAAACCCCTCAGAGAGCCAACATCAATGATCATAACTTGAAGTGTGCATTAAAGGTCCAGACTTGTGTTTCATTGTCTCCAAATGTGACGAATATTGTGAAAACTAAAGGATGGCAGAGGGCAAGAGTGTCTACCAAAAACTGAATGTATCAAATTCTTAATTGAAACGTGTATATTCGTTTAATATGAAGTATTCTGTGTAATATTATCTTTATATTGTAAATATTATTTTGTTATTTGGTATTTTTCAATTCCTAATTTCCACAAAATACTGTTTCAGTCTTATAATTAAAAATATTGCTTTTATATGCCATCATTTGGTTGTATGGGATTGAAGGCTATAATAATCTTACTGGTATTGGGTTGTTTTATATATAATTTCATAACAAGTGCCACAGAGATATTAAACCCCGTATTGTACAGTTTGTGTATTGTTCCTCCACTGCTGACATGTCCTTAATTATTTAATGGTAACGCAAGTGCAGAATGGTAACGCTACTGCGCGAGTTAGTGATTGGCACTCGCCAGCAACGACCAGGCACGTCGGCACCGTGCGAACTGTATAGGCACATAGTGCATGTCAGTTGGCTGAGCCTGTGCTAAAGGAATTACTTTGAATAGGCCAAGGTGTTTCTTAAATTCGAGAGAGCAAACAGTACACTTCCTGCTGGTCTGGCAGAACGAGACTCGTCATCACATTATTATGAATATGTTTGTTTATGAATGGTTCGTAATCTCTATTTACTCTAAAGAGTTCAAAGCAGTATCATCCAGTTGTTCTTGCGTTTAAAAACCAGGGAAAAGTGGATAAACTGGCAATTGAAATGAGACACGAGGTAATCCGCCTTCCCACTTACCACTGCCAGTACAATCCAATCCAGTTAATGTGGGCTCGAATTATGTTGCAAAAAGAAATAATATTTTTAAACTGACTGAAGTTGAACGACTTAATAACGAAGAAATTGTCAAGGTAACACAAGACTGGAAAAACTGCGTGAGATATGCAGGTAAACTACAAGAATTCAACTTTTGGAAAGAAACAGCACGTGACGAGACCTTCGAGCCTATCATCATAAATTTGCAATACTGGAACGATGATGACATTAACAATGACGAATTGTCTCTTGACATAAGTGACATTGACAGCTGTATGGATGCGCCACTGGCATTTCCGTTGCATTAGAAAAATGCGTAATTCATAATCTGTAATTATAATTGTAGCATTTAAAACATGTGCTTGATATGTGAATATGCATGTTGCAATTTTGATGTCAGCAACTGCATTAATATAAAAGTTTAGAAAATTCAGTTTGGGTTCTCTTATGTTTAGCGCCATGATCTAGGATAATGTGTGTGAGAGAGATATATATGAAAAGTGTGGAGTTAACGAGGTGGCAACGCTGAGCGCGCTAACTCATCTAATTCGCGGAGGTGCAGAACTCTTCCCATTTAAAACACATAATATGCGATTTTAGCCTATATGTTAATAAATAACAGTAAGCAATTATGAACAACAATGAATCACCAATGTTATTTGTCGAATAGTAATGAAACCATTATTTTGACACAGTGGAAGCAGGTAAATCATAACAGTGTAAAGATCGAGCTTGTATAAGTAGGTTCATCTAAATAACTTAAACTTTAAATAATTCTAGGGTTATTATCAAAAGAGAATTCATACATTTTATTCCACTGGGTAATTACGAGGGCTCATCAACAAAGACTGAGACTGATTTTTTCCTGTGTACCTTTCATGATAGTTTCGTATCTGTAACACAAATATCTGAAAAGAGTGGGTTTTTATGTATGTCAGTAGACGGCAGCACTCTCGTATTGGTAGGTTGGTAGTAAAGCTATATTTGGTAGACCCTACGTGCATTTCGCATACCAGACAGTGGAGGTGACACGAGAGGAGCAGTACAGCGCAATCAAAATCTGTTTTCGTTTAAACCATACAGCCACCGAAACTTATGAAAAGCCGAAGCAACCATACAGTGAAGATGTACTACCTCGTGTAACAGTATTTAGGTGTATCGAGATTCAACTGTATTGGAACACCACAGTGAAGCGAAAAATTATTAAATTTTAGATGAGTCGCATTTTTTACACATCTGCTTCACTTTCGTACCTATTTTGAGGACATGTTTCGCAAATCTTCGTTTGCATCTACGGCTCTTGTGCGACTGACGCTAGATCCAGCGGTGTGGGTAATTCTGGGGTTGTTGCTGCCATCTGTTGATTTAGTGATGAACTGAAATGTGGGATTCTCTTCTAGCGGGATTTCAAAGTTCATTAGTTGGTTTTTATGTTTTTCTATGTATATCCTCTCCCATATGACGAGTTCACTATGTTTTTGTACATATTTTAGTAATTCTGTGCTATCTTCAATTTCATTTCTGGTCTGAAAATCATGAAGAAACGAAGATTTGCGAAACATGTCCTCAAAATAGGTACGAAAGTGAAGCAGATGTGTAAAAAATGCGACTCATCTAAAATTTAATAAGTATTTAGGTGGTTCAAGGACTTCAAAGTAAGCCGACTTCTCAGTGTTAAGCAAGGTGGGCCTGGTATTTCGGCTTCTGCTGTGACTGAAGTCAACATCAACACAGCTACTGTGATTGTCCGAGAGCATAAGCGTATATCATTTCGTAACCTTAGTGAAGTGTTGAGAATTGCATATGGCAGTGTGTTTACAATTATGCACGACTATCTCCATATGACCCGAGTTTGTGCTCGTTGGGTGCCACGTCTGTTGACTCCTGAACAAAAGGCTGTGCAAATGGAGACATGCCGTGAGGTGCTGCGTCTCTTTACTGATGGAGGGGAAGTATTTTTTAAATCAGTTATCACCAGTTGATGATTCATAGCTGCATCATTATGATCCTGAAGGAAAACAAGCCAACACTGTGTGGAAATCGCCAGGTTCTCCAACACCAAAAAAGGCAAAAGTTGTTCCATCTGCAGGGAAAGTAATGGTGATCACATTTATTACTGTAATGGAATGATTTACCAGCATGCAGTTCCCCCTCACACTACTGTTACATCAGCATACTACACGTCAGTATTGGCTACACTGAGGAAGCACATTGCAAAGAAACGACCAGAGCTTTCTCGGACTGGGTGACGACTTCATCATGACAATACACGGCCTCATGTCACATGCACTTCCCCCTCACACTACTGTTACAGCAGCATACTACACGTCAGTATTGGCTACACTGAGGAAGCACATTGCAAAGAAACGACCAGAGCTTTCTCGGACTGGGTGACGACTTCATCATGACAATACACGGCCTCACGTCACATGCAGTTCCCCCTCACACTACTGTTGCAGCAGCATACTACACGTCAGTATTGGCTACACTGAGAAAGCACATTGCAAAGAAACGACCAGAGCTTTCTCGGACTGGGTGGTGACTTCATCACAATGCATGGCCTCACGTCACATGCAGTTCCCCCTCACACTACTGTTGCAGCCGCATACTACACGTCAGTATTGGCTACCCTGAGGAAGCACATTACAAAGAAACGACCAGAGCTTTCTCGGACTGGATGACGACTTCATCATGACAATGCACGGCCTCACGTCACATGCAGTTCCCCCTCACACTACTGTTGCATCAGCATACTACACGTCAGTATTGACTACACTGAGGAAGCACATTGCAAAGAAAAGATCAGAGCTTTCTCGGACTGGATGACGACTTCATCATGAAAATACACGGCTCCACGTCGCAAATCAAGTCATGCCGTTTCTGGCTCGATTCAACATTACCTGTGTACCACACCCACCTTATAGCCCCGATCTTGCACCCTGTGACTTTTTTTATTCCCGTTACTAAGACAAAGCTTAGGGGTATTCAATTTGAGACCTCTGAAGCAGTGCTTAAGAAAAGTGAGGTGATACTCAAGGACTTGAGAAAGATGGTCTGCAACTCGTGTTCAAAGACTGGCAGAGACGCTATAAAAAGTGCATTGAAGTAGGAGGGGACTACTTTGAAAAGATTATGTAAACATTGAATGCAGTAATGAACATCTGAGGAAAAAAATAAACAGTCTCAGTCTTTGTTGTAGTATGTAATATGTATGGATAACTGGTCAATTTCGCGGTTTAGTTCTTCTAGGTTAAAACTGTCTGTTTGGTTTTTCAGCACCAAGATTGGAGAACAAGCGAACATGGTTCTATCGCATACGTCCATCGGTGGTCCACCTGCCTTTCGAGAGATTAAAGGAATACCAAATAAGTCACAACTGGAATGAACAATTTCCAAATCCAAATCAGGTAAGCTATTGCCTTTAAAGAGAGACTTCTGCAGAAGTTAGCCAGAAATATACTGTGTCTAAAACACAAAAGACAAACAAATTTCACCTTAAACCTCCTTATTTGTTGCTAAAATCATTTGCACAAATAAATAACTCTCACGTGTCTTTTCAATGTTTCTTTGTGTTTTGTTGCACGCACCAACTTGTGCTTCTAATAAATGTCTCTGACGTACACACAAGTTTACCTGTTTCACGGAGATGCACGTCGATTTCAATATTCAACAACTTATAACAACTTCAACATTCGCTGATTAACTGCCGCCGACTCCTTACCACGGAGCTTCTTTCAGTTTCTTTGTTTATATAGAGTGCAGTACGAAGTTTAATGTAAGTCTTTAAGTAATTGTTTGTCCCTCGACAGTGGTAATGCAGGATGCATCTTAGGCAGAATAATCCAAATGCAAGGTTTGAAATTTAACGGACATTTGCACATTAAGCCTTCTCTCGCCGTGGTAGACAGGCAGATATACTCATCACACTAAACATGTGGTAGTTTATTTAGAGAGCTCTATATATGAATTTCACTAAAATCTCTAATTTCAGCTTTTTGATACAACCCAATGGGAAAGTAAAATTCCATCCAATTGCTAAGATAACATTATATAACTGAAATACAAATTTTGTGACTACGTGGGTTAAATGGAATCAAAAGTCTTGTTTGCAGAAATTTAGAACACTCTTTATTGCAATAAAAAGACGTGAAATCGACAATCAGCTGTCTTCGAGGTCGACTCGGTGCTCCGTCGCACGAAAACAAATGAAAGAAATCACTGCGGTACACTTCAAAGGTCCACTGTCGCAAGAACCATCACACATCTAATACTTTACCGGTATTTATACCTCCAGTCATTGTTTCTAGAATGCTGCAGAACTTCCGAGAACATTCGCGACGGCAAGAGAAAGACAGAAAATGCCGGAGCCTCTCTCTGTCTCTTTCTTTCTCTTGCCAAGCGCCCAGCTCTCCTGCCCACGCGCCCAGCTCCCTTTTGTCCCAGTAGCACAACAATGCCATCGGTGACAGTATGAACAGTTTGAGAGATATATAAGGTAGTGAAACATAAACAAAATGGAACTTGTAAGAAAACTGGTAAGGCTTGCTCGAAAGCAAAAATTGTTATACAGTTTTATGCTTTTGTGTTTTCTTGTCCTTATATGCAGTCTTTAATGAATTGCAATGGAGCCAATATAGAGTCGTGTTAGCTCGTACACAGTGATAGTTTTGGACTCTTTATGCATTAGATCAGATACATCTACACAGAATGATTCATGCTTTCCAAATCCGGAGAGTTTAGGAAATAACTTTGGCAAGAGAAGAAAAACCCCTTTCCCCTTTGGGAGTTGAAGCTGAAACTGCTCGTAGAGCAGTCAGGGTGCCGAGGGCATGTAATACAGAGTATGATGATGATACTGTGACTTTGTGGACCCCTAAAATTGAAAGTCGAGTTTGCAGAAATTCAAACTGCTCTTTATTTCCGTAGTAGGACACTTGTACAACTCTGATATCAGCAGAATGATGTAACACACACGAACGAAACCTTCACGTCCATCTGGCGCATGTCCACAATGCACCAATAGCAACTCTCTGACTGCTTCTCCGCACCATGAGCCATGAGCGAGTACAAGTCGTCCGGGTGCGCCCGGGCGGTGGGCTGAGCGGATTTACCCGTGCGGTCTTATAGAATTTGTCAGTTCTCAAGCTTTTATGTCGGTGTAAGATGATGGACCTAGGTTGACCTCTGCTAGTGCTCCTGGTTCCGGGATGAGCGTCCAGAAAGAAGGCCAGTGCCCGATGCCGCCACGCCAGGAGCGTTCTGCTTGCAGGGTCCGTACAGTGTGGCCGGGCCAGGAGCGAGAAGTCGGGTGGTAAATGGGGGAACATTTTGGTTCAGGTCGTGTTCTGGTCACACGGGACGGACTCGACTGGCGGTGGTCAGCCGACAAGTCAAATCCAGCCCCGGTATGGCCGAGACAGGCGGAGTTTGGCGGTGAAGGGATGAGAGACTGAACTCACCACCCGAGGGCGTCCTTGGGTAGGTGATAGCTCTTTCTCCTTCTTGGTGCATGGTGGTCATATTGACCCAGCGTATTAACTAATTGGTTGGGGTGAGGTGTGATTTTGGCATACAATGTGCGCGAGTGTTCACGCACAACGCCCTCAACGTAAAGTAGGCCAGAACGGGAGTGTAGGATGTAAGATGGAAACGTACGTTTGGTATCGTAGATCATCCTGAGTGCCTTGTTCTGCACGGCCTAGTCTACGGATGGTGTGCGAGCCACCAAGCCCCAGACCTCGCATCCATACAGGATCAGTGGTGGGATGATCGCACGATACCCCCGTAGTTTGAGGCGAGTGGGACCGGAATAGGGGGTACAACTGCCTGAGCGCAGCGTGGCCCAGGCTGATTTTCTCACGGACATGTGGAGTGAAGGTGAGGAGGCCGCGGTCCAGACGGACATCCAGGTATTTGGCAGATCGAACCCAAGGGATCCTTCTCCACCTCAACCGCAGGTCTCCTTCCGGGCGCGTGTCACCGAACTCTTATTTATACACAAGCAGGTCTTCTCGAGGTTTCGAGAAACCTGACGAAGCCACACGAAAGCTACCGAACTTTGGACAAGAGGCGAGAACACCAGGGAACTGTCTGTCTCTCTGTCTCTGTCTCTGTCTCTCTCTCTCTCTCTCTCTCTCTCTCTCTCTCTCTCTCTCTCTCTCTCTCTCTCTCTCTCTCTCTCTCTCTCTCTCTCTCTCTCTCTCTCTCTCTCTCTCTCTCTCTCTCTCTCTCTCTGGGCGTGACTTGGGCGCCATTTGTCTCTTTCACTCCGCGCTTCCCTCTCTCTCGGCGTTCGCTTACGAGCGGCCTCGTGACAATACCATGAGAACAAATCACCATAACTTTCAACAATTTCCTTTAAGTCTCAAGAGGTCCCGAGTTCGAATCTCGTTCAGGGTAAGTTATTTGCATAAGGTTCTTTCTGTGGCTTTCCCTGAACCTGAACGGTGGAAGTCAGATATCTCTAAGCTCTATGTACCCTGTGCTCATTTGAGCATCATTTCACCCATTTCATTCATTGTCCCATATGATAACGTTGGAGGACAGAAACTTAAAATAAATTGTTGAAAATAGATTATTAGATACCGGAATAGATAAGTACAGCAGGCTTTAAGTGATAGTCAGATTGTTTAGGAGCTTGGCACGGGTTGACTTTCAAATTCCGTTCTCTCTGCATGGCAGATAGAAGAGCGAGTAATGTATTCCAATTCGAGAAAAGTGCTATTATTTTAAAATGCAAATATATATCAATGAATGTCATACAAATGGTTAACTCTACAAAAATATTTGGCAAATATTGTGTGTTTAAACAAAAGCTACATCATTTGTGCTGTCTTTGACTCTTGGTACTGTCAGAGTAGCGATTTCCATGTAATATATGTTAGATCTCCGCGCAAAACCTCCTTCATTGACCCTTATTTATTGATGACCTTGGCAAGTGATGGCAAAACGTTTAAGCATATTAGCCCATTTTATATAAAGCGTGAGCTCGATAAGATCAGTGGCCCTGTTAAAAACGCTACACGTCTCCGAGATGGCAGCTTACTATTAGAGACCACAACAGCGGACCAATCTAAAAAACTGCAAAAAGCGTCTTTGTTGGGCTCCTACCCTATCCGGGTAGCCCCACACAAAACGCTGAATACCTGTAGAGGAGTAGTCACCACCTCCAGTTTAGATGGTCTAGCTAATGAAGAAATAGTAAGTTGCCTCTCTGATCAACTCGTTTGTCAGGCGTACCGGCTAACACGTAAACAAGATGGCAAGGAGTACCCACTACGTACGGTTTTTCTTACTTTCACCGGGACTAAGCTACCCGAGTACATCTATTGCGGCTATGAACGCGCTAGCGTCCGCCAGTATGTCCCGAACCCCATGCGCTGCTTCCAATGTCAGCGGTTCGGACATACTAAGGTCACATGTACCACTCTTTGTGAGCAATGTGGCCTACCGAAACACGACGATCCTAACTGCAGTCGAACACCTTGTTGCGTGAACTGTGGCGGTAGTCATCCCTCCAGCTCGCGACAGTGCCCTAGATTCATGGACGAAAAAAGCATACAGGAGCTACGTGTAAAGGAACGCCTGACTTTTCCAGAGGCACGACGGCGCTTTGAACAACTGAAGCCTGCGACTACTGGATATGCATCAGCAGCTCGCCGTACTCCTAACACCACTGTTGCTGTTCAACACGTCCCTGTCGCCCACGCATCCACGCAGACTGACTTTCTAGCCGTTAAACCCACGTGTCAGACTGCTTGTATATCCACCAGCGCTACCTCCGTTTCAGCCGTACAGACTCCAGCCACCAAGCCATCACCGAGTAACAATCCAGTAGTAAATGTGAAAAACCGATCCCGGCCACAACATAGATCGCGAAGTCGCTCGCCTTCTATTAGATCCCGGTCTCGTTCTACGAGCCGTAGGAGTTCTGACTCCCGAACATCAGCGGAGTCACAGGAGGCAAACGATTTTCGAATCGTAGGGCCCAAATCAGCCAAGGTCAAGAAAAAGGTTAAAACGGCCCGCTAAAAACTCTTTATGGAAATAATCCAGTGGGATGTCAATGGTTTTCGAGCTCGTGCTCAAGACCTACAACATTTAGTTTCTCAACGGTCACCATCAATTATTTGTCTCCAGGAAACCCACTTACATCCCAATCACTCGTTCCAGCTTCACTCTTTCTCTGCATTTAAAAGCGACTCTCTTGCAGGAATGCGTGCAAGCGGTGGCGTTGCTACCTTAGTGGCGCCTAACATCTCAGCCGCCAACGTTCCTCTCACCACACCATTGCAAGCTGTGGCCGTTCAGATACAGCTGGAGAGCATCAGTTTTACCATCTGCAACATGTACCTGCCGCCGCTCAGTATAGTTCCAGAGCGTGATCTTCAAGCTCTATTGGCTCAGCTCCCCTCACCACTACTCCTTGTGGGAGATTTGAATGCCAAGCACACGCTCTGGGGATCAGACACTGATGACGCCCGTGGATGCCTCCTCGTAGACGTCTTCGATAAGTCTGACCTGCTTCTGCTAAATACTGGTGACCCGACATTCCTATCATCCGCTTATGGTACACATTCCGTACTAGACCTTTCTTTCTGCCGTCCGTCATTAGTACCACTACTTGAGTGGTCAGTACTTTCCGACCTCTTTGGCAGTGATCATTACCCCATTAACATTCATTTTTCTGGCCGCCAATGTGTACCTTCTCGACATCCTCGCTGGATTATTTCCAAAGCTAACTGGGGAAAATTCCAATCCCTCATACACCTCATCGACGATAGTTTCGACACCATCGATGAGATGGTCGAATATTTTACTTGCTCGATCCTGCTCGCAGCAGAATCCAGCATTCCTCGAGGTTCACCTACACCACGTCATATCCCTGTACCGTGGTGGTCCGAGGAATGCAGTTTGGCTGTCAAAGCACGCAAACGTGCTTTGCGCATTTTTCAGCGGCACCCGATGGAAGGGAACTTCGTCGCCTTCAAACGTTCTCGCGCTAGGGCACGCTTTATACTGCGCAACGCAAAGCGTAAATCCTGGGAAGCCTATGTGTCTTCGCTTTCCCGGCGCAGCTCTACCCAACAAGTATGGTCAGCTGTTCGGCGGATGTATGGCAAGTATCGCCGGACGGTAATTCCCGGCCTTGCCACTAACGGTTCCATGTGCACCACCGAGCAGGACATGGCTGAAGCCCTAGCTACCATATTTGCTGCTACTAGCCAAACTGCCCGCTATGAAGCTCTCTTCCTGCCTATTAAGGAAAAGGCGGAGCGGGTACCACTTAATTTTAATAGTGACTGCACCGAGCCGTACAATCAACCTTTCACCGCAGCCGAGCTCGCCCATTCTCTGGCGTTAGCAAAGGATTCTTCTCCAGCTCCCGATGACGTACACCGACAGATGCTGCTACATCTTCCATCTGAGGCGCGATGTTTCCTTTTAAACATCTATAACCGCATTTGGCATGAGCGGGTTTTCCCTTCCTCCTGGCGAGAGGGTATCGTCATCCCCATCCCTCGACCCGGAAAGGACCGCACGCTACCATCTAGCTACCGCCCCATTTGCCTAACGAGTGTCATCTGTAAGACGTTGGAGCGAATGATAAACGCTCGGGTAAATTGGTGGCTAGAAAAACATAACCATCTGTCCAACTTGCAATGCGGTTTTCGTTGCCATCGCTCAAGTGTCGGTAATCTAACACGCCTTGAGGGGTATATTTCCGATGCGTTTCTACTGAAACAGCACGCCGTGGGCGTGTTCCTCGACCTGGAGAAGGCTTATGACACCACCTGGCGGTACGGCATACTCCATAACCTACATGGTTACGGTATGCGTGGTCATCTACCCGAATTCCTATGCAACTTTTTAAAACTTCACCGTTTTCGGGTTCGCATAGGAAACACAATATCACGGGAGCGGATACAGGAGAACGGCGTACCTCAAGGGTCAATTTTGAGCGTCACCCTTTTTGCCGTAGCGATTAACGGCATCACTAGTGCCGTTCGAAGTGGAATTCCATCATCCCTGTATGTTGACGACTTCGCAGTCTATTATAGGTCTGCCAACATAGATCACATTGAGCGCCAACTGCAGCTGACCATTACCCAGCTAGCAACTTGGGCGCTTCAAACCGGCTTCCGTTTTTCAGCTGCGAAGACGCAGTGTATCCACTTTCACCGCCTACGAGGTATTCACCCGCCTCCTGATTTTCATTTGAACGGCACACCCCTGCCATTTGTCTCGCACCTGAAGTTCTTGGGCCTCTACTTGGACCGACAACTCAATTGGGAGCACCACATTCGTCACCTTCGAGCCTCTTGCGATCGTTCTCTTCGGGTGCTGAAGGTATTATCTGGAGCATCTTGGGGGGGGGGGGCGATCGCACGGTAATGTTGAGGTTGTACCGCTCTCTGGTTCGGTCCAAGCTGGACTATGGCAGTTTTATTTATAGCGCCGCGACCGCCTCTAAACTTCGCCTTTTAGACACCGTGCATCATACTGGCATCCGCCTTGCCACAGGAGCTTTCCGCACCAGTCGAGTCGACTGCCTGTATGCAGACTCAGGCGAACCTCCACTCCATATTCGTCGCTCGCTGTTACTCTGCTCATACGTTTCGAAGTTGGCAAGTTATCCCAATCATCCTTGTTTTAAACCAGTTCTGTGTCCAGATTTAGTCCACCGTTATATGCGCCCTGGTTCTCGGACTCGCCCCGTGGGAATAAGATTTCGGGATCTACTACATTCGCATGGCCTCCGAATGCCTCGCGTGGAGAGGTCGTCCATCTGCCCCTATCCTGCATGGCAGCTCAATCGTGCGCGGTTCGATCTCGCTCTTTCAAACAACTCTAGACTCGCTACTCCACATTCGGTGTTCCAACAACTTTTTTCCGAATTACTGGGCCGTTACCCTATGTTCCGGTCTTTACAGACGGTTCTCAGTTAGGTAACGCTACGGGTTGCGCGTTCTTCGTCAACGGTGAGGCTCACAAATTTCGAATTCTGGACTCAACTTCGGTCTTCTCAGCAGAGCTGTATGCAATATACTATTTGCTCCTTTTTATTTGCAAGTTAGCTCCTGGCTCTTTTATCGTCTGCACTGACTGTCTAAGTGCGCTTCAGGCCTTGCAACAGCACACTGCCGCTCACACACTGGTTTTAAAAATACAGACCCAGATCTCGCAAATGCTCAGTCGCGGATACAATTTTGTTTTTACTTGGACCCCAGGCCATGTTGGGATTTCCGGGAACGAGGAGGCGGACGCGGCTGCTAAGTCTGCTTGCCGTTTGCCCCGGAGTTTAACAACTACGGTGCCATACCAGGATGTGCAACGATTTTTCCGTCGCCAACTACTATCTGCTTGGCAACACTCCTGGACAGCTTTGGAAGGCACACAACTCCGGGCAATAAAGCAGAGCGTACAACCCTGGCTAACTTCCTGCAGGGATAACCGGCGAGCCGAGGTGATACTCACCCGGCTGAGAATTGGGCACACACGAGCAACTCATGGCCATCTGCTAAGAGGGGAACCGGCCCCTGTGTGTGCCTCGTGTTCAGTACGCCTCACTGTGTGGCATATATTAATTGATTGCCCGCAGTACGCCAGAGTTCGCCAGTCTTTGGGCTTGGGAGCTAACTTGTGCAGTATTTTAGGGGACGACCCAGTGGCCGTGGATAAGGCACTGCGGTTTGTTTTTAAAATCGGTTTTAATCAGCAAGTCTGACTTGTATTTTATATTTATTACTTCTAGAGTTTTAAAGTATTAGTCTTTAGCTCGTTTTTAATGACCTTTTAACAGTTGAGTATTTTATTATATTTTACCTTTTTAGCTTAATTTTTATAGCTATTAGGTTTTAGTATTGGCTTTGGGCCCAAATGACCTTGTTGTCGACGGGCCCTTAAACGCCACACACTCACTCACTCACTTAGAGTTTCTTAAAAGTTATGCAGTCTATCATAATGAAACATTTACTACTTATATATCAGGCTCTTCTTATTCAGAAACCATAATCAAATCATAAATAAAGTTTTTTCTCTATTGATATTCGAATAAACATAAAATTTTAAAAAAATTCCACGCATTTTCTTCTTTAGGTGCCCTTTTCTCCTAAACAGTTAAAGTAACAGATTTCAAACTTTGTAATCACTTTATAAACATGATATTAAACATAGATGTTGAACCATTAAGACATTTTAATCAATAATCGCAATTTGAAAAATAAATAATAATGTACCCTTTATTTTTATATATATATGAAAATATTTTTTGAGGAATTTCATGAAAGTGTAACATATGAAGCTTTTACCAGATGTTTAGAGCAGTATATTCTGCATATGCACAAAAAATTTAAAGCTCTATCCATTATAGTTTTCCAGAAAAGTGTACGTTAAGTTTATAAGAAGCATGTTATGGTAAATGACAAAAGAAGATAATGTTGTGTTTTTATGTAACATACCCAAAATTCAAAACATTCCTGGTCCATATTACTCAGCATTCTCTCTCCTCCTCTTTTCATCTCTCATCCTAATTCTTGCTTCCTTAGACACTTCATGCACTTGTTTTTCTGCTTCTTTTACTCTTGATGCATCAATGTTTTCAAAGGAATAGTCAGAAGTAAAACCTGGTTCTAGTCTAATTTTCCTAAATACAGCTTCCCTTTTAGTAGCACCATAACATCGATCAATCCAATTTAACAGTTTTACTGCCAACATACACAGATTTTGGAACTGTTCCAGAGATTAGGTGTTGAAGCTCTTGTTTTGTGTACGACCATGTAAACACTTACTCAATAGGATAGGATAGACTTACTCAATTGGATAGGTAAGATCTCTATATATGGCCTTAATTTCTGGCAGCACAGCTTCTGGAAGACTATTTTTGTGTTCCACCAACCAGTACCTTCTGGTAACCACACCATGACAAAGGCCATGCTGTGGATTTTGACAGCTTTTGAAAGTAAGTTGCCCATATTGCTTTTCTCATAGCTGTGGTGTCTATCTCTAGCATGGTTTCTAATAGCCAAACTATAGTAACGCTGTAGAGCACTAATTGCAGCATCTGTTAACCTTCTTGACCAGTCATAGGTTTTCCATCGCTCATCCTTTCGTATTATTTCTCTTTTCTCTTAAGTCTTCTGCCCATTCTCTTTTGTATGTGTCTAACACATTCTAGCTTTTTCACTTGCACCCCTTGTCCATATACTTTGGCATCTTGCATCCTTAAAAAACCTTTGGAGTCCCCATCCCCTTAAATAATTCTGCTTGTTATAAGTAGAAGAGAAAATACAAAGTAAAAAGGGGACGTGATAGCCTGGCCGCCATATTTAAAACCCCATTTAAATACATTTAATTACCACAAACATACAAAACGTTATAATGGGTATAAAAAAACCAAAAGCCCATATTTTCATCCGGAATCACTACCAAGTGTTGTTAAACAAAAGCTACATCATTTGTATTGTCTTTGTCAATGTTTTTAATACTTAGCAGCTATGTAAGAGCTATCTATCCAAGGTGAAGATTATGTGTGAGAATATTACCAGAGATCTCGAGATATATTGTACCTTAAATATTTTAAGAAAATATCTTAAACCTTTAGAAAAAGTATTTTAAATCAGTGTTTCTCCAACTCTTCTGCCTCCAGGACCCCCTTATCATCTAACAACTTGTTTGGGGACTCCCATAGTTTTGCAACTCAATTTATATAAACAAGTTGACTTTTGGTTGAATGTTATAATTGGAATTTAAATAATTACTGTATGTATAATTTAAGATATTTTCTTGTATATTTAGTTTTAAATTTAATTAATAATAAATTAAAAAATTAAAGTTAAACTAAATAAAATAAACTTGTGTATAAAATGTATTTTAAATAAAAAAATATATTTTTAAATTGCCTTTATTAAAATTAATTTTCTCTTCACTTTGAAGTAAATTGTATACAAGTTTGCCCAACTAGATTGTTATTTAACTTTAGCTTTACATCAGTATAAATTTGAAATACCACACTCTTTGGCTTACCCAAAGATTAATAACATTACGCACATGTTATAAAAATGAATTTATTTTCCATGTAAAGAAACTATTTTATACATATAAAAAAGTTATTCATAATGTTCTAATTCCACCATTTTACCAAAGTTAGTATTGGATTACTAAAAAGTCAGTTTATTTGGTAAAAGCTTGAAACTTTGTTCTTTGGAATGTATTAATGTGAACAATGCAACTGTGTTTCTATTGAATAAGCTCAGTTAAGCTGGGCTTAATGCTGGTGATTTTTACTCTTAAGTCCGTTGGCAAGTCTGTTTCTCTTCAATGGCTTGATGTTACACGACACTGAAAATGTTTGCTCAGACATATAGATGGTTGGAAAGGGCACAATATACGTCCTTTGGTAGCAAGTTCAACAACCTTCCTTCGCTGCTATTATCACTCCCAATTGTTGCACTGATAGCACCTCTCAGCTGTGTAACATCATTACGACATAGATGTATAAAAAATGTTAACTAAAACAAATTTAATGCGGCACCAAGCACATAAGTGACTCAGTAAATATAATTCTACATTTTCTATAGTTTTAATTGAACATTATAACTTGACTTAAGGGAACCCTTTGCAGACCCCCTGACACCCCCTCACGGACCCCGGGGGTCCACGGACCACACTTTGAGAAACACTGTTTTAAATCATCAGGGCCGTTTGTGAAAACTGTAGAACTTTTAGGAAACTCTTCTGTGTAAAGCAAGTCTGCTTTGACAGGTTTTCTTGAAAATCTTATGTGTGGATGATACTGAACTTAGTATTAAGTTTGGTATGTAACTGACTTTACAGTTTACAGCTACACATACACACAGTGTTACTGTAAAAAGGTATGTTTGACATTCAGGGAGTCGAAAACTTTCCTGTAACATTTCTGTATCAAGTCTCCAACATTTATACAATATACAATCTGCTTAGGTACTTAACACAATAGAGAAAGTTGTAAATAATAATTTGTAGAGAAAGTCATGTTCCTGTGACACATTGGATTTTGTTTTTGTGGCAGTTATATTTGAATATACAAATATTTTAATTTGGAAGTTCATAAACGCAGGTTGTATATGTTAACTATAGTACAAGTTCATTGTACTCATATTAGTATAATTCTTGTGCCATTACCGATGTCTGTGCTATGTATAGATTGATCAAAGTCTTAACACTTTTTTTCTGTTGCACTTGGTTTTTATTTAATTACAAGTGCCAGAAATATAAATTTACTATAAAACGTTTTAAAATTATTAGTGTAATTAAACAATGCAACCCTAGCTTCAAAATACTTAAGCATTAATTTATAACAACTGAACATTTCACTAGAAAAACTCTCGCGGATACAAAACGTACATCTCATGTAGTATATACGGCTCCAGACGCTGCAATCCTACATGAGCACTCCCAGATCCTGTACATTGTCGATGTCATTTGCGAGAGGGCACGATCAATGTACGACAAAATCCAAATTCACCCCAACCCTTTAGTGAACTCCCTGGGAAGGTATGACCCGAGAGATCAAAGACGCTTGCCGTCCTTCAGACTGCCGAGAGACGTCTTGGGACCCCTTGGGTAACCCAAGCAAAACCCCAGATGTCTCTGGGACCAATTTTTACGCCGAAGGACCAAGCGCTACACAACCCGTAGCCAAAACGGAGCAAAAAATTAAATCGTGTCTCCCAAAAAGAGAGAACGATTAAGTGCAGCTGCCCACGACAAAAGGGGCAACCCATTCCAAACATTCAATAATTTCAAACACCCCAGCAGAACATGGAACTACTAGCTCATTTCGCAGGTTAAGCCGCAAAGCGGCTAGGTACTGCGGCATAAGACACCTGGACGGGGATAGCCCCGCCCGACTAGGACTTCCTTTGGACCTCTGGACCTTACTCGGGGAGGTCCGAAGCTACAGGGTCCTATTTCAGGCTGATGCCTGCCTAACCAGCACAACAAAGTATTGGGACATCTCTGCTTGAAAGAGCCACTTGGCCACTAACCCATGTAGAGACTATGACTTCCCTTTTTGTAACATTTTAGAAACATTTATTATTGATCTATGTATCAATATACAAACTTCATCGGCTCGATATCGAAACAACACCTAAGTTTGTGTATTCTGTAGCACATACTTTACTTACTGCTATTAATTTGGTTCTCGTGTCCTCTGTAGGGTGGGTGGTAGCGTGTCTGCCTCACATTCAAGATACCCTGACTTCAAATCTCGGTCAGACCGACTTATCTGGCTAAGGTTATTTCGGGGACTTTCCCGAATCTTGAAACATGAGTCCATTGCATTGATTCTTCAATATAACTGTGGTAGAGAACGTAAATTATAAAAGGTAGGTATAACACTGTTGTGTTTTATCTTCTCTTTTTGCTGCATATTTGGATAACAAATAAAATCAATATAGATTAACAAATGATATATATCTTCGGTGTTTTTGCTCTGCACGTGAACGTTAAGTGCTACAAAGATTGGGCATTAGCAAAACTTACATCGGCAGAAAAATGTTTTCCGGTGTCCGACCAATCAGCACCCCTTCCTTTTTCTCAGTCGTTTTCTCTGACACGGGAAATAAGTTACTTCTTCATCCTTCGTGTGAGCCGGGGGGGGGGGGGGGGCAAATACTTGGATGTAAAAGAAGGTGCTAAGAGCTCACTAGCTCAGGTAGAAGTCTGTTTAGTTAACTCATGTGCACGTCGGCCACTGCCTTTGACGAACCCTTTTAATCATTTTACAACCCCGGCCCTCCTTCTCAGAGATCTTTCTGCAAGGTTGCCACCTTTCTCGATATGTCATGGCTATCGTACGAGGTTTCATCTAAATAAATTATCTTATGTCCATTACTGCGAAACTTCCTTAGTTTTGACAAATATATATAGCCAAGCTACAATTCTACTGGATTCCATAATAACCCTTATCTTATTCAAAGTCCAGTATTTGAAACCCTGCTCCTTTAGGAGACCGTCCAAAGTACAGTGCCCATAAGGAAAATCACAAATTTCTTGCAAATGTGCAACCAATTTATCTAAGGTGGGCGCTCTCCCTTTTGTATAGAATCTATAAATTTCTCGACGAATTAAATAGCATGTTAAATTATGTTCTTTAGAGAAACGTTTCCTTTTGTTTTCACACTTGATCGGCGTCTTTGGTATTTCTTTCTTCGCAATATTTCTTACTGTATTTCTCTGAATACCCAGAATGTATCAGGTTCATTGCATGACCCCTTACCAAGATTATTTGTCAGCACATATTTATATGTGTTCAGAACAAGCACTCGAATTTGGTTAGAAAGAGTTCCCGTTATAACTTTGTTTTTGAGGCTTTTCCGGTAATATAACTCGGCCCAGTTATTCACACTATTGTCTTCACTTTGATTATTTTCAGTTGACTGAAGGTAATCTACTACTTCATTTGCATTTACCACTGCATTTCCCTCCCACGGTCTCCACATCGTGACACACAACAAATTTCTACATGTAATGAAACAGATCAACTGGAAGTTGGAACTTTGGCAACTGAGACTCCTCGTGGAGTAAACATACAGCTGTCATTTCTATGGCGGATGTCCTTCTTTTGCATGACACTGCAAGACCACACACCAGCCGTTACACCTCTGCAGAAATTCAGAAATTGGGATGACAAGTCTTACCTCACTGACCAGGCACCATCAGACTTCCATCTGTTCGGGCCACTAAAGGAAGCTCATTGTGAGATTCATTTTGAAAATGAGGAGGCTAAGAAAACGTCCGTGCTTTGTCAATGGCTTAGGAAGCAAGACCATGTGTTTTACCACACTGGAATGCATGTCCTAGTTAAAAGGTGGATCAAAACTGTGGAAAAGGACGGAGATTATATTGAATAGTGACAAATTAATCGTCAATGTTGTAGTTTTCAAGCTATGTAAATTGGATTCAATTTTCTTGGCAATTAAAAGAGAAAAAAATAGGAGGCATTTGTTTTTGACCCTCCCTCGTAGATGAAAGTTGGTTGGACAGTAACCCGAGAAGAGGTTTTCGCAGATGATGAGGTTTTTGAAGTTGCCGAGAGTTACAGTGCTGGCACACGGTTCACGTTGGAGGGAAGAAGAGGTTTGTGACTGTAGCGAAACTGCTCTATAAGGCAGTGAAGCACCACTGGGGATTACTATGATCAAATGAACCACCAAAGTGGTTGAAGTGGTTAAAAGAAAGTTTTATTCCACACATACCACCTTCTTTAGTGCCCGCCTCGGTGCCGTAGATGGTAGCGTGTCTGCCTCACGTTCAAGAGGTCCCGAGTTGGAATCTCGGTCAGGGTGTTCCCTGGATAAGGTTTTCTCCAGGGTTTTCCCTTATCCTTACAGACGAATCTCAGTTAGCTCTAAGCTCCATGTACCCTGGACACATTTGAGCATCATATCACCCATATCATTCACCCTCCGATATGACTTAACGTTGGAAGACGTAAAATTATACTAAAAAAACTTCTTTAGTTATGATTTTGGACATTGAATCCTTTCTAAAAAAAGTGCCGAAATTCCCTACCAAGAGAGAGAAAGTGCATTTCTTGCAAAAGGTAGCGTTAATTGTAACGAAGAAATGAGGAAAGGACATTTATTCCCCTTCTGGAAGTCCATCGATAGAGAAAAAAGTAAAAAAGTCGAGGAAACAGAAACTGAATATTAAAAAAAAAGAACAAAATAACGCACAGACGGAATAGTGTTGAGTGTTACAGATTACATCACTGTGAATACGGCAACAGGTGATAGGTCCTCCAGAGTGACAATAAACATGTTTTTACTACCACGACCGCTGTGATGTGAAAGTGAATACGGCAACAGGTGATAGGTCCTCCAGAGTGACAATAAACATGTTTTTACTACCACGACCGCTGTGATGTGAAAGTGAATACGGCAACAGGTGATAGGTCCTCCAGAGTGACAATGAACATGTTTTTACTACCACGACCGCTGTGATGTGAAAGTGAATACGGCAACAGGTGATAGGTCCTCCAGAGTGACAATAAACATGTTTTTACTACCACGACCGCTGTGTTGTGCAAGTGAATACGGCAACAGGTCCTCAGAGTGACAATAAACATGTTTTTACTACCACGACCGCTGTGTTGTGAAAGTGAGTACATAACAATGGCTATGAAGGTCGCGTGTTTCTTAATTTTTGCCAATATTACGCTTTTTGAATTAAGTTTCATTTAAATGTAATAGTAAAAAAGTCATCCTTAAATAGTGTCGTACTACATGACGCTTATAGTGCCTTAGGTTTTTACATTTAGTTGTACTTTTCAGTTTTATGCATTGATTGACAAAAACTGAATCGCCACTGTTCATCTGGGCATTAGTACTCCTCTCCCCTCTATACTGATTGTCCAGCACAAGAAGGCAAGCTATTATATGTTCTCGCCTGTAGCCAATCAGATGCGGCAGAGCCTTTAGCGTTCCCACCTTGTTCTCCCGGCTATTTTTATATTTCCCTCTCTCTCGCACACTTGCGAGTGTTCGTGGCGCTAAACGTAAGGGAGCGCAAACTGAATTTTCCAAAGTTTTATAATGTGACTTTGTGGGTTCGTGAAATAGAAAGTCCAATTACACCACTCAAAAATGTTCTTTATTTCCACCGACTTACAGTTTAACACTTGCCAATTACACAGAATTACTTGCTGCACACAATTACAATTTACCAGTTCGTCCGTTACAACTTCACTTGTACTCGCGATTACATAAACTCCGATACACATACACAGTTCGTACAGTCTTCCGTTGCACAACCCTTTCGTTCATTAACACGTCACTGACTAACTCTTACACCAAGAACTGCGACTGTCTCCTCACTCACACTCACTGACCAAACCAACAACTGACTAACTAACTCCGTCTGTCTGTAACCCTCTTTATATCGGAATATCCCGCCTTCTGGTGTTTACAGGATTGTTCTAGTAACAGAAAGATCGAGAAACAGGTGTAGAGAAAACAGGCGACACAGTCATGTTTTTTCCCTGACCACAGCCTGTCACCACTACAAGACAAACGAGGAGGAGGTGTGGCTAACCGAACCTCCCCTGCCTTCTGCTGCCAGCTGCTTTCACAGGGTGTTCCAGCGCTCCCGTTACAATAATAATGCAGTCATTGAAATCACAATTGTAACATGAATATTCTATATCAAGCAAATGTTTTAAATATTTAGTTTAAAGTCAATTATAATTTATGAATTACTTATTTTCCTAATCCAACGAAACTACCAGCAGTGCATCCGTATAGCTGTGAATGTTACTTATGTTAAGAGATATTTCGTCATTGTCATTGTCTTCAACGTCTGAGTATTGCAAATTTATGATATATTCCAAAATCTCATTACGTGCTATTTCTGTCCAAAAGTCGTCTTGTAGTTTATCTGATGTCTCGCGCAGTTTTCCAGTCTTGTTGTGTTCCTTGTCAATTTCTTCGTGAATAAGTCGTTTGTCAGTCATTTTAAAAATATTATTTGTTTGCAACATAATTTGAGTCTACATTAGCTCTATTGGATTGTTCTAGCAGTAGTACGGGGACGGGGAGAGGTGGATCGCGTCTCATTGATCCAGCTGATACACTTTTTCATGGAAGAGTAACTGAATAATGCTGCTTTGGACTCTCTAGAGTAAATAGAGATTACGAACCATTCATAAACAAAGATATAATGTAACCAGACAAGTTCTGCAAGACCAGCAGGAAGTGTGTTGTTTCCTCTCTTCGAATTTAACAAACTCTTGGCTTATTCAAAGTACACATTTCTTTTACCACCTCATGTCAAATGTTTACGTTTCAGTTCTGAGTAATTTCAAATATACGTTCACGCATACATGCCAACCAATAATAACATTCATTACAGTGCTTACGTCGTTTGTTTGTTTTTTGTTTGTTTTGTAATTTACGTCCAACATTAAGTCATATCAGATGATGAATGAAATGGGTGAAATGATGCTCAAATGAGCCCAGGGTCCATAGAACTTAGAGTTACCCGACATTCGTCTTTTAGGATAAGGGAAAACCCCGGAAAAATCTTATCCAGGTAACTCACCCTGGCCGAGATTCGAACTCGGCACCTCTTGAACGTGAGGCAGACATGCTACCACCACGCTGCCGTGGCAGGCGTGCTTACATTGCAATGCGTTGTTATAATGTAATGGTATTTACTTTATTTATTTGTATTAGGAAAACTATTTGAGCTAAAAATATGGGGTTTTTATGGTTATGTTAAATATAGTACTCTCTCTCTCTCCTTCCTCATGGATCTGTTTTTGCAGAACCTGAATTTTTGTCTTAGCGCGAATAATATTTATTAGAGATTAATTAGTTTGGCGCTCGTCACACACCACTTAGCGGGAATGCAATACGACAACACCTTAGGACTCCGATTGGTTACTCACCTAGTAGCACTGAAGGATAAACAACATCCTATTTGAAACACATAATACAGGAATATGCAAGGTAATCACTTTTGCTGTCTCCTCGGGGTGTATGTTCACCTTCCGAGTATAACAAGGATGGAAAGCTCATTTAAAATACACAATTGTTGTCACATAGCTCACCTATACATAATACCTATCGCTGCAAAAAACATTAGATTTGGCAGTATGGGTGACTCATATGTACTCTCATTCACTCGTTTCCTAGTAAACAGATCCGCTACCGGAGCAGATAAACAGTTCAAACTCATCTGTCCTTCATTCCCCTCTAGCCTTCTTGTCGTGGGCATACAGTAGTGTCATTCTTATTCAAAGTAAGATTGAGCACATTCCTCAGAGCCACACAGAGCTGGGACTCTTGCAGTACACATACGAATAAGGGCAAGATACGAAAGGAAAACTATAGCTCTAAGATTTCTTTTGAAATAAAGGCAGCATTAATAAACTTCAAGAAAAGCTCAGGTAATGCATTTCCTGAGAGTAAAGTGCAACACATGAAAGTTATCCAATAACCAAAAACTACGTACTTGGGTTCTCTGTTAGAAATATGAATTAATATAAACCCTTCAAATTTATTTCCAGTTTCCTTTGGTATTCTCACGTAATTTATTTACTTATTGTATTTGAACTATGTGCAGGTATTATATTTCTATTGCTTCAGATACGATGGTTACCGTTTGGTTTGCCAGATTTGGACCGAAAAGTGGATTTTGTACAAGGTCTACACACAGTCTGTGGAGCTGGAGATCCAAGAACCAGAAATGGTATTGCTATACACATGTATCTTTGCAACACTTCAATGGTGAAGAAATGCTTTTACAATTCTGATGGCGATTTTCTTATAGGTAAATATCACACACACATATATATATACATACCTGTATATTTGAAGATGTACACGCAATAACATGCTATGCCACAAAATTCTAGTTCAGAGACATAAAGGAAAAAAGAATTTAAAAATCGCATAAATCGGTACAATGATCCGACCTATAGGTAGGTGCAATTGAAATAAGGATTATTTATACACATTTGAACACACAAAACATGGAAGTTACAGTATCAGAGTTAAACACAATTTTGCAGATATAGAATTATTGTACTATTAAAAATGTCGTTCCAAATTGGTATGTTTTGTGACGCTGGAATGACCCTCTTTCTATTCCTGGAACATGACTCCTCTAACGAAGCAAGTGCTCGAACTGATGACTTTCTTGGGTAGCGCATGCCCTCAGAGACTTCATAATTAAATTAGGTTTCCAAGTTTTGATGAACATGAAAAAATAGTATTTACAATGCTGAGACTCGAGCCTGTGTCATTGAGTGTTAGGGCACAGTAGAGGTTCTAATCTTATTCAGCAATTTCGAGATTTGTCTAAAAGCACGTTCTGGGTTCAGTAGTACGACTTGTATGTCTGGCCCTATACCTTTGTCACCTCGCGAGTTCTTGTGCTTGATTTAGCCTTTTAAGGCACTTTTAATCATTTGTTAGGTGTTTTAATATTATTATATAAATGGCAAGAGCTCTTATGCATGTTAATTGAGACACATGAGACGTAGTTTGTGGATACACGATAACTTAAAATGGAAAACTCATACAAATGTTTATTGTATAATTTTTAGTTATAAGTACTTGACGTGTCCTATATCATGTACTATGATCAAAAGGATGAATAAATACAAATACAAATACAAAATCATGTACTAACCAAATTAAGCAGGAATATATATGCTCTAAGAATATTAAGTCAAAATGTCAGCCTTCGTGTACTTTTAATGTCCTATTATGCTAATATACATTCTATAATTAAATATGGAATAGTATTTTGGGGAAATTCACCAGAAGCCAAAGATATATTTATTAAACAAAAACAAGCCATTCGAATTATAGGTAACGAAGCCACTGTTCAAAAAGCTTTGCATACTTCCTTTGGCATGTGTTTACATACTGGAGACCGCTTTATTTGTAAAAAGAAATAGATTTAACTTTCAAAACAAGGAAGTGTTCATATGCATTACACGAGGCATAATAAGACGTAACCTCAATCAGAACTACAATGTTTGAGAATGGAGTACTGCATTCCTGTACAATAGTTTATAATTTCCTTCCTAATGACATCAAAAGCATAGATAACTACAACGTGTTTAAAACTAGAACAAGGGCTTTCTTACAGGAGCACTGCTTTTACACAGTAAAGGAATATCTGCAATTTAACAAATTCAGATAATCATAAAACATGAATTTACTTAGCTTGTTCATTTCTCTCATTTATAATTTTATCCAATTTGTGTTACATTATAATTGAATGTAGGTTAGGTATATTTGATGTTTAACTTTGTAATATTAAGTGTAAATTTACTGACATATCCTATATCAAGGTGCTGCGTACAGATTTGATTTTAAAGGATGAATAAATTTGAATTGAATTAAGTTGAATAGTTTAAGCAAAAATGTAAATAAACAGTTATTTAATAACATGTCCGTTTTGACTGTACGGGTCCATGATGGCTGGGGCATGTTTCTAATTTTTTCCTAATTTTTGGCAGCCAACCCGTGCTCTAAGTACAAGAATCCGCCATTTTCTTTTTAGCTGACGTTGTTAGAGTACTCATATAATAGGTCCATTTTTTCCGAGGCGTTTACTGAATTACTTTGCCATGTATACTCTAATAAAAAGTTTGTAAAATCGCCTGGAAGCCAGAATTCGCCCTCAGTAAAGGAGTCGTATGTTTTTGAGGTGTACTTTAGCGAGCAGTACTTTTTGACCCTAAAACCGCTATTCCTCTGAACTTTGCACATTCCTCTTTGTAAGAACGTCAAGCAATACAGTTTAGTAAGCGCAAAACTGGACTAAGGTTTACATACCGTTTGATGGGTGACCTACCATCCAAAAAATAAGGCGAGGCTGACTCACCTAGTATTGCCCTACCATCTTTGGATTTTCTTGCCACAAACTCTACTGAATTTCCAGACATCTAGGGAGTACCCCAGACATCTAATACCCAATTTTCAATAGAAACGTGGCATAGCATTTTTTACACTAAGCTCTTCGTTTTAACTATTTTTCTGTCCTCATGAATAATATAACAATTTTTCACAACTCTCCACTAATCACTGGCCTATATTGTTGTGAATAGTTCTTTCGGTTGAGGTCTAGAAGCTGGTCGAGTTTGGCACCTGTGTCTGAATGGCTCTCCTCCAAGCGTGAAAGCTTGCGCTTTACAGAGGATGACTGGTCACTTCTGTTGAGTTGTTGGTTCAGGTCTAGAAGCTGGTCGAGTTTGGCACATGTGTGTTAATGGCTCTGCTCCAAGCGTGAAAGCTTGCGCTTCACCGAGGATGACTGGTCACTGCTGTTGAGTTGTTGGTTGAGGTCTAGAAGCTGGTCGAGTTTGGCTCATGTGTGTGAATGGCTCTGCTCCAAGCGTCAAAGCTTGCGCTTCACAGTGGATGACTGGTCATTGCTGTTGAGCTGTTGGTTGTGGTCTAGAAGCTGGTCTAGTTTGGCACATGTGTGTGAATGGCTCTCCTCCAGGTGTGAAAGCTTGCGCTTCACAGAGGATGACTGGTCATTGCTGTTGAGCTGTTGGTTGTGGTCTAGAAGCTGGTCTAGTTTGGCACATGTGTGTGAATGGCTCTCCTCCAGGTGTGAAAGCTTGCGCTTCACAGAGGATGACTGGTCATTGCTGTTGAGCTGTTGGTTGTGGTCTAGAAGCAGGTCTAGTTTGGCACATGTGTGTGAATGGCTCTCCTCCAGGTGTGAAAGCTTGCGCTTCACAGAGGATGACTGGTCATTGCTGTTGAGCTGTTGGTTGAGGTCTAGAAGCTGGTCGAGTTTGAAACCTGTGTCTGAATGGCTCTCCTCCAAGCAAGAAAGCTTGTTGTTGTTGTTATTATTATTATTATTATTATTATTATTATTATTATTATTATTATTATTATTATTATTATTATTATTATTATTATTATTATTATTATTATTATTATTATTATTATTATTATTATTATTATTATTATTATTATTATTATTATTATTATTATTATTATTATTATTATTATTATTATTATTATTATTATTATTATTATTATTATTATTATTATTATTATTATTATTATTATTATTATTATTA